>OZ004698.1:1200000-2400000 GCA_963924545.1 Pogonocherus hispidulus
TAGAAGGTTAGAAAAGTGGTTGGAATTACTCAGAATTGTTTTAAATTTAAATCATTTTGAATATTATTGTATTATTTTCAATTCGATTGAGTCGCATTTATTTCTAATAATTTAGGTTAGTAGTTCAAAACATAAGGGTTCAAAAAAATCTACGAACTGCTAACCACAGATTATCAACATATAAGCCCAAAGCCCGCTAACATATGTGCATGCGTACCAATATAAAATTAAAAAAGGAAAATTACTAGATCCAATTCAGAAATTAACTGGATCTAAATTTAATCGTTTCTAGTCAATTTCCAGTGCAAATTAAAAATGCAATTTTATGGTATGCGAAAACTTTTTTTCGTTAGGTTTAAGTAAATACTTAATGCATGGCCTTCAAGACTTCATGGACTTCAAGATGTACTGCATAACCAAATTAGTTAAATCAAAAAAAGAAAAACTGCAAGTGAAATTTTTTTAATTCAAAAGCTGCTGTGGGCTGCGAGGACAGTTATTATTGTTCTGATCTACATTGCATTTAACAGTATCAGCTTTATTCTTCCAAAAACCTGTAGTGAATTCTTTATTTTCAAATAAAGATAAATAAACAAAGAAAAAATAAAGTTGTTATATTTATTTATTTAAATAATTATCTGAGACAAAACAATAATGTAGAAATGTTAAAATACAAATCTGAAACAAAGAAGTCTATAATTCGCATAATCGCGAAAATACTACTCTTAAATCACATTTCAGTCAGTGGCCACATCGCTTGTGACGCAGGCATAGATTAAATCAAATATAAGATATAAAATAAGAAAAACACCAATACTAAGAACTAGTTTTAAAAGAAAAATAATTTTGGAAACAAAACCTACCAGTTTGTGAACATTTTGTTTTAATAAAATTAAAAGCTGTCAAACGTAGTTCCTCAATTAAAAAAATAGAACGACAACAAAAGCTCAGTAAATTTAAACATTTTATAACATTTTATTAAAAAAGGCAGGCAAATATGCATCTTTCAATAAGTACAGATATATACAAGGTGTTTTATTAGATTGCCGAACAAAACATAGTAACAATGATAAAAATGTAAAATAAATGCTTTTTGATAAAACTATCAGGATGTACGACATAAAAGAAGTTTATATTTACGTGAGCCAGCCGCTACCGTAATTTCTAAAAAAAAACGCCTAAAACAGCTTTTCCTAATTGGCTTGCACTTCCTTGGGTGGCGAAAGGGGATCGTTATTCGTTTGACCATCCACACACTTCCACAGACCATACGTTTTCCCGATTGTGGTCTGCCATAACCTCAAAGTACCATCTTCTGAGCCTGACGCATACAGTTCGGCATCTGGTGAAAACTTCAGGCAGTGGACGGGTCCAAAGTGTCCTTTGAACGACTCAATCTCAGTTCCGGTGGTGTAGTCGAATTTGTATACCTTCAAGTCGTCGCCGCCAGTGACAAACATGCTTTTCTCGGGGTGGAGTGAAGCCGAGTTGACGGCGGTGGGGATGGTGAATTCCCGGATCTTGGCGAGTGTCTCGGAGTCTAGAAAGACGACGTGATTCGCGTAGGCAACTGTGAGGACCGTTCCGTCTTTGGAGACCTCTAGGCTGTTGGGCGTCGAGGCAAATTCCACTTTTTGGACTTCCTGGAACAGTTAGATTAAGTATTTACGGATTAAAAACAAATGAATATGTAAATTTTGCAACTAGAATTGTAAAATAATTAATATTTCATTTATTTAGTCACTATTTATTTACTTTGTTATAAACTAACTAGAATTTCATTCATTTGTTATTTCTATAATGTTTCCGCCGACTATACACATTACATATTATGATATTACCTTTGCAGAGGCTCTGTCCCACACTCTCAAAGTCTTATCGTCAGCGCAAGAAACAAGGTGTGTGTCGTTCCTAAAGAAAAACACATGCCTTATTCCGGCCGTGTGTCCACTGAATACTTCTGGACCTACAATAAAAAATACACACAAATACAAACAAAACAATACAAAAAAATAAATAATTTACAGGTATTCTAAACACCAAACATCGTTTAACAACTATGTTTACAAATTAACAATCAAACAAATAATTTTTCTCTAAGCTCTGAGAAGACATCTATGTCTAATATCTGTATATTGAAATTCTTATAAAAAAGGTATTGTTTCAAAATGGTGCAAAATTAAATTTTAACTAGTTATTTATGTAAATTACTTCTTGCGACCTTAACATCCAAATATAAGGCCATTTATTCGGGTTTTAACTACTGCCCAAGCAAAAATAAATAACACTGAAATTATATCACTAGCAAGAAATACCTGCTTCTGGTTTGTTGAGGTCAAATATCCTGACTAACTTCTCGTTACTTCCTGTAGTCAAAAGTGTGGAGTCCTTGGAGAAGTTTACGCTCTTAACAATGTGATTGTGTTGGAAAGAATGAAGTTCCTCCCCCGATATGGCATCCCATACCTTTCCAGTAAAATCCGCAGCACCGGTGGCTGCCCTGGTGGCATCTGAATTCAGTGCTACTCCCCAAACTGCCCCCTTGTGTCCCTCGAATGTGCCAATCCAATCTCCTGTGTCGCCTTGACGCAACATAGGTTTTCCATCTAAGCATATGGTCAAAAAACGTATTTGTTACAAAAATAATAATATATTTATATTATCATAAATCTACGGAATAACAATGTAAAAGATAAGATAAGCACTTAAAGATTAAGTTAAAAATAATGACTGGAGAAAATAAAAACATATTGTAGGTTTCCAGTTGAAAAAAAGGAAGCAGGAAGATTCTTGAGACTGACCTTATGGTAAAATTGTAAGGTAAAACTCCAAGAAGGTCAAGCGATTCACGAGGTTTCAATTGTTACAAATCAGGCCAAGGTGTAATACTCTTGGTCACTGAAAGGTTAGTTAAATTGTTAACGTTTTACTTACCTTTACAGGCTGAAATTAAAAAATATCCGCTGTCTGTCACTCCACTGAAATCCAGGTAGACTACAGGCCTGGTGTGACCACTGCACGTCAAAGGGGTTTGTCTCAGATTTGCCATTTCTTCAGGAAAAAAAATTACAGACACAAAACACGTCTGTTCGAAAAGAGGAGCGATTTTGACAGCGTCAAAATTGAAATGACACGGCGCGGATCTTACCAATGCGCAAATACAAATTCCCCCAGATTACGAGAGTGGAAGAGAGGGAAATATATTACTGGTTGCCTATTTACTAACTACTTGGCTACATGTAAATATTTTACAATTTTGAGATTCTAAATTACTTAGTATTCATTCCTATATATTCAAAATAAAGATTCTAAAATGTAAATAATACATATTCTTGAAAATTGAAAAGAATTATAAAATAAAATAGTGAGACATAACAGGTAGATAGATATTTATAAGTGATATTCTTTTTAATTAGAAATACTGCCACTTTTAAATATTTACGATTAACTACTTGTTATAATTAACACAAGTTAATCAATTCTGTTATATACCCGAATATCCACAATAAAAAAATTAAACAATACAACACTAATTACGTTCAAATCCTTTTTGATTTATTGTTACTAGTTTTGTCCTATCTGGAAAAGTAAAAAACTACCAGAAAATACAGCTAGAAGAGAAATAAGAAAATACTATAAGACATTCAAAATAAATAATTTAAAATGACAATTTTATAAAGAAAATTTATCCACAATCAAGTTTTACAACTATATTAAGTATAAAAAAAATTAAGATCGGCAATGATACACAAAACTATTTTATACCTATTTAATAAAAAATAAAGTGAAGTAAACCTAACTTCTCCCTTAAAATTAAATAAACACTATTTATGAAATATTACAAAAGATAAAGTTCAGACTATCGCTGTAGAATTAAAAAATTAGGGAAATACAAATATCAATCTTGAGAAATGAACGGGTTCTGTATAGATTCCATACCATCCATTGGGCAAATAAGCACTACACTGGTACCCCTGCAGACAACTAAACCCAACTCTCTTGCATCATCGGTAAGCTTATAAGGATCATCAGGATCTCTTAGATATTCCGATGTGTTATCCAATACGAGATTCAAAAGTGGGTCATATCCTTTTAGAATTCCGCTGGCTTCTCTTCCACCGGCAAATTTTACTCTTATCGTCTTTTCTAGGTACTTGGACAAGTCGAGGATAGACTCTTTGCGTTTCTTTTCTTTTTGATCATTACTTTGGTTGTTCTAAAATTATGATTGTTAGGTTTTTATAAAACACATTTTAACAGTATTACCTTTTCCCTTTTATCTCCAGAAGAGGCCATGGTAAATTATAATAATAATTAATAATGTTTAGAACAAACGTTGAACTTCCGATTCTACAAAAAAGCGGTTAAACATAACCTCGAAAACAAAATGGGACATTTGAACTACTGCGAGAATATTTATTTAGAAAATATATAATCTCTAAGCCTTAAATATTTTGATATTTATTATTCGTAAAGTGCATTTTGTCAAGATACGATAAAAATAAATTGGTTAATAAATTTGATAATTTAGAGCAACTTGTAACATTTGAACTATTGCAATAAAACAGATGTTTTGTGAATAGGGACTTTTGTTCTGAAAATACGAAAAACAAAAAACAATTACCCCACCTCACAGGGAGAAACGAGAAACTTGACAGTTCTTTCTTCACCATTGTTTTCTAATTTAGATAAGAAAAATGATAACGAATTGATTGGTTTTTGTTATGTTTCAAACCAAAAATTTGAAACAAAATTATGTAGATATTATCATTGCTGTGAATGAAAGTGCTGCAAAGTGCCAGTGGGAGGTGTTGCGAATATAACATCTGTTTATTTATTTAAGAAAACGACCTTGTGCTGTAAAAATAAACTACGAGTAGAGAACAGGACGGAAAGAATTTAGCATTTTTATATAGAGGCAGGCATTCCAATGTAATCTACATAAGAATTTGCTAAATATGAATATTTTGCTTATTAATCATTGATGCAAGACCAATGTGAGTAACTTGAATTTTCCTTTGCAAAAAGTGCACTATTATGATTACAATTGGACTGATTCCATTATTATGGCTGAGGATATTAGTAAGCCACCTCAAAAACAGTACGACTACCTACTAAAGTTTCTTTTGGTGGGTGATAGCGATGTAGGAAAGCAAGAAATTCTCTCAGATCTAGATGATGGAGCATCAGAAAGTCCTTTTTGTAGCGGCAGCGGTAAGTGTATGTACAACTCGCAGCTCTTATCATTCAAGCTCTCATTAAACTTAATTTTCAGCCTACAAAACAACCACAATACTCTTGGACGGTAAAAGGGTAAAGCTACAACTGTGGGACACTTCCGGTCAAGGCCGTTTCTGTACGATAATTCGCAGCTATTCAAGAGGCGCCCAAGGCGTCCTTCTCGTTTACGATATTACCAATCGATGGTCATTTGACGGACTGGACAGGTGGTTGAAAGAAGTGGACGAACATGCACCCGGAGTGCCTAAAGTTTTGGTGGGGAATCGGCTGCATCTTGCCTTCAACAGGAAAGTGGGGCAAAGGGATGCCCAAATATATGCTAACAAGCATAGTATGGCATTTTTCGAGGTGTCACCTTTGTGTAACTTCAATATACACGAGAGTTTTTGTGAATTATCACGGATGGCTCTACAGAGGAATGGCATGGAAAGACTTTGGAGGTCTAATAAAGGTACGTGTTTTAATGAGATTAAGTAGAACAAATTACACAAACATACCCGATAGAACAGTCTATGAATAATAAAGTATGCAGACGATCAAGTGGGACATTGTTTAAATAATTCATGGTGATAAAAACATAATTTATGATAATAGTATACAAGAAAAGTTTACAAGCTTTGTATTTAGGCAAGATATAATAAGAATTCTATCACTCTTACCGAAATGATGATACTTGTATGCAATAGGAAGCGGCACATTATTATTTTGTGAGTTGTGAGTGCGGTATTATTGAAAGATATTTTGAGTATTTTATTTAATAAGGAGAATCGGCAGTTTCTTATTTTTAAAAAAAAATTAGAAGATTGTTATTAATGCTACATCTACTGATATGAAACCCTATCTTATTATTTAGTGCTCAATTTGTATAAGATTTTGTAAACTTTGGCCCAGATAAGTATCAGATGTTTATTTTAAGAGGTTAAAGTATAATATACAAATCATACAATGCATCTAAAGTGACATCTATATACTGATAAAGTCTATTTACCTATGACAAAAAAAGATATAAATATTTTACAATTAGTCCTATTCAAAGTATTGATACAATTAAAACCACTAAATAAGTATACAGGTTGTGCCGAAATTAGAGTGCAATATTTTACTGGTGTGTTCATTTCAAAATCGATTTTATATCATAACGGTGCATTTTGTTGATGATGTAGAATAAAAATACCTTTCAAACGAGGTGCGACTCAACGCCTATTCCCATTTGAAGTTTTGTGTGTCCCTGGTGCGGTCGGAGAGGGGAGAAGGGTCAACCTTCACTTATGCTCCAAATTTGTCCCCCACCAAATCAGAGATGACCTATTTTGGCAAATTTTTATGTTCCGTTTTGTTCTTGAGATTTTAAGGGTGTTTCGTTGTATGTGACATCCTGTACAAAGGTTTATATATAAATATAAAATTAGGACATATCTAAACTTCAGGAACTTTTTTCTGTATAAAACAAAGTATCCCCTCCACAATTTCAAATGTTATTGTATAAGCAACTACGTTAAAAAATACTATTAAAAAAAATCAGTATACAGAGTGATTCAAGTTTAATCTTCATAACTTGAGGATGTAACATGTTTAAATAACAGTAGTAGTGAGAAACGCCACAGTATAGTGCCCTATTTGGGTCTTTGGGTCTACTATCCATCAGACAATTATAGTCAAATTGACAGACAGATAGCGACCTGCTTTTCCGCAGTCAATTTGACAATAATTGTCAGACGGATAGTAGCAAAAACCCAAAGAAGGCACTACGGTGTTTCTCACCTTTACTAACATTCACGTGTTCCTTAGGCAATCATGTCGCACGTCATTCATCGATTCCACTACCTATGGCACTCTGACGAGCGCATAAGCGCGAAACCGGTCAGTGTCTGGTGGTTGATCTCGATGAAGGATATGGAGATTTCCTCCATATTCTATAATATTCTATGTTTCCAGTGTTAAGTCTCCAAGAGTTGTGCTGCCGAGCGATAGTAGCCCGAACCACAGTGTACAGCATCGAACAGCTGCCTCTACCGACCTGCGTCAAGTCGCACTTAAAATCGTATGCTCTCACTTCCACCTCAACGCAGCTCAGGTACACTCACAGCCAGAAGAAGGGTCGCAAACTGCGCTTCACCAGCACCCCCACATCCCCCGGGGCAATGGACGGACGCACGAGTTGCGTCCCACGCAACTCGTGCACCATATCTTGACGCTGCGTTGTGGGAGTTTTCGTGGCGGGAGCGGTGCTGCTTTGGGGAACTTTGAAGTGCTGGGGGTTGGAACGCAGTCGAGGATGATTTTTTTTTTTTGGGGAATTTTCATATCGTTTTGATTAAACACATTAGGAATGTGAAGCGATTGTATTTTGCAGCAATCTGATGTTACTCGATACATACGGTGTTGCAGATGTATACAAATGACAGATGAATTGAGGTTATGGATTTGAATTTTTTCGCTTTAGGTTACAGGAATGTTTTGAACTGGTTTTGTATCATTCATAAGATTATTACTTTACAGTAACATGGTGTTTGTTTGTTAGTATTGAATTTTAGTTACAAATGACGCGTAAATTGAGGTTATGTCATAGATTTTGTTTAGGTTAACTTTTTTATAACAAATTTACACCTACAAAGTAATTTTATGAGTCAGATAGTTACCAAAGGTAACTTGTATGAGTCCTATAGAATTTATCCATGGAAAATTACGTTGAAAATCGTAAACTTAAGGTTAATAAATCATCAGCTCTTCAAATCGATTTCTCTGAAAACAATTTACGGTAGTTTAGTTATTTTATGTTATAAGGAAGCATTCGTGATTTGCATTATATATTTGGCCACAAAATCAAAATTAGTTAGTGTTCCAAGTTCTGTTGTTTCTACAAAGTAGCTTAAATCATGTTACTGTAAAGTTCCATCACCACAAATACAAAATTTTGGTGACCCCTTAGGGAAGGGTGGGGTAAACTGTCATTTCGGATGTGCTGTGATAAATTGACTTAGATGTGAAGATAATAGTTATTCTAAGAACTAAACAATCAATCGTTGGATTTATTAGGAAATAGGTTTACACTTGTAATTAAGTACAGGACAACAAAACTTTTTTCCGATATCTACATCGAGGCAATACAAATTTTATTATCAATAGGTACCTGGTAGAAAGTTTGGACGTTTCATATTGAACGTGCAAGATGATCATGATCGTTCCGACAAAATAAAATGTAAACATGGTGCTACGCAGTGAGTATAGTGTATCGTTGCCCGTCTTTACCCCCCTGTCCCCGATTTGTAGTCAGCGCATTAGAGGTAACAAATAGATTGAATAGTGAAAATAATGAATCTAATATTTTTTTTATAAAAATTTGAAAAACAAATTTTCAATGTTTTATTAAGTACAAAGACTTAAAAGTAGTTAGTAGTAGTAAAGTAAGTGTATTTTTTTTAACAAATAATCATGCAGGTTTTGTTTAATCGTGAAACAGAAATTGTTTTTCGTTTGTCGCGGACTGTTTAATATATAAAGCGTTGGTTAATTGCTTGCCGATATATCGGAAAAAAATTTTTTAAATCGCTTATTTTTTATATACAGTGTGATGAAATTCATCGAGCAGTTATTTTTCCTGATTTAAATTATATCTTTTAGTGAATTTTGAAACTCTTTGTTATTTGAATTGTTTTTCTTCTCTTTGTTATTTGAAGGCTGTAAAACTTGTTTACAGCCTATGAATTATAATTTAAGTTTGGCAAAAAACAATGGACTATTTAGTGAGATAGTCAATGCGTGATGAATGGCTTTTTTTAATTAATCAGATTCCAAAAAATGGAATCATTTAGGAGAAATATCGATCACTTATTAAAATATCGGCATGGAATTAAGACGCGCCTCGTACACAAAATATAGCTTACCCATTTATAGTAAAAAATTCCTATACATAGGTACTATAAATTTTGTGAAGTAAAATCTTCCAACAGAAATGTCACATCCAACCGTCCCAGATTACTTTTCAGACTCTAGATTCACTTTAGAGTTACTCGAAGGCAGGTTATATTACCGTCCCGGTCAAAAAAATGTGTGTACCTAATCGGTTTTGTAAATAGTTGTGATCGTTCCCAATAATGTACGGTTTAAAATAAGGATATAACCCTTGAGGCTTCTTCACCAGTATTTATTTCAATTTTTACCACTATCTTAAGTTCTAACAGTGTAAATATAATTTTAAAGCAATACCAAGAGCGCTTCTTGCGGGCTTAACCTCGCAAAGATTTCCTGTTGATTATATAGAATTTTTTTGTACATAGAATTGCACTTTTTGTATTTTTTTATATACACTTTTTAGTTCGTAACTTTTTGAAGTACTAACTTTACGTTACTGTGTATTTAGTATGCAATATATATTTTTGTTCGTCATACATTAATGTATTTTAATACAAACTGATCTGTAAATGAATAAAGGACATTTTACAAGACATTTTCTGATCATTATTTTAACGTTAAGAAATAAATTTACATTACGTTATGAACATTATGAAAACTGAAAACAACTCCAGATGAACATTTAAAATAGTTTGCAGACAAGAGATTTATTAAGTATGTTTGAAGTTCTGCGTAGCCTCGTAGAACTTCATAAATTCAGGGTGAAAACAAAAATGTGCATTTTCTGCTGTCTATACGCGATTCTTTTTTCTGCCAACGTCTATATGCGATTCTTGCTAAGCAATACGCTACCTACTGGCGCCACGCACAACTAACGCATGTGACTTTGGTTCAGTTTTGCGTATGTATGTCTATTGTGAATTTTGAAATATCCGTTGTTATATTAGTTAATTGCTTTGATTAGATACGAATCATTATTGTTGTGATAGTCATTGTTCCTCTTGGACAAAGAAAAACCCCGAGATCAGTTTCATATTTTTCCAAAAGCGGAAAAATCTGAAGCTATCGTGGAAACTATAAGTTGGACATTAAAGAGTTACAGGAGACAAGTATGGATAAAGAAGCTAAAGAACGCAAAGTAGACTGTGTGCTCTTTACCTTTCTCCAAGAATCACTATTTACATAAAGGTATGTATGCCATATGTCCAATAAAGAATTTGACATATTTTGAGGTTAAGTTTCATTTTCAGATTGAACGCTGAAAAATATTCACTACTTATCGTTATATCACTACTTACCCCTTTCAAAATAGTTTTACAAGCTTTTTACCTGGTTTAAAGTTCTCGACAACAAATCTTTGATGAATACAATTTGAAACGTCAGTGTCAGGGAACGTAAGTTAGTATAGGTTACTGCCGTTTTGGCGCTTCGATCTTAAAATGAATCGCGTATAGCTTGTTTATTGTGAAAGATACACTCATCAAATTTTCAGGAGTGGGACAGCAGTCAGCAGACTTTAAAATTGGTATCTAGAAAAAATTCAGGCCCTCTAGATTTTACGTTAGTATACTCAAATTCTGTTTTTCTTATGGGTTCTATATTGGATTTTCATGACGCATATATTAAAAACAAAAGTAGAGTATGCTAGCAGCCAATCTAATGGGCTTAAATTTTTTAGGGACCAATTTCGAAGGTTTTGGTGAAAATGCACACTTTTTGTTTTCACCCTCTATTTACTAAAGGGAACGAATTCTTGGATTCTTTTTGGGCCTAAAATTGCCCAACTTTTTTCCAATTTAACCAAGTCTGTATCTCTACTGGTTTCTGAGATGACCATACGGTTCATCTGGACATAGTATATAAGTCGATCATCGATCTCTTTTCTTATCAATAAAAATGTATAAAAGGATGGGAAGGATAATAAAAAGCAGTTAATTTGACGCAAAACTTTTATATTTTAGCAAATCTTCTAAAACTATCTCAAAATGTTGAAAGAATGTTACCTGAAATAATAAAAAATTAACAATGAAATAATATTCGGAAAATAAAAAAAAAATATTTTATCTACCTACCTAAGATACCTGAAAATATAAGTGATTTTTAACAAACCACTACCCCCCACCCCCCTTCCCAAAAGTTGTTTTTTTTAAGTGCAGAATCAAAATTACAGCCAACAAAGTTAGGAAGCAAATTTGGAATCATGGCCAGCACTTTTTGGCCATGATTCGAAATCTTTGAAGAAAAAAGATGCTTTTTTATCTCTTCATGTAGGCTAGGCTTTGTAATTTCTTACCGAATAATAAAAAACAATTTAGTTATAAAAACGGAAAAAAATAATAATATAAACAAATTTAAAAAAGTTGTTAAAATTATTTTCGGGTACAATTTTTTTTTAACTTTACAAGGTCAAGTACAATAGTCTTGGAAAACAGCATAATTCACCATTAATTAGTTGCATTGCACATGGAATGTCGCATTAGTAGCAAAAAACATTGGAAGTGTTTAAATTTTGGGCAAAAAAATGGTCCGCAGATTTTTATGTATTTAAATTTAACCTACACTTTCGTAAGCTGCAAATAACCAAGAAGTGAATATTCAAAGCAAATTCAAAACGATCACAATTCGAAAATAACGACTGTTTAAAAATAGTAAAATATCTCGAGTAGTTCTAATGTACAGTAGGCGTGCATTTTCAAAAATAAGAATAACGAAACCAACTTCACTAAAATTTCCCAAGAATAAACTAAATTATGTAATATAATAAATTATTGCATTAATCTGAGCATTGACAATTATATTTGGATACATTCGCCCCGCAATGTCGAAAAGCTGATCGGCGATCTGTAAAACCACGAATTGAGAAATAAAAACCGCGCAGCCGTTCTCCAGCCTAGCCTAGCCTACCATACTCTCGCCAATCTGCGTATATTTTTGATGAGCTGGACACGTAGAGCAGCGTAATTTGCGTGACTGACTGACATTAGACTGCCCCTGGGCCTGGCAAGGGTCCACACCGCAGCCGTCCGCTATCTCTCTCTCTCTCGTACACCCGTTACCACCGCTACACTCTCGATCATTCTCGCACCTTTGGCTGCCCTGCACCGCTACAGCTACTCTCTGCCCACAACAGCAACTCTGCGCCTGCTGTGCACATAACATAAAATACGTTAGTATCATGGAAGCTGGGCTGGATTGAGGCGATATTTTATACAGTGAGTGATCTTTGTGCAGTTTGGGGCACGACGGTAACTTTTTCTGATACGCAGACGAGGAGTACCAAGTAATTACTACACAGCTCGTATTCAGTGCGTTTCGAAGTCTCACCGCCTTGCTAACTTCCCAACAAAACTCTCCATTAATAAAAAAGACTTATTATCATCAAGCAAATAGTTCATTTACGGTGTTATTTAATTTTGGCCACTATTGAGATTTCAGAAACAAAGAGATATTGGTGATTCCAAAAATGAATGCGCCCTCTGCATGAAAATATTTGAACCTACTTAAAAAGTAATTTTTGGAGGCTTATTGCTGATACACGTATTTGGGTTTGTTTAACGTAATAATTTAGTGGTGCTTGTGATTTTTTGGTATTACAAAGTTAAAAACGACGTGGTTAGTGTTTGTACATCTTTATTTTTATATTTTAAAATGGTATTCAAAAGAAATCAGCACAACACAAACCGCCGTGTTTATGGGTGTCATTCCACAAAATGTGTCAATAGAAGTGTGTTTAAGATAGAAGATAGGTAAAAGTTTGGCCCTAGTATAAGAAACTGTTTTTCACTCATTTCTCCAAAAGGCATGTAACAATTTAATAACAGGGAACACGTTTATTTACACAACAAAACCACCTTGTTGCAGTTTGTCTATTCTTTCCTATTATTATTCTTATAAAAACAGAATATGTATATTTTAATTTAAACATTATTTAACAAAAAACAAGCACTAATATGGTATCACCATAGTTTATCACACTTATTTTAGCCCAAAATGTAAGTAAACAAAAACTAGGGCACCTGTTTCAACCCAAAAAATTCATATAATCAGCAATGAAGCACTTATGGGATGTTTGACTGCTCTTTTTGTCCTTTATTTCACCCTAACTAGCACATGAAGTCACTATATTTATGGCAGATGAATGCTAAATTGCTAGATAATGTGATATAAAATGCAAAATTTTTACTCATTTTCCTCCATATTTGTTTACAATTTGCAGCGCCCTCATCAGTAATTTGAATCACCAATAGGGTGGCTTAACTAAAATTTTGTTTCCACAGCCAACTATAAAATGTAGATTAATTGTTGATCCAATATGGCGTCCATAAGAAATCCAAAAAGTTGACTATCTCATCTCAAAATCTAGTGTTTTTTTTGGACCGCCACTATCAACAATGCATAAGTTTCAAATTTGAAATTTCTTTATCTCCACTATAAAGATAGTGGAGATATTTAGCATTTTGTACATCGTCAGTTTTCGTTTTGTCCCCGATAACTCACAAAGGAGTGCATATAAGGCATCTAATGTACAGCCATTTCCTTCAGCATAAAACTATGCAACTTTTTTCTAATTTAAGCTACTCTGTATCTCTTATCGTTTCCTAGATCCCAATGGTAGCCAAAATTAAATATAACACCTTGTATGATTACCTGATCTCTTTTACACAATTGGTCCAAAATTGACAAGGAAAAAGACTTTAGACTCACACTGAATAAAATAATTTTTTTATCATAATTACTAACCATTAATTTTTCATGTAGTCAATAACAGAGGTATATAATATAAATCGAGACTTGCTGGCAAGAATTTTATTATGTTATTGCCATTTTTCTTACGAAACTTATTAAATGCGACAAGATTCGTTTCAGAAAAAATTACCGCGGCGTTTAAGTTCACCTAAGCATTCCTACAAAAAAACAAACGAAAAACGATTTTAAAGAAAATTTTATGGGAGAAAAATCCTTACATTTTACATTGTGGCGTGACTTACAAAAGAACAGAACTAAAATTATATATATATTGATGGAAAGCAGTCAACCATAAAATATCATATATTTATATTGTGTGAAAAAATTAAAACAAAAACTTAGCCTACTGAAACACAAACTATAATCCTATCGTGGTACAAACTATTAATTTAGAAAATCCAAACATCAGTTCCCTAAAACATGCTGTTTTATAATTTCTTTTGTATCAAGTCAATTTTTTAAGAAAATTAACACAATTTATTGTATTTTAATATCTAATGATTATTATATGCCAAGCATATTATGTCATATAATAGGAACAGTTCCTTAGGTCAGGCTAACTAATAAAACGCACTTCTTATTGCGCATTTGTATTTTACATACGAATTAAAAAAACTGTGATATACGTAAACAAAATTAAGTTTTAGCAAGAATCAATTAAAACGGAACATACAGTGGCGTCGTATGTTCAGAACAATCGAAAACAAAGAGAAAGTAATAATGGTGGATTGTAAAACAGAACTGGTTAGGTCAGAGGTGATAAATGTTTAAATAAATACCTTTAGAGCAGGCGCCTACTTTATACTGCACGCCGCTCTGCACACCACCGATTCACCTGGAATTAGAGAAAAGAAATAGGGTTAGTATGGCATTACGTACTGATTTTACTATGTAAAAATTATACATGGAAGTTGGGTAAATAGGTGTACATCCCAATAAATATCTTTACCTAAGACCTAGACCGAGAGCGAGACTTGCTGTTCGACTTGGACCTCCCCTTCTCTTCCTTAGATGGCGACCTGGACCTGCCCCTGGAACTCTTGCTGTCCGACCTGGAGCGACTTCTGCTGACAGACCTGCGATGGTGGGACCTGGACCTGCTCCTCCTGCCGCGTGACCTAGAGGGAGAACGAGAAATTCTTGAGCATGATCGAGACCTACAAACGGCTTGCTTTCATTTCCGGTTAAGCAGCTTAACCGAAACAGCAACTTTACCTCCTCCGCCCTCTGTACCTTCTGTGTGGGCTGGTAGGCCTTCCGTACCTCGCCATCTGCACTCTCAGTTCCCTTCCGTCCAACATGCGTCCATCCATGGCGTCTAGTGCGTCTTCGGCATCACGTTTGTCGTAGAACCTGCATATCAGCGTTAGGCAACAAATACTGTTTGAAAGAAAGCGTCATTTTGACTTACCTAACGAAAGCAAAGCCTCTGCTTTCCCTCGTGAATCGATCTCTGGGGATGTAAATGTCTCCGACTTCTCCGCATCTCTCGAAAACTCTTCTTAAATCCTCTGGAGTTGTACGGTAAGTTAGATTGTCGACTTTCAGGGAAACCATCCCGTCGATACGGGGCGGGGGTCTACCATAGCTCATTTTCGTCGCAATTTTCACTCACTTTCAGTTAGAAATTAGTTTTGCAACTAATTTCTCCGGTTAAAAACGAAAAACAAATATTTGTAACGCTTCGTACGTGTACAAATAAAAATATGGCGGATCGGCAGAAATGAAAGAAAGCTAAGCGAAGCGGCTCATCACAGCTCACTGCGCTTGCTCGAAACAGCTTCAATTGCGCACGCACGCCACGTTGCCACATTTTCTTGGTTCAAATTTAAATATAGCTAATGTTTGTTATAAAACCGTTGAGATCCATCAACCAATAATTTTTTCACAAGGTCAAGGTATCGTGTAAGAAGTTTATCATAATTTAATTATATCGCAGTTTAGTAGTTTGAGATTAATACAGTGGGTTAGAAAAGTATTCCAGAAAAATGTTACCGTTCTCAGAACTTTTGAATGTTTTGAACTCTATATTTTTGATACTCTGTTTTTTGAGTTGAAAATAAGATAGGACAATAAGAGATAGGAGGACTGCTTCAAATTCTGTAACCTGTTTCATCTGAAATTCGGAAGTTGGTCCAAAGATTCAAGCCCCAGTAAGTATGATCATGATCCAAAGATGTCCAAGTTTTTT
Source organism: Pogonocherus hispidulus (assembly GCA_963924545.1). Lineage (NCBI taxonomy): Eukaryota > Metazoa > Arthropoda > Insecta > Coleoptera > Cerambycidae > Pogonocherus > Pogonocherus hispidulus. The sequence goes on from OZ004698.1 coordinate 1,216,031, forward strand.
TAGTGTGTTCCACAAACTTTGGTACCAACCATAGACATAGGATACTAAGTATATGGTACCAACACAGACTAATCAAAATTTTGGTATCAACACAGATTATTAATCAACCTTTGTTTTATCCATCTGTGGTACCAATCATTAATTAACCCTTGGGAATTGATAATAATGTAATCTACGGTAAGGATGTTAAAGACGGGAAAAATTGAAATATGGCAATAATCCAATTTAGATAAAGCTCCGCAACCAACCATACAGAAGTGCATTGAGCTTTGCATAAAAATACATCGCCTTGGCCTTACGTCAACGTCATCGATTGGGCGTTTTTAACATAACCTACCACCATCATCGGTTTTTAATTTTAACATTGTAAACAAAAATGAAAGTCCGAAAAAAGCAAAACAGCACCAAAATCAGCGACATGCTGACCGATTTCGACGACAGGACCAAGGGATGTTTCGTAAGTAAACTTTTTCGCAATATTTGATAATCAATTAGTGACGATTTTTTTTTTCTACACTCCAGTTGAAGGGCGAGGAATTTGAGGATCTAAGTGACCATATCTTAAGCGGCAGAGATGCTCTCGTCAAAGAAGAAAACTTCAGCTCTGTGGACCAATTAGATATAATGGATATAAGCGTTAGTAATTTTCAGTTTTCCACATTCAACAAGATCGAATTAGAAGGCTTAGATATCATCAACGAAGATGATTTCATTGAGAAAGATGAATTGTTTCACGCAGATTTAGTAAGTAACGGTACCAAGGACTTGAAGGAAGTAAATAGTTTTGAGGGTGTAACTTTAACATTGCCCAAAGATGTTGAAGAGAATAACTGTAACACTCAGAAGGAAGTCGGTGAGAATTTGGATGAGACAGCTCAAAAACTTAGTAAAAGGGCACAGAAACGTAAGAAGCACCTGGAAGAGTCAAAAATACAGTGTCCCGTGCGAAGTACTGCAAGGCATTTCACGAGGATGTTTGATTTTTTCGAAGCCAATCCTGGATTAGCAACTGGGCAGCTGCCAAAAATTATATATAGGAAGAAGTGGCGTGAATTGACTGAAATATTGAACCAGCAGGGGATAGGAGAGAAGACTACTGAAAAATGGCAAAAGGTATGTCTAGATATATCAGTGCTGGTAATAAATACATACAGATTAGTGTTGAATATGTGAAATTATGAGATTGCATTCATAAGTGGCTAAGTACGGCGCTGTTTGCGATATAATTAAAAAGTACTGTTAACATTACTTACTACTCATGTGTTGGATTTTAATTTAAGACATGGAGCGACTACAAATTGCATCTACGAAAAAAACTATCAGGTATTAAAAGGAGCGGCAAAGCTCTAGATGTGCCAAATCAGTTTACTGAGCAGGACAAGAGAGCACTGACAAACATGGGATTTTGTGACGAAATATCTGTAAGTGTTGAAATATCCATTTATTGTTTTAAGTCTTTTATGTTTTATTTAACTGCCTCACGTTTACTTAAACTTTCTGCATTAAATATTTCTTTATTTTATTATTTAGTTTGTGCATGTATCATTTTCATTTAAAAAATATTGTAGATAAAAAAGCGTTTCAACCCGGACTCAATAGAGAGCGAAGACTCTTCCTCACATTCCACCACCATACTGCAAAGTGTCAGCATTCCAACCCCTCCGATCCAGAGCGGTAACATTCCCGCTACCCCGCAGGACACTAACATGGTACCTGGTACTCCCCGAAAACGACTGAAGTTTATTAAACAACAAAGACATCGAAAGCTCTCTGAAAGGCGCAAGAAGATCCAGCGGCTGCGCCAGCTCAGAACCAAGACAATGGAGTACCAAACGAAGAGTCTGATGGAGCTGCGTTCTCTTCGCACCATCCTCGACAGCGGGCTGAATAGGATTGGTGACGTTTTGGAAAGGCTAGTTAAGAATTCGGAGTCCAACGCTACAGTGGCTACCAATTTGGCGGAAACCGCGGCTCAGATCGCGTCTACGGCGACTAGCTTCGCCGAGTACATCACCGGGTTCAAAAATAACCATAGCAATACTCAACGTTAAATGTGATTGTAGGTATTTCCAGTTGTCAGGCCGCCTAAAAGAATGTTTACCTGGATGTAAACGGTAAAGCACACGCTGACTTCGTTTGGCGTTAATCAAGCTGATTGTACAGGGTGATTCACTTTCAAGTGTGTAACATGGGTATCTCGCTTATTACAAAAGATAGACTGTGGGTTTAAATTCGGCAAAGTTGCGGAATTTTGTGCTCAATAAGTTGGCGCAAAGCTCGGCGCAAAGAAAACCCCCATATCTGCTTTTGTTTTTGAGTAAGAGGCAAAAACAAATTTTTTCCGGTTTTCGTTTTCTGGCCATAACTTCTATATTTTTGAAAATATTGGCTTATCGTTTTCACATTATTAGGACACTTTCTTGAGACAAATACGGTGCCGTAAACCATTTTTTAAAAAAATGTCACTTCTATTGTAAATCATCGTCAACTTTATTTTTTCTTATGGGCGCCATATTATTTTTCCCATATTTGAATAAACCGATTTTTTCTGAATACAACAACATAATATATGTTATTATTTGCCTAAAATATAAGGGCATTATGAAGGAAAATAGGTATTTTTTTGAAAATGTCTAGTTAGCCATGGCCATGACAGTCAATTCTTGACAAACCACAAATGCCACTTATAATTTTTATAAACTGCACCTGTGGAGTACTTTTTACATTAACTAACGATGTATTCAACCGAAGAGAAACAAGATATAGATATTTATTACAGATGTAACAAAAATTTAAACAGAACAGTTGAAGAATATTTAAACACATTATCCTGGAAGACGACAACCATGCAAGACATATATTACTACTACTATACTATACTATATTACTAAACTGCACAGTAATTTAAGAAATTATGGCAGTTAATATACGTCTTGCATGGTTGTCGTCTTTCAAGATATGTGTTTCAATATTCTTCAACTGTTCTGTTTAAATTTTTGTTACGTCTGTAATAAATATCTATAATATCTTGTTTCTCTTCGGTTGAATACATCGTTAGTCAATGTAAAAAGTACTTCACAGATGCAGTTTATAAAAATTATATGTGACATTTGCGATTTATCAAGAATTGACTGTCATGGCCATGGCTAACTAGACATTTTCAAAAAAATACCTATTTTCCTTCATAATGCCCTTATATTTTAGGCAAATAATAACATATATTATATTGTTGTATTCAGAAAAAATCGGTTTATTCAAATATGGGAAAAATTAATATGGCGCCCATAAGAAAAAATAAAGTTGACGATGATTTACAATAGAAGTGACATTTTTTTAAAAAACGGTTTGCGGCATCGTATTTGTCTCAAGAAAGTGTCCTAATAATGTGAAAACGATAAGCCAATATTTTCAAAAATATAGAAGTTATGGCCAGAAAACGAAAACCGGAAAAAATTTGTTTTTGCCTCTTACTCAAAAACAAAAGCAGATATGGGGGTTTTCTTTGCGCCAACTTATTGAGCACAAAATTCCGCAACTTTGCCGAATTTATACCTACAGTCTATCTTTTATAATAAGAGAGATACCCATGTTACACACTCGAAAGTGAATCACCCTATACTGAGAATGCGTGTCACTTTTCAGGTATATTTTGCTTCTAGGGGCAAGGCAGCGAGTAGCTATAAGTGTCTAATAGTCAATTTGTGTGATCAACGAATTTCATCTGTTGTTTGTTTAAGCAATCGTGGTCAATGTCTCACCGTTTAGGTAGGTAGATGTTTACAAAATACAAATCTGTTAGCCGGTGTCAAATGTAGGAACTTGATGGTCGCAACAACATTTTAGATTCGTGATTCATCGTCGTGCAATACATTCCAAGGTCGACAGCTGTAAGGTCGAACGTGATTTAAAAAATTGTTGACGCATCCACGCAATTTTTGAAAAAGTACTGAGTTACAAATGTGATACTCCTTTGTGAAATCACTTTAAACATGACAACAAAGATCTCATTTACCATCGGCATAGTCGACAGACATTTTTTAGGTTTACGCCATAAACAATACAAATAAGGATGGGAGTTTTTAACCTTATTAATTATTAAGTAGAATTTTCCGCTTATACACGGTGTTACATTTAACTTTGGCCACTATTGGGATCTCGGAAATGGTAGCTTAAATTAGAAAAAAGTTGCACAGGTTTATGCTGAATCAAATGGCGGTACGTTATCTGCCATATATGCACCCATTCGTAAGTTATCGGGGGGAAAACAAAAACTGATGATTTACAAAATGAAAATTAAACTTCAAATTCGAAAATTATTACATTATTGATAATGGCAAGTCTAAAAATTCAGTTGGATTCTCTCTAACCACTCTAGATTTTGAGATGCAATAGTCAACTTTTCTATTTCTTATGAACACCATATTGCATTTTTGTCATCAGATAAATCGTTTTATTATCTTTACAACAATGTATTATGTGTCATATTAAAATTTTGAAAATATGAAATGAACAAATAATATACATTTTATAGTTGGCAGTGGAAACAAAATATTATTAACGTCATATGTTTAAATAACCACGGCAGCCATTTTAAACATTTACTATATTACCAGTTATAATAGCACCTAATTATACGACCTGTAAAATTCCATTTGTTAATGCATTGAGTGTAAATTTTGTATTTCCTAGGATGTGTACACACATGGTATGTCGTTAATATTTTGTTTCCATGGCCAACTATAAAATGTACATTATTTGTTGATTTCTCCTCATCTTCAAAATTTTAATAAGGCATATAATTACATCATTGTAAATAGAATAAAACGCTTCATCTGATGACATCAAAATCCAATATGGCGTCCATAAGAATTAAAAAGTTGACTATCTCATCTCACAATCTAGAGTGCTTAGAGAAAATCTAAACAATTTTTTGACTCGCCATTATCAATGATGTATAAGTTTCAAATTTTAAGTTTCTATCTTTCTTTATAAATCATCAGTTTTTATTTTTTCCCCGATAACTCAGGAATGGCTGCATATATGGCAGATAACGATAACGTACAGTCATTTGATTCAGCATAAAATTGTGCAATTTTCTAATTTAAGCCATCCTGTATCTAACGGTTTCCAAGATCCCAATTGTGCCTAAAATTAAACGCAACTCCATGTATAAATAAGCGTCACTACTTACGACTGCTGATGTGTAAGTTTAGCCATTGTTACAGTCAATTTTGTACTTATTATTGATAAAAAATTTGAGGTACACCATTTTGTGCTTTGTGCGAGTATAAGCAGTAAAAATAAGTTTTGTTTCGCTGAATTACTGGTGTTTTGCATCTTAAACAGACCTGCCATAAATGACAAAATTGTCAAACCGTCCAATGTGGCTGCAGTGGCGTAAACGTAACTATTGTTTATATTTAGTTAGATTAAGTTCGTTCACTTGTGTTCCATAAAGGTATTAAACAAATTGGAATTTTACAAACTTTAAAATAATAGAATATTTAACAAACATAACCTATAACTGAGACAGAAAATGTCAAAATTGTCAAAACATTGTTCATAGCCCATTGGCTATTGGCGATTCCAAAAATGAATACTCTGGTATTTTAAGGGCCAGATTCATAATTAAAAGGTACTTTAAGTACCTTTAGCTAAAGTTCCCTTGGATACTATTATTGAGACAATTATATCCAAGGTATTTGAAAGCAGCATTAGCTAAAGTTCATTTAGATTTGGTTATCCTCACTTCTTATTGTTTATTTCATCTTAACAGTAAGTCACTACATTTATATCAGTTGAATGCTAATTGCTAAAGGATGTGATATGAAATTCAAAATTTTTACTCATCTTTCTCCGTATTTGTCTACAATTTTCAGCGTTCTCATCGGCATTTTGCGACAGTATCAATTTTTGATAGTTTTATTGGTAAGTTTTCTAGGTGGCGCAGTGCCTATCTTGAATTTTCAATTGTTTTATAAATAGGTGCCATATTTAATTTATATACTCTTGCCAGCACGTCAACATTTGAAATAATTTTTTATCGTTAATGCTGAAAAGGTTGTACAAATAATCAGTTCAAATGATTTTCATTAAATCTCTTCTTTTTCTTCTGCAATATACAGTGCCATGATTGTTGGAATTAAGAGTGAAAAAAATAAAAGTGAGACTTAAGGGTGTGGTTTTTTCATATTTATTGTATAATTTAAATATACAGGGTGTTTTTAAGTTAAATACTCGTTTGTGATCTCATTAACTGTAAATATAGGATGTAGATGTGGTGTCGCCCAAACTGATTTGTCACTCTTTAAAAAAATATATATTTTTTGATTAATTTTTTATAAAACGTCATAAAATATTACATACTGTAGGCTCCTAAGAGCTTGAGCATAAATCGTATTGTAGTACTTGTTTACCGGCAATAAAGAAGGGTTTTACTTCTTTTTTACCTCTCAATATACTCCAAATTCTTATTTTATTCCCTTTCTAAGTATTATTAAATTGTATATATCTGTGTAGGTAATTATTATTTTTTTATAGTTTTATTTTGTTTGGAAGTATAAAGTATACTTGAAATTTCAAACACAGCGTTCTAATTTTAACAAGTGTTGTTGTGACCTTCATAGTTTTTCTTCACGTGGCTGCAGATACAGATAAAACAATGTTCGATGTTGCCCCTCACACAGACGTAAAATTAGATAGAAACTCAATTGTCGTCTAGTCACTACAATTTATGGAACAAGGACGTGCAAGCTAACTGATAAGACGGTCATTAAACCATTTTTTTTATTTACACAAGTACTCGTGTATTTTAAAACTTGACCACAACAAAAAAAATTTTTCTTATTTCACAGTTTGACGGATATTTTTAACGATTAGAGATTTTAAATGATTTTTTTAAGAGTGTTTTGAAGAGTAGTATATTTAGTAACTAATTTGAGTTAGAAAAAGTTTGATTTTTCCTAACTCTTGCAGGAAAAATTTTGTTTTTGAATAATAATCGATGATAATGTCTTTGTTTTGCTTGAAAACTACCTTAAAATTTATCGAATTCAAGCATTAATCAATTTTTGCTTTGTTTATGAATAGATATTCATTCTTAAGAAGCATTTCGTTGCTCTTTTAGGGACCAAACTGAATTCTACTGGTTATCTTGTAATAAAGGAAAACTATTGGAAGAATTTTAGATAGAGATACACGTGTTCCTTTAAATTGTGTGATTAGACTAAATAATTTGATATTAAATATGATAAATAATTATATTTTACTTGCAAAAATGGAATAATTTGTCACACTATTCTCGTCAACAGTTATGTAATGGATTCGAGATAAAGAGAAAAGTTCCAAGTTCAGCAGCAAGTAAAATATAACTACTTTCAGTTTTAGTGATTTATTTGATCGAATATAATAAAATAGACTGCTACATTTATCCCTTTGCAATGTTAACAGCTTTAAATATACTTTTTTTATACTTTATTACTTTATCGACGTTTCGAGATTAAATCGTAACGAGTAAAGATATGGTTCAGGAAATTAACACTACTCGTATAAGTTACCATAATTTACAAAAGAGATTTCTATATTATTGTATGATATTCTTCGCTATTTTTAATTTATTATTAATTTTAATATACACTTTTATTTTTATATTTTATTCGAAGTACTTTTTATAAATAAATACAATGTGGAATATCAAGATGTTTCATTACAAGTTTTTTCCTCAAAATGCACATAAAAAATGTAATTTTCTATGTTACTAAGCAAAATAAACGTGTATCCAAAAACAAAACAAAAAGCTTGTTTTGTGTTAAGGACAGTGGAGAATAAATGAAAGAAGCATATGAAAGATGGAAAATGAATGAAGTCTCGTATAGGTTATCCCACATTAAAAAACGTACATTTTAGCGTAAAAATCAAAAATATAAAAAAATATAGGGTATTCCATTTAAAATAAGAAAGTTCATAGCCATTTCCGGTATAACGGGAAGTCCCAGAAAAATGAAATACTTCAGATGAATAGAACTTCTTCGAAACCCCCATATCCAAATTTTCAAAAAAATATTCCAAGGGGAAGTTCTTAAACTTTTAATGAATGCGTTAACTGAATCATCCTGTATATATATTTCCGGAAAATAACATTGTGGATCCTTTATGACGTGCATCACTGTTCATCATATTTTGTCCTTTTTTTTTTTGGCAAAATTTTGAATAATTAAATTTTTCTGTTTATTTTGTGGGTGACATTTTGCCAAAAGAATGTTGAAAAAAAATATTTAAAAAATAATTATCAAATAAATAAAAGATAGGAACACATAATATATAGTACAAAAACATAAATATTACATTATTAAAGGTAAAGAGCCTATTTATGCTACAGACTTTCAGTGTGTTGTCACAATCACCTCTGATAACCCATGCCCTATGACCTCTAATAACCCAGCGTTCTCCTTTTTCTATTTATTCACAACGCATATATCTCTCTTCTGTGATTATCTCAAAGGCATAGATTTATAAATTTCCAAGCAACAGTGCCATTCACTTCTGTTCGAATCAACTTTGGTATCATTTCCTTGTATAGTAGAGATATCTTTTTCCAGAAAATTAATGATTTGTTCTTCTAAGCCTACTTGGATGATCGGTAAAGATTGCAAGTACAAAAATTTGTTACAATACATTTCAAATAGAGCATTGTTCGAGTTTTGTCCAGGTAAGTTATAGATATATCTTCATTGATAAATGATGAATAATATATTTTATTCAAAGGCTGCATTCACAACATGGCAGCAGTACCACATGGAGCTTTTGCTGCCAAAAAAGTCAGGCAAAACGAAGAGAAACGTAAGGAGTTTAACTGTGAGTAAAATTTTTCTAAATAAATTATCGGAAACCGATAAATATATTTCTGTTTAGATGCTATGGAATTAAATCCCATGAACTACAACAGCAAGTACATGAACAGCATTTGGGGCCAATATAATCGATACTCTGTGCATAACTTAAAAAAAATCATGGATGACAGTGTATCGGCTTTGAGTGTCAGCAAAGACAAGAGGTTTGTTTAGAATTGCATAGTGGATTAGAAAAGCAAATTTGAATTATTAATTTTGATAACTTTCAGATCTTTTGCTGCCACTCAGTCTGTAGAAAAAGCAGCTATTTCTACAGACCTTGGATCTGTTGGATCCGCCATTAACTTCTCTGCAAATAAAATGTACAATACTGTGTAAGGCTGTGAATTTAATAGTTTATATATATATTTTTTAAATAAATAATAATGTGCTTTATGAGGTTTGTTGTTTTTATTTGTTGATAATACTTACAATGCCATGTATATTAAATATATAACATTTTTATAATCAAACAAAAGTTATTGCATGTTTATATAACCCCGTTGACCTACAACTCCAATTTATTAAGTAAGAATTATTGATAAGGATATATTTAAGATATTTAATACAGGGGGTACACCTCCTGCTGTTTTGCTATACAATTGAACAGATTAGGTTATGATTATAGGTACATTTTATTTTCTTTAACTTCTAATCTAACTTATCAAAATGAGTAGAGGAAGAATTAATGCAAGAGAAATATCACATTCATTAAATTCATAATTCAAAAATTGCCTCTCATTCATGGAAACTTTTGTTACTATAAATTGGTAATAGTAGCTGCCATTGCCAACTTTAAGGAATTTTTTGTGTTGCAAAAATATTCAACACATTTCTTTTTATATGTGATGACGTATACCTACCGCACAATTGGTAATATGCACGGTAATATGTGTGGTCGTGTGGTACTATATAGATTCATAAACATAAATATTAGTAACAGTAATCAGGCAATGCAAACTGAGCTAACCCATGGGCGGGCAATTGATACATACCTAACCTGACCATAATTATATTATTAAATTTTCTCAATTATCAAGTTATATAATATGTAGGTACTTCAAGTTATAGATAATTAGTATTTGAGATTTGAGAACTTGCCATTAAAATTAAGTCTAATTAAAATTAAATCAGTTGACCTTAAATTGATTGATCGATCTTGAATTTCCTAGGCCGATCTCAAGGATTTTTAAAGTTAAAACTCGTTACTCGTTGGACTGATCCTACATACATAAAAATACAAGACTGTTATTAAACAAGACCTTTCAAGACATATGGTGACCGGAGAAAAAATGTAATCAACCATAAATTAATTAAAAAAATAATGACATTTTTTAGGTATGTGGAATTAATACATTAGCATGACAGTTTTGTTATATGATTTACATCATAGATTATTTACACTAAAAAGAACCTTGGCTCGAATATGCAAAACATAGGTATGTGGCAAAACAACGATACGAGTTTTCGTTGTCGGTCGCCCTGTATCCTGTGAGTCAACTGGTAACTGGTGTCAACGCAAAAAATGGTTTCAGTGGAAGTGGACAATTGAACAAAAAAACTACTTTTTCCAAATAAAAAATTACTGTACTGTCAAAGAATATAAAACGACAGTAATTTTTCATTACAAATAATTGCAAGTACGTATCTATTTGAGAAGAGTGAAAATAAAAAATAAAGAGTATTTAAAAATTAAATAGGTACCTACTCATCTTTCTCACTCTGTGGCAGTGGCACACAACTTCCATACTTGAAGACTGCAGAAGTGCAGAAAAATTTCGGACTGTCAACAACGTCAACCTTTTACGATTTTTTTATTGCGTGTTTGAATCCGTCAATTTTGAATCAAATTGCCGTTCGTGTTAGTCAGTTTATATAATTTTAAATCACAATGCCTAGAGGTAAGACACATCACATTTTTTTTAACCAGATGACATCATGGCACACACCTAAACATATAAACATTTAACATACACTTCGTTTCGTAGGAAAATTTACCAACCACAAGGGTCGCAACCGCAGATTTACGAATCCAGAGGAATTGGAGGAAGAAAGGAGGCGCGAGGAACAAAAAAAGAAGTGGAGGCAGCAACAGGGGGTTAGCAGTAGTGAAGAATCCGATGAGGCTACTGGTGATAAAAAAATTAGCGAAGAATCTGGTAGTGAGTCGGATGAGGAGAGTAGCGATGAAGATGTAAGTCTTGGCAGCCAACAAAATTTTAAAGTTTGTAAAACACAAATTCATTTGCTATCCAGCGAGTCTAATTAGTAGTGTGTATAAAATAAGTACTTGAATTTTATTGAAAGATGTAGTTAATCTATATCGGTAGGTATGCATGCAATGTATCATAACAATGAATCATCGTTTATCAAATGATCAGAATTTTATCGTACATGTATTATAACCTTGAATGCACTTTTCATTTAATGGTGTTTATAATATCTACGTTGTTTTTATTATATATTTTTTAAAACTAATATAATACCTGATGGCTTAGAAATTGACGATGATGAACAGGAAACACTGAAAAATATATATTCAGAGAAATAAATATATAGGTACAATTGATTAAAAAATATTAAGTGTACTACATTGTGTCTCACCTAACTGTAATTCACAAAATTCAAAATACACTTTGGTAAATGTTTTATCCTGTTTTAGAGGAAAGCGAAAGGTGTATCTAACCTAATCGAAATAGAGAATCCAAACAGGGTACAAAAAAAGACCAAGAAGCTCTCTACCCTGAACACAGAACAACTAGAGAGTAAGCCACAGCTGTCGAGGAGAGAGAGGGAGGAAATCGAGAAGCAGAGGGCGCAGGCCCACTACCAGAAACTGCACGCCGAGGGCAAAACGGAGCAGGCCAGGGCAGATCTCGCCAGGTTAGCGATCATCAAGCAACAGCGGGAAGAGGCCAAAAAGAGAAGAGAGGAAGAACAGAAAGGTGAGTCGTTTTAGACAAATATAAGTAAGGTTAAAAAGTTAACCTTGAAATTGGCCAAAGACCATATGCTATTTCTCTTCAAGTTAATTTTTATGTTGAGTGCATGTAATTATAGGTGGTTTAGAATCAGTTTTTTTCAATGAACAATAATTTTTATTATTCTTATCTTTAACAACTTTTTCCACATATTTATTATTATTGTCGTAAACAAAATACTCTTTTAAGTTTTCCACAAACACCATTTGAATTTAACCAAATTGCTATGTGAGGCATTTTTACTATTGCAACTCAAATGGGGTGTTTCCTATTTTTTTTTTACATCGGCAATGGAAAGTAGTTGGAAAAAGAAGAGATACGTATTTCTGGAATTTTAATGTTGGGTTCATTTAAGTCCATAAATTATTTTTTTACTGTGCGCGATATTTATGTGACGTCACTAAGCGAAAATTCAAAATTTGCGCCATTTTTTAGTGATTTCTAGGATATTTTAATTTGTGTGGTTGGTGTCACTGCGTGACAACTTTCCTTTTGTTTATGTTTGAATTGTTTGGTTAGGGTAAACATGAGACATTGTTTTTAGTTTATATTTTTACCTGTGAATTGTTGTCTCTGCCTGTGATTACAAGTGTATTTATTAGTAAAAGAAGAACATTGTAATTTGTAAACAGAGCTGGGCACTATTTGTACTTACAAATACTTATAAGTATTTAAATACTTCTCAGTATTTAAATATATTTATAGAACAAGTATTTGTGTTTATACTTACAAATACTTTGCTTGAAATATTTATACTTAATATTTAAGTAACTGACGTTAAAAGTATTTAAATACTATCAAAGTATTTAAATAATCAAAAAGTCTTTAAATACTCTAAGTTTTTAAATACTTTTTGATTATTTAAATAAGTGAAATATTTAAATGATTTGAAAAGTATTAAATTACTTTTCTAATAGGAGAAATATTTCCGAATATATGAATGATGCAGATTCACAAGTTCACTTGTCAAGACCTGCTTGCCTACAGAGCTAGCGCAAAGGTGTGTGTTGTGTAATGCTGCTACAATCGTCATTTTGCACCATTATTCGCTCGCGACGCGTTTCTAGAGGTGGTCTTAGAGATATTTAAATATTTGGGAAATATTTAAATACGTAGAAAGTATTCAAATACTTTTTTAAATATTTAAATACTTAGAAAATATTTAAATATTTTTTACAGAATTAAATACCTGACGTATTGAACTGCTCGATGTCAGTATTTAGTATTTAAATACATTTCCCTTTTTAAAAATATTTACACCCATATTAATAATAATCACAATAACATGAAGTTAACTAATGACAACTAACTGTATTCTTAAATCAATCTAAGTAGTTCATATTAATAATTAAATATTTATAGACAAATAACTAACAGCATGCTAAATAAGAAGTTAATGTGACAACATCTCATTCTATACATAGAGTTAATTTCACTGCAATAAATCTAACCTGCATTCTGCCTTCATTTACAAACATTTACGCAAAGTGACAAGACTGACAAGTGTCTTGTGTCAAGACTGTTTTGTGTTAAAAAGCAATCAAGGGCGGATTTAGCTTTTCAACATGGGGGAGTATCTCAAAGAATCATATTTTTAAAAAATGTTGTGAAATTAGAAATTATCTGTGTATTTAGATAGGTACGTTTTTCTTTGGACAAACATGAAATAGCAAATAGAAGTGTTTAATAAAATATCTTTAAGTGAAGTACGTTTATATATTTTTTAACTAATTACGTTTTTGCTTTTTGCTAATGTAAAATTTGAATTCATGGTAAATCCGCCCTTGATAAGCATTAACTTTGCCTTTTATAATAGGGAGATTCGTAGCCCACGTTAACTCGGGGGTTACGGGAGATTTAGAACACCTTAAATTTTTACCTTATCGTTATCGCAATCGTTATACTGAGCACGCGCAGTGCCAAAAATGATACTCTTTTTGGAACTGCACATGCTCAGAAGAACGATAACGACGTGCTAAAATTTAAGGGGTTCAAAAACTCCCTAATGAATTCGATAAGTAACCATGCTATAATAAAATTTTATAATAATTATTGAGGTTACTGACGTATAAATACCGAAAATTTAGCATTAAATTATTTAATATTTCAGAAAAACGTTCTTGATCTGTTAATTGGGAGGGAAAAGAAAAACTGCTGACATTTTTGTCAAACTTTTAGGTTAACTTTAACTTATTGTAAAACATACCCAAACTGATAACTAGTGATTTAGCATCATTCTAGCGTTAACATGCATTTAAATGGCATTATTAATGCAGTTTTCACTAATTACATTCTAGTTACGTCTTAGAACATTCTAAGTTTTATTATTAATAAGGCTGTTAATATTTAAACACTTTTAGTATTTCTAAAGTATTTATTATTTAATATTTAAATATTTTTTTCAGAGTATTTGCCCAGCTCTGTTTGTAAAGGTAATTTTTGAATATATTTAATCGACTTTGCAGTAATACTGTTAAGTTAAATACTAACCTTACATTTTTCATCCCTTTTATTTTTGAAAGGATCTATAGGATCTTTATCATAAAAGGATCTATAACCGGTAAATTGTCGGGCTTAGCCTCTACAAACCTTGCTCCATGTTTAATAAAAGTTTACTTCACAAGAAAACAATACAACACGTCAAGTTGTCAAGCCAAACACAAACAGGAAATTTCAAATGTCAAGTATCGAAATGTCAACTGTCGTTTGTCGTCGTTATAAACTGAATCTAGCCACATATTATCAGTGTGGCCTCTTTATAGATAGATAGAATAAAATTTCAAAATTGAATTAAAAGTTTTCTACCGATTCAATCTTAATAATTTTTATCCTAATAAATATAAAAAAAAATATATTTTATAAAAATATAGGTTTCCACTTTCATTTCGATTGAAGGAAAATACCCCATTGCTAAAGCTTTAAAACAGCTGATTATTGTTTTCTCTTTTTGTTACAGAGAGAGAAAATGCAGCTAAAGAGAAAACGGCTCAGGTGAAGAAAGCTCTAGGGAAAAAATAAATTAATTTTTAAGTTGTCACTCAGTTATCGTATTATTGCAATATTAATTAATATAAATGTGTTTTACTATTCATCGCCGAGGATCCCAATTAAAAATACAGACTTATTTTATGTCTTAACGAATTTATAGTTATTGAAAAAAAAATAAATAAAATGATGAGATCATGTCGATTTAAATCATTTATATTGTGTTTTTTGTAATAATAAATTAAGAAATTAACAGTATTTTGCAAGAGTTTTATTACTCCCAACAAACTTTCCCTCAATAAATTGTTCTGGGTGCTGGGTCAATGCCATTTAATACATCTACTCCCTGATAGATGGCAATCTGGTAGATACTAACCACAGAACATAAACTAACCAGTGACATCACTTAAAATATTTTGACAGGTTAGGTGTAGGTTCTAGTTTCTGATTTTCGTTTATAAAAGTTCTATGTAAGAGAGTAGGTCGTAAAGGCAATGAGCTGAATAAAAAATTTGTAGTCTGTAACCTACCAACGTACTAATATTCTTTTTTTTTAACACTATACTAATAGTAGGCATATATCTTATTATCATATATCTTTTAGGCATATATCTTATTATTAGAGGATATTCACTTATTTCTAAGAGGATGCCTTATTCAAATATTTGATAATTTGCAGGAGATTAAGAGGGTTTATAAACTGCCACACCCAATAGGTGTGGCAGTGGTCTTTTACTCGATAAAAATACCTATACAAGAAAATTTTAATAAACAAAATTGTACGCTACTCTGTAACGGCTTATTTTAAGGAAGATTGAGGTTGGTTTTCAAGTTTCACTGAAGATGTGAAATCAGTTTATTCGTTGCGTTAATTCGTCTAAATACAGTAGTGCCATCTATTCATTATTTTATGACGACACCCTAAGAAATTGTAAAAAAAATCTTTAAGTATCATTAAAAGAATCTAAAAAGAAAATAAATTATATATTTTCAAGCAGAAATATGCACAATATTTTATCACATATTTATCACTTTCATTAAAAAAAAAAAGATATTTTAAGATATGTATAAGATAAAAACATTTTTTAGCTGAAAATGGTCCAACAAATGCACTGTTATATATTCTTGTGGGTCCACACAGGCTTCCGTTTCTCTATGAAACTTCTCACACCCTCCTTTCCATCTTCTAATTCCAAATTTTCCACCATTTTCTCTGCTCCAAGCTCATAAGCCTTCCTAATATCCAAGTCCACTTGCTTGTAATAAAACCGCTTTCCTAATTCTATCACGGATCTGCTCTTCACAGTGATCGCTTCGCATATTTTCTTCACCTCGATTTCTAGATTCTCGGATGTGGTAACTTTGGTAACGAGGCCATTATTTAGAGCCTCGGTAGCTGTAATCGGAAGTCCAGTGAGCAACATGCTCAGAGCAGTGGACTTTTGTAGTTTCCTAGCAAGAGGAATGCCAGGCGTTGAACAGAAAATTCCGAAATTTGCCCTGAAACATAACGTAAGAAATTCATAAAAGAAAGATGATGAAGTTGCTCAAATTTTATATTCAGTGTTTAGCAATGCTAATGATGTTACACAAACCCTTCTTGTAGCATTTAGTAACTGAAATGAGGTTTTCTATAGTATTTTTTATAATTATAATATAGAAAACACTACTTCTATGCAAAATACCTCTTAAAGGGCAAACTTTAAGATTTGTTCAAATAACGATTAATTGACAGTTCCCAACAAGATTCTATGCAACCTACTACACTAAAAACTCCTAATATATGAATAAACTGGTAAAGTAAGATAAGTCAAAGATATAAAATTGTTATAAATTCATTACCCTGGTGTAGAAAACTTGCTGCGTTCCGTGCACACTACAATATCGCATTGCGCTACCAACTGGCAACCGGCTGCTGCAGCCAAGCCGTCCACTTGGGCTATAATGGGGACAGGACTGTCTATTATGCTATACATAAGATCAGAGGCCAGCTGGAAGACTTTCTCATGTTGTGGTCTTCCCATTTCAAGTGTCTGAAAAATAAGGTTTATATGAAACACAATTTTATTGGATGTTTGTATCTTGTTCATTTTCCTAACCAAGAAAGGAGATGGAAGCATAGAGCTACAAAGTCAGTCAAATTAGTTTAACAAATAATTTGAATAATTCTACTTACGAGTTCCTTCAGATTGTGCCCTGCCGAAAAAACTGGGCCTTCAGCCGCAAGGACTATCACCCTCAATTCCTGATTGCATTTATCCTCTCTTATATTATCTAGAAGATTTTGCATCATGGCTAAAGATAAAGAATTTCTATAAACACAGTTGAAGGTATTTTAACTCAAAAATAATATTTTACATCTTGAGATTCAACTTTTACCTAGATTTTTGATCGGACATGGTAATTTTTTTCACCCCGTCACAGAATTCCACCGTAGTAGAGGCGGACATTTGTCTCATCAAGCAGGCGCTCAAAAAGGGCTACGGTAGGATTAAAATATTTCTGCATTTGTAATATTTTATTTTTCTTACCCCTAAAGGCCTTACATTCCTAACTACACTCAAAATCATATCTTCTGATATTGAAGTAGGTATAGAAGTTTATGCTAAAATAAATACCTATCCAAGCACAAAAATTTACAAAACTCGGTAAAAATTACAGAATGTCTGTAAAATATTACATCATGCTGTAAAATAATGTAAAAATGATAATCATAATTAGGAATCATTATAAAAATGTGGTTATGTTTTGTTTTCAAATTTGGATTTTGGATTTAATTTTTCAGAAAACATTATGTCTTACCGGAAAACTTCAACTATTGCCTAAAAGATGGCACTCTGTATATGACTATGACTTTATATTCCTGCAGATTGCACTGCTTGTCTGTTGAATTTCGCTTGGCACAGACCCATGAAATACTGAATATACGCAGGACAGGGGTGGATTTACGAGTATTTTAGTATTTAGGACATATATTAGAGAAATTTATATTTCTTTATGGACCTTATTATTATTTATTACTATTATTGAAAAATAACTAACATAGTGTAATATAGGTAGGTACTAAATAGGTAACTTCCCATCAGCAGAATTTCTTAATTCGATAGGTACAAATGCGACTGGCGGGTGGCGGGAGGGAATTATTAATCCCCAGGAAAAAGAAGAAGTCACCGTAGGTATGTCCATCGGTAGGTATCAGTAATAATAATTACTTAGCAACACAAGAGAGCAATAATTAATTTATTACAAATAGACAGCATGTATCTCTTTACGGTTTATATGCGAATGAATCTATTCGTTTTCTTATTATTTAAAAAATGCCATCAATGTCAACTTGTCAACGGTCTCATTCACAATTTTGCTTAATTTAAATTTTGTGATTCAATTTGGTCTGGGACCGGTCCTGTTCCAGATGATTGGGTGACGCTTACAACCCAATCTGTCATTGCCCTATGATTCCCCTAATTCAGAAATAGCGCCTAAATCTAGAATTCAAAAAGAGCTGCAGTTATATATTTTTTGAGCAGCAACAGCCACTGCAGGAGGGTGACGAAATGGGCATCAGTGCCTCATCAAATCAACTATCTAAAAATAAAAAACGTCTTGGGTTTCTTATCACCTAATGCAATAATCCGTATCTCCCGCAATAAATAAAATAAAAACAAAACATACATCGTATCTGTAGTTCGCCGTACTCATCCAGCTAACTGCATGCACATAACTGCATAAAAAAATCACAAGAATCGTAAAAGTAAACAAGAAATAAGTGCCTGAGAAGTCTTCGACCCGTGTGCTGCATTCCGAGCAGGCCAAGAAAAGTTACGGCAAAGCAAAGCACAAAGCAAAAGCAGTGAATAGGCTTTGCTCTGGGTGGTCGCTTCGCGTCTGTTTACAGTTTCAGTTTTGGTTCAAAATTTACCCTCGTTTTAGAAGTTATATTTAAAAAACTGGTACGGATTCAAGGTAAGTCGAGCACATACCAAGGCATTAACTAGTAGCTTTAAGTGATAAGCGTCAGCTGACGATGTGATCGTGATGTAAAAATAGGTATCGCCGTGGCTCGATTTGGAAAGTTATTTGAGGTTAGGTTGCGTTTTTGTTTTTGTTGCGTCGGTCGCTGGTTTCAGGGCAGGCCGTGCACTGTTTATTTGGATCCCTGGACCATTTTTTGGAGAAATTTGTACTGGAAAAATGAGAGTGGAATTCTCTTATCCAAAATTTTAACTGTAAAGTGCCGGGTGCATAAAATTGTTAGAAAAATAAAATTAAAGAAGTTCGCAATTTTTTTTTTCGGTAGAAAAAATGTGTCGGTCCTCGGTCGCTCTCTGATATCTGACAGTTTGCAATGTTTTAGCGAATTCTGCTGGCTTGAATTTTTGCATTTATTGTGAACCTGTGAATTGAGAATATCTCCATCCTTTGTTGTTGAAGTTGATAATAAAGGATGGAGATATACCAGTGCGCACTAGGGCCAAAGACAATAAACTTGATTCTTTACTAGGGTAGGGCTCTTTTAACTGTTCTGTGGCTAGGGACCTAGGACCTAGGGCTGTCAGTCGAATTCGGTGTTAGATAGGTATTTAGGATTAGTGGTTTTATTTGATTAGGTAGATATAAAATTTAGTACAATTTTAGTTTTCATACTGTTTTAACACCCTCATTTGTTTTAACAACAGTAAAAAACAGTTTTAAAACAGTTATAGGTATGAATTTTAATTTTAAGGTTATAGGTATCTACTTAACTTGTATTTAACCTGTTCAGAATGTTATTTATTTGTTATTTCCTGCTTTTAGATAACTAGGTACCTACTTACCAGGTAAATAACCTACTTTAGTTAGAGGTAGGTACGTTCCAGAACATTAACATACTTAGGTCACAGATATATATACTCCTCTGTGCTTAGGTATATAAAATATATAAGTAGAACATTATTTTATATACATATAGCTTTGCATTATAACAATTATGAATAATGCAAAATGTAGGTAATGCAACAACTGATTCGATGTTTTTTTTGTCCTTGAAAAGTAACTTGTATGGAATAGGTAGGTAGATAGGTACACTCACATGTAAAAATTAAATAAAAAATTTAATATAAAGTAGGTACCTACAGAGGTATAATAAAAATGATAAAGATAAAAGTCTTTACTAGTTTATAATTGTCCATGATTCCTACACGTTTCTATGCTGATTATTTTTTATATTTCTTTGCTTTGGCTTGTCATTATAAGGCACGATAAATGTTAAAGTTAGATCCTTGTATTTATTATCGCACCTTTATTGTGTATATAACATTAATGACATGCCGAATGCATTGTTTCTACATAGATTAGCTATTTATATTGTGCAAAAAATTATAATTCATAAATTAGGTAGGTACTATAGAGTCAATAATCTACGTTAAGTACGTACCTACATTATCTATATGAATCAAAATGTTTGTTGCTAGCAACAAATAAAACTGCCTATTGCTTATAAAATGGTTAATTCATATAGATTTTTAGTAAATAGGCAAACAAGGGTGCATCAAGGGTGCATTCTTTACTGTGTATGGTATCCATATGGTATCCCAGTCAGTTCGAGTATACCCAAGGAATTTATATACATGGAACGATTGTAGACGACTGCGCATCAAATTTTGTGTGGAAACATGGGAGTCGCCATTATGATGTCACAGTGCTCCCAACTTCTACATTTTGTATTGGTACAATTGACCAAGACCCTAGAATTCTAGTGTCTTTTTCTTTCTAATCTAAAATTTCAATAGTTCAAATCTTCCTAACACGGCAACGGTGGTATGGGTAAATGTGGTAAATAGTGTTTGTTTTGAATTTTTGGCGTCTTGTTGGTTTATTTATTGTGATTCTCTCGATTTGATTCTGTTTGTGTGTTTATTATTGTGTTCCTTTGATTTATAAACTTTGAGTGACAATATTTGAGTATTGGGCTTTCGTAATTATTCCAGGTAAATTCAGATTTTGAATATCAAACTTAACAAGAATTGAAAGCCTTAAGACACATGCAATCATAGTTCCTATAGCTATATAATAGTAAATTATGAAAACTGCGAACATAAACAATACGAAAGATAAGCTAGGATAGTTAAAGTAAGGTAAAGGACAGTTAAATTTTATATGCATAATTCATTTTAATTATTTACTTTTCTAAACGGCTAATGGTGTATTTTACATAAATAATGTGAACAAAAGGTACGTAGGTAGGTACACAAAATATTTCGTTTGTACCTTCATCAATTTTAGTTATCAAGTTTGGTGACGATATATTTTATTTTTCACAAATAATTGTAATTAAACTATAAAATATGGAACAATTCTTATACCTATTTAAAATTTTTCTTAGCCTCAAAAGTTTTACTTGCTGCTGTCTGTGATTTTTATTTGTTATAGCTTTCTAATTGAAGAGGCTAGGTGAATACTGTTAAATTTCCCACATATTTTCAGACATCAAAATGGCGGATTCAAAATTGGAATACTCGCGCAGCTTTGATAATCGTTCCATGTATATAAATTCCTTGAGTATACCTAGTATACCTATAACACTACTATATGTATATAAAAAAGGGTTTTTACTGGCGGACAGAAGGATACTTTTCCTTGCTTTTGATGCTATCTCCCTTCTCTCTTTGTACACGATAAAGGAAGATAGAAAGACCTGTAGCCCGCACAAAAAAAATACTTCGGGCAGAACATAGTATCATCATAGTATGCACAGCGAGCGGCCCATTACAATTTCTATGGAGAAAATACGCATAATTATTTTATCGGAATTAACAACTAGTAAAAATAGTGGTTTGATTTATTTATACACATACTTACTGCCTACTATTTTGGAATCCAACTATGACCCCACTATAGTACGATAGCAGTAACGGCATATACATAGGATAGCAGTCATATATCTATGATAGCAGTAACAATAGCTAAGTAGTAAGATAATAGATAGCGATAGAAAGCAAATTTACAAAATTACATTGAATGAGAGACTTATACATGTAGATGTATAAGTCTCTGATTGAATATAAAAATCATGATTGTTTACTACTAATTACACCTAACAAAAGTAAATGTATTTTGTCTTCCAAACATGTATTTATATTAACGTCAATAAATATCCGATAAATTATCATGGGTGTTCTTTCGCTTCCCTCTATCACATTGATTTGACCTATCATCGTTCTTTCAACTGCGATTACTTGAGATAAATTATCTGAGATTCCAATCAAAATAATCAAAGCAATTTGTGGATTACTTGGATACAATCGATATAATTCCTGAGCACAAGCATTCGTGTTTAACAATTTAATTCATTAATTTATTACCAACTTACAAAGACTTTGCGCTCGATTGGTTTATGTTAAGAAAGTTTTTTTCGACTAAAAATTAAAAAGAGTGTTCCTTTCCGTGTTAAAAATTGGCACTACGTGAAATGACAATTGACAATAGTTGACCCACGCCAAGGATTTTTAACTGTTTACAGGATTGCTCGATCCCTATACTACAATGTAATCCATAATTGTGACGTCATCAAAGATCCAAAGATCTCGAACTTGTAGAAATAGGTACACTTTATACTGTTATTACAAACTTTAATAAATAATAATATTAATAATCATTCAAATACGAAAATTCTCTTGCAAATGTGAAATATAACAAACACAAAATAGGTATATTTTGACAATTCGATTACATATATCTTCGATTACGTCACAAAGGCGGATGACAAAATTGAGCGATCGAGCAATCCTGTAAACAGTTAACAATCCTTGGACCCACGCGACAGTAAGGTGGGCTTTCTGAACTAATGTTTTATGTCGATAAAACATATTCCTGTTTTAACGATAGTATAAACCCATCAGAAGGTAGGCGGGCTATTCAAACTTAATGTTTTTCCCTTTTTGGACATAGTACATGAAACAGACTTAGGAATTCGATGCAGCATCAAAAATGAAATAAAAAATAGGTGTTTCCATTTGAAAATTGATGGTTGTAACTTATTTTTGGACCACCCTGTGTACATGAATTTATTACATTTTAAATGCAGACTTTATTATACCTATATAGCTTTTTATTTTTGCTGTAATATTAAAAATAAACATTATTTAGTGCTTCTTCAGTATCCGGCGAAATCCTAACCTCTTGTAAGTGTAGTTATCACCGATTATTTCGCTCACATGAGCGATATTTTACAAGATATCCTGTGTATAAACCCACTTTTGTTGATATTACTATTTCTACACCCAATTTATTGTAATTCTTTGATGGTCCTGACTGAACGAGTTCAACTTTTGCAGATGCTACGTGTAGAAAGCAACACCAAGCTTGAGGGTTTCACCGAGTTCGAAGAGGACATCCTCTTCGACGAGGACGACCCGGATTTCGACCACAGCGCCTTGCAGAACATGCCCATCTTGTTTAGAAGTAAGTATTCGAGTATACATACTAGTAGTATAGCTGTGCCGATTCTGCTTCACATACTTGGAGCAGGATCGGCATAGCTTTATATCGATCAATTTTCGTGCATCGAACTGTGAAAGATCGAAGATCATCAGTTTTCATTCATTGAACTGCAAAAGGGTCAATTTTGCTCATCGAACCAGACATGGTTGCACCGATAATCGGCACAGCTATTATACTACTTATACTTTATAAACTTAATTCAAGGATCTAACATTTTAATACTAAAAAATAAGCGATTGAACAGAAGCCGTAGGGCAAAAAAGCGTTTGAGGTACCATTTATGTCGATGCCACATATCCGGAGTGTGAAATCAGCATTGTAAATTATTTTGTAGCTTATGAAATGCTTGTAGTTTAGTTTATTTCTCTGTACATTAAAAATGTTAAACAGGTTACAATAGAAGCAAGTAGTAACAAGTTACAATACTGCGCAAAATTTTAAGAAAGTTCCACTACATCTCTGTAGATGTCGCTTTCCGCGTCGTTTTTTATCAACATTGCAGATTCTTATCTACCCCTAACGTAATCTATGATGACAGCGCCTAGCACACACCGCGACCGGTTTGGCTAAATTTGTACTAATTTTATTTGTAGTGGCTTGATATAAATAGGGAGATTTTGAACCCCTTGATTTTTGGCTTATCGTAATCGTAATCGTTATCGTTATACTGAGCAGGCGTAGTGCCAAGAAGGATCCTTTTTTTGGCACTGTGCATGCTCAATATAACAAATACGATGATTAATTCGTCGGGAGTTTTATAATATTCGGGAAAAAGAACCCACCTATAGTTATATTAACCACGTCCCAGGTTATAGTGAAAAAATAGCTCGCAGATTAGAACGAAACGTGTGTAAAACGATTAGTGTCAATAAGCGTACAATTGGGAGGATTTTGATAAACAACAAAGAAAGGGTTAATAAATTAAAACAATCGGGGGTATACCAAATTAACTGCGTGGATTGTAATGCCGTGTATGTGGGTCAAACCGGTAGAAGTATTGAAACTAGAATAAAAGAACATAAAAAATCTATACTAAATAACGCAAAAAATTCAGGATTTTCGACGCACTGTATAGAAAACAATCATTTTATAGATCAGAAAAATGTAAAGGTTCTGCATCGTGAAAAGAAAGGAAAGCGCTTAGATCTGTTAGAACAATTAGAAATTAAAAAATCTTTAATTATAAATCCTTGTACTACGAATGATCAGATAGATTTTACACTCACGCCCTTCTTAGAAAAGATACTAAAAACTCGGGTTTTACCTGATGGTAGGATCAATCGGGGGTAGGTGCTCGTAAACAAATAAGTAACGAAAACGCGTTTGGAAACGTTTAGTAATAGACATTTACTCTATTGAAAAAGGCCTAATAAGCCGAAATACTAGTATATAGTGTTTTCTAATTTCTTTGAACATCTAAATGAGATGTTTTTTTCAAAACAATTATTTTCACGATGTTTCATAAAGAACCATCCGCTTCGAGTATCCACTTTATTTTAAATGTGATGACTATAAGCTAAAAATTAGGGTAAAATCTACCTATTGCTATGATCTCATATGCATGGATGTGCAAGTTCTTCATTACAATCGTTCAGTATGTTTATTAAGGAAGTCCAATTTTTCCAGAAAACATTTTAAAGGTTTTGTAGATTCTTGATCCATACATTGACGAAGGAACATTCCATACATTGTTGCTTTGTAATCGGTATTGGCATTCTATGTATTTTAAAAAGCGTATGGCCATTCCTATTTCTTCACCAGAGCCTGCGAAATGCATATAAAGCTCTCCTACGCGCGTCATAACCCTAATTGAAATGAAAATTGCGACTTACGACATCTCGGAACGGCAGTTTCTCCTTACGTTCATATTCCCAGCAGATCTGAAAGAGTAGGCCGTTACAGGAAATCGATTTTTCCGCGCGCGACCGTAAATCAAGGTGTTTATTCGATTTATTGCAGGCGGTTTCTTGCGTAGGTACACAAAAGTGCCCGAGCGGCTCATAAATCAAATAAGAAATGTTCTTGGTAAGACTGCATGATTGACTGCCTGAAAATAAATGGATCGAAGGAAGTCGAGGAGTGGCAAATCGAATGTCGTCGACTTTCTATTATGATATCTGATAGGTAGACTACTAAGCTAAGCATTGAGTTGTACGTCGAAATATATGTATAGGGTGTCCAAGTGGTAGTGTCCCCTCTATTTACGACATAGAAGTTAAAAAAAGACATGGCTTCTTACCCCACAAGAATAAATAAAACGGCCAGTGCTGTAGCGTCTCGAGTGTTAGTATGATACTTGCTATATAACTTGCTAAATAACCCTTCACTAATGCGGTTTTCCAGGTTTCCCTCATTCCAGCACTGAATGGTGGTTAAGGCCTACCAACGCAAGGTGTTCCTGAGGCGCAAATGCTGTGCGCGAAATAATAATATGCCGCCCCTCTCCCACACAAGGCTCAGACTTTCGGGCTAATCCTTGTGATTAGAATGAGGGGTAGAGATATTGTTGTTATTAAATATTTTCCGTCTCGAGCCGGTAAAGATTAAAATAAGTTAGTCAAATATGCGGCAAAAATTCAAGAGGTTATTCCTTGGACTATTCTAAGGATATTTTATCCTTTGATGATTTTTGAAAAAGCGCTTTGTTGCGAAGATATAGGGCGAAAAAGATTTTCAACAAATAACAATTTATTACTAAAAATTACATGTAACATTTCTGAACCTACAAGAATTGTTCAAAATGGCTACCTCCAGCTCGGATGCAACCATCCAATCTTCTCATAGATTTCCGAACTCTTTCAAAAACACCAGGGTCGTTTCTTATTGAGTTACACCCAGCAATTATCCGATCTTTTAAATCGTCCACATCTTCCACTGGCCTAGTATAAACTAATGACTTTAGATGGCCACAGAAAATAATCCAGGGGGTTTAAGTCCGGGGATCAAGCAGGCCATACGTGAGGTCCACCTCGACCAATCCAGCGATCTCCGTATGTTGCTGTTAAAAACTCTCGAACCACTACACTAAAATGAGGTGGTGCATCATCATGCTTAAACCACATTGCCTGTCTTGTAGCCAATGGTACATCCTCCAAAAACTGAGGTAGCGTTTGTTCCAAAAAGTTGCGGTATACTTCGCCGGTAAGTCTTCCTGGTAGAAATACCGGTCCAATTAGCCAGTCACCCACAATTTCAACCCAAACGTTCAACGAGAACTGATGTTGAAACCGATCTTCACAAATCTCATGTGGATTTTCGTCAGCCCACACATGGTTATTGTGGAAATTCCTTATTGCATTTCGCGAGAAATTGGCTTCATCGGTAAAAAGAATCAGCGTAAGTAGTTGAGGGATTTCAACCAATGTGTGCAAAAGCCGTTGACAAAATGCAATACGTGGAGCAAAATCCGCAGGAAGAAGTGCCTGAACGCGTTGAATGTGTTATGGGTACAACAAATTATCTCTCAGAATTTTCCAAACAGTCCAATTACTTACATTCAAAGTATTTGCAATTCTTCGCGTAGAAGTACCTGGATCTTCTTCTATCATGTCCAGCACATTCTCGCTTACGTCTACCGTTCTTACAGTCCTTGGCCTTCCTGGTCCTGCACTTCGTTTCAATGTTCTCGTTTCTCGAAGACGTTGATGAATACTCTGAAAGATTTTTTATCGGGAGCAATGTGGTTAGAAACTCGTTCAATGTACAGTCGCCTAGCTTCTAATGCATTGCCATCAGCAAGTCCATAAATAAAATGCATGTCAGCCATCTCGGCATTCGTATAGCGAGCCACGATAGAGGACTTTACTAACAACCGTTTACACGTCAACTAGCCAAACGTCAATCAATCTTAACAAATGCGACACATACAAACTACAAAAACACAACATACAAGAACATACAAAAGCATACAAAATAATCACTCCGAAGTATCACGGGATGTTGGTAAGAAAAAAACAACTCTTTTTTCTTACATGTCTTTTACTTGATACGTCCAGTGTAGTACGCCATACTTTTATTTCACATACATGTGAAAAATACCAAAATTGGATTTGTTGAAAATTGTTTTCGCCCTATATCTTCGCAACAAAGCGCTTTTTCAAAAATCATCAAAGGATAAAATATCCTTAGAATAGTCCAATAAGGAATAACTCTTGAATTTTTGCCGCATGTTTAACTAACACCCTGTATAAACAAACTTTAGAACGACAAAAACAAAATACATATTTATAATTTGGAGAAATCAATAAATGTTATTCTTTGTTTAAATAAGTACTTGTTTTATTTCATCTAAAAATTCTATTGTTATGAATTATTTTCAAAACAAAACGGTAGAAATATAAAATAATTAAGTACGTCTATGGAAAAGCAATAAAATCCAAGATAATACGTCTCCCTTTTGAAACCGAGGTCACGAATCCTTCGGTCACCACATTAAAGCCGCCCGCGAAATATTTTTCTGGTTATTTATTTATTTATTTTTGTGGCTACCCTTTACAAATAATGTATTAGTGAGAGACTAGAAATTAAATAAAATAGTTCCACTGAAAATTATTTTTTAATTTTTTTTTAACAAAGTTTAAATTGTGATTAGTGATTAGATTTTAATAATTATTTAAGGTGAAACTTATCATTATCAAGTGCCGGTTCGAACTGAGGTAAATGCGACCGCACTTTGATTAGCTGTAGCAAATCACTTCAATAAAAAAGATGCAGTCGATAAATTTATTTATTGGATTTGTGCTTTCACTATTTTTATGACTTCAAATAACCATTTAAATTATTCAGATCTGACAAACAAACTTTCGTTTTCTTTGAGAGAATATTTATAATCTGATAATATCTATAATATATAATCTTATATCGATTGAGCGAAAATATTTTCGTGTTATCTAGATCTCGTTTGACTTACGTCATCTTACTTTTATTTCATATGATATTTGATATTTGCATGTATCTGGATTACCATTTTTCTAACAGATCCATTAGAATTATACCTACGCGTGTCGTGTGTACGCAAGGACGATAAAACAACAATAAAAATTAACAGATTAAGTACATTAACTTACACTTTAAGTTGACTTGGTTTTACAACCTTTCTGATTCGATTATAAAATGTTTTTACATTTATTGATTGTTTGTAGCTTCGTACAGCAGATTAAAACACTGACTTAATTTTATACCATTAACTTTTTATAAAATGATATTACTTACATTTATATTCGATATGAAACTTAAGGTCGTTACCAAAATAAAGTCGAATCGCTTATTCTTCACCAAAAGTAAATGGAATATGAATAATTCTATTGTTAATAAAAAATTAACACACATCGTAAACATACTTAAGGGCGAGTTTGCACTCCCTAGTCGATGAAGTATTTAAAAGATGAATTAAACGTATTAAGAGTGAACTTAGGCAACCGAAACATAGATGTCGCACTGAAAATACAATCGGCCAAACAAATTATAAACACTTAATCAAAAACCGTACTGGTCGACTGCAATTTACGGATTTTTATTATGTTACACCCTTGTTTATATAAAATATAGTTAATCAACTGCAGTGGTGACATCTTTTGGGAGTATGTAATACTATCAAGGTCGTTGAATTTAATTGGTTATTTCTATAGATGCACGAATTTCATTGGCCAGTGCACACATTAACCACCATGACATCTGTCCGCCATCCACTCGTACTAATGGGATTGAATAATAGGCGATTTTTGCTAAGGAATACGCCACCTACTGGCGGCACGCACAACTAACGCATGGCTCAGTTTTGCGTATATATTTCTATTGTGAATTTTGAAATATTCGTTAATTGCTTTGATTAGATATGAATCATTATTGTTGTGAGCGTCATTGTTCCTCTTGGACAAAGAAAAACCCCGAGATCACGTTCATACTTTTCCAAAAGCGGGAAAATCTGGAGCTATCGTGGAAACTATAAGTTGGGCCTTAAAGAGTTACAGGAGACAAGAATGGATAAAGAAGCTAAAGAACGCTGAGTAGAGAGTGTGCTCTTTACCTTCCTCTGAGAATGACTATTTCCATAAAGGTGTGTACGCCGTAAAGCCTAATAAAGAATTTGACATATTTTGAGGTTAAGTTTAATTGTCAGATAGAACGCTCGAAAAATATTGAAATCTATATGCGATTCATTTTAAGATCGTAGCGCTAAAATGGCAGTAACCTATACTAACCTACGTTCACTGACACTGACGTTTGAAATTATATTCATCAAAGATTTGTTGTCGAGAACTTTAAACCAGGTAAAAAGCTTCTAAAACTATTTTGAAAGGGGTAAGTAGTGATATAAAATTAAAATAGATTTCAATATTTTTCTAGCGTTCAATCTGAAAATGAAACTTAACCTCAAAATATGTCAAATTCTTTATTGTGCATACGGCATAATGTACCTTTAAGGAAATAGTCATCCTTACAGAAAGGTAAAGAGCACACTCTCTACTCTGCGTTCTTTAGCTTCTTTATTCATACTTGTCTCCTGTGACTCTTTAATGTCCAACTTATAGTTTCCGTGATACCTTCAGATTTTACCGCTTTTGGAAAAGTATGAAACTGATCTCGGGGGTTTTCCCTGTCCAAGAGGAATAATGATGCTCACAACAATAATGATTCATATCTAATCAAGGTATTTAACTAATATAACAACAGAAATTTCAAAATTCACAATAGAAATACATACGCAAAACTGAACCAAATGAACATGCGTTAGTTGTGCGTGCCGCCAGTAGGTAGCGTATTCCATAGCAAGAATCGCGTATTGCTATCCCTATACAAAAAAGCTAGGTACCTCTAAAATGCTTTATCTCATGTTTGAGTATTAAGATTAGTTACTAAAAGAAAAATAAATACTTTGTTTTAGTAACTTTAGGTTGAGACTTATTTAACCTAAAATATACGAAGTTGTAAGTAAAAAAAAACCTAAGAAAATCTATTTTGCAATGAATTTTAACTTTATATAACTACTTAACCCTTTTAAAAATTGTTTTACAAGCTTTTTACCTGTTTTAATTTCACAAATGAATTCAATTTCAAACGTCAGAGGCCCATAGGTTAGTACAGGTTGCTGCCGCTTTGGCGCTACGATCTTAAAATGAATCGCCTCTATAAACAAGGGTTGCACGTCTAAATTTAGTAGCCTTATATGAAACAGTCAATGTGTTCCATTATTAAATTTATAATAGGGTGTTCTCATATTTTTTTTAATACCAAAAAATTGAGTTTTCCTTCCCTATTATACATATGTCTAGTTAAAAAAAATTACAAACACTTGCATATCCGAAAAAAAGTGAGTTGAAATTTAAATTCGGCATTTGGCACGCAACCGCGTCTACTACGGTAGACGCGTCATCAGGCATATAAACCAACAGTTTGACAGGAAGCTATCAACATCAGTCATTATATTTCCATTATAATAAAGATCAGCGTGTATGGTAACAAGTTTTATTAAAGTTATTTTATGAAGTACTAGTTATATTGTATGTTTTAAATATATATAAAAAGTTTCAGTTCAAAATATGTAATAAACAAACACTAAACGGCGACCATTTATATGCTTAATGACGTCACTTGTGTTTTGGTTCCCGTTTAAAATAGATCCTTTTTTTAAATTTTCTAACTTCGATTTTATTCTAAAATTTGCATTTTTAACACATTACAACTTCTTTGTGGATGTATTACTAAGTATGTATAGGTTTATAACTTAATTCGTCACATACGGAAAACACCCTATTATTGCCAAATAATAATTAGGCCAGTTCCTAATACGTTTTAACTGTCCTCAAAATAGTAAAGTTCTGTCCTCTTACAGTAACGCACTATCTTCTTGGTTGTTAATTGACTTTTTGGCATTGTTTATGAAAAATTCACATGGAATTGAATTTTTTTCTTAGTTTATGTAATTTAAACAATTTGGTCTGAAGGAACATAGTTTTTATGTAAATCTCCTTTGAATTTCGTAAAATTGTGTAAAATGTGCGTATGGAATGAACCGGTCGTAGCACGTCATTTTTATAATCGTACTCTCCAAACATCTATTTGTTTCAAACTGACCATTAAAAAATGTCATACTAGGTAGCTGATAAATAAGTCTAATTACCTACGTTTTACATAGTGACTTGACTGACTTGCACGGCCATTAATTTACAAAAGCTATACAAACTTTGGCGTGGTTTGTTAGGCAGGCGTACTACCCTACAGACAGTTTAGGATGGTACTGATTTATTCTCCCCTATCTCCTCCATCAACCGGAATACCCCCAATAGCCAGAATCTTTTGTGGTAAAGGAAAACCAAAGTCAACTACTTAGATATTTATTACGTTGAAAGTCAATCGCTTAAAATTAGACGTACATTAATCGCTAAACCCAAAAGGGAAGTCGTAAAATAGCACGGTCCTTCCAAGATCATACCTGTCCAGTTTCTTGATGAGGTACCTCGCGTTCGAAACGCAGCACTTCTCGCATTCGTCCCTAGGTGTAAGGTTGACCGCCACGTTGAGATAGTACTTGGCCTTGTAGAACTGGCCAATTTCGATGCAGGTCCTTCCCAAGAGATAGATGTTGGGCAGGAACGTTCTCGGCTGGAGCTCCTCAGCTTTAGACAAGTACCTGCAAAAACCAAGCGTCAGAAGCATAATATGTAGAGTACCATCAGATGGTGGTAATGATAGTGCACTTTATTTGCTATTCGTTACACCCTTGATTTTCAGTGCAGGGGTGCAACCTGTTCTTATTATGTCATACTCGTTTGGACTGATCTGCTTATTACTCGTATTAGACCCATCAACCACTAAATATATCAATCGCTGTGTGAAGGAAAGTGCTATCCAAATCTGTTAAAGTAGGTATATAGGGGATTTCAATTTAAAAAATCAGCTTTGCAATTGTTCAAAATAAAGCCTAGATGTGTGAAAGATAAATGTTCAACATGACTAGTGAATAGTTGATGATATGTTTGCATTTAGAACTATTTAAGCCTCGATTTAAGCTAAGGTGATAAACAATGCAACACCACAAATCTTGTCAATAATTAGCTATAAGCATACAAATAATTTTTGTTCGAAATTATCTTAAAAATGTAAAGGTCATCGACAAAAACTAATTGTTGTCAGTGGATTACAGTAGCCAACTCATTGATGAAGATAAGAAATAGTACCGGACCCGAAATGGAGCCTTGTGGTACTCCAGACGTAACACCATATTGATTCTACCAGATCTATCGGCTTCACACTCAACAGATTGGTTTCCTTGAGTTAAATATGATTTGAATAAAAGAGGTAACGTCCCGGAATATATTTTATGTTAGATATAAAGCGTCCATACTGAAATGCCTCGTGGTAGGTGCAGCGGGGTGGCTCTGAGGCGACGAAATACTTGGCCAGCATCCTCTGGAACCAGCTGAGGCGGCTCATCTCGTAACACCACCTGCCCAGCATGTACTGGGCGGTGAAGTCCCGCGGGTTCAGTTCTATCGCCCTCAGCAGGTGGTGCTTCACCGTCGTGGAGTGCTTCACGCGGGTCTGCAGGTTCATCAGGCCGTACTTAGTGTCGAGGATGATGGCCATCCACTTGTGGACGTCCGACGACTCGTTTCCGGAATTTACACCTATAAAATAATACTCGAATGTTAATTCAGTACAACAGTACTTGCTTTCAGAACTGGTATAGCTCATTAAATGAATTTTAACATTGGAAATATTTATGTTCATATATGGGGACCAAGTTAGGAGTTTTCGTTCAAGCTCAAAAGATAGCCCTGTCGCGATCGAGTGACCCAATACATATTATAGTAGAGCAGAGGAAATCTATATCATCTTGTAGAGCATGTTTCGGGGCATATATGGTGTGATCTACAACTTTTTATAGTAGGGCAATTTTCTTTAAATAGCCTTAGACTGCGTTATCTGCACAATTCGAAAACATGTTTTTGAGTACATAGGTACCTACATCACCATCAAAAAACGGCTAGACCAAGGACATTTAAATAAAGGGGACTAGGCATGTCACAGTCTATCTCATATGTTAGGTGAAGCTGGGCAAGGGGAAAGCAGAGAGCTTTATTTTCCTCCAACTTTCGCGCGCGATTAGATCTCCAGTGGCGTAAGTTTTAGAAGGTTCAAAATAAAATATAATATAGGTATATTAACATGTAAATATATTTCACCAGCTACTAAGCATCCTTATAAAAAGAGCAACAATCAATATGAATTATGAATTATTTCAATATGTAAACTATAAATTTATATTTACAAGTAATTTCTTTGAATCCCAATAATTCTAACCATTTCTTTCTTGTTGCACCATCCCTAGGCATCCTAAAAAACATACCACATATCACTTTTCGAATATAGAGGCAAACTTTAAGCGATACATAAAAATATTGATGGAGAATATTGAAGGAAAAAATATTGAAGGAGACAAAATATTGAAGGAGACTGTGTGAATGAATGCAACTTTCACTTGCTTGTATCTTCGGTATTTTTATTCATATTTAAGTGAACACACTACCACATTTTTGCTATTGTAATTACTTAACTTTTGTTAGTGCATAGTAAAACTGTAGGTACTACTGTAAAACTAAAATGTAAACACTTTTTAAAAAATTTTATAGTAGACCTCGAAAATGATGAATAATTAAAATTTGTAATGTAGGGTAGGGTATAAGGGATGTCACTGAAATATCTACTTAAAAAAATTTACAGTACTTTTTTTTGCAGCTATTTATTTTGCGATGAACTTTTTTCAGTAATGATAATGGTTATATCATAATTTTAATATTTAATCAAACAAAAGTTACCTACTACCTACAAGCACGACACTGGTCAGAGTTGTATACACATTTCAAAGTGACCTTCAATCACACTTACCTGTGGAAAGATAGAAGTGGATGCTTATAATCCAATTTCTTGCAAATTTGACACTGTCTAACCATATTCACACCTTCAAAGTTTATTCAAAACATCAAATCACGTTTCACTTATTAAATTTCTTTTACTAACAACAACTATTCGCAAACAACAGACGCCATATTCTGCCAACACGGAACAAACTTTTACATAGTTGCCAAGTTTCAAACATGGCAAATATGAAAAATGAAAAATATTTTAATATTTATAGAATTCAAGAATATTGTATGTATAACTTAATATTACTACACTATAATAATAATAATAATTTCACAATTGTGATGAAAATTACAATAAAAGTATAAAGTACATTTCCAGTACAATTATATAGCTGACAACAATGATACAATTAGACTGTGAATAGACATGGCTTCATCCAGAAATGTAAATAAACAAGTCCCCTTTATTTAAATGTCCTTGGGCTAGACTTACCGCCCTGAAATTTTAACCATTATGCACAAAACCTAATGGTATAAACCTTTTTTTGGAAGTACATCTATATATTACCAAATAAATGACGTAAAGTTAAATCTTCTAAAATTATGCATGACAGACTTCGATATGCGGTTAGCTATGTGAAATATTCAAAATTTGTATATACAGGGTGACCCATTAAGAATTGAAACACTCGCGTACAAAATTTGTTTATGAACCGATTTGAACCGGATTTTTTAAAGATATGATAGATGTCCAAAAGCTTTATGTTGATGCAAAATTTGAAGACGAAATTTTGATTTTCAAGCTACTACTAATTTTTTTTAAGTGAAAAATAGCAAAATTTTGTTAGCGATTTTTTTTATAAAAAATCTGACTACACCACTGGATTTAGGAGTCCCTCGAATTAATTTGTACCAATTTTTGAGAAAAAAAGTTGGTTCCTAAAAAAGTTATGACAATATCGGCATCACCAGTGTTTGCCTTTGTCGGTGAATCTATTCTTTTATAAAATTAGAATAGAACCCAAAGAGAAACAAAATTAAACAGCTTAAACACTGGTGTAATTATTAATAAAAACCATAAAAACCAGTATACACAAAATAACCAACAATATTACCTTCTTAGATAAAAAATAACTACATTATAATTTTTTATTCAAAAAGTGTGAATCAATTTGACAGACTCCTTTTTCATTTTTAAAAATGTTATTTTCTAATCATTACTTTTTTTTATCAACTGTTGTTTATATTAGAGTTATTGTTGGTTATTTTGTGTATACTGGTTTTTATGGTTCTTATTAATAATTACACCAGTGTGTTTAATTTTTTTTCTCTTTGGGTTCTATTCGACTTTTATAAAAGGATAGGTTCACCGACTAAGGTAAACACTGGTGATGACGATATTGTCATAACTTTTTTAAGAGCAAACTTTTTTTTCGCAAAAATTGGTACAAATGCATTCGACGGGCTCCTAAACCCAGTGGTGTAGTCAGATTTTTTATAAAAAAATCGCGAACAAAATTTTGCTACCCTGCTATTTTCATTTAAAAAAAAAACGTAGTAGTCCTTGAAAATCAAAATTTCGTCTTCAAATTTTGTATCAATACAGAGATTTTGGAGATCTATCTTTTAAAAAAAATCGGTCCATAAACAACTTTTGTACGCGAGTGTTTCCATTCTTAATGGGTCACCCTGTATATGCAGCGAATGAAATGTAGCCTAGATATTGAAAAAGTTTGGGTTGATATCTGTAACCGTTTTCGAATTATCGAATTTTTAAAATGCGCTCACGTCTATTAGAGTGAAGTATTACGGCGCGCTCAGGCTTATAGCGTGAATACTGGTGTCTCTAGAAAGTCTATCCCTAGAAAGAAGCTAGGGCGATGTTACTCCACTAATATAGATAGCGCAGCGCCCGAACGGCGAGCGGCGTGATGAGTAGTGGGGAATGTTCAGTTATAATACCGCACTCGCTTAATGGCGCGCTTATAATAATTATGTTTCATATATGGTGTTATCATTTCCAGTGTTTCCGATGTTGGCAAGGATTGCGAAGTTGCGAATTTTAATGACGCAAGTACTACTACTCTGTTTTCTCCAATGTGTTTTACCTAGCAACCACACAAGGTACTACATGCCTCTTGGGAAGGCACCGAGCTTGCCTAAAACAGAACGAACCCTTAGTAAGTTTCTAATAAAATGAATTGTGGTTATTTTATTCACAAAATTAATGTTTCCAATAATTTTCTCTAATGATGACAAGATTCGTTGTTCCAGAGGTATTTTTAGATACATAGATGACTTGTGTAAATCTGTACATAATATCCTGCCTTTCTTAGTGAACGCTGAACACGGAAAGGTCATCACGTTTCACGAGGAAGTATTTTTAGCTTTATTTGTACAACCATGCCGAATTTCAATGAGCTTTAGTTGTTTTTCAAGTACGAGACGATCCTGACCTCACTAGTCTTGGAGTATTCGTTCAATGAGTATTGCTCTTCAATTACCATTTCAAATAGATATAGGCAAAAGCTAGTAATCGCGTGATACGAGAGATGTATAATAAATAGCCCTGGTTATACAGCGTGTTCTTAATAAGCCGTTTCTAAGCATGACACAACATAAGAGTAACATACAGTGAGGACATACAGTCCGCCCCCCTCTAATTTTTGAACCACTGGGTAGATTGTAATGAAATTTGGATCGATAATATATGACTAAATTCTGCATTTGTTGACACATCAATGACAACTCTGAATGTCAAAGTGACAGGTGGGCGCGCAATAGGAACATTTTTTTTAAATGGAAATTGGGTCAAGTAATAACTCATTTTGAAGCTATTTTTATGCTCAAAACATCCCCCAATTTTGAGAACATTTGGTTCAGTAATTTCCAAATAAAAACCAGTAATATCGATTTCTGTTATATCATTTTTTTGCATACATATTATTGTAAATTATTCAAAGCAAAACAAAAATTAAAAGTAAACAAATAACAATAAATTATCCCTAACCTAAAATAACCTAAATTAAAAAATTACGAAATAATTTAAATTAAACGTAGAGGCAGAAACAAATTTAGAAAACACGTGTTACTTCAAAAGATGTTGAAAATGACCACCATGAACCTCCTGACAAATAAATGTTCCATGGGTAAGTTCTATTATAAAGATTATGTGGTAAAAAGATTATGTTATAAACTGATATTACTGGTTTTTATTTGAAAATTACTGGACCAAATGTTCTCAAATTTGGGGGATGTTTTGAGCATAAAAATAGCTTCAAAATGAGTCCCCACTCGACCCCCATTTCCATTTAAAAAAATTTTCCTATTGCGCGCTCAGCTGTCACTTTGACATTCAGAGCTGTCATTGATGTGTCAAAATTTCATCACAATCTACCCAGTGGTTCAAAAGTTAGAGAGGGGGGGGGCGAACTTTATGTCCTCACTGTATAATTGTCACTAAAGAATAGTCCAATATTACTATACTAGATAAATGTTTTACTTATCCTGTGGATGTGTTGATATAGATATCCACATTGTTTCTATACGTTCATTAATTACATCCGTTTTAAATAAACGTTTTGATATATTTTTAAATTCGTCCATGGTTCATAGTCGAGGGAAAGGCAAGAAGGGTCCCTTACCGAGTCAAAAAGTGGGGGCGGGGGCTAGGTAGAAGCCACGATGGTGGATATCCAAGTATCCTTAAGGAACTCGTGGGAGAAGTTTCCATACGTGGCCACTCTAGCATACCTCCACTTAGCTGAAAGCATCCACCAGCGATAGGATATCTGTCATGTGTTTTATAAAACTTTTAAAGTAGGCACCAGATAGGGATGCTCAACTCGAAAATCCTCATGCTCGAATGGGTTCGCGTGGTTCTCAGATGGGTCCAAGACAGACCAAGTCTCAGAGCCAGGGTGCGCCCAGAAGAGAAATTATCTTTTTATTTGGAAAAGTATGCCTCGGTCTCAGGCGGAAGCGTTTGCTATCTGCTGTGCTATGTGTGCAGGAAAATCTCAATCAAGTAAAATTGAGGTAACGGGTCATTACAATATAACTGAAAATGAGGAGACTGATGCTCTGGGTAGAAGCAGCTCAAGTATTCAGTGTGCAGGGCCCGAATCAGTGCTCAGGCTTCCGCCCAGTTATGTAGGGAGGTCCATTGAAAATTAAATGATGAATGACTTTTCAATAGTATCCTCAAGAGTGAGTGTCCTCATACGGATCTCCAGTGTATTATACAAACATTTCAATATAACATTTCTGCGAAACCCAACATATTACTAATAAAATAGATACATCTGTCATTGTCCGATGTTGTTTAGTTTTTAAGGCAGAACAATATAAAAATGGTATTGAATTCAGGATTAGCTGAGAGTGAGAGCGAGAGAGAGAAGCAAATAATGAATTATATTAGTTTAACACATTGTCCTAATGGTTTTTTAAAGTGGGACATGTTTTTTATCGTTTTCCAATAATACATCCGAGGAAAGTGCCAAGCCGGTATTTATGAAACAACTGATGGACATGCACCTGTACCTGTTTGTCAATCGAAGGTGGTATTTTGGAGAAAATAATTTTTCCCTTGCAGACAGCTCTGTGCTCAAGAGCAATTATTTTCATAAAAGTGGGCCACACTTTTTTATAGTTTTTCAATAACAC
Organism: Pogonocherus hispidulus; assembly: GCA_963924545.1. Classification (NCBI taxonomy): domain Eukaryota; kingdom Metazoa; phylum Arthropoda; class Insecta; order Coleoptera; family Cerambycidae; genus Pogonocherus; species Pogonocherus hispidulus. The sequence continues at coordinate 1,254,893 of OZ004698.1, forward strand.
GTTCTAGGAAAATGTCAAGCCGCCGTTTCTGAAACTACTGATGGGCGTGCGCACCTGTTTTTATTTTTATTGGAAGGCTGTATTTTTTGAGAAAATGGTTTTTTTATACAACCTTGCAACTAATACACATCACAAGTAAATACCTCATCATTTTGAAACGGCAACTATCAACTTTACTAGAATGCCCACCTAAATAATATTCCATTGCCTGCTTTTAACACTGTGATAATTAAATCCTTTTCCCAGTATTTCCAGTGCCTCCTTGATGGCTGTCAACGGTTTTGTTGCTAGGAGAATTATATAAGTATAGTTCGTTTCCAAATATTACGAGGCAGTCTTTTTTATTTGTAATTATTTCGTTGCATCCGTTTGTTATCTTTAAATTGAACGGAAATTATTTAATAAAAAAAAAACAGTGGCAAACAAGTTATATTACTAAAATATATAACATCTAGTCATTTCACAATACTTTGAAATCAGCTATTTGTATTTAGCACGTCATTGTGTATTTCCAAACAGGCGCTATTAAAGAAAAGTCATAAATTTTGTTTATAATATCAAATTTCATTAATTTTAGTAGAAAACTATTCAGTATCCAAAAATGTTTGCTTGTAGAATCACCCAAAATTTCGTCACCAGTTTTATTTTAGTTTGCAGAATCCGTTGGCATCATTAGATGCTGCTTTATTTATTTCGAGAGCATAATGATGTATTTTTAGTTCCGTGAATTTTTTAATAGTTCCGTTGCTTTGTTTCAGATCTGAATGAATATTTTTTACTGTGACATGCTGATGAATTGCTTCTATTTCCGTATTCGTTTAATGGTGGTATTCAAGGGTAAAGGTCGGTGCTATCGGCCAACATTTCACATAATTCACAAAATTACTGTAACGTAAAGTTCGATTTTTTCTTTTGAGTTTATTTCTTAGTACAGTGTGACAGAAAGCCACTTCTTGACGTAAAATTACCGTTTTACCTCTTCCGGTTTTGTCGGTAGTAATAATCAATCTGTAATAATAAATCTGTATCATACTGTATAAGTATGAAGAAATAATAAACATTTTAATTCAATAATTCCAATAATTTGGCAATATTATAAATAGCAATTTTTTCAAAAAAATATCAGTGTCTAATACACTTCAAGAGCGATTTACTAGGTTACCACCACCAACCTGCCGTTATAGCCATCTGCAGTATCTCGTGCGCCTCCTCGATCAGCTGCCCTCTCCCGTCCTGTGGCACCTCCTTCTCGAAACTGAGGTTGTACAGCGCCCTAGCTATTCTCCAGAGTGCTTCCACCTCCTGGTTAAACCTTATCCTATTCAGTAGCTCGTACACCTCTAGATACCTACCTTAGGCCGGTTGAATTAGATATTTTCCATGGAAAAGTGAATTTGTCAGGAGACGATAAAGGAAGCAACCAAACTGGATCATATGATTTGTGGGAAATTTTGTGGTTATACCACAGCTTATATACATAATAAGCTGTGGTTATACTGCAGCCACCACCAAAATATCGCTTAGCAATGTGAATACAGCCTGCTGCTGTTTAGATGATTTAGAATCTAGTTATCTTAATGAGACACAGTAGGGAACGAGCTGAACAATTTTCGACCACCTTTACTCAGTGAAACCATTCCATTGGCTGAGAAAACTTAAAACCAAGATATACTATTGGATAAGTCTCTTGGCTGGAACTCCATCTGTATAAAATTATCCACGAAGTAAATTAGGGTACGTAACGATCTTCAAATCTACGATGATACACGGCTCCATACTTTGATGATTGGAAGGACTAAAACAAACAACCAAAGCTGAAGTTTCAAACCGTCAGTTCCTTTTGAAATCCTACTGGATCTATCTCTTCTTCATATTATATACCTAGAAGTAGGGACCAGATGAAGCATATACTCTGAAACAAGCAGCTGTTACTATGTCCACAGGTTGATCTCATGGAACTGGGCTGACTGAAATGTGAAAAGCACCAGCGCTTGGCATATTTTCGAGTACTGCTATAGTAGCTTTGTAGACCTGGGCTAAGGAGAAAACACTCCAGCACTGTAAAAACTACGTTTAGAGGGTTGGTTCATGGGATGGTGTTTGTAACAAAAAAACCAAAAATATTTTAGAAGAAGAAAGGAAGAGACGTTAGACCTCGGGAATTGGTCTCATAAAGATGTTGAATCTACTGGGTGAAATATAATAATTATCTCTAAGCCACAATAGATATCATGGTTGCAATGGAGGGTCTAATTTTTAGTTTCTCACTTTCGTAACCTAACCAACCACTTGCAGTTACAATTTCCCACTGACCTTAACAATTTTAGTTGCTTCAGTTATTGCCTGTGAATGAATGACTCTGATTGGATCCACTTTATTGGCCGAATTACCTCTCCTCTTCAAACAGTTTGTCAGCCATGGCGATGGTTTCTGGTATGGTATAGCGTACCCAGTACTTGAAGGCCTTATCTTCGGATCTAGACTCGGAATACGGCAAGTATTCTCGGATGCTCTTGATGAAGGCGAAAATGTACAGGTATTGTTTCTTGTCCTTGGGCGAGGTGAACAGCAGTCGCATGAGGTTGATGACTGATACTTTGAATTTTGACATTTTACTTTTTCTGGGTGACAGGTGATCTTTCACCGACCAGATACATCATCTTTTTCTTTTTTCACCAAGACTAAACAAAGATATCTGTTGACATTTCCTTGTGAAGAATTTGATTGCGCAGCTTTGCCTTGATGCACTGGCTGTGGCCTATTTAAGTGGTAGACAGTTTTTCATACCGAGTTTCAAGAGAAATGTCAAGGGGCAAACTTGCAGTTTTCAGAACTGTCAACGCTTGTCAGCATGGCTCGTGGCATAGAGAAAATAAAATAAACGTCACAGCTACTCTAGCGGCACCCTTGGCTACAGGAGAAACTAAGATTTTGACGGTTATTTAAATTTATAATAAAGCAAATAGTTGTCGCGTGAACTTCCCTTTTGAGTAAATACAAATATAATATCAAATTTAAATTACCCGCTAAAAATGCTTAGTTCTTTCCTGTAGCCAAAAGTGGCGCTAGAGTAGCTGGAACGTCATAGTTCCTAATAGTTTACTAAGCAATTCAACACTCTTTATTTTATTTTCTCTATGGCTCAACGTCTTTGAACTAACAAGTTTAAAGCCTTCTCTAAAATTGGGCCTCTCACGGAGGCCCAATAGTGTTACGTTAGTAAAAAACGATTTCATGGAAGCGATGTAGCGAATTGGCCCCCATTTTAAAAATATTTTTAAACATACAGGGTGTCTACTATATCGGAACACCTTCAAGGCCATTTTATTTAGATGAATCAATCTGTATATTTTCGCATATTTGAGATCAGCTTGAAATTATCTATTAGACAATACCCGATCTTCTAGCCTGAGAAGGCGCATCAAAAGATCTCATAGGACCAGAACCCTTCTGCGGCATAGCGAAGCCATGTATTAAAACATCCATGGAGCAAGGGATGAGAAACAAATCTCTAGAATGGTGGAGGAATCTGCCACAACTGAGACAGGCAAAGCTATTCATTAAAGAACGGACGCCTAAATTCACAGCAGATCTGTTAGGCCAGAATAAATAGGCCATCAGAATAATAGTAGGTCTCCTAACAGGACACTGTAGGCTAAATAGGCGCATGAATCTTATGGGACTGTCAGAAGAAGCAACTTGCAGATTCTGTCAAGAAGAAGAGGAAACCTCAGTACATGTACTGAGCCAGTGCGAGGGCCTGACAAGACTGAGGTTTCAAATGCTTGGGAAAGGTAGACCAAGGGCCAACAGCTACATGGAAGAGCCTCTATCAAGGCTGTGGAGTCTAATGCAAAGGACAAAGTTGGACAGAGTGCTCTAAATAGGTTGGGAGTGCCACAATAGATCTTCTAAGTCGCGGTGGACCAGGCCAGGGGGCCGACTCCTATATAAATCTAATCTAATATTCGATCTTTTAATTTTCGATGCGGCGTTGGCAAGTAATTTAAAAAAAATGTACAAACGTTGGTTGAAACACAGTATAAATTAAATCACCGTGTGAGTGTTAAGAAACATTTGGAAAAGATAGTTTGCAGCCATCTAGCAAATTGATGTAGCTAAACGACAGTACCATCAAATACTGATTATTTTATGTTTTTCACACAAGCTCCCTTAAGTTTTTCGAATGCAACACTTTTACAATTTTTTTTTAATATTATTTTTTATAATTTTGTCATATTATTTTTTTATTATATTTTTTTATTCTTTACATTTTTAAAATAATGTCCTATAGCTAAAACTGATATCGAAATCGATACTTTTTCGAGTAAAAACTGATTTCGATACCTCGAAATTAAATAATTTCGCTCTCGGCGTCATAAATCCAACGAAAATCCAACGAAATAAACGAAAATAAATCCAATATTTTATGTAACCTTTTTGTACTTGAGATAATTATTATCAACTTGAAAGTATCAGGTGATTTGCATTCGTTTTGTAACATGAAATGCTGCTATTTTTTGATTAGAACTATGTTAAATCAACAATGATTACGACGGCTTTTTGTCTTTTATTTTGACTGTATATTAACTGTTTGGCAACGAAACTGAAGCTAAGCAAATGTTTTTTTAGTTTAAAATTGACTACTTGTTCGGATTTCGTTGGAAGATAATTGTAAAGAGTGATAAATATTTCCGTAAGTGTGGAATGTTTGCTAAATATAACGTCGTGAGGTCACGAAGGGTCAGCATTTGCAATTCTATTTGACTTTTCGTGAACTGTTTACTTTTGTTAATAATTATTCGGTTGTGCGATAAAGTAGTGTACTATTTTTCAATAATTTAAAAATCCGAATGATCAATTACTTTCATATAAGGCTTTTTTCTCAGAATGATCAATTGTGATGTTTATATCATCATCTCTAACTTTATTCTTTATGTATGTAACCAATTTTCACAGGAAACATTCATTTCAGATTTTCACTCCTGAAAATAAATACATTTATATAAGATTTTGCAGTTCTTTGTGATATTTGAATGCTGCTAATGCCGATTTTCGAGGTGTTTCTATAGTTGGGTTAAATAGAAAAACTTATAGTGATATGAAGTTTTTGAATCTTTGTAGCCAATTACTAAATAACTACTAATAAAAAGAATGTATTTCTATGACAGAATTTCGAGCCAATTTCGGGTTTGCACAAATCTCTTTTCATTCGACTAATATCACAGGAACTGAACATTCATATTGTGAGTGTAACAGCACGGCGGGTCAGACATGCAGGCGAAGAAAGAAGACAAGACAGAAAAGAGCCACAAGATCCTACCCAGCCTGCAGGGTAGAGCCAGCCCAGGAGGAGACCCCATGAATCGCCCACACCTCACTTTCTGTGATAGGGGTTGGTGAAGGATGGAGTTCACCTCTACGAGGCCTACAGCGATGGGGAGGGTAAAGAGGGATACTCCCCCTCGACCCTAAACCATTCCAGGTCATGACCACGGTCAATGGATATTGGCGGTGGCGAGTGTAACAGATTTTCTTGAAAAGTACATTGAAAAATTATTTTTTTGAGCCTGAGAATTTGAGGCTTTTTAACATTGCAAATTACGATTTTCGATCTGTTTCTATAATTTGGTAAAATGGTATAAACATAGTGAACTGCAATGTTATGTTTATTTAATTGAGGTAATGTTTATTTGAAAAAAATAGTATTCACGTATTAAGTATAACATTTTATCAGTCATCTTTTGAACATGTGATACAATATTTATACTGTTAGTTATTTATAACAAAATTTTGATCTTCGTCTTCTTAAATCATTCATAAAGATAACAAATTTATATTTATTGACCATTCATCATTTGTAACAAGTCATATTTACACATCTATCAGCTATTATTTATTAAAAAACGCATAACAGTTGAAAATAGTATGTATGTACCTATATTTTTATACAGGGTGAGTTACCTAAGATGCCTCGGTCCATTACTGAGCTGTTATAGAATAATTTTTTTCTAATAACAGAAATAATGTATAAGTAAGCAATTGTGTTAATGTCTCATTTTTTTTTTTTTTGTTTTTCAGGCAACAAGGACCTCATGTTCGGTGAGTTTTTTTCATTATTTACGTATTTTTTATTATCATCACCGTTACTTGAAACCGAGTCGCCAAACATGCACTGACCTACCTCAGCCATCATTATTTGCGCCAAAACATCTGTGTGTCACCTTCGGCGGCCATTATGCAAATTATGAAGTAATTCTGACGGGCGCGATGGTCCACTTTCCTTGATCGGGCAACGAACATTTACATAAAAACACGTTTGGCCAGACATAACAAAAACAACTGAACAGTCTTGGCTTAATTACTGATTACTGTTAGATTTCTGAAAAAAAAATAAATAAATAAATAAAAATAGAAAGAATAAAAACGAAATAAATGGAGCATGTACCAATTTATTTCGACAATTAATATCTACTACAGTTAGTACTAGGCTTGTTTTGGTTCTGACACGCACTCGCATTGGTTCTGAATCGTTAGGTTAGGTTCAAAAGTGAGTGGGCCGAAAACCATATCCTCCACCGCGACCATGTGGTCTATTGTGGCTCACACCTACTTATATTTCACCCAACAGGTCCAGCCTCTTAATGAAGCTGATCACCTTATTGGGTGAGAAGTTACTCAGATCCTCTGGCAGAAGTTGTCCTTTGCCAAATAATGAGTATCTGATCCTTTCCCCAGCGGGGCAGGTGCATAATATGTGTTCTGCCGTTTCATCATCTTCCAAGCACAAGCACAAGCGGCACTCAGCATCTTCTGCTAGGCTGCATTTGTACAGATGATATTTTAAATGGCAGTGACCAGTATACATGCCAATTAGAGTTCGTAGGTGCAACCTGCTTAACTCTAACAGGTTTTTAGTTCTTGTTTTTGAAGGGTTTACTATGAACGCCTTCGAATGAACTAATCTTGGTAGTTCTTGCCAGTACTGGAGGATTTCAAATTCAAAAGCACCAACCTCCGTGGCTAGAGAGTCTGCTTCATTCCCTTCATGGCCAGAATAGCCTGGGACCAGAGTTACTCTATTTTTCCTGCTCAAATGAGCGAGCGCCTGCTGACAACTCCATACCTGATTCTGAATCGTACTGAACATGCGTAATTGGAAAATTACGCAAGTACAATTCAGAACTGGTGCTTGTTAGAACCAAAACAAGCCTATAATCAGACAGCAAAGTACCTACCTATTTAAAATTGTAGCGTATAGAGTGAAGCCTGTGAAGAAAGACAAGAAAACAGGTATTCAAAGACCATAGTGTTGAATCTTGTAGGTGTTAAATATTGTAGTTAAATGTAGGTTAAAAATTCTAACCATACCCGTTCTCAATCACCTATCTAGATTTGGGAAAGAAATAAGGTTTGTTCTAACAAGAAGATTGCAACTAATCAGAAGTTTGTGATGGAACAACTGACAAATCTGACAAAGAGTGAAGAGTGGCAGTGGCAGTCTGTGGGCTGGATTTATTGTGACTTAACCTCATTTTTTGACACAAAACGAAAACATTGGACTTTTTTTATCGTTTTGCCATTTGTGGAGTGTTTCGTAAATAAGAAAAGAGTAGATAATGTCTGTAACTTATTTGTGGTGCATTTTTATGATTGATAGTTGGTTTCTTTTAGGATTACACCACCTGTAAAATAACAAAAAGCAAAAAACCATAAGAAAAGAGTGTTTTATGATTTGTAGTTGTTTAGAAAACTTCAGATAGGCTTCTACCATAAAAATACTTCAGTACCTAATCACAATCAGCATGAATAATAATAATGCAGGTAAAGTTTTACTAGTAGAGATGAATGTCATTTCATTTCATTTACTGCGCGTGATTCTGATTCAGAGTTCCTAATAAACCCGCAAACTTTTCAGATTGTCCACAAACCAATCATAAGCCATGATAGAACAGTGTACTATCAATCAGGAACCAATCACCGATTGCGTTTTGGCTTTGATGAAACGGAAAAATTGCAATGCGCATGCTCCCGACAGTCACCGACGATTTGGGATTCTTGTTAGAACAAACCTATAGTTTTTGGGCATGTACATATTTTTTTTATCGAAGTGCATATTTTATTTATTTTATTATCTGGTTCATGTTGTTTTTTCCTATATTTTCTACATATTTTTCTACTAGATTACCTTATCAAATATTATTTTCTTTATTGCCTTACAAATATATTACTCATCATAAGTAATTTTGCGGGTATAGACCAAGGAATTTATATTCCTTGGTAGAGACTAGGTGTATCATAATAATATTGTTTTTAGGGTCAATAAAAATTATCAATAAACAATTTGAAAACCTATATTTAGTATATAATTCTAAAATAAACATTGTCTGACGATGAGTGAGCGGTTCTCTGCTTCGCATTAATTTTTAAGGTCTGTGGTCTCTACGACGAATTTTTTTTCAGCTTATCGAGGTTAAAGATACGCAAAAATGGGGGAGACCCACGTTTTCGCAACAGCTACTGATGTCCACGTGCTTCGTGCATGCCACAAACTGTGATTGGATTATTTCCGTATATAGAACTGATGGTCCGAACACGATTTTTTTAACATAAGTATACACGTGGAGGATAATCCTTTGGTTTTAATAATACCTATTGATGCAGTTATCTAAATGCAAGCAAACTGATAGCATATAGTAACGGGAACGTAATGGCTTTAATAAATGATTATGGCATTGCCAATTAATTAAATAATTAATAAATAAATTTATAATAGTTGGCTAGGTATTTAGTAATTATGTATCAGTAAAATTGTGTTGGTGTTGCTATAAAATATACATAGTATAAGATGAAGACCATAGGGTGATTTTGAAGCCCTTAATTTTTAGTTTATAGTTATCGTAAACGTTATACTGAGCAGTGGCGCACCCAGGGGGGGGGGGTAAGGAGCCATCACCCCTCCCCCAAATACAGTTTTAAGTGTATTTTATGTTGTTTTATTGATCTCAAAAAACTGATTGGAGTGGAGTGTCACTTATTTTCGCCAATTTTGGCATTTTCGACTATTTCACCTGTTTCAACTTTTTCGATTCCCTCAATTTGACACATTTAGGCAATTTTGGAATATTCAAATGAATTTCCAATTAAAAACTGTTGATTTTGACGCACGAAATGGCTGGCGAGTGATTATTGGATTTTTTTGTTACTGTTTGACTTTTTTATTTTTAGTCTATTTTTACCATTGTTGTCGTCTACTGTTGACAATTTTCTGTTTTTACCTTTTTCGACTTGCGGTTCATAAAGTGTTCCAGTTTACAATATTTGAATTTTTTCTAGTGTTTTAGCGACATTCACAAGCGTTTGGATAATAATCTTTTTTAATTATCAGGGTAATATTTCAGTAAATAAACATGTATTTTGCAACACGGGGTACACATAAATATTATTATTAGGCAACAATGAACGTGTGCAGTCAAATAATCACCATTTTTATCATTATAAAATGTAGACATACATTTTTATTGGTTACTAATCTACTTGATAACGCATTTTAAGGATTAGAACATTCATATTCTTACACATATTATTAATTACTGTCGAAAACGAAACAAGCATTGTTTTATTAGTCGAGTAAAATGCCTGTCACTGAAATTTCTTTATTTCAACAACAATCTACGATTAAACTTGAAAAACAGAAGAATGTTTTGAGTTTTGACACATATCTGTTTTAATTTTAAGGGCGCGTTTGCACGATTGCACGAATTAAAACGTATTGAGTGTGAACTTAGGCATCCGAAACATAGATGTGGCCCTGAAAATACAGTCGACCAAACAAATTGTAACATTTTAATCAAAAACCGTACTGGTCGGCGGATTGCCAAAGAATAATTAGACCAGTTTCCAATGTTAGAATATAAAATAGTTAAGCCCTGTCTTCTACAGTAGACGCAGACGCCATTATAGCAGTGACCTCTATACGCGATTCTTGCTAAGCAATACGCTACCTACTGGCGGCTCGCAGAACTTCAGAACTAACGCATGGGTTTTTGGTTCAGTTTTGCGTATGTATGTCTACTGTGAATTTTTAAATATCCGTTGTTAGGTATATTAGTTAATTGCTTTGATTAGATATGAATCATTATTGTTGTGAGCGTCATTGTTCCTCTTGGACAAAGAAAAACCCCGAGATGAGCTTCATACTTTTCCAAAAGCGGGAAAATCTGGAGCTATCGTGGAAACTATAAGTTGGGCATTAAAGAGTTACCGGAGACAAGTATGGATAAAGAAGCTAAAGAACGCAAAGTAGAGTGTGTGCTCTTTACTTTTCTCTAAGAATGATTATTTCCATAAAGGGTTTGCCGTATGTCCAATAAAGAATTTGACATATTTTGAGGTTAAGTTTCATTTTCATATTGAACGCTCGAAAAATATTGAAATCTATTTTAATTTTATATCACTACTTACCCCTTTCAAAATAGTTTTACAAACTTATTACCTGGTTTAAAGTTTTCGACAACAAATCTTTGATGAATACAATTTCAAACGTCAGTGTCAGTGGCCCAAGGCATAGATTAGTTAGGGGGCCCAAGGTTAGTATAGGTTACTGCCATTTTGGCGCAACGATCTTAAAATGAATCGCGTATCCCTAAATAATTTAACTATTTTTTGATAGCAGTGTCATCTAACAGTAACTTACTGAAACTATTACGCAATTATGTCCAAAGCAAAAAATCTTCTTTGTTATTAATTGACTTTTTTGCATTGTTCGGGAAAAATTCACATAATACTCCATTTTTTCTCAGTTTAGGTAATTTAAACAATTTGCTCTGAAGGGAGATAGTTCTTATGTAAATTTTCATTGAAACTCATCAAATTGGGCGCGTGCTTCAATTGGGAAATTGTAAATTGGCCTGGTATTCATTCTCTAATGATCGAAAACCTTTTAACCAATCTGTATACCCTTGGATATAATGCTACAAAAGTTGTACTACCAAATTGAGTCTTACTTTAAATTTAATGATGGAATTGTGAAAAAAATCCAGATTGCTATTTAATATTCAAGTGTTTTTGGTTGTCATTATGCTTGTTCTACACTGATGGGAACAGAATAAGTACAAAACTGGATATATGGCTAAGTGGATATCTTGAACAAGAACTTATAGATAGTTCGCTATTGCAACTAATACATACAGTGAGGACATAAAGTCCGTCCCCCACCTCTAATTTTTGAACCACTGGGTAGATTGTGATGAAATTTGGAATGATAATATATGACTAAATTCTGCATTTTTTGACACATCAATGACAGCTCTGAATGTCAAAGTGACAACTGGGCGCGCAATAGGAACATTTTTTCAAATGGAAATGGGGGTCGAGTGGGGACTCATTTTGAAGCTAATTTTATGCTCAAAACATCCCCCAATTTTGAGAACATTTGGTTCAGTAATTTCCAAATAAAAACCAGTAATATCGATTTCTGTTATATCATTTTTTCGCATACATATTACAAATTATTGTAAATTATTCAAAGCAAAACAAAAATTAAAAGTAAACAAATAACAATAAACCATCCCTAACCTAAAATAACCTAAATTAAAAAATTATGAAATAATTTAAATTAAACGTAGAGGCAGAAACAAATTTAGAAAACACGTGTTACTTCAAAAGATGTTGAAAATGACCACCATGAACCTCCTGACAAATAAATGTTCCATGGGTAAGTTCTATTATAAAGATTATGTGGTAAAAAGATTATGTTATAAACTGATATTACTGGTTTTTATTTGGAAATTACTGAACCGAATGTTCTCAAGATTGGGGGATGTTTTGAGCATAAAATTAGCTTCAAAATGAGTCCCCACTCGACCCCCAGTTCCATTTAAAAAATGTTCCTATTGCGCGCCCAGCTGTCACTTTGACATTCAGAGCTGTCATTGATGTGTCAAAAAATGCAGAATTTAGTCATATATTATCGTTCCAAATTTCATCACAATCTACCCAGTGGTTCAAAAGTTAGAGGGGTGGGGAGGGACGGACTTTATGTCCTCACTGTATGACTCTCATCTAGCTTTATATCTTTTTGGGCCACTCTGTAAACGTCTCACACCCTGCCAGGACCTACGCAGCGACCAAATACACTTATTAAATAATTCGGCTATATTTCAGTTATATTTCCGCCGGCCCCGAATTACTTTCCCAAAAGTGTCTTCTTCCTCATTACCTACGCATTTGGCCCTATTACGAATTAAAAAAATTACCGTTTAGATTCGGAATAACACTGGCGGAATTGCTATCAACGACATACATCAGCCCTGACCTGGAAACTGAAGTGTTTCTAAATTAGCTTTACTGCGACATTGTTTTATTTATTTATCCAATTGACGATCCCCGAGTTGTTTGAGTTCAGGTCTGCCGTCTTCTTGCCAGGTAAAACCCAAAATTGTTATCGTGTGATATGTAGAGTACCACGCGATAAGATTTCCAGTCACTGCAAATATTTTTGTATTTTTTTGTCTTAGATTAGTGCCACTGAACCGGCGAATTCAGCTCAGTTTTGTGATGGATGACGCAACTGATGGATGTGATGAATTTACGAATAGAAGTTAGGTTTAATGATAGACTAGAAATGGGAGAAGATCGCTCTCGCGATTTTCGTTCCTATTTCTAGCCCTACTGGGGGTCCAGGCCTGCGGCCTCTGGTCACCCTTCGGGTGACAAAAGCATCTAGAATAATATTATTTTTAAGAAGATACATATTAAAGAAATTTTGTATCTGGAATGATGATGTCATTATACTAAACGATTTTTTAAAATATTTTGGTGAATTGTAAGTGACTCTATTGTTGATGGTAAAACATCATAATTTTTTAAGTGGTGAAAGTAGAATTTATTTTTCAGTAAACATTATTATCAATTTTATCAATGGGATCAAAAATATTGTAGATATTTACTTTTGCAAGCTAAAATGATGAATTTAACAGACTGCCAAAATGAACGAATTAATTCCAAACTTTACGTGCACAAAGAATAAAAGCTACGGATAATGAAACAGAATAACTAAACACTAATACTAATAAATAATTGGAATTAAAAAGTAAAAAAAAAATTGCCTCCACCATGACTCGAACTCTAGAAATCCGCATTATCACGTCTTGAATTCTACGACTTCCCATTGCGTAAACGAGTACGTAAACTTTACGTGTCAACCTGAAAAAATAATTTTTACTGATTTTCTAATTGGAAAAGTATTTCTCTTCAGTATTTTGGTAATCAGAAGTGTTTGGCAGTCAGTACTATCGTTTCCGTTAGTAATATTTCTCGTAGGAAAATAACCTATCTGAAGTATAATTAATTTGACAGTTTTCGTAGGAGGTGCTTGTCTCGTTAGTGCAATCTCACATCGGCAGATAAAATGAGAAAGAAGTTGAGAGGGACGCGACTCGAGATTTTCGAAGACGAAATAGACGTAGAAGGACTCGACGTACGGTCTCGAAAAAAAATCTCAAAGGATTAGAGAAAGGACGGAACTTTCGCGTGAAGCGGTTCTCGAAGCCGTAAAATTAGAAAAAGAGTCTAGGGAGTCCCGCGAAAAGTCGGGATTTCGACAGGCGTGACGGGGTCATTAGGCGCCAGGACAAACGCCGGTGCTAGCCGTATCTCTCTCGCTGAACGGCGATCGACGAAAATTTTGCAGAGGTTTTTTGAAAAGGCGTTTAAATTGGGAAAAAACGTAGGAAACGGGACGAAAATACCCCTACCCATTGTAAAAAGGTCAGGGGCGACCTCCGGTCGCCCGCGGGTATGGCTCCGCAATCCCACCTCGGAGGAGATAACTTTGAAACTTTGTGGATTCGACGACGAAATTTAGAGCGAGACAGAATCGACGCGTTTTAATATATATGGATGGAGACATGCGCATAAGCGTCCATTTCTATTATGTTGATTTTGGCGGTTTTCACTCCTCAACAGTCAAGTTTTGTCTTCCCAACCAAAATATCCACTGGACATTGTTCACCTTCCATTGTGACTGACAAATCAACTAGGTACTTTGCGCTTACTTTTATGCTTTTGTCAAAATTCCATCCTTTGAACCAAACAAAAAACATCACACTAACCTCAAAATTAATGACATGACAATAATTCCCCCTCTTTTTTCCATCACAAAATTTGAAATCCATCATAACTATTTAATGATGGAAGTGATGGTTCTGATGGGACATTATACAATTTTGTGCTAAATTTACGAACAAGATTGATAGCCCACCACAAAGCAATCGCTGAATTTACGAATGGTTTTTACTGTTTTGTGATAGAAATGATTCCATCTTTTTGAGAAATGATGGATTTACGAAAGTGCGTTACTGACCGTAAAAAATGAAATCAACAACAGATCCTGTTTTTATATTTTCCTCGTTCGAAAAGATACTGCCAGTTAAACATTTATACAGGGTGTTAGTTAAACATGCGGCAAAAATTCAAGAGGTTATTCCTTGGCCTATTCTAAGGATATTTTATCCTTTGATGATTTTTGAAAAATCATTTTGCACACATTGGTTGAAATCCCTCAACTACTTACGCTGATTCTTTTTACCGATGAAGCCAGTTTCTCGCGAAATGCAATAAGGAATTTCCACAATAACCATGTGTGGGCTGACGAAAATCCACTTGACATTTGGGAAGATGGGTTTCAACATCAGTTGTCGTTGAACGTTTGGGTTGGAATTGTGGGTGACTGGCTAATTGGACCGGTATTTCTACCAGGAAGACTTACCGGCGAAGTATACCTCAACTTTTTGGAACAAACGCTACCTCAGTTTTTGGAGGATGTACCATTTGGTACAAGACAGGCAATGTGGTTTATGCATGATGGTGCACCACCTCATTTTAGTGTAGTGTGTAGTTGCTCGAGAGTTTTTAACAGCAACATACGGAGACCGCTGGATTGGTCGAGGTGGACTTAAACCCCCTGGATTATTTCCTATGGGGCCATCTAAAGTCATTAGTTTATACTAGGCCAGTGGAAGATGTGGACGATTTAAGAGATCGGATAATTGCTGGGTGTAACTCAATAAGAAACGACACTGGTGTTTTTGAAAGAGTTCGGGAGTCTATGAGGAGAAGATTGGATGGTTGCATCTGAGCTGGAGGTAGCCATTTTGAACCATTCTTATAGGTTCAGAAATGTTACATGTAATTTTTAGTAATAAATTGTTATTTGTTGAAAATTTTTTTCGTCCTATATCTTCGCAACAAAGCGCTTTTTCAAAAATCATCAAAGGATAAAATATCTTTAGAATAGTCCAAGGAATAACCTCTTGAATTTTTGCCGCATGTTTAACTAACACCCTGTATATTGAGTGTAACAGTTAACAATTCTTCAATTAATTCAAGACATATCAGTCGATCATTGTGCCAACTGTTGTCGTGCTCATATTATTATAATTTTAAGCATTTGTAATGCAAATTATTATTTGCAGCTAATTGGCACATATTTCCGATGGCCATAGTGTATTTGACTGATGATGCAACAATTTGTGTTATTAGCAATAAATGGGTATGCAAGTATTAACAAACATTGGACATTTTTTTCCCATTGAAGCCAAGGTTAATATGCAAAAAGTTCAATACGAAAAACAACCTTTCGTAGCTTATTTTTTGGAATATGTCACCGGTTTTTTTTTCTAATGTGAATAAGAAAGCAAAATAGTCCATGTATTTGTTTTTCTTAGGTTGTAAATGTTCAACTGCTGATTATACAAGGCATTAAAACAGTTCAAAATAAATTACCTATATTGTGTATTGCCCGTCAAAAGATCTGCACTGTATGGGAGACTTCTTTGTATTACTTTTTTATTAAAAAATGGTGGTAGCACAAATGTCTGCATCAATTATAACCAAACTAGTCCGTTTTCAGAATAACCTTGTCAATAAGTCATCATAAGTTTCATTATATTTCTTTTTTTTTTTTCGTTTTATTTATCTTTTTATATATTTTTTTCAATCTTGCTTATTAACATTTTTTGTATATTTCTGCATCTAGGTTTACAAAGATCATTTTAAGTATCGCTTCTTTGCTCTCAATCGCTGTCTGATTAAGACTGACTTCTTCGCTGTCACGCCGCGTCCTTTATATAGGTGAACTAGGCTTCTAGATCCTTGTAGAAATTTCTCACGAATAATCCACATACAAGGGCAGTTCAATAAACAATCGACAGCCACGTTATACGAGGGGCATTCGATAAGTACCGATGGTGAAGTCCAGGAAATGTGGACAAAAGGGTCTATCTCCCCTATTTGAAGGCCTAGAGTGTTGAGACTTCGCCCTTGGGGAGGGGGTTATACGTGACACCCCCAGAGGCGCGGTTGCCAGATTGTGCACAATTTCTCAAGAACCGGGCAACAGTAGATTTTGTAACAGTATTCTAAAGTCCACCAAGATTTGGATGAATCGGCTTTAGTTTGCTACTATAAAACTTACAAAAATGCCAATTTAAATAATATGCCTCGCAATGATTTCGTAAACTTTAGATCGTTGCTTGAAGTTTTATTTCAATTACGCTTTGGAAGTTATTGTTTTATAAAACAGGGTTATTAAACGTTTTGAAAACATTTGTAAAAACGTTAAATTTATACACACTCGGATCCTCAGATCCTTGGATTTGGTATCATCATGTAGAGCCGTGGGCAAAAAAACTGAAACATTTCCACAAATGATATCTAAAAGAATTTTAAGCTTATGCAGGTAATAGTGCTGTAAGCTATAAAGTCTGTAATTAAAACTGACCTAGGCGAGCAATAAAATTGTAGTCTATTTCACAGAATATTCCAGGAAAGTGTACGCGAATACTTGTTCTATTTATAAACAAGTATCGCTTTCAGAAAATAGCAAACGTACATAAAATAAGCGACATTTTGCTGGCACGATATCACTTTTATTGAAGAAATAAGTTTATAGCTATGCTAATCTGAATCTGCCAGAAAAATTGTCAGCAATCAGCAAATTATAAATATATTCCTCAACGGTTCCGTAGTTAAGATAAGTGATGGTTATGGTTTTAATCATTTTAATGATGTGATATAAAATTTAAGAGTTGTACATCTTGCCATAAAATGTATCAACTGTTGCTTGGGGTTTTTCCACCCAGAGAGTTCTTTTATTTTATTTTACACTACAGCAAAAAGAGAAATAGCAAACACAGTGGATGTTTAATAAAAATAATCTGATATTCCACTGCTCAATCATATTTAGCTGATTATAGCAAACAAAAACCAAAGTTTATATTCTGTAAACTTTGCAAAAACGTTCTGTATAAGTTAAGCTTACAACCTTTCAACTGTAGATGACGACTCAACAAAACAACAAAGTAAGAATATGAGGCTTCATTTTGTCATAAAATTGGTATGCGATAGGAACCAAATCTGAGCAGTTGGTCGTCCACTCCCTTCTCCCTTTCAGTTGTTATAGTTGTTGATCCATGGGTCAAAATTTAGTTAAAAATTGCGACTGTTTAGTCAAGTATGTACAGTAATTTGTCCATTTGAGTAGGGTAAGTACACTACTATTGAATAAAAAAAATATGCAAGTTTGCTGAAAAACATTTTATAGTAGGCAATTATGGATATATTTTTTTTATGGAAATTACTGAAATCCCGTTAGGTTTATCGAGTAAAACTCAGCCACCATAAATTTATGACTAATTTATTGGAGGTAATTGGAGTCATTTTATAAACAAACTGTACTACTTAATTGCATCTTGTTTGTTGTTTTTGTAATTGTAAATTAATGAATAATTCGTAAGAAATTCCATTTTTCGGGCTACTTGTGGTACCTACATACAAAGATTTCAATAAAAATTTTCTGGACCAAAGCTTTAAAATGGTCTACAGCTGTGGTGATTGACTTGGATAGAAAAGAATTAAAGATCAGTCCAGTGACAGCGTTTCCAGATATCTGATTTTCCAGTAAATCTACTGATGTAGCTATATAAGGACAAAATATGATTGCTATAGAAGTAGCAGTTTCCTTTTTGTATACTAGCTTTTCCTAAGTTTGCCCTTGCTTTCAAGGACCATTTTAAACCGTTTTTGAAGGTTTAGCCTTTGAAGGTTTGTTGCAGTTTTTGGACAAAATCATGCAGCCATCCAAATCAATTGATAATAATGCCACTTTGAAATCGTGAGTCGTAAGTGTTGCTTCCGAAGACAAAGTACCATCCATCCACCCATCTAGCAGCCTCGCGTGCCACATTAAATCGTCGCTAATAAAACCCACATCAATAAATTAGTACTAACAAACTAACAATAATCTAGTGGCCTCTAATCTTGGCAATCTAGCAGGATGCCGTCTCGGAACTCGTTCCCCAATTCGAGCGATCCTTGAACCCGCCTAGCCTTCAGCTGTTTGGCGCCCGCGCCCAACGAATTCTTTCCACGGCCGCCTCGCGTTTTGGTCTTTGTTCCGCGCCGAGGCGCCAAACAAGTGACTGTTGGCCCAGTGAATTAACTGGGAATAATTAATGAACGACTCGGACTCTTTTATATTTAAATTTTTTTTGCCGAGACTTTTTTGCAAGTGACAAAATGGAACACGGGATTGGCGGTAATAACGAAGTAAATTTCTCAGATCAAAGCAGGTAGATTTGAAGCTTTTTAAGGTTAAACCCAAAAGTTATTGAAGGCTGGATAAAATTTTGGAATACTAACTTCATTTTGTTTTCAATCAATTCCAGATGGAGCTCGAGAATGTGTTAGTAGCTTTTTTCTATCTCTACCACCTTTTGAGATACCCTGGATTTCCATAAAAAATGGCATAGTGTGCGGCTTTCTTGTTCTTCTGATCCGAATAAAGGAAGATGGAAAGTCGTAAAATTACCAGATTTATGTTATCAGACCATGTAATATGGTAAAACAAAAATGTATTTCGCTTCAACAAGGATTTTCTGTTTTATCCTGATGGCAATTTGCTGAAAAAAATTATTCTGTTCTGACGATATCGACCACAATTGAAGTTGGCGTTAAGGCTGTAATTAAAAAGGAACAAGGGACTCATAAAAGCGACGGCAATATTTCAGAGCTAAATAAACAGTTTTATCCTATACTTTATTTCCTGAATAGAATAAATTGGGACCCTGAAAGCCAGACCACTTAAAAAGTAATTCATTTAATACAGGTAATTTTATTACCTGTCCCTTGTCTGCACGCAACCCATATTGAAAAACGCAATAAGATTACTTGCTTGCTACTAAAAAGTTTCCCATGTACGTGTGGATTTGTCCGTCGAATTTGCTCGCCCAGTTTCGATAAACGTGCCCATCGGATATGTGAATATCAAGCTGTGAACAACTTGTGGTGTTCTGCTAAAATGTATAACCCCATAAAAAGATTTGTTTGAATGTTACCTCGAACGACAAAGGACGCGCGCGTATATGCGTCGCGCGTAGATTCGCAGGCAAGCCGGCGCGTGCATGGGCCGCCTGAATAATTCAAATTAATGCCGGGTACTGGCTAATTGAAATTAAATACAAGCCGGCAATGTCGTTCGGCGTAATAACAGGAAATCCATCGCGGAACGTTCTCACGAATGTCATAACAATGGCTGATTGCGTTATTTTTTCGATGGAATTGAGGTAAAAACGCTGTGGCCTTGCCGTCGCAATTGTCTCGATCGGAAAACAATCGAGGCGGGATTGTAATTCGATTTAGGGAAGTCCAGAAGGATTCAGGATGGAAACAAGGATGGAAATGGAAATAGAAATAGAAATGGAAATTATGTATGCTGAGGTATTTTGATAATCCGGTATCTCGAAAATGTGTGCCTTGGGAACCTATGTCTCTTAACAAAATGGGGTGTTTCCTATTTTTCTTTACATCGGCAATGGAAAGTAGTTGAAAAAAGCAGAGATACGTATTTCTGGAATTTTAATATTGGGTTCATTTAAGTCCATAAATTATTTTTTTATTGTGTGCGATATCGATGTGACGTCACTAAGCGAAAATTCAAAATTTGCGCCATTTTTTAGTGATTTCTAGGATATTTTCATTTGTGTGGTTGGTGTCACCGCGTGACAACTTTACTTTTATTTATGTTTGAATTGTTTGGTTAGGGTATACATCATAGTAAACATGAGACATTGTTTTTAGTTTATATTTTTACCTGCGAATTGTTGTCTGCCTGTGACTGATTACAAGTGTATTTATTAGTAATAGAAAACATCGTAATTTGTAAAGGTAATTTTTGAATATATTTAATCGACTTTGCAGTAATACTGTTAAGTTAAATACTAACCTTACATTTTTCATTCCTTTTATTTCTGAAAGGATCTATAGGATCTTTATCATAAAAGGATCTATAACCGGTAAATTGTCGGACTTAGCCTCTACAAAACCTTGCTCCATGTTTAATAAAAGTTTACTTCACAAGAAAACAACAATACAACACGTCAAGTTGTCAAGCTAAACACAAACAGGAAATTTCAAATGTCAATTATCGAAATGTCGACTGTCGTTTGTCGTCGTTACAAACTGAAACTAGCCACATATTATCAGTGTGGCCTCTTTATAGATACATATTCCCTAGTTTTCGCTTGGTGACGTCACGAATATAGAATAAAATTTCAAAATTGAATAAAAAATTTTCTACCGATTCAATCTTAATAATTTTTATCCTAATAAATATAAAAAAAATTTATTTTATAAAAATACAGGTTTCCACTTTCATTTCGATTGAAGGAAAATACCCCATTACCTTAATTTTAGTCACAGAATATGTCCGTGGATTTCCTACACACCATTAGGAAGTACCGTGTATAATACAAGGTGTCCCAAGATAATGTGACGCATTTTAATTACTTCTAACTTCAAGGCAAAAAGATATAGCGTCGAGCGGTTTTCACTGGTGCTCTTAATTTTACAAAAAGTTTTTTTGTCATTGAAACTAGTTTGTTTTACTTCGACAGGTGCTTGAAAAAAAAATTGTGACTTTTTAGTTCAGAATTGTGATAGACATTTTTTAAATGGAACATTCTGTAGATTTTATTATATTCGGTAGAAACACATTTCCTCTTTTCAAAAATGTACAGTTTGATAGAGTTATACCAAAATTTACACACCAGCCCTTTTCAAAAGACCATCATTTTTTTTGGAAGATCGCATTTTATTTTTTTTTTAAATTGTCAGTACAGATTAACGATATGCATCAACTAAAGCTATTATTAAGAAAAGAACTAATTTAATACAGATTTATACAAATTACATTACATCATAAATTACCAAGTTACAATGAACAAAAACACCAATTACCTATGAAGAATTCAGTTTTAATATACACACATATGTATTGTCGTACATCTTTAATGTTTGAGGTTAAATTGCTGAATGTGCCCACCGTTTTCTTCAATACACTTTTGCAATCTAAACTGCATATTGTTGAAGGCAAGTTCTAACATTTCCGGTGTTATGGTCTGAAAAACATTAGTTATGTTCTGTTTTAGTTGTTTTATATTTTGTAAAACTGGACTATAACAACGACCTTTGTCGTAACCCCATATGAAAAAATCAGGTACCGTTAGTTCGGGCGAATGTGCAGGCCATTCTATTGGTCCGACTCTACCTATCTATCCTTTGATGCATTCCGTTATTCTGTACTGACAATGTAAAAAAATAAAATGCGATCTTCCAAAAAAATTATGGTCTATTGAAAAGGGCTGGTGTATAAATTGAAATAACTCCTTTATTTTTTGGTATAACTCTATATCATACTATACATTTTTGAAAAGAGGAAAAGTGTCTGTATCGAATGGTAATATAACCTACAGGGTGTTCCATTTAAAAAATGATCACAACTTTGAGTTAAAAAGTGGCAATTTTTTTTCAAGCACCTGTAGAAGTAAAAGAATCTAGTACCAATGACAAAAGAAAACTTTTTATAAAATTAAGAGTACCAGTGAAAACTGCTCGTCGTTATCTTATTTCGCCTTGAAGTTATAAGCCTTTAAAATGTGTCATATTATCTTGGGACACCCTGTATAATAAGAAATATGTTCCAATTACTCAGTTTCGTGTTGGAATCATGTCACATGTGTGAGATATTTATTTAATATTATTTTGTCAGCAGCAATGACTTTTTTGTATACCTATATTTATTATTATATTTCTTCAATTTCCAACGAATGCCGGATTAGAGTGTTGTCTGAGTTTTTCCAGACCAATTCATAAAATTGGTCTGGATTTTGAAGTGCGTTTCTATTTGCAACCGACTACTCACCATACTATTCTCAGACGTCTAAGAAAGCTAACGAGATAATTCCAATTTTTTTATGACTCGCAGTTCATCTCAATTGCTTTATTTTTATATTATTCTGACAAACGCAGTAAAAAAATTGCGCGTGAAATCCATCCAATAAAATACTTTTTCTTTGAAGCAGTATCAGGGCGATTTAAGCTTAAAATACGTCCCAAATTTTTATTTTTAGACGCTTTTCCAGGAACTTCACCCGAGTCACCTAAATATTATGGCAGAATTGATAAATCGTTTGGGAATTTATGTATTTAACTCCGGAGACCCTTGGCCATGAGATTTTTTAAAAATATTCTCGCCTCATTTTCATTATCTCACCTGTACAGGGCGTTTCAAATTGGTATGTTTTCGCGGGTTCCAATAACCTGATCTGATGGACGAGTCCTGCGGGGTTATTATACTAATTGTCTTAAACTCAAGATAAAAGACAGGCTAATTCATTTTAAGCCACCAAAATTATAGACTTCTTGTATTACACTATTATTCCTTTAAGACCGTCTATAATTAACATGGACTTAAAAAAGTTTTAGCTCCCACAATATGGCAATGTCGCAGTCATTCAAATTTTTAGTTTGAAGAGGAGGAAGAAAACATAATCTAACCACAGTTTAAAAGGAATCTAACCTTAAAATTTGTGCATTCAAAAAGAAAAACAAGTTATAAACCAGTGTTTGAGTGTATATTTTTGAACTGAATTGAAAATGGAATCACAAAATCCTTGCCCCACAACCCTTTGGTAACATCCATGAGACAGAAATCGAAGGGTTACTAAAATCTATATTTTACATAATATTATATTACTCATTAAAAAATTTTAGCTTCATTTATTTTACTCGCCTTTACTTGTGGAGCTAATCCATCAGATCTGCAAACCCAAAGCCTGGGGGTCAATCTATTTATTAAATATTGTGCACTGTCCTTGTCTACACGAAAAAGGCGCTGAAATTCTAAGGCCCTCACAAAAGGATTATTGTTGTCTCTTAGATGTCTCCGTACACGTTTAATTCTCTTATATCACATCTTCGCCTTTCGTGTTCAACCAAAAATAGCAAATGAGGCACAGAAGCCATATTTTACTCTAAGCATGCAAAAATACAGAAAACAATTATGTCTGACACAAATGTACGGCACGGTCATAAACTAGTTTAGGCCTACCCTAAACTAGTTTAGGGTACCTTTGGAGGTGGCTTAAAGTAGGAGCTAAAGAAATGTCTCGCATTTTAGACCAATTTGTAGACAAAGTCATTAGTATAATTCTAAAATATCGGATGTGACTAGAAAATCGACGTGAAGTTAACTATAAGACATAGTTATGTCCAAAAGTCCATACTTAAGACGTCTTAAAGATTAGTGTAATAACCCTGCTGAGCTCTTTTTTCGAAAAAAATAACAATAGCGCAAACCGCATCTCACTATCAGTTTTGCTCTATCTATTACAGATCCTCGAAATCCTCGAAATCATACTAATTCTAATCACCCTTACTGTATCTTCCTGGATTGCATGAATTTCATTAAGAGGGGGTTCGCGCGCCTTTGTCGGCAAACAATAAATAATACGAACTAAAAGGTTTCGAACTAAACTTAGGCAATCGAAACATAGATGCCGCACTGGAAGTGCAATCAGCCATAGACAAGGAACTTGTGCCACTGCAATTTAGGGACTTTTATGGTAATGCTATGAGAACTAGTGTTAATAAGCTACTTGGTTGATTTACAATGAGTAGTTCTAAAGTAATCAGAAAAGTCTATAATCATCAGACTAGCAATAAATTATATTAAAAAATTATGTCCAAGCAGGAATCTTATACAATATCATTAAGTAAGTTTTTTGTATTGCCCAGGAGAAATACACATGAAAGTCTATTTTATTTGCTTTTTTATGTAATTCGAACAAATTGTATACAGTGTGACCGTATGTGACCGTACAGTGTGACAAGTTCACCGTATACGCCTCTTTCCCCCCTTACTTTCTTTTAAATACAATTTTCAAATTTGGCATAGCGGAAGTACTTATTAAAAGTCACTTTTTAACATATTAGAGAGTTTTTGAACCCCTTAAATTTTAGCACGTCGTTATCGTTATCGTTATTCTGCGCATGCGCAGTGCCAAAAATAGTATCATTTTCGGCACTGCGCATGCTCAGAATAACCATAACGATAACGTAAATTTTAAGGGGTTCAAAAACTCTCTATTAATTCACCCACTAACTTTATTTTTGTATGAAACACCCTGTATACTGTTATATTTTTGAAATCTATGTAATTTTCTGAATCCAACAATATAACATAAGTGACCCAAAGAGGGCACTGCAGTGTTTTTCACTGTATCTCGCCACTACAAATATAACATAAGTGACATTTCAGCTGTCAAATTACTTTTTGGACTCTATTTTACTTTTGAATTTACAGTGCTTTCTCTCAACTGAAATTTCAGTTCTGTTGAGCCCACAGATGAAATAAACGTATGGGTAGATTACTTAATCATCGTACTTTCTAATGGTACCCTAGTACCATTATGGTACTATTTAAAAAACATTAGTTTCAGCTCTATAACCACTTTGAGGAATTTTAATGCTATGTAAGTAGAGAAATGAATGTTTTTAACGCCAACTTAATTTTTTTTTTATGATTGCTATGATGGTCAAGGCACTCTAAATTAAAAAGTAAAATAGAGCCTAAAAAGTCATTTGACAGCTGAAGTGACAGCTTATGTTATATGGTTGGATTATCGAATTATGTTATATCGAATAAATGTAAAGTAAAAAACCGTGTTTTTGTCCGCTCGGTACAAAAGACGTCTGTGGAAATTTCTGGAAATGTAAAATTACATAATTTCATAAATATTCGAGGAACCACATCACGTGGAATGTCAGCAAATATTGAGATAATCGTGAATATTTAAAATGTTAGTTAAACACAAACAGAACTACGTACAGTCTACATTCCAAAAAATTATGCAGGAAACAAAAATCTGCATATAATCGTGAATTATAAATATTAATAAACGTTAATTAATGGTAATTTTTTTCGCGAATTTACGTTCACTCGAGTATTTGGTATTTAAATATGAACAGTGGCAGTGGAGCACTTTTAGAAATTACCAGTTACTTAAGTTAATTACACAAACAAAAATTATGACCATGAAGATCTTCGAATGAGAGTGCTTAATAGTTTGTTTTTTATTTGCTATTTTTTGAGCAAACTTTTACTTTTACAAGGCGATCTCTTTTGTAGAAATTGAAGATGGTCGACCACGGAACGTCAGTTCCTAGTTTCATTAATTACATTTTTTTTACATCTATAAAGAAAGTCTCATATATGGAGAATTTAGTATTTTTTTTATCATGAGAACATTGATACCAGATTTGAAATCTGCAGATTTGTGATGTTTAAAGCTGCATAAACGATTGACCTAAAATGTATAGGTATTTTTTAAGTAGATATGGGTAATATGCAAGCTTTGAATTCACAGGGATCTCTCAACAGGACGGGAGATATATCCAAAAGACGTTCAGACGTGAAATCACTTTTGCCCCAGAGTAAAAGGTCTTCATCGACGCATATGATGATAAGGATGTTATTTTTATTCATCTGTGAGACCAGTGACCTTGAATGTAAGTAAACAACAGTTGGTTGACCGAAACACCGTGGATAATTTAGAACAGAAATGTATAATGTCCACTGTCTATTCCTAAAAAATTAAATACTACTTCAACTCAATGCTTGGTCACAAGAATAAAAAAAATAACCAGAAGCATATCTCCCTATTACGCGCTCTGTTAATTCCCGTAACACCGACGCCCAGTTAACCTGAGATTATATCCTGAAATGGCCAGTGCAGTAGCGTCTCAGGCCATTTCAGGCTAAATCGCCTGAAGAAAGTAACTTGGTGAAACTGCAGCGAATGGCAATCGAACGATTGCTATTTTCTCCGATAGGAAGCGCCGATCCAGGCAATAGGGTCCTCACAGGTTACGTCAAAACTCGTGTGGGAGTGTCTGAATACCCTGAAAGAGCTAGGGAGCGAGAATAGAATGACTCTAACTTGGGTACCTGGCCACGAGGGGCACAAAGGTAATGAGGAGGCAGATGCATTAGCCTGAGAAGGGGCATCTAAAGACCTCATAGGAACCAGAACCTTTCTGCGGCATAGCGAAGCCATGCATTAAAACATCCATGGAGGAATGGATAAGAAACAAATCTCGAGAATGGTGGAGGAATCTGCCACAACTGAGACAGGTAAAGCTATTCATTAAAGAACGAACGCCTATGTAAATTCACAGCAGATCTGTTAGGCCAGAATAAAAAGGCCACAGAATAATGGTAGGTCTCCTAACAGGACACTGTAGGCTAAATAGGCACATGAATCTTATGGGACTGTCAGAAGAAGCAACTTGCAGATTCTGTCAAGAAGAAGAGGAAACCTCAGTACATGTACTGTGCTAGTGCGAGGGCCTGACAAGACTGAGATATCAAATACTTGGGGAAAGTAGACCAAGAGCCAACAGCTACATGGAAGAGCCTCTATCAAGACTGTGGAGTCTAATGCAAAGGATAAAGCTGGACAGAGTGAGTGCTCTAAATAGGTTGGGAGTGCCACAATAGATCTTCTAGGTCGCGGTGGATTATGCCAGGGGGCCGACTCCTATATAAATCTAATCTAATCTAACCTCAGCGAATTGTTTCTTACACGTTGGGTTTAATAAGACATTTTATGTTCTGTTAATTGTTTCGATAATTTTAGTTACTCAGTTAGTTTGTAGTACAGTGACTTTATACAACATAGTGGCGACAACAGAGGGTCCTATTTTTGATTGGTCCGCTAAGATCACGAGGTTTAGCCGCTATGTTCATGCAAAATTTGTTTTATTTATCGTTTGCTTAATCGTTTGCTTTAAAAGTATTTTAAAAATGGTAAAACCCTTTAAAATAAGGAAATCCAGTTACATTAAATCAAATGGAAACAAACCAAAAATTTGCAAGAATATGGCGGCGGGGGCGTGGCTTACTTCTATTGTCGCCACTGTCCTGTATAAAGTCACTGTAGTTTGTAGTATACAAACAGAATTCAGAAAAAATATGTTAGAAACGAATTTTGTAAAGTATTTTGCAGAGTATTTAATCAAAAAATGTCTCACTAAACATACTTTCGATGTTTGCGAAAAATATTCTAAGTCCACCACTTCTAAGTATTTTGCTACTATTACAATCCGTTGGAGACCACATCAAAGGTGCCTCCTGCGAGATATTCCTCTAGTTATTCTTATGGCAATGGTGGCCAGTTTTGATGGGGCAACAGCAAAAGATAGCATATAAACGCCTTCCCGTAAAATGGTGGCTATAGACATCAACATATGATATATTTAGTCAGTATAAGGTGGGTGTTTGAGACACCTTGTATTTTATTGCACCAGAATGCTAATTGTTCCTTATATTACCTAATTAATATAGATAAAAAAAGCAACAGAAGTACGAAGTAAAAATTCTGTAATGGGTGAATATTGGGTAATTGAGAGTGATAGAAAGTGAATTTTTTTCGAGATATTTTGCAAAGTTAATTGCTGATTGACACATTTATACTTGTTTGTATTATTTGTTAATTATAGGACCTTGGAACTACTTTTCTTCCTGTTGCAGCAGTGCAATCAAGTCGTACGAAACGTACAGATTGATTTAAGAAATGTTATTTTGTTGTGTTTTTACTATCAACGTTTTTTTAATATGCAATTTTTGCTCCTTTTCAGTGTATGAAGGATATAGGGCGCTCTAGACTGGAAAAAACTACTCGATTCCCTCAGTTAGTTCCGTTGTGCTATTTGTGCTGAGAAATATTATTGAACTGATTTGTTACCGTACTGAAAATGAGTAAAAACCCTGAAACAGCATTGTTTCTTGATATGGTACGGTATAGTCTATATAATGTCAATTGAAACTGTAAAAAAAATTCCGACAAAAGAAACACCTGCTCCTCGACGGCGGCCTCTTTGTTTACGCACGTGTGTCGTTTGTCGGAATTTTTTATGCAGTTTCAACTGAGATTATAAAGACTATATCTAGATAACTATAACAAATACCAAAAAAAAGATGATATACTCTTGTTGTGTTTTTTCGATAAATATTGGTTATCTTGGTTATTTAAGTAGCGACAAAAAAATAATTGATATGTTCTTGAGGCATTTTTTCGAGTAGAATCCAGTGGCGTAAACCCATTTTCAATAAGATGATAAAATTTCGAGAAAAATTTTCGTTTTTTTTAATATGTCATTAATATTGACAGAGATTTATGGTGTACCCCTCTTTCTCCCCGTTATTTTTTACTTATACAGGGTGTTGCAGCATTGCTTCCTTTTTTCAAAATTTAATAAAACCCATTGTATGAATCAGAACATTTTTATTTGTTTTTTTATAGTGTAGGCGCATGCCTAAAGTTTTGTTTTACATAGTTTTGAAGATCAAATCAGATAGGTGACGTCCCCCATTCTCCATACACTAAGTAAACCGATTTC
The DNA here is from genome assembly GCA_963924545.1 of Pogonocherus hispidulus. Classification (NCBI taxonomy): domain Eukaryota; kingdom Metazoa; phylum Arthropoda; class Insecta; order Coleoptera; family Cerambycidae; genus Pogonocherus; species Pogonocherus hispidulus. The sequence continues at coordinate 1,283,693 of OZ004698.1, forward strand.
TGGCGTTTGTCATGACTCTTGCCAGCATAGCAGGCGTTATGTTGGCAATTTCTTCCTGGATGTTGGTGTTCAAATCTTGTAGGGTCCTTGGACGGTTCACATAAACACGGGATTTCAAAAAACCCCATAGAAAAAAATCACAAGGGGCCAAATCGGGAGAGCGGGCCGGCCACTCCAAATCGGCCCTAATTGAGATGAGGCGCTCTGGGAAGTGTTCCCTCAAAATAGCTATCGATGCTCTTGAAGTGTGGCGTTGCACCGTTTTGTTGGAACCAAATGTCCCCAAGTCCAACTCATCTAGCCGTGGGAAAAAATCCCAGAGCGCCTCATCGCAATTAGTGGCGATTTGGAGTGGCCGGCTCGCTCTCCCGATTTGACCCCTTGTGATTTTTTTCTATGGGGTTTTTTGAAATCCCGTGTTTATGTGAACCGTCCAAGGACCCTACAAGATTTGAAGACCAACATCCAGGAAGAAATTGCCAACATAACGCCTGCTATGCTGGCAAGAGTCATGACAAACGCCAGAAATCGGTTTACTCAGTGTATGGAGAATGAGGGACGTCACCTATCTGATTTGATCTTCATAACTATGTAAAACAAAACTTTAGGCATGCGCCTACATTATAAAAAAAAAACAAATAAAAATGTTCTGATTCATACAATGGGTTTTATTAAGTTTTTAAAAAAGAAAGTTATGCTGCCGCACCCTGTATTAAATACTTATTAAAGGCCACTTTTTATCATTAAAATGACCGTTTTGCCACATTCAATTTTACCGGAAGTAATACCAACTTTGGACGATTTTTATACGAAACTCGCAGTATATTATTATATTTTTGAAGTGTACATCTAAAGTGTTTTTGTCTTCATATTTACTTCATTGCCATTGTTTAGTCTGAAAAAGTGAAAAATGTCTTACAAAAATGATGAAAAATGACTTGTATTCCAGTTTTTTTTTGTTGTTTTACAACTCGTGTATTCCCAAACAAATTTTAACGAGTCACAGATCCTCCGCCACAGATAATACATTCTCTATTTATCTTTGCTACAAAACTCAATTTTTGCCTTATGTTTTCATCCATATCCCCATCGCTGACCTTTCCCCTTTGCGAGGGCGCGCCAAGCCTTCTCTCCCGAGCGTCTCTCCCCGTGATGACGTCACCAGGCGGGGTCATAGCCTCGCCGGATGCCTCTCATCCTCTCCCATTTCCCTGGCAGTCTCCCCGGTGGGTTTGCGACAGGAGGTGGTCCAGTGACTGCAGCGGAAATCCCATTCATACCACCCCCTTGGTAAATACCACCCCGTTCATTGTAGTCGGCCCCAGTTGGAGGGGTGAGGAGAGTATAATCGTGAGTAGAGTTTAGTAATATGATTTTTCATATACAAGGTGTTCCATACCCAACTAACAATTTCGTATTGTCTAGGAACTGGAGAAATGTTTCCGAAACAAATTTTATAAAATAGCATTATACTCTCAGAAACACTTTTAAAACGTTTTTACAACAGCTATAAAGGGAAAATTACCACCATCTAATAAAATTATTTAATCGCTGTTGGTATTTTGTAAAGCTTGTTGGAATCATTACAAAACTATTATAAAAACATTTCCTCAGGCTTTAAAAAACTTCATTCTCAGCACTGTAAAATTGTTTGATAAGAGTCAAGCCATTATAAAAGAAATTCTGAATGAAGTCCATATCAATAAAATAAAATAAAATAGTTTCGTAATTGTATCATGACAGTTTCAAGAAGTTTCAGTCTTATCACAGGGAACATAATTAGTTGTTCATATCAGTGATGATATTTTCGGAAGGAAAATATTAATAAATTAAGCATCTTTATGGTTAAAGAAACTATTTTGTTTTATAAGGACTTTGTTACCATTTCCATATTGCAGGAAATTATAATACTACATGATAATTATATAACGTATTCAGAAATTACAATTTACGCTCAAAGGCAAAATTGTCTGAAACAATTAACATAATTATTTTGTAAGCTAATAAGGAATAGTTATAAAATAATTTTAATATGTTTTATAATAGTGCTAAAAATGGTATGTTACTATATACGCATTATAAAACAGTTTGATTTTATAAGCTTAAATGTTTTATATCCCGGTCACAGAAACGTTTATAAAATAATTTCTTAATTGATTTATAAGCAATTTTATTTTTATTGCAAACATGTTTTGCAATAAACGATAAATTTACAAAACCGTTTAGTTGCATACAACAAAATTGTGTTTTCTACAAGTCTAATATACTATATTAGTTTTTTGGAGGTAGCAATAAGACATTAATAAAACAATAATTGTATAACATTTCATTTGTAAAACAAATGTACTGGTTGGGTAGGCTGGTTTCAATTGTCAATTAGTAAACTCCACACCTAACGTTTTTACATATACTTTGACCCCTTCTGTTATTAAATATTTTGAATACATTGCTGTTATTGTCTGCAAATTTGTTTATATGCAAAATATCAACTGTTCTTACCAATTATGAATTTTCCACATTTAAATAAATTCGAATTATTACTACTGTAAAAGTTAGTTAATGGTATACGCCTTTGCCTTTAGTAATTTTCTTAAATCGTCGGTCATCATCACTGGAACTTGGTTTTTTGTAAATTTGTCCAATCCAATGAGCTTTATTGATGTTTGAGTACGCTAACTTTGAATTTAACAATAATTTGTGATGTTTCAGAAGCTTATCTATCATTTGGCCTTGAAGGAAAAAAGTAATTAATAAATTGGTGTTTCGTACAGGCACTTACTATAATGAGCAACCGGTTGTTTAATGTCGTTATAAATCGAGTCATAAATTGACAAACAGCGCCAAAACATGAAAGTACCTATTTATTTGATGTACAACTAAAATTTTTTAGTTATGTCAGTACCTTAATCATATAAAAAGGTCATAACTTCCTAGTTCCAAATTATACGGGCAAGACTTGTGAAGGACAATATAAGATTGTGGGGCTTTATTACAAATTCCAAGGGATTCAGTATTATTTCTTTGTTTAATTATCTAATAGCAAATAAAATAGTTATTTATCTTATTTATATTACTTCACAATAAAATTTTTGTACCATAGATAGCGATAGCGTGTAGAATTGTATTTACACACGGGCAATTTCTGCGGTGTTCTCGGTTTTCGGAACAGATACATGAGTAACATTGTTACCGCAAAACATCGGGATATAGATTATTTTTGCGGTCAACCCTATCGAGTCTTGTGCGCAAGGTCGCCGAGAAGACTAGCTATTTCTTACTGCAAAAAAAAACGTGTTTATAAACAGTTGTATAATGTTGTTTGATGAGGCGACGATGTGTAAACAGACACTACTGAAAACATGGACGTATATTCGTGTTTTTGAGTTATTTAACCTTGGTTAGTTGGTAATTTGTACGATCCAATAGTCTGCCCATAGAGTGCACGTTTAAGGCCCTTGGTGAACTAATTCTGTTATTAATTATGCGAAAAGTTACGTCGGCCTAGATCTTTGTTATTTGCCCTTCAATTTACTAAATTTATTTAAATGTTTTCCTCCCAATATCCATTGACCGTGGTCATGACCTGGTATGGTTTGGGTAAATTGGTCTTTACCTTCCCCATTGTTGTAGCCCTGGACTGCCTCGTAGAGGTGGACCCCATCCCTCACCAACCCCGATCACAAAAGCGATAGGTGTTGCAGATTCGTGACGTCTCCTCCTGAGCTGGCTCTACCCTGCAGGCTGGGTAGGATCTTCTGTCTTGTCTTCTTTCTTCCCCTGCATGTCTAACCCGCCGGGGGTAGTCTGTCTCGGACGGGGTAGTTTGTGGTAGGTCAGGAGTGGCTGTGTAGCCGGGGATGCACCTCTAAAGGAGCCAACTGGCCCTTTTGCGTTATGCTAGGTAAGGGAAGGGTACTTAAAGTGAGCCCGGGACCGCTGCCGTGGGTCGCGGCTTAGGGGGGAGGTCTGAGGGTCGTTTTTTAGTCGCTTCGTTTGTAACCCTCTACGCTTTGTTCCGGGTGGAATCTGAAACATAAGAAGGAACGTTTTCCTGACTTTATAATAATTATTAGTGATGTAATCCCACTGGAATGAATCACAATGCGACAGCTCTAGTAATAATAGCTAAAATTATCCAGAATTTTGTGCCCATTTCTGTTCTATAAATATGTTTCCTGGCATTTCCCGTTACAGACCTAACAAAAGATCTATTTTGGATAGATTTGGATATAACGCAGTACGCTGATTCACCCGCGCATCTGTTATTAATGTTTATTTTTTCAAATGTATACCAAATCGATTTTTCTAAAAATAGATCATAATAACTTGTGGAAATAAATGGGAGTCAGGGATTAAAACGAAATTATTTCCCTATCAATTTGAAAAGTGTGGTTATTATTATGTTTTAGAATATTTGTCTCAAAAGTTAAAAACCAGACATAAAATTTTTCAACTAGGTATTCCGTAATGATAAATCAACCTTTAAATCAGTCAAATGTTCAATTTGCAGACAAGGACGGGTCGATAGTGGTGTGTGTATTAAACAGAGAAAAAGAACGGTGCATGGGTGGGCCGAGGCATCAATATCTATGGGTGGGAGACGTGATACGGGTAACAGAGGTCAGGTGGCCACAGAGGTAGTCTGTGGAAGTGGTTCTCAGGTAGCTTCTCTCACTAAATAACAAATTTCCAGTATTATGTTATTTATCTTTATTTAACTATCATATACATACTTACTATATATTGTCTTTGTTTCGAAATTGAAGATATTTTTATTTGGGGACCCGTATAGAGTTTATCCGTTGTAAATTGAAAAGAACATCATTCTTAACATTAACATTAGTTGAACAGTAATAAACACACTAATATTACCCATACGTAACACACCTGCCGACTACAACCGACCAGATGTGTTAACTTTTGGCGGCACAGTCGGCTACAGGTGATAATTATACCTGCACTGTGCAGCGTGTTTAGTATTGGTACAATTTTTATTTTTAGGAAAAAGGAAAAAATACGACACAATTGTTTTTCAGAAAACTACCTACCTTGTGTGACATAATACAGGGTGACCCATTCAGAATGGAAACACTCTCGTACAAAAGTTGTTTATGGACCGATAAACCGGATTTTTTTTAAAAGATAGATCTCTAAAAGCTCTATGTTGATGCAAAATTTGAAGACAAAATATTGATTTTCACGGCCTGCTTCAAATTTTTTTTTAAGTGAAAAATCGCAAAATTTTGTTAGCGATTTTGTTATAAAAAATCTGACTACACCACTGAATTTAGAAGTTCCTCGAATACATTTGTATCAATTTTTGCGAAAAAAAGTTTGTTCTTAAAAAAGTTATGACAATATCGGCATCGCCAGTGTTTGCCTTTGCCGGTGAACCTATTCTTTTATAAAAATCGAATAGAACCCAAAGAGAAACAAAATTAAACAACTTAAACACTGGTGTAATTATTAATAAGAACCATAAAACCAATATACACAAAATAACCAACAATTACTCTAATATAAAGAACAATTGATACAAAAAAGTAATGATTAGAAAATTACATTTTTAAAAATGAAAAAGGAGTCTGGTCGAATTGTTTCACACTTTTTGAATAAAAAATTAGTTTCCAAATGATATTATGCCAAAATAAGTTTTGGCATAATATGCCAAAATAATAATACTTAATTTGACGAACTTACCTATCAATTGTTGTTTATATTAGAGTAATTGTTGGTTATTTTGTGTATACTGGTTTTTATGGTTCTTATTAATAATTACACAGTGTAGTGTTTAAGTTGTTTAATTTTGTTTCTCTTTGGGTTCTATTCGATTTTTATAAAATAATAGGTTCACCGACAAAGGCAAACACTGGTTCATGGTACAAATTCATTCGAGTTGATCCTAAATCCAGTGGTGTAGTCAGATTTTTTATAAAAAAATCGCCAACAAAATTTTGCTATTTTTCACTTAAAAAAAAATTGTAGTAGGCCTTGAAAATCAAAATTTCGTCTTCAAATTTTGCATCAACATAGAGCTTTTGGAGATCTATCTTTTAAAAAAAATCCGGTTCAAATCGGTCCGTAAACAAATTTTGTACGCGAGTGTTTCCATTCTTAATGGGTCACCCTGTATATTACAGAAATTGGCGGAAAAGCACATTCCTTTTCGTCGACGCCTATGGATTTGACTCAATTCATGTGACGACTTTTATACTATTCCAGTTATGATATTATTCCATCAACAATCAGCGGAGTTACGCTTGTAACATGTGCTTATGTGGCCATGCCGTAACCATTTTTTAACATTTTGCACCACCACTGCTATTGATGCACAAATACTTTCGATTGACGCACCAATTTGCGCAATTGATAAAATGATATGATAATCTATTAAATTTGTAGCGACATAAAGCATTCACATAAACAAATTCATAATTTAATCGCAAAGTTTTTTAAGCCGCGGTTTCATTGTCTCATTTGCAAAATGTTCCAGATATAATTATGCCAATCTCTTTGATCTTAAAATTTTGTACTTAGCAGAATTGCTTGTGAACATTTCTAGCATATCGTTATTGTTATTAGTGATTATGTAATGATTTATTTGTAGATGAACTGATTATTCTTATTTTCTCAGCTGTAAATTTTTATAACCTACATGCGAGGCAAAATATTTTTTCCACGGTCGGGAGTAGAAATCAGTTTCTATGACATCAAAATTGAAACAGAAGTAGTCGATTATTCCCAAGGGAGTATAATGCTCTCAAGGGAGTTTACATTATGGAGAACGTTTTTCATGCAAAAAAAGAGGTAACATTGAAATTATTTATTGACATTTAAATTAAATGTAACATTTGTACAATTTTCAAAATTAATATTAGAAGGAATATTACTTTCGCTTACATTTAAAGTTTTTGTGATTGCGCTAGTGGTGGTACCTACTAAAACGTGATTAGCAATTTTGGTCTTATTTTCAATGGAGTTCTCGACATAACCCTCACCGACTGTCGTTGATTTCCAACCAGCATGACGCTTTATTGTCGTGATATCCACACCAGCATATGCCAGTAATGTCGCTGAAGATCTTCGTAAGCAGTGACCAGTATAACATGCAGCATCAGGTAATTTTAAATACGAAGCTACTACACTAGGAATTTTTCCGATGGTATTCTTGCTAACTGGCTGCGAACTACATTTTCCTGCTTTGTAGTACAAAAAAAGGCGCTTATGCTTGACGTGGGGAGAACGAAGGGACAGGTATTTTCGATACAATTCAAGCATATTTCCCACATCGGTAACCACAAAGGTTCGTGGAATCTTTGTCTTAGTGTTTGGAATTTTTACAATCAAGGATGAGCCTACATCCTCAATATCATCTAAAGTTAAATTGACTAGTTCATCAGTTCGACAAGCTCCGGCAATCCCCAGAATTAATACAATCTATAAAAAATCAAAATACTAAATAATTGAAATACCTAACAACAAAAGTAATCTTACCTTAATCATTAAGAATTCTTTGTCATCTGCAGTTGATAGAAAACGGTCGATTTTACCCTTTGTCAATATTTTCGATTTTTTCGCTTGATATCCGTCACCGGTTCTTTTCAAAAATGCGATCAGTTTGGGGAATTTGCTTATATCTATGTTGTCGTAAATTATCAAGCATGACTTAACCATAGAATATTGCGCCCATAATGTGGAAGACTTGTAATTCTTTGCATTTTCACTGAAGTATGCCAACAAAACATTCTCGCTGTATACTTGAATATTTTTCTCGGCGCACCACGTTTTGAACCGATTGTAAGCTATATCGTATAAAGATCTTGACTTCGTAGGTAACAAATTGCTTATTGCAATATTTCCAGCCTCCACAATCTCTTCCGACTCACAATTATTCATTGTGCACTAAACAAACTGTAAACTAAACCAAACTAACATCTTAATTTGACAATTCTTTTTGTTTGTTTATTTTGTAGTTATGACAATAACTCAACGACTACTAAATAAATGCTCAAATCCGAATACAATATTTCTGGTGCTACTTACTTCATAATAACAAAATATGTGTTTTTAAGTTAATGAGACCGTGGAAAAAATAGTATATACCATTCGGGAGAAATGCTATTTTGTCCTCGGTGCATTGTAACCCTCGGGCTTCAAATTGCACCTCTGCCAAAATAACGCATTTCTGTCCCTTATAGTATAATATACTATTTCGAAAGCTTCTAGTCTGAAAATTTTATGATTTTAAAAATAGGTGAAGTTGTACGTAGGCTGTAGAAATATTTTAGTATATCTTACGTAGAAAATCAATATTGTTTGTATAGATTTGTTTAGTCTTCGTCTATTTCGTTGATATAAGGGGGAATTACTATGAGGTCCTATGGGAAAACCCGATTGCCCAATTGGCATAATGTATTTTATCTGCTCCCACATGAGAAGTAGACTATTATCACAATTGTTTTGGATATACGAGTATCATTCTCCTCTATGAAAATACTTGACTTAATCATTGAGTACTCACACCACCACCCGCCGATGATTTTAATGTTGCTGATTTCTCCATGAACAGTGACATTTCAGAAACACCAGAATTTTTGGTCTGGCACCATTTCTTGAATGCTCTATACGCTCGTCGCATCGCCCTTTCGACTTTTCGGGAAATAAACTTTCGCAGGCAGGCCTTTGCTGCATTTTCTATTTGAAATTCACTCATTTGAAAAAAATAACTCAGAGCCACAAAACATTAATCTATGCACAAAACTACACCATTTGCGTCGTTTGTAAATAACGCTTTAGTAACAACAAAATCAAATCAGACTACTTGATCCATCCACTAATGTAAAAAAATTACTTAGTATCACTGTCAAAATAAATTGATCAAGAAATGTAAAATCTGATTTTTTATTTCATGAATAGTAGGGGAGCAGATAAAACGTTATAGGTACACCACGTAGGAGGTAAGTTTTGACCACTTTCGGACTCTGTTGCCAGCCCTAGCTACGCTCGGGCGCCAAATCGTCCTCGACTGGTAAAATTTACTTACCTCCCTTGTAGTGTAAATAATAATTAGTATATTTTAAGTACCTAAAGTCGAGTCCAGAATTAAGCAAAGTGGAATGACCTCGCCGATCTGGTAAAATGCGGTGATGCATGGGCGTGCGTATTCTGTTTTACCATTGGGCACATTTCAGTTAATATATACTCATATACTATTCTATAGAATACTTCTAGTATACGCACTTTCACTATTTTAACTAACACAAATAAGTGTAAACACTGACACAAAGAATAAATACACTGATAATTTTACCACAAATTTTTACCGTTAAGAAACGCGCGCGAAATAACCCAACATCACGCCACTGTTAGTTTCCCTACTACCTCGAGCGCAGTCGCTTGTTGGTTCCTGATTCGACCAATCAACGTCGTTGAAGCTCAGAGAAAAGAAAGCGTAAATGCAAGAATATGTGTGTTAAATAAGGATGAACAGCTTGTCGTCAACTTTACGGCTTTCGCAGTTGCCAGATATTCGGAAATTCCTTGATATTATCGCCGAACATAAACAAAGTCTTTGTTTTTGTTCGGTGATATTATTAAGTAAAAAACAAATTAAACATTGTGTTTGCTTTAATAAAATACAATAGGAGTAAGGGACTTTAAAGACAAGTAAAAAAATGGATAAATAAGGTAATTAATACGTTTCCTGTTTTAAATAAGAATACTTTAGAAATAAAAGTGACAACACAGATCTACTCTTTTTCCGGTCATTGCACTTTGCTTAATTCTGGTTCGCACTTTAGTCAATATTTTCCCTAGCATTCTTATATATCGAGGATGTCACGAAAGAATTCGTCGTTTGTCGCTCTCAGCTGTCAATTGTCGGAAATGATATAGCCGGCTTATCTATAAGAGACGGTAATGAAACAGTAACAGTAATGCCTAATAAGAGACAATAATTCTATTATTATTTTATTTAAATTAATTAAAACATGTATTAACTACCTGTATTTAGTATCATTAATTGTTCTATACCTAATACCACCATCTAATTCCTTTATAGCGTGTTTGCGTTACGCCTCTGGCATTTTTTAAATACTCCGTATAGTGCTAAACTCTACCAATGTTGATATTAATTGTTATGAAACGAGGAATTTGCATTTTTATGGGTTCTGGTAACAAGTGAAGATAAACAAAATTATTCTGGTCAATCTGGATAAAACCAGTCATTTGCTTTTGTGGAAATTTGCAATTTACAATTATTATTGTTACGTCCGTTCGCGTCGTTCAGCTTTTCTTGTTATGTTACGTGATTGCAGTTTTTTACATATAGAAAAATGGTTGCTCTGTGAATCACCAGATCGTTCTTTATATAGAACAACAATAGGTAACAATATACTTTCCTTCCTTTTGATACACTCTTCACAGATTTCTCAATCCTTGCAATATCTGACATTGGAAATGATAACACCATATATGAAACATAATTATAAGCGCGACGATTGTCCTATCAAATATGACGCTACTCCATTAAGCGAGTGCGGTATTATAACTGAACACTCCCCACTAATCACGCCGCTCGCCTGTCGAGCGCTGCGCTATCTATATTAGTAGAGTAAAATCGTCGGTCTAACTCGCTTCTTTCTAGGGGTAGACATCTATAGAGGCACCAGTATTCGCGCTATAAGCCTGAGCGCGCAGTAATACCTCACTCTGATAAACGCGAGCGTTTTTTAAAAATTCGATAATTTGAAAACGATGACAGATATGAACCCAAACTTTTTTTTAAAAACTTTCTCAGTATCTATATGAAGGAAAAGTTCCCTTTTTAACCGTAGAACACACTGGTAAAATATTGCACACTAATTAGGGGACACTGTATACGAAAGTCCAGGTTCAAATTATACAGGGTGTCCAGTTAGTGTTCCCTCGGAAGATTGTACAAAAACGGCTAACTTTTAAAAAAAACTTTCTTAACAAAACTTTTAATATTTCATGTTTACTACAACGTAAAATTATTTAGAATTATACAAGGTGTTACAAAAACGAGTTACACAAGAAAGTATAATTTTTTTTAATGGAACACCCTGTATATTTTTTCATTTTTGGATTCTACAGAAAATTCTAAACACATTTCATGTAGGATGTCCTATACCTATCTTCAACTGTTTTTGAAATATTGACAGGTGAATATTGACATTTTTGCAACTTTGACACCCTGTAAAATCTAAGCGGTTTGAGATCAAGCAAAACGGTTTGCACATTCCTATCTTAACTTTTCATAAGCTATCGTTTGGTACTAATTTCAGAATTATCAAAAAATTTAAAATTTTCTGAAAATTTTGAAAATTTTTTATTCCTGTATAAATTTGAAATTGGTACCAAACGATACCCTAACTGGACACCCTGTATATACTTCAAAATATACAGGGGTTATACTTTTACGTGGACTACCCTGTGTGGGGGTGTGCGAAACGCCCTCGAGAGGTGCACATCGATTTTCCATGTGGAAAGGTCACACGAATGCGGTCCGAGGCGCATGTGGAATTTCCCAGTGCCGTTGAGGTGTTGAAGAATCAGGGTTGGCTGGGTGGGAGGGGAGTTAACCTAGTTTCCCACGGCAGCAGGAGTCGCTTTGACAGTGACAAGTGATGTGCTTAAATGTCAGAGATCAGTGCAGAGTGGAATTGGGGTCTTGTCGGTTTTTTGATTGTTCGAATTGGGGGAGTTCGATAAAATGTCGAATTTACTGGATTCTGATCCGAGGGAAATTGATGATAAAACTGAGTAAAATAAAAATACAATAAAATAGCAAAGTTTATGCAAACAACAAAATTGACGATTACTTGCAGAAAAATTTCGTACGAAACGTAACGGTCTCTTTTATTAGGTTAGGTTAGGTTCAAAAGTGAGTGGGCCGAAAACCAGACCCTCCACCGCGACCATGTGGTCTATTGTGGCTCACACCTACTTATATTTCACCCAACAGGTCCAGCTTCTTAATGTAGCTGATCACCTTATTGGGTGAGAGTTTGTTCAGATCCTCTGGCAGAAGTTGTCCTTTGCCAAATAATGAGTACCTGATCCTTTCCCCAGCAGGGCAGGTGCACAATATGTGTTCTGCCGTTTCATCATCTTCTAAGCATAGGCGGCACTCAGCATCTTCTGCTAGGCCGAATTTGCGCAGATGATATTTTAAACGGCAGTGGCCCGTATATAGGCCAATTAGAGTTCGTAGGTGAAACCTGCTTAACTCTAGAAGTTTTTTAGTTCTTGTTTTTGAAGGGTTTATTATAAACGCCTTCGAATGAACTAATCGTGGTAGTTCCTGCCAGTACTGGAGGATTTGCTCCTCAGCCCGGGTCAAGAGCGTTGCTTTGGCAGTACTCGAGGATATGCCAAGCACCGGTTCTGGTCCGACAAATTCAGAAGCAGCACCCTCCCTAGCTAGAGAGTCGGCTGCCTCATTCTCCTCATGGCCAGAATGGCCTGGGACCCAGACCAGAGTTATTCTATTTTTTCTGCTCAATTGAGCAAGTGCCTGCTGGCAGCTCCATACCGTTTTTGAGTTGCAACGGTAGGAACCAAGAGCTTTAAGAGCTGCTTGGCTGTCTGAGAAGATTTTTATCGATTTGCGTGTAAGTTGCCTTTGTTCCAGCCTCTGTACACACAATTCGATGGCATAAATTTCTGCCTGAAATATAGTTGCATAACTGCCAAGGGATGAAGATATTTTCACCGTTGGGTTGCAACTATATACTCTGGCTCCAACTCCCATGGGTGTTTTGGATCCGTCTGTAAACCAACAACTATCTGCCCTTAATAGGTCAGCCTTATTCCGATCCCACTCATCTCTTCCTGGGAAGAGAATGTGAAAGGGCAGTTCAAGGTTGGTCTTTGCAGGCATGACATCTGAAATCATCTCCAGGATACTGTGACTTTCCATGTCATCCAGCAGCCTATTGCGCTCCATGGTGTCAGACTGCGGCATGTTAAAAGCTGCCTGCTTTAGTCTGTATGTTGCCCATCTGGCCTCTCTCTCCAAATATATATGAAGAGGAGGTAGGTCCAGTAGGATTTCCAGAGCTGCTGACGGTGTGGAGCTAATTGCTCCAGTTATGGCCAGGCAGGCTTGTCTCTGTAAACCAGAGAGTTTGAGTTTGGTCCTTTGTTGTAGTCCTTTGGACCACCAAACTATGGAGCCGTATGCGATCATGGGTCGTATGACCGTCACATACAGCCAATATATTTGTTTGGGTCCAGTGCCCCAAGATTTCCCACAAATTCTTCGACAAGTCCATAAGGACAGTCGTGCCTTGTGGATCATTTTTTCCAGATGGGAGTTCCAATTAAGCGACTTATCCAGTACTACACCCAGATACTTCGCTTCCTCCGCAAATGGAATTATTTCACCAAGTAAGGAGGGAGGTCTTAAGTTGTCCAGCTTCCTTTTCTTGGTAAACGGTACAATTACCGTTTTGTGAGGGTTTACAGACATCTGCTCCCTCTTACACCAACTCAGTACTGTCTCTAGTACCTCTTGGAGGGTGAGGGAAATTCCCTCTTCAGAGTTTCCTCTGATTAAAATGACTAGATCGTCCGCATATGCTTGAACCTCAACCTCCCACACAGAAAGTATGGCCAGCAGGTCATCCACAAGCAGTGACCAAAGTAGGGGGGAAAGAACCCCCCCTTGTGGACACCCTCTTGCGGCCCTAAATCTGACCGTTTCTTCCTGAAGGGACGTCGTTATAGTTCTATTTTCTAACATAGCCCGAATCCAGCCACTTATGGTTGGGTCGACTCCCCTAGCAGTGACAGCTGTATATAGGGAGTCAGGCAGTGCATTGTTAAACGCTCCCTCAATGTCAAGAAAGGCCGCCACTGCAATTTGCCTACTCTGCAGAGATTGGGTGATTTTAGCGACTAAGTTGTTGAGGGCTAGTTCTGTTGACTTGCCGGTTTGATAGGCATACTGGTGGGTATTAAGAGGATGAATGCTTAACACACTCGTCCTAATGTGTCCGTCCAGTACCTTTTCCAGACTTTTCAACAGAAATGATGTCAGGCTAATGGGTCTGAGCGATTTGGGGCATATGTCTATTCGACCTATTTTAGGTATGTATACCACCCTCACTGCGGACCAACTGGATGGTATATAGCTCCATGCCAGACTAGCTCTGAATAGTCTAATAAGAAACGGTATGATGATTTCCAGTCCGTTTTGGAGCAGAGCCGGAAACACACCATCGTCACCGGGTGATTTGAATGGCTGAAAAGATTTGATAGCCCACTCAATAGCTGGTCTTGTGATAACCTTCCTGGCCACCATCCAGTCATTTTGGTTAGGTCGTTTAAATCGGCCTTCTGGTAGTGGTAGTTGCTGGTTATCCAAAATCGAAATACCTGGGAAGTGGTTTTGTAACAAAAGCTCCAAGGTTTCCCTTCCAGAGTTCGTGAAGGTTCCATCAGGTCGTTTTATCGACCCAAATTCCCTTGCCGGATCTCTAGAAAGGATCTTGTGGATTCTCGTACTGCTAGGTAAATCTATCTCTTATTAACCCGTAGATCCACCATTTGCTTATATTTCATATGTTTGGAATTGGTGAATCCACCGGCGAATACAAACACGCTCAAGGTCAAAAACAATTATTATTACTATGGTTTGTTTACTTTTATATTCTGTAAAATTTTGAGGTTTTTCGTGGATTTTTATCGTTCTTGTTACACAATTTCTTGGTTATATACAATGTACAAAACATAGTTTCTAATGTCATAGGATATTTACCTACCTACGATTATAATAATAATTATTTTGCTGTTTGTTTGCTTTCTGTAATTTTTTGTGGGGTTCTATACCTGCAGTGCAAAATTGTAGGTTTACAAATATCCAATGAAACTGTAAATTTATTTAATTGTACATTTAAATAATCTCAACATATTTACAACCTATTGTCTTCATAGGTGTTCATGGTAGTTACTGGAAAAGATAATCTATTTTCTACTCTTCTACTAACGAGTACTTTGACACTCGCGCGAAAATAAAAACTGCCTTATTTGTGGGAAAAAGACGCTGATCATAAGAGAAACCCTTATGTGCGCCTATGTAAAATTGTCTCAAATACTAATATACAGGGTGTCAACAAAAAGTTTCATCAACGATTATCTTCAAAGGATTGGTTTGCATGGAAAATCCAGAGGCAGGTCGATTTTTATTTGAAGGGGAACACATTTTTATATTATTGACCTTTATAGAGGATGTCCCAAAAAGGAGAGGTTTACCACAACTTATATTTTCTAAATGGAATGCCATGTGTATTTTTAGGATTTGGATAGAACGTAGAACTCTCATGAATACATTGATATTGGCGATTCCAAAAATGAATGCGCCCTCTGCATGAAAATATTTGAACCTAGCTAGTTAAAAGTAATTTTTGGAGGCTTACTACTGATATAATGATAAATAACACGTATTTGGGTTTGTTTAATGTAATAATTTAGTGGTGCTTGTGATTTTTTAGTATTACAAAGTTAGAAACGACGTGGTTAGTATATTTGTACATCTTTATTTTTACATTTTAAAATGGTTTTCAAAAGAAATCAGCACAACACAAACTGCCGCGTTTATTGGTGTCATTTCACAAAATGTGTCAATAGAAATGTTTAAGATAGAAGATGGGTAGAAGTTTGACCCTAGTATAAGAAACTGTTTCTCACTTATTTCTCCAAAAGGCATGTAATAATTTAATAACAGGGAACACGTTTATTTACACGACATAACCACTTTGTTGCAGTTTATCTATTCTTTTCTATTATTATTCTTATAAAAACAGAATATGTATATTTTAATTTAAACATTATTTAACAAAAAACAAGCACTAATATGGTATCACCATACAGTTTATCACATTTATTTTAGCCCAAAATGTAAGTAAATAATTACTAGGGTACCTGTTTCAACCCAAAAATTCATATAATTAGCAATGAAGCAATTATGGGACGTTTGACTGCTTTTATCACTCTTTTTATCCTTTATTTCACCCTAACTGGCACATGAAGTCACTATATTTATGGCAGTTGAATGCTAAATTGGTAGATGATGTGATATGAAATGCAAAATTTTTACTCGTCTTCTTCTATATTTGTTTACAATTTGCAGCCCCTCATCGGTAATTTGAATCGCCAATAGTGTAGAGTCAAAGTCTACATATATGTAGACTTTGGTAGAGTGTTCCATAAGAATAACGAGTTAGAAAGAGAATATCAATTCGTTGCTATGCTACCGTCACTACAAAGTCTTTCTCCAACACATACTCTTATGGTAACTATTTATAATCATATCTGTCTTGTTGTTGGAAGGCGGCGCGGTTACCCGCAGCACTCAGGCCTTTCGACCCATTGTGCCTGATCATATCTGCCTTACTATGAGAGCTAAATCCATCAAACCCTATATCAATATATTCGTGAGAGGATGTTCTATCCAAATCTGTAAAAATACACAGGGTGGTCCATATAAGTTGTGGTAAACCTCTCCTTTTTGGGACACCCTGTATAAATGTCAGTACCTACTATAAAAATGTGTCCCCCCTTCAATTAAAAATCGACGCGTCTCTGGATTTTTCGACATAGATTTTCTATGGAAATCAATCCTTTGACATAATCGAAATGAAACTTTTCCTTGAGTCACATCGTATGCTTAAGCTGTAATTTACAGATTAAAATACAGTAAAAAGTATCAATGTTACAGTTTTTATTATGTTTAAGTCTGGAACTACATATACGTTGTCATTATCTTACGTATTTACTTATGTATTTCAGTTTTTTTTTTAAATATACGTAATAAAGGTAAATCGAGAACTGGAACATGCCTAAATAACAAGAAATATCTCGGTAACAAAGCTTATGCAAAATTTTTCTTTAATATTTTAATTGGAATGATACCCCGTTTGTATCTACAACGTCTACAAAAATATTTATGTGTAGATTTTGGTATCTATTTCCACGGCACGCTCTCACGCTCATAAATATGCGGGGTTTCAGACCAGGACCAGACGCCGCTGTCACATCTCTGACGTCACTCGCGCAATAGAAGGCTGTATCGATTTCAAGCGTGATACAGCTGCGCACAGCCTCCTCTTTAATAACTGTCGATCCTCTTGACCTGACCTGGTATAGTAATGAACGTACTACAGCCTTGTAATGAACGTACTACACCTACTAGTATTTTGGAATGAAGATGAAAGGTACAAGCAGAACGGAGCATCACTTTCTACAACTTGATTCTAATTAATATAAAACGGTATAGCTAAATGAGTCCCTGTCTCGTCTTTTTATTTGCATCACTTTCGAGTTGGCTGCTCTAAGTAGCGCCATTTTGTTTAAATTAAAAACGACCAAATCTGTATTAGAGAATAGTAAGATTGAAATTAAATTATTTACAGCAGTGTCTAAGTAACAGACGTAGTTTAAATTCATTTTATAGATTTATGGATTTGAGGGGCACTTGAGTGCCCCTCAAATTGACCCGTGAGGTAGTCCGGGTCAGCTACCGATCTATTGTAGTTTTTTCTCTGTTAAACTCCTACATCAAGTGTCTCGTCTCTTTTTTTCAGATCCTTGCAGATAGCCTTGTTGATTATTTTTGTTTCGTGATGTTTCCAGAGCTATTTTTAATAGCAATTTTTTTTTTAATATAAGAGGAAGTATTTTGTTTGAAAGTGACAGTGTTTTCACGTTTATTTGCGCACTTGGTGCATATTTGCATAAACAGTACTCGGTACAAACTAATCCTCTGACTGTTTCTCTACAAATATTAATTTAGTAATCTAATAAGCTTTCACAAACAAAATATTTACCTCTGCCTCTCTTAGAATCCAGGGCAATCTAAATTAGTCTTTCGTTCACACTAATTGGCGCCGGTTTTAATCAGCGTCAATTAAAATAAAAATACGCGCCATTAATTATGAAAGAAAAATTAAATTCCAACTCGAAAGCGAAAAAATGTTTACATTATTAGCTTTCTTGGACGCACATAAATAAAAATGAATACAAAGTGCACTCTATAATAATCTACCGTTTATTTTAACCTCAGTATTTAAGGCTCATTTACATTTATTACTTTGGATGTTCATCTTGGAGGAATCATCCAAAGTGATAAGTGTAGATTGCCTTTCATTTGTGTTGCATCCAAAGTGTACATTAAAAATGAACGATGAAACAAATCGACCCTCTACCTATTTTTGATGAAAGGGATGTGCCCTGAACCTATGATTCATCCAAAGTGAAGGCTCAGTGAAAAATGTAAATACGATGAGTTCATTTTCGCCGCTACTTCACTTTTTAGTTTTAGTACAGCGATTGTTTGTTTGTGGCTATTATAAATAAATATTTAAATCAATTATATTATATTATAAACGTGTTATGCAATGGCATTCAAGTGGCAAGATAAGCACATGGAATTGTTTATTGAAACATACCAGCAGAACGAGTGCTTGTGGAATAACAAAAGCAGCGATTACAGCAAATCAAATTTACGGGAAAAAGCGTACTCCTCAATGCTCACTGGTTTTAATTTGTCAGATTTAAATTTTCATTTATCAGTCCACTTGAAATTAAGTCAATGCCATGGCGTATAAAACTTTTATTTTTTCTGGAACGAGACATCCTGCCGCCTGGTACCACAAGTTGTTGCACCAAACACGAAATGACGAAATTCTTAGGAACAGTGAATAGTGACAGAGGTGAAACCACAAAACTGGATGAAAATATGTAAACAAGAATGATCACTCCGGATGATTTCACTCTGGATGATTCACTTTGGATGTACATCAAAAGTGATACAGTATAAATCCCGCTTTAGCTAAAAGCCCAAGATAAAAGGAGAGGGGCTACATAACATATTACTTTGTAGAGAAATACTATATAATTATACTAATAATAATAATAATAATAATAATAATAATTTCTCTACCCCTCATTCTAATCACAAGGATTAGCCTGAAAGTCTCAGACTTGTGTGGGAGAGAGGGCGGCATGTTATTATTTCGCGGGCCGCATTTGCGCCTCAGGAACGACTTACGTAGGTAGGCCCTAACCACCATTCAGTGATGGAATGAGGGAAACCTGGAAAACCTCATTAGTTAGGGAGTATACTGTTAGAATACTTTTATTGAAATACAGAATACTGTCAGAATCGAAATCTACAGGATATCATACGCAGGATGTTCCATTTATAAAAAGAAAGTTGAAGTCTTCCAATATAAATAGAAGACTAAAATGTGGTTCTTATTTCCATACGATAGAATGTACGAATTTGTGTTTAATTTTTTAACTTTCAAATTATTTTAAATAAAAACAAAATGTGTATGCTTAACGTGTATTCTTCTAAAAAAAACATCCTGTATCTTGTAAACGGTACGTAGCAAACCCCTAATATAAGGTACCATTGTCCTGGAAAGAAAGTGGAGATTCCATTTCTCTTTAAAATACAGGGCGTTGCAATTTAAAAAAATGTATGATGACTTCACAACTCTCAAACAAAGGCAGATAAAACAAAATATTTCATTTATTTGAAGGAGATGCCGAAAACAACTACTCCACGGAAACATGCTCCTAATATGCGACCCCTATGGAGATGCCGATGCAATGCAACGCCAGTCGGGGCATATTGTCCGTGGAGTAGTTGTTTTCGGTATAAATAAATAGGATTGTCTTCCTTAAAAGACAATAGAGGTCACTGCTGTAATGGCACTTGCGGAAAAGCAGGTCGTTATCTGTCTGTCAATTTGACAATAATTGTCAGACAGATAGTAGCGCAGACCCAAAGAGGGCACTACGGTGTATTTCTCACCACTAAAAAATATTTCATGTCAGCACGTGTCTTTTTAAAAAACAAAATCGACCTGTCATGGCGTTTTTGTTTTCTATTATAGTTGATGGTGAATATCGGTAGTACGTTTAGGGCTCCGATTACAGATTATATCGCAGGGCTATTGTCTGGTGAATAATTTTTGCCACTGCGTTATGTCCGTTGACATATTGCACACCTGCTAATAGTTTACATTCGGATGTTATATGTTCTATTATTTCAGGAAATTGGTGGGATTTTCTGCACCTAATGCTCCTTTAAAACATATTTTTTATACTTAGTTATTAGACCCTGTAACTTGGTCTTCTATTGCAAGTATAAATCGCTCTGTTTCTGGGTATAACTGACCTAAATAGGTCAGTAAATAGGTAACTTCTTACAAATGTAAGAAGTTATATGAAATTTCTTTAAGCAATTTCTTTTCCTTTATAAGCGACGGAATTGACCTAATAAATAAACCATTTTTGACAGCAATTATAAATGAGCCTGTTAAAACGCCCGGTATAGGTATGGTGGTAATTTTGTGCTATCTCATCTCGGGGATCAATAAAATATGTTTCCCCTACCTACACAATAGTCTGCATGGGGCTAAAATAGGTCAATCAATAGCAGACTGAGTTACAGTGGGACCATTGGGGATAGAGCAGTAAATTATTGAAGTCTGTGCACCTTTGACCATTTCCAATGGCCTGATATTTTTTTGCCTGTTTACAGTCTGGGTAAAAGAGGTTATTTTTGTGACAGCAGTATTGAACATCTGTAGGGTATAAAAATGTTGATCAAATTTAGATATGACTGATATCCTCTCACTTCACTTCCAAAAGTCTTCATGGGTCATACCTAGTTCAGTACAACTTCACAGGTATCAAATGTTACCAATTGGTACCAACAATAAGTTTTGTTTATACATATTTTCTTACATAAGGTGTTTTAATATACTAAGGATATAATATATTAAAGAATTATTTATACTCGCAGCAGTATTATTACGTTTACAATTTTTACTTTTCAACCAATATTTGAATTTTCATTATTGTTTGGCTCATATTCTAATTCTCAATCTAAAAATAACTGATGGCTACGGCACATAAAAAACAATATACAGGGTTATTCAGAACTTATCTCTAAAACTTTGAGACTTTGATATGTGTATCCGTAAATAAGAAATCGATATCACCAAAAAAATTTTAATAAAAGTATTAGGATTTTCCGTAAAGTGTTTAAAGTTATATCATTATAAAGGACTACGTAGATGGACAACTGTACTTCAACATTTGATATACCTACCACATTCCTAAGAATGTGGTAAAAAAAGTAAACACGTTTTTGTCCCTGAAACGACGACGGAGCGAATACAGTTGAAGCGGGGATAATATCTCTATTGTCTATTCAGTCATAGTCTATCTGTGTCTTCTCTCAATGCCGGTGTTTTATTTATATCGTAAGAGTGTTAAACTATAAAATTTTCAAAATGGCTCATGTGTACAGTAATGCTGAGTTAATGGACTGTTACCAGTGGATTATCAATTACAAGTTAGTTTTTGTGAGTGGTTGTTGCAGCAAAATGCTGAAAATCCCCAATTTACTTAATAATTTGCGTTTACAAGATCAGCAACGAGGAGGAACATTCGCTTTAGTGCGGCAAAATTGGGTAGCTTTAGGAACAAAATTTCGAACAGCTTTTGTAACAAGGTATGTGCAAATTTTTTTATAAATTTCATGTTTCTAATACCTAGTAATCAAGTAGCGCAATTCTTCAAAATTAGTGTAACAAAATTTTATTCATTTTAAAGACACATCACTTTGGTCACATCTATCTATCTTTAAGTTTATTTTAAAGTAAAAACGCTGCAAATCTTTTTTGCACTGGGTGTCGGTATACTCTCAGAACTTCCGAAGTTTTCTTCGTGCTAGCCAGTTTGCATTGTTAGTCCCAAGGTCACTCCATTACGGTGGACCAGTATCCAGCGGCGTGCAATGAAAAATTTTAAAATAGTTTTCAGATGCCGCCAAAAATTTTTTTTTTTTGCACTACCACATTTGTACATGTATGTTGAACATCCCCAAATTTTATTATGGATAAGTTCTGAATAACACTGTATTAAAGAATTATTTAAACTCGTAGCAGTATTACATTTACAATTTTTACTTTTCAACCAATCTTTCAATCTTTCTTTATTGTTTCGCTCATATTCTAATTCTCAATCAACAAATAACTGATGGCCACGGCATATATAAAACAATTTATATTTAATTTTTTCTTTGTTGTACTTTTTAAGAACACTTTATATAATAAAGAGGACTGCATTGCGCTCTCGGAGACTCTTAGTCGAAGTCTTTCAAAATTGACGTCCACCAAGAACCCATACAAAGAGCTTGGTAAATTTGGTAAATTTTAGAACGGTACCTTCCTATATGTTCCGGTGTCGCTGATACAGGCGTTTGATTGGCAGGAAACCCACACCAAGTAGGTAATTTGTAACGTTTCCGTTAACACCTTTGAGATAAAAACTCCATGTGCACATTATGGTCAAAGGCTTGCCAAATTTACATACATCTAAGGTAATGCAACTAATTTCCTCGCACCTGTTTTAAGATCAATCACTTTGAAACGAATATTAATCATTTAATATTGAATTATGTTTTCTATAAGTGGAAGCAGCGGCTAAACACTTAATGAAGTGTATAAAAAAATTGCTGTAACGGACCTAACGGCAAAATAAATTTAAATGAAGACCAAAAGGCGGATTATGTGTGGGTTTTGGATGAATCGACATGTTAAAGCATCTTTAACAATTTTGCAAGAGAAAAGGACGTTGAACTTTAGTATTTACACGTAAAAAAAGAGCAATACACACTAAGAACCTTCGCTTACTTAGTGTTTAACCACTTTATATATTCAACCTATTAGTTTATTATTATAATTATTGTATTAAAGTCGAGCACTTTCATGAATGGTATTTTTGTTTCATAAGTTTTTCCGGGTTATCCTCGATATCTGCACTGAAGAATGATGAGGGTTTTCCGGGTGTTATACGGCCTGTAATAATAATGTGCAGCCCCCTCTAAGAGTCACTGACTTTCATGGTAATCCTTGTGATTTAAATGAGCCGTAGAGGTATTTACTGCTAGATATTATTATTATCATGATTTTATATTTGAAAAGAGATTGCATAAATGATCTCATGTTTTTAGTACGCATCTGTCTTGAGAACGGTGTATTCAACTACCCAAAACAAGTAAATAACATATTTTCGCTGTCCCATAAAATTTACAAACCTAAAATATATTTGGTCCAAAGTACAACGTACTCTCAAAAGCTTGTTGCTCATGTGGTTTCGGATGACAGTGAAAAAGCGGTTTATCGAACCGTTGGAACAAAGAACACACAGACCACCTGGTTCTGGCTTCTACTGGGTATTTTGATGATGAATAATCTTCACAAGGAGCAGACGAAGCAAAGACAAAGACTTTCTGAACCACACCGATTTCAATAAGAAATCAAAAGAACTTGCAACATATCTTAAAAAACTTTACTGTGAAAATAGTAAATATTCAATCATTTTTGTGGTATTTAGAATATTCCTAGAAACATATTCTAATAGATATGCAGTTGTTGTTTCTATTCAAAATTCCAATTTATTTAATATATAGTGTGTAAAAAAAATACCGGACTTCGAGGTCTACATCTAAAAATAAACGTTCCTGTCCTATGAGCATAAGCCCTAAAATGGTCCCTAAGGAAGTTACAGCCCCTTTAGGCCAGTCACTGTAGACACAAAAATCGCGTTAGGTCGCAAAAAATTGCAGAATTCTGATTTTTTGGAATGTTGTTAGGATAGGTACCAATAGTGAAAAACCAAGTTTGCAGCTTCGAAAGACCTGTGCTAACTGCGTGGTGCTCGAAAAACCTTTTTTTCAGACTTTTCAGTGATTGGCTTATAACTTCTAAATGGTGCATCCTACGGAAAAAGTCGTCCTGTACAATTTTAAAGTAGACACTAGTCTAGTCTAGTTACAAAAGTTCTGCAATTCGTTTTTGTTATTTCCTGATAACAAGGGAACTATTGGCCCTACAGTGTTCCGCTTATGCTTAAATGAAAGCCAAATAACTGCTCTACAACTTAATTTCCCATGACTTTCCACATAGGCTGAGTATTTTAGCTGATATTCGGCTTGGAAGACAGCTAAAACAACAATTTCGAACTTTTTGGGAAGAATGGCCAATTTTTGTAGTCCTATATCTCGGGACCTGTTAGACCTATGGAGGTGCGGTAGGCACTCAAATTGTAGTAAATTTTGTCTACTTTAAAATTGTACAGGACGACTTTTTCCGTAGGATGCACCATTTAGAAGTTATAAGCCAATCACTGAAAAGTCTGAAAAAAAGGTTTTTCGAGCACCACGCAGTTAGCACAGGTCTTTCGAAGCTGCAAACTTGGTTTTTCACTATTGGTACCTATCCTAACAACATTCCAAAAAATCAGAATTCTGCAATTTTTTGCGACCTACGATGTCTTAAATGACTGGCTTATTTAAACGATAGATAAAAATAATGTGATTTATGTGTTAATTATGTGACAATAATGTGTATATTTAAATTTAACAGAAAATAAAAAGTCTAAAAATCTGTCGTGTTGGAATAGGGAAAGGAAGAAAGGAACAGGGGGTAAGAGTAAAAGACTAGTTCAAAAATCTGTCGCTGTAGATTTAACACTTCAAAAAATATATTTCATACTATGTATAAAGTACCCTTTTTTTAAATAATCAAATATACTTGAAAATGTTTAAAAAAATGATGTATATGTAGGTATAGATAATTCTGTGCTTTCAAAATTACACTAGTCCCAATACAATACACTATAGCTTTTTTGAACTTTGTGTAACCTTTCTGAACGAATCTAATGTGTCTAATAATTTGTAATTATATCAGTTCTATAGATTTTATTTTATAATAAGGCTCATTGATTTATATACAAATTCTTGTCCCAAAAATCCAGAATGTCTGATATATTGGAATGTTTTATACATACTGGGCTCCAATAAATATTGAACGTTTTCATGGAAATATGTAAAAGTATGCAGGTTCCCTATACATTAAAAATGATAAGTCTCTGCCGCGTAAACAATAAACAACTTGCCCCAATAATGACCTTTTTAACTGGTTACCTAATTCGCATTACCATGTACTAATTCTTCATCGGAAAACATAAGATGCCGAGGCGATATATTATGGAGATTGCTATGTGTCTAATTTCAAGCCATCAAATTGCTACTGGTATCCGGTTACAGCCATCATACCGATGTCGCTTCTCGCCTTGTATAGAACTACAAGTGAAATCTATCGTAGGACAAAAAAGTAAATTTCCTCAATGTCAATTTCCTTCTTATACGATACAGACAAGCGTTCTGCCTAGGTAATCCACTTTTATCATCCAAAACTGATAAATAATTCCTCGGATAATGCCTTAAGCTGACCCAGAACGTCTGACCTTCAATTCCGAACGGTACAATAAATTTTTATTGCCTCTTGGAAGTAACAACTAATCGGCGGCGTGTTGTGTCTGGGATACAAAACGAATTCGTAATCTGACACAATAAACATGTCATCCCAGGTTGATAATGATAAAGAACGTCTACAGTACGTACAGGGTGTCCACCATACTCGAGGAGTGGATTCGCTGTTAGACTAGGGAAAAATTTGGAAATCCGGTTAAAAAATGAATTAAACGTATTTAGTGTGAACTTAGATGTCGAACTGGTCGACTGCAATTGGGGATTTTATGTTGCACGTCACAAATTTAGTAGCCTTATATGAAACTCCATTATTAAATTTATAATTGCCAAAGAATAATTAGGCCAGTTTCCAGTACGTTTTTACTGTCCTTAGGCTCCTTTAGAGGTGCATCTCCGGCTACACAGCCACTCCTGACCTAACCCAAACCACCACCCAGGACAAGAGCGGCACTTGCCGAGAATATTTCAAACCTTTTGAAAGTAACTTAATTTCATTTTCTCCGAAGTTAACATTAGTTAAGTTACCCACCCTGGGAAAAAAAACACCCAAATAATTATAGCATGAAGGATTTTGAGTCGCTCGCCGTAAATACGGAATTAGCAGTCAGTAGATTAGATAACATAGAACAGACAGATAGGTACGAATTAGCCAAGTTATTTAACAATTTGAAAACTAAAAACGGTCATAATGAAAGTAGAACAATAGTTAATTTGAAAACAAAAATAGAAAATAACGATTTGATCCTTTGCAAAGCAGATAAAGGTAACACAATTACAATAATGGAAAAACCAGATTACATCAATAAAATTAACAATTTGCTAAACGGCAACGAATTTGAAGAAATGCCTTCTAATCCTACTAATAAATTTCAAAACGAGCTAGTGACAACATTGAGAAGTAATAAGACTATTTTAGGTGACAATTACCGATTGAGAGTAATGAACCCGTCTTCTCCTGTACTATATGGCTTACCAAAAATTCATAAGGAAGGTAACCCGATAAGACCAATAGTTTCCTATATAAACGCTCCCTCGTATAAATTATGTAAAGATCTAAGCCACAAACTCCCAAAATTGATCTCCTTCAACTCCAAATACTCTGTAAAAGACTCCTTCGAGTTTTTAGAATTAATAAAAAATTTATCTTTGCCCACAAATTCTAAATTAGTTTCATTCGATGTTAAAAGTTTATTCACCTCAATCCCAGTCGCAGGATTAACGTCAGCACTATGCAATTTAATAAATCAGTCAAAATTAAACAGCACAGAAAAATATGAATTAATAAGTTTAATAAAGGTATGCATTAAACAAAATTATTTTTATTTCAATGGAAAATATTACAAACAAAAAAATGGGTTACCCATGGGTAGTCCTATTTCTTATTTGCTAACGGAAATTTTTATGAACCATTTCGGAAACACTGTTCAATAGTGACAGTGACAGTGAAGAAATTTGATTGGCTTTCTCAATTTTTTAAATTCGCCTAACGATAATATTCAGTTTACAATGGAAAAGGAGGAAAACAATCAATTAAACTATTTGGATATAACAATAAGAAAGGTAGAAAATAAATTAAAATTCTCGGTTTATAGAAAACCAACAACTTCCGACGCAATTATACCAGCAAGTTCGCAGCAGTCCTGGCAAATAAAAAAGTCGGTTTTCCATAGTTTAATACATAGGCTTTTAATGTTTCCGCTGGAAAAAGCAGATTTTGAAAAAGCATTAAGTACAATCAAACAAATTGCAAGAAACAATGGTTATAAAGAAAAACTAATAGTTAGCATGCTAAAAAACAAAAGGAGGAAATTAATTCGTCGGGAGTTTTACAATATTCGGGAAAAAGAAGGCACCTATAGTGATATTAATCACGTCCCAGGTTATAGTGAAAAAATAGCTCGCAGAATAGAACGAAATGGGTGTAAAACGATTTAGTGTCAACAAGCTTACTATTGGGAGGATTTTGATAAACAACAAAGAAAGGGTTAATAAATTAAAACCATCGGGGGTATACCAAATTAACTGCGCGGATTGTAATGCCGTGTATGTGGGTCAAACTGGTAGAAGTATCGAAACTAGAGTAAACGGTGTCATAAAACATAACAAATCATAAACATAGAACATAAAAATTCCATATTAAATAACCCAAAAAATTCAGGATTTTCGACGCATTGCATAGAAAACAATCATTTTATAGATCAGAAAAATGTAAAGGTACTGCATCGTGAAAAGAAAGGAAAGCGCTTAGATCTGTTAGAGCAATTAGAAATTAAAAAATCTTTAATTATAAATCCGTGTACTACCAATGATCAGATAGATTTTACACTCTCGCCCTTCTTAGAAAAGGTAATAAAAACTTGGGCTTTACCAGATGGTAGGATCAATCAGAGGTAGGTGCTCGTATACAAATAAATAACGAAAACGGGCTTGGAAATGTTTAGTAATAGACATTTACTCTATTGAAAAAAGGCCTAATAAGCCGAAATACTAGTATATAGAGTGTTTTCTACATATTTCTTGGAACATCTAAATGAGATCAATGTTTTTTTCAAAACAATTATTTTCACGATGTTTCATAAAGAACCATCCGCTTCCAGTATCCACTTTTAATATTATTTGTTAATATTAGTTTTTGAAAGTAAGGTTGTGTTCCGATATTATCCGCGACCAACCAGGATTTCGGTTAACCGAAATATTGGTAAACCTGAAAAATGTGTAATTAAAGGAACTGGCTGGTTAATCAACATGGATGATGAATTGTTTTTATTGGGATTCATTCAACCTTAAATACCTTCATATTCCGTGCTTAACTATTTCTCTAGTCTTCAGTCAAAAAATAAATGAAACAGCAGATAATTTGGTATATTATAGTAAGATATAAGTAGTTTATAAGTAGATACCTATAAGTGTAGCTTTCAGTCGACTTGGTCAAGTGGACTACAGAATCCAATACAGAAAAGTAGAATTTATAAATATTTATTATAACTCTTAACGCAAGAACACCACCCCATCTACCTTCACCATCTAAACAAAATATAATTAAAATCGTTGAAAGAATTGATTTTTCTTCTCTCAACGCTAAAACCTAACCTGCCAACTCTTCGGTTGACCAATGCACCGCTTCCAGAGCACGGTCAATATTTTGACGTTTGGTTAACCTTTTTCAGGTGACCACAGTTCCAAAATTAAACAATTTTCAGGAATTTTTATTTAATGGAACGCTTAACCGGGATTTTGGTTAACCAAGTTTAATATCGGAACACAACCTTAGTGTTTAGGAATATTCCAATTTTTGCAGTTTTTAAATGATTTGAGTGAACACTACCTTCTTTCGCTAGAATTAAGATTGCAATTTCTGACTCAGTTCAACACAAGCAAAAGCAAATCCACTGAGCACGAAATAGAAAAACAGCCGACATACAAGTTGCACGAGGTAAAGTGATGCGATGACTGATGAGGTCAACCCCCATCTGCTTTGTTGACAAATGCGAATTGAGACAATTGTGTTCTACTTCTAAACAAAACATAATCTGATAAACTTTAAATTACCCACAACATTTCAAATAAATCTGTGACCTATTTGTGTACTTAGATGTCTGTATTGATTATATTGGAAGATATTAAGTGATACTTTCTTGCAAATTGAGGCTATCGCAAAATGTTTCATATGCGGTAAGACTGAGGTGTTAAAAAATACATTCGGGGGAAAAATTATAATCCGATGGAATCTGTAGAAGGTTAAAGTACCTTATAATTGCGTAAAGTAGCTGTTTAAATAAGTGACGGTGGCCGACATGACATAATCATGGAAAAGTGTAACAAATCGTAGTAATTATTATGGTTGTGTGAATTACAGCGTCGTAACTGTAATGTTCCTACCCTTTCTAATAAATAACTAGATATACAGGGTGTATTCTACGAAGAGGCCCTCTATTTCCACAACTGGTATCTTGAAGTCCTGGAATCTTTATTAAATTAGGACTTCTTAAATCCTGAATCTTTGAATTTTTCCAAATGACGTTTTGCCTTTCGAATAAAGTTTTGTTGTATTTTGACATTTCTGTCTATTAAATTCTACACGAAAATGATCGAAGTAGGCCTTGACAAGTTTACTTAAAGCGTTACTTCAAAATTCAGACTGTACATTCGGTAGTAATTGGTTTTGTATAAAAATTACTATTAGATACATCCTGTATAGATAATTAAATTGTCTCATCTTGACCACTGTAGCTATTTCGGAGAGAGAAACTACTTTTCATTACAATTGGCTTATTTTTCTTAGGCTGCCATGACTTAAACGCTTTCAATTCCTGCGTCACTTTCAGTTCAAGGTGCTTTCGGTGTCTGACGCAATTTGAACGAAATTTTGTAATAACAAACGAGGTTTTCAGAAAAAGTGTATTTAATATTTACGTTGTTTTATCCAACAAAAATAAATACATACGCAGTGGGAATGTAGCTATTGGTATATGTTGACTCTGACCCATAATGCGGCTACCTCGTAGGATACTGTCTCAGTAATCAGATGTGGGCCAGGTAACGATGTCACGATTATAATGGAATTCGTATCTTCAATGGTATCTGCACGTAATTTCCTCAATTCATCTCAACTTCTAATAGTAACAATCAGATGACTTCAACATCAAATACATTTTTTATGTGGAGCCTCCTCCAGAAATTGGTTAATGTCATTTTTTGATAATACTTTGCCTTTTTTGGCTCATAATCTCCCATTTTCTATTCAGAAATGGAATTAGTGTGGCCATTTTGGAATATCTTTGAATTAAGAAATAATAACACTCCATAATGTTCCTGGTACAAATATTTAAGACTCTCCGTAATGAAGTAAAAGACCATTCTTTATTGGGATAATAGGCTATGAGGTATTTCTTTATCCATTTTTAATAGTGTCGGTCACTAAGTAATCAGTTATTCTTGTAGGACTTCATATTACTCGTGAAATAACTCGACTTGACTTGCCTTTTCTTGTTATTTTCTCTTACAGATGTTTCAAACTGATAATCGTCTCTTCGTTGCTTAATTTAAACCTCAATAATATAGTACCAGCTAGGATTTTTTCTTTTGTTTTATATCCGTTCTAAAAGAGGAAGATGAATATTCTCACCTGAAAGATATAAGAACAGGAGTGCTCCATGGTAGCGTTCTTAGCCCTATCATTTACCTGTTTTATACTAGTTATATACTAGTGATATGCCAGTTCTATAAAAGACCACTGTAGCTACATTTGCTGACGACACTGCACTTCTTGCGGTCGGTAAAGATCAAGGAATATCCTCTAGAAGACTGCAAGTAGTTAGCAACACAATACTTGATTGGACCAAACAATGGAAGATAAAGCTAAACGTGCTCAAATCAATTTATGTTAACTTTACCAACAAAGGCTAGTTAACCCTCCGTCGTTGGATATTAATGGTACTATTGTGCCCAATGAGAATAACGCCAAATACCTAGGCATGACTCTGGATGTCAAGCTCCGGTGGAGAGAACATGTGAAGAAGAAAAGAACCGAACTTGGTTTGAAATATAGACAGCATTATTGGATGCTTGGAAGAAATTCTAAGTTATCAATACATAATAAGACACTAATCTACAATCAGATCTTAAAACCAGTTTGGTTATACGGTAGGTATACAACTTTGGGGTTGTGCCAGAAATAGTAATATTAAAACCATTCAGACTTTCCAGAACAAAGTGCTGCGTAACATAGTTGACACTCCATGGTACATACGTAACTCCGACTTGCATCGAGACTTTAACATCCCAATGGTTAAAGATGAGATCAAAAGGTTTGCTGGCAGACATGTGACCAGACTTCACCTCCATATCAATGCAGAAGCTCTTCAGCTGCTGGACAACCAACATCTTGTTCAAAGATTGAAGAGACCCAAACCATTTGAGTTGGTGTAGTGTGTAGTGTAAAAGCAGGACATAGTGCGCCAGTGAAGTTGTTAGAAGAAAACAATCTGAAGGATATCGTTGGATGAACTTTAGTTAATAAATGTTGAGTTTGTAAGATTATTAGAAGAAAATTAATGGTTGGACCAGTTTTAATGGCAATAAGATTCTCCAACAAAGAATTTTAATAAAAAAAATATCCGTTCTAAGTATCACCACTGTGCAAATAATCTAATTTTTACAGAAAATGGCCGGCTTTGGTGAAATTTTAAAACAGATAACATCTTAAGAAGATAAAAAACTTACGCCTCGTGCCAGTTACTAAATAAAAACTATTTTAAGTAAATGCAGCGTGCTAGCCTTGGACTGTTCCACGCTATCCCTCGTTCTCGCTTTCGCAAGCGCGTACTTACATGAAGCGACGGCAGTGATACTTTTAGTAGTAATCTCCAATGAGTCAGCAGCAGCCTCCTGGTGATCAGGCACCCACATCGTGTCCGTAGTGCGTGTTAATTACCGGATGGCGCTGGATTTCTTCTCTGGAAATATGCTAATTGGTAGTGTTGGTACACCACATCGACGTTCGTACATACAGGGTGATAAAACGTTAGATTGACGTTGGATTTCCGATCGTTAATGCTGAAGCTCTTCTTCAGATGGTCCCGGAGGTATTGTAGAGAAACCGTAGGTGGAGTGCCATCGCTAAAGAACTGTAAGATCTGTAGAACACGTTTTTATGGGATGTTTTTATTTTTTAGGGACCTGCAATTCATTTTCTACAGTATTAATCAAGTAAAACCATATTTAGGTTTGTTTATACCTAATTTTTTTTTTAATATATTGATGAAATAGTTAAAAATGTGAATTAAAAGTATTCGGACAGGCAATTTAGGCCATGGAAGTGTAGATGTCACTCTGAAAATACACTCAGCCTGGATTGTATACTGGACCAATAAAAATTTAGGGATTTTTATGGAATGCAATGACAATAGACCAATTGGTGATTCATAAGTAAGATATTTCTAAGTAACCAGAGACGGAGTTTTTTATTATTAAGTAAGTATTTCGTTTGTCAGGGTATTGTAGAGTTGAGTTTTAGTTACTTCATGTTTTAAGTGTAATAATGAGAGGTCAGAGAGTTTGCTGAAGAATTACAAGAAAATATACCCGCCATTCCAATTCGATGAAAAAAGGTTGGTTAAATTTTGACAAAATTTTGATCTTTATTTTAGTCAAGACGAACCTACAATTAATACCAAAACTGGAGTGACATTTAAATATAAACTCTTCCATATGTTCCTGAAATGAGTTGAAATGGTTGATATCAAATTTTCAGTTTCTATTTTGTTGATTATTCTATTTTAAATATTTAATTTATGTTTGGTGTTATTCCACATAACGCCAAAACACTATACTGCACTCGACGCACGTTTCGCTAATCACGTTGGCACCATCTGTAGTTTTAATCATCTCGAGATGATGGCAACTTGCTTGATGAAACGCGCGTCGAGTGCAGTATAGTGTTCTGGTTTTACGTGGAAAATATAAATGAAATCTCAGGACTGTGCCTTCCCACCCACAAGTAAGTTGTAGACAATACCCTCTTTAGGGTATTGTCTACTGTACTGACAATTCTTTCTTTAGGGTATTATCTACTTGGGCAAAAACAAAAATTTTAAGAATATGTAAATTAATGTAAATTATAATTTGTGTTAAAATTAACAGATTGGTTTAAATCAAATCACTGACTTGACTACATTGGTAAATATCCAGTAGAAAACAAATAGGATTAGATAATAAAACATTCCGTACATTGAATTAGTAGACAGGAAAACATCACATGTGCATGCTTGTTGTTGTTGTTGGAAGGCGGCGCGGTTACCCGCAGCACTCAGGTCGTTCGGCTCATTGTGCCTGCCGCTAGTCGGGAGCTATTGGAAGATACCCGTGCTATGCGCAAGGGCCAACACCTGTTCCAGGGTAAGCTCTCTAATGTCCGGGATCAGGAGAAATGCTGTACCCAGGTGTTTGTATCACATGTGCCTAGAGCGAGTCAAATTCTGTTCCCATCATTGCGACCTGAAAAGCAATAGATTTTATATTTGAATAAATTGGCACGATAAGCTGTAAAAAATCCAGAATTAATTTGTTCTTTAGTTGTTTCAGAAAATACTAAAAATTCCACTTTGCATTTTATAATAATATGGAATATAATTTGCAATATATAAATTCTGTGAACTTTATTTACCACATTATTATTCGTCGAAATATGGAATGCTTTCCATCTACCACCAACAACCATTGAACATTCTGCGAATTATCATAATAGACCGGGAGTTAGTAACTCATTTTTGGTTGTTATTTTAGTCAGTATGCCTTTCAGAGGGAATTATATTGCGTATATTCTCATGATGAAAACGAATGAATCAAAGACTCATCATGGGTTCTGCATATAGAAATTGAGTTGTTATTTGTGTACAAACCATATGTCATCTGGTTTTTCAGCAGTTTTATAACAAAAAGTTGTATAGTTATCATTAGCAGCCTGTTCGGAAAAGCCGAAAAATTCTTGAATCAAACACAAGTTCACGTGACCATAACAGCCCTTTGGATCCACGCTAACGGTATGCCGGTGGTTTTCCGAGTAGTTTTTTGTGTTGAACTTAATTTTAAAAGACTTGGCAGCTTGACTATAATCGTAGTAAAACGCATAATTTGTGAACAAAAAATGAAAACTCACTTTCTACATGAAAAACCCAGCATGCATTCCTTTTCGTTATGAGAATATAAGCATTATAATACCCTCTGAAAGGCATACTGACAAAAATCACAACCAAAAATCCGTCACTAACTGCCGGTCTATAAGGTTAACTGTTCAATTAAACTAATGCAATTTACATTCACAAAATGTACGTTTTTCAGGCCACTCGCCGTGGGAATTCCGTTGTTTGTTTTCCTATTTTGTTTAGAATATACTGCTCGAAGGTGTGGAGGTTAACAGTTTCGTTTATCTGTACAATTGTATAGCGGATGTGCAGATACATAAAGCCAGTATTTTCACTACAGACGATGAGTGTTGTTATCGGTTCATTTATCCGTATACAGGGCGTTTCCATTTTCTAAGTATTTTAAGGTATATCGGTTAGTACCTCCGATCAAATATGTATAGATAAGTAATTGCCTTTTGTCAGTATATAAAATAATCGTGTCCAAGAATAACAAAAAACACAACCTCAATTTAAAGAAATTTCCTGTCACAGTGCCCAACGGCATGGGCGGCTATGTTTTAAGGGGTCAAAATAATAATTATAAAACTAAAAGTGCAAATTAGAATATTTTATTTTAGTAAATACAAAGTTTAAGATTTACATATTCAAGAACAACAATTTATACACATATGTGTATAATATTTACTACACTATTTATAATAGTACTTAATATTTACTATTAAAAAACAATTGTAACATTATTGACGATCCCTCTCGCCATCGCCGATTCTACGTTTATGCATAGCTGCTTACCAGTGTAAACCACGCCCATTAGTGACAGTCACAAAATCCCTAACAATTTAGGCGGTAAATTCAAATGGCATTTTTTGATTGGACCGAATGCTTGGGCACTAAAGTAAACAAAAAGCTTTTGTTTTAAATATTGTTGGTCACAAAACTGTGTTGCTATAATTTGTCAATATAATATTTGCTCGGATGTTAGTACTATACATAGAGAGATGCCGTTTTCACTATGGCTACTTTTTTGGAAGAAATTGGCAAAACAAACAAGAATTTTGATGTGTTTTGTAGTTTTCAGTTACATTTCCAAGGGCCATGAGTTTTCCAGACATTAGATACGCACCTTATACATGTTTTTACGTGGAATCTAGAGCCGCACATATTTTTACCACCGAAATAACCCAGAAAGACATCGTAAAAGCAACAGAAATTTGTGTGCGTCAGAAAATGTGTTTATAAATATGAATATAAAATAATTAATCAAGTGTTCTATTATTAGATCATATAAAATACGCTATTAGAGGAATCAACGTTTGACCTAGAAAGGGCTATTTATATTATAATAAAATCCATACAACATAAATAATATTGACAGTATAGTAATACCAAAATAGTCCTATTCAGCTCGTCCTTCATTGAAATACGCCTCACCAGATATCCTTTTAGTTACTGTAACACGTGACATAGAATTAAACACGTTTACTAAATCGAAAATCAATTTTTCCACCACTGCTTGGAAAAGTTCTATATTTAAATACTACTTTTAGTCGGGAAATGTCGATTTCACCACTGCTTGGAAAAGTTCTATATTTAAACACTACTTTTAGTCCGGAAATGTCGATGTTTTCCAGACATGTGCGGAAAAAATATGTTTACTACGCAAAAAGTTTGTCAACGTTCTCATTTTTTTAGGTGCAATATTTTGAATGCTACTTGAAGT
This sequence comes from Pogonocherus hispidulus, assembly GCA_963924545.1. NCBI lineage: Eukaryota > Metazoa > Arthropoda > Insecta > Coleoptera > Cerambycidae > Pogonocherus > Pogonocherus hispidulus. The sequence continues at coordinate 1,319,439 of OZ004698.1, forward strand.
TTGATTTCAATATACTGTGTGTGAAAGCTACGTCAGCGCCAAAATCCTGAAGCGGGCAAACCTCTCGTTATCGATGGGCTACTCTAGTCAGGCCACCATCAAGACATTTGTTGTCCGAGTTATCTGAATATCTGAATTTGAATATAAAAAATCAATTTTCAAATGTGGTTGTCAAAAACAAAAAATAAAGGAGAACTACTACTAGACTTCATTCACGTTAAGTTTAAAGTGACGTCATTTTCAGTAATTGAAAACAATTATGTTTTCAATATTCGATAAACAAATGACCAATAAATTAGCACAGCATTTGCCACTTACAAAGAGTTTTATATTTGGCAACCCTTCACTGCGTTATCAAGTTTTTATTTATTTATATAAACTTAACTAAAAACTTAAAAACGTCACTTTAAACTTAACGTGAATGAACTTTACTATAAATGCCATCGAATTGTGTGTACAGAGGCTGGAACAAACACAACTTACAGGCAAATCGATAAAAATCTTCTCAGACAGCCAAGCAGCTCTTAAAGCTCTTGGTTCCTACCGTTTTAACTCAAAAACGGTATGGAGTTGTCAGCAGGCGCTCGCTCAATTGAGCAGGAAGAATAGAGTAACTCTGGTCTGGGTCCCAGGCCATTCTGGCCATGAAGGGAATGAAGCAGCTGACTCTCTAGCCAGGAAGGGTGCTGCTTCTGAATTTGTCGGACCAGAAGCGGTGCTTGGCATCTCCTCGAGTACTGCCAAAGCTACGCTCTTGACCTGGGCTGAGGGGCAAATCCTCCAGTACTGGCAAGAACTACCAAGTTCATTCGAAGGCGTTTGTAGTAAACTCTTCAGAAAAAAGAACTAAAAAACTTTTAGAGTTAAGGAGGTTGCACCTACGAACTTGAATTGGTCTATGTACTGGTCACTGCCGTTTAAAATATCATCTGTACAAATTCGGCCTAGCAGAAGATGGTGAATGCCGCTTGTGCTTAGAAGATGATGAAACGGCAGAACCCATGTTATGCACCTGCCCCGCTGGGGAAAGGATCAGATACTCATTATTTGGCAAAGGACAACTTCTGCCAGAGGATCTGAATAAGTTCTCACCCAATAAGGTGATCAGCTTCATTAAGAGGCTGAGCCACAATAGACCACATGGTCGCGGTGGAGGGTCTGGTTTGCGGCCCATTCACTTTTGAACCTTTCCTAACCTAACTACTACTACAAACTAATATAAATATCTGTAAAATAATACAATTTTAAATATTCCAGTTTAATCTCTTTTCCATGCATTTGTAGAAAAACTCTGATATTCACCACCTAGGAAAATACGTTTGTCTTCAACTAATACGGAAAAAAATCACTTTTCCTAACTCGTAACACCAAATAGCTATTACTTTTCTCTTTTCTCTATAAGAAAAAGCATCGTCTTGAACATCTTAATGTCAACTTTAGGTGAGTATACATACTTAAGTACATTAAAACGAAACTACAAGGATAACAGTGATGATGATACAATCAGTTAAAATGCTTACTGCATATTGAAGATCTTTTAAAATACAGAGAGAACCCTCTATATTCTAAAAGGCCTTAAAAGTGTTTTTTGAAACCGCTCTAATTTTCACTAAATAATATAGTTATAATGCTCCTCTACCCATTATTCTAATCATATGGATTAGCCCGAAAGTCAAAGCCTTGTGTGGGAGTGGAGGCGGCCTATCATTACTTTCAGAAGAGGTTGGTTGAAACAATATTAACATCAATTTAAACATACATGTCATCTTTCTTTAATCAATAAGAATATTTCTTTCTTCAATTGAATAAACCTTTCCTTTTTCATCGATTGCTTTATAAATTATTTTCTTATTTAATATCCTGTATCCGGAGAACGGTCATTTTTATACCTGGATCCTCCGCCGACTCTGTTTAGTTCGTTTTACATCCAATCAGTGTTTTGCTTTCACCATTGAAATCCTTCCCTGCAGCATACCGTATTTTAAAAACTACTAAAAAATCAAAATGTTTCTTTCTGTTTCATAAAGCAGTGGTACTTTCTTGTAATTATTTTAAATAGTACCTAACTATTATCTAAAGTGTCCAAGGCTATATTAATTCGGTTTCTAATAATAAATGACTACTTACATTATACATACATGTTTAATGTATACACACAAATGGATGGACATTATATTTATTCAGAAAAAAAATATTTTATAATGCGCTTCCGTTTTTTTCTAATAAAATGTTTAAAAAGACCAAGAACAGTAATATACGAAATTTTAGAGAAAGTGTGGTTGAAAAAATAAACCCTTTATAGTAGAGATCTCGAGAATCAATATTTATATTTTTGACCAACTGACAATAAATTAATTTGCCTAAAATGGAAGATGGCGCCACAGGCGCTGTCAGATATATTTTTTTAAATGATAAGGTGAGACGTGTCATATCGTTTAAAAGGTCTCTCAATTCTCTGCATACTAGTCTTTGAAAAATTTAAATCGGTTCATCCGTTCTTAAGTTATAAGCGTTTCTGTGAGTAAGGTTATAAAGGCTATAGAAGAACCTATCAGACATTTCCTGGCGCACGTTATGAAAAGTTTGCCTGGGGATAGACGCAAATTCGTCGGTTTTTCTCTGCCGCAAATCCAAAAGATTGCCTGGTTAGGCCTTGGATTTAAGGTAACCTTATAGAAAAAAATCCAATGGACTCAAATCCGGTGAACGAGCAGGCCTCTCAAGAGGACTCGACGTCCGATCTACCTGTTATAAATATGGTCTGGTATAAAAATTAATAAAAGAATCCAAAGGAAACATATAAATTCATAACATAACATTCCTGATCTCTAAACATTGTACTAAACCAATTCTTGTTTGTATGTTCATGTCATTAAAGTTTAAATCGTTTCAATTTACGTTTACGTGAGTTTCATTTTGGAAACAATAGTTCCCATTTTGGGAACAGTAATCGCAATGATTACGTTTGACACTTGTATCAGCAGTTGACACAACTCTTTTATTTTCCACAGATTCAGGACAATCCCATTATTGAAGCTACTAGATTCCATTTACTTTTTGCTACTAGCTTGATTTCTTAAAATTATATAAGGCTTTCAAGTATACCCCTTACATTATGTTTCCTCGAGCTTTGCCAATGTTATTTCTTATAGATTATGCCATGACAAAAGCCAGAAACCAGCCGAAACCTTAATGCAAATATTATGAAACTAGTTTAGGAGGTTAATAATAAAATCTTGATTGGTATCGGTAGTTCAACATGATTTTCAAGGAGCAGACAGCAGACAAGGTGTAGCTACTACCTACTAGCATATACAGGGTGATGAAAACTACATAATTTGGTGATTGTAAAATATGCTAGAAACAGAATACTGGACCTATTTTTTTTTTCATTAATATGTTTACACATATTACTGAAAACGGCTGTCTAGCTGAAACAGGATAACTGAAACAATGGCTGCTATGGTACATTATACATAGTTTCCGCTCTGGTATTAGTAGCTGAATTATTGGTTTGTTTTCTATTTTATTGTAATTGCAGTCTTCATTTATATACCCTAATATTTTACAAATATATTATTGAAGATGTGGTTAAAAATTTGTACAGGTATTGAGGTATTTTGTTTACCAACAATTCAGAACTTTCGAGATACGTGATGCAGGTCAGGTTACTGGCCTTCCTCAATGTTGATTTAATAGGAAAATTATCCAAGTAGAAGCGCAATATATTAAAGCATCAAGTGGACACGTATGGTCTTCTGTAATTTCGCCATCAAAAGTCCTATCATGGTTTGAATATTAACTGAGATTGGCTGTAATAGACTCTGCGAGTGGGAATGAGAGAAGCTCTAGAAAGTTCTTGAGGAGAATGGAAAAATAGGGTCTTCATGCTGCTGAATAGTTAAAACAAATATGTATTATTAAAATAAATACCCACTATTGTAATTACTAAAAGTAATTGAATTATAAGAACTATAAAAACAGTATATTGTGTAATTAGGATAAAAAGTGATCTTGACGAGCAGTTGTTTGTGTTTGCGAGGCGGAGCGTTAGCGTAGCCGATCGAATACAAATCTGTAAGACGAAAACATCACTTTTTATCCGAATAATATATACTATTTTTTCCCCAATCAGCTGAGATGAATAATTTTTCAGTATTTCAATATTTTTTACAAACATCTAATATGAATTTTAAATCGTCATTCAAATAAAATGCTATGCAATATTTATTTACTGTTCTTTAAAAGTTATTGAGCATTTTTGTTTTCTCTGCAAAAAAACAGAGGGGTCAACATTTTGCTGCATGGGACCACGACAGGCATCTCCATTAGAAGAGAGAGGGAGAGAGAGAGAGAGAGAGTATCAGTCCTGACATGTGTAAGTCCGAAAATACAAAGTGGGCACATGTCATCAAGGGATTAGGTGTATACAGAAGAGCGTACCATTTGAGTTAACCAACATGTATTGGGAAAATGTTGCACCAATCACATAAATTTACTATAACCTGCGCCGAGTGCATTATTTTTCACTGGAATTGTATGTGCCTGGCGCATAGTGACAAAGATAGAAATTGGTCGCCGGCATTAATGAATGTGAAACCTCTTATTAGTTTGTTCTCTTTGGTAAAAATATTTATCCATCTTTCTATTAAAGCTGTTCTCCTCAACATATGTCACTGGAAAAAAGACCGAATACCTGCCTTTTTGTAACAAGGTGTATAATCAAGATAAATAGACTGTCTGGAATAATCCCAGAAAAACAGTTGCCGCTGCCGGCAATCACACACATGCAATTATTAAGACCGAAGGAAATCGAACTTTCTTCTTCTGCCTGAATGTAGGCCAAATTACGGCGCAGTGACCGAGAGAATGCCTAACAGAGGACGCGTGTGTTAGTCAAACATTTTTATAACGGATAAGTTTTTTGCCATCATAACATGTGCTGCTCCTGCGGGGGACCAAAGTCGGAGAGAGTGGCGACAGTTTGCAATCGGCTACGGCTACACGCCAGTATATGCAGAGACAACCATGAGACGGGCAGCGTTTTAGTTCACAATATTGCACTGGTCCACTGTATGGGTAAGTGAGCGCAGATGGCGCGCTCGTCACTCGTTGAGGATTTAAAAATGCGCGGGTTCTATAATATTCTTATTTTTTTAAATTTCTGTTATATTTTAAAGATGAAATAAAACAAAATAGGTAAAATAAATTGTTCATTGACAGAAAATTCAGATGTAATACAATAAATAAGACAGTATTTCTTAATTATTTTAGCTGGGTACAAAACTTGTTATAGGAGACATAGTATAAAATATATAATTTTATAATAAATATAAAACTGTTCAAACATATACAAATATAAAAATCATCTACACTGAATCCACAAACAATACATCGTGTTCGGGGCATGTTTATTTATATTTATCGCTATCACTAGAATGGTTATAGGTATACACTACATAAACTTACAAGAAACACAACTAAAATAATATACATGGTGTCCCATTAATATTGCGAAAAAATTCAGGGGGAGTTTCCTTGATCAAAAATAAGAAAGAAAGTTCCTATAAAACCTATGTCCGAAAATGCTTCGTTTCAGGGTGTTGAAATTTAGAGAAAATACAAGGTTTTTACTAATGTCTGGAGAACCCAAATTCCGATTTTTTTGAAATTTGGTATGTTTGTTTATTTTTTTCTAATTATGCGATAAAAATACAACTTTTTTGCCGCTTTTTTTAATTTCGCTTCGTTTTCGAGCGAAAAATTAATATCCTTTTCTATGACATGTGCATAGACACATTCCTAAGGGATGTAGAAAACAAAAATGGAAATTCAATGTTATAGTTATTTACCAATCAACTTTATTTATTTACCAATCAACTAATTTTTTGCTCGAAAACGAAGCGAGATTAAAAAAAGGGATAAAAAAGTTGTATTTTTATCGCATAATTAGAAAAAAATATGACTCCTAGAAAAAAACAGTGGCGTCTCATATTTTTACTTATTAATATCAACAGGAGTGAGTCCCCGGACGCCGCTGGAATAGATAAAATAAATCAAATTACGTCAAACGACGTCTACCGTTTTTATAAACAAAAATACCAAATTTCAAAAAATCGGGATTAGGGTTCTCCAGATATTAGTGAAAACCTTGTATTTTCTCTAAATTTCAACACCCTGTATCTCCGAAACGAAGCATTTTCGGACATAGGTTTATAGGAACTTTCTTTCTTATTTTTGGTCAAGGAAACTCCCCCTGAATTTTTTTGCAATATTAATGGGACACCCTGTATAACGTGCACTTCACAATTCGCCACAAAAATAGTTAAAACACCCTCGATACTGCAGAAAATTGATTATAAATTATAACGAGTTTACAACTAACAACTACACTACAACCATATATTAATTACAAGGACTACCATGGACTACCACCAAGATCCCTTAATTGACTACCTCTATCTAACAAAAACAATATGGCTACCACAACCACAGAATATCTATATGGCTACATTCCCGAATTCCCATGCGTTGGCGTGACGTGACATTTGACATCTATCAACTTTGCCCAATAGAAAGCAAAGCTGCTAACGCCATCTGAGCTATGTTACCCAGTTGCCAGACAAGGATATCTAAATACAGAAATGCGCATGTATAACAAGGATGTAACTATATCACTACTTTCACTATTACCGAACTAATTTGCATATGTAGATACTTGCTTGTCTCATGGTTATCTCTGCTACACGCATACAAATACAATTTTGTAAACTTGCTCTGAAATTCGGTTTTAACTACAAACCAACTGAGTAACTAAGATTAACGAAACTTAAGGCACTATAATCGACAAAATTGGGTAAAATATCTTGAACTCAACGTGCAAGAAACAATTCGCTGCGAACATAGTGACACTCGAGACGCTACAGCACTGGTTGTTTCAGGATAGAATCTCAGGTTAACCGAGCATCGAGGTTACGGCAAGGAATAAAGCGAGTAATACGCGATTCATGTAGCGCTGCAACGGCTGTAAGCGGTACTAACCTGTGGGCCCTTGAAATTTGAAATTGTATTCATTTGTGAAGTTAAAACAGGAAAAAAGCTTGTAAAACAATTTTTAAAAGGGTAAGTAGTTATATAAAGTTAAAATTCATTGCAAAATAGATTTTCTTAAGTTCTTTTTTATTTACACCTTGGAAATTTCGTATATTTTAGGTTAAATAAGTATCAAGCTAAAGTTATTAAAACAAAGTATTTATTTTTCGTTTAGTAAATAATCTTAATACTCAAACATGAGATTAAGCATTTTAGAGGTAGCTTTTTTGTAGGGATAGCAATAGATTACAATATTTTTCGAGCGTTCTATCTGACAATTAAACTTAACCTCAAAATATGTCAAATTCTTTATTAGGCATACGGCATACATACCTTATGGAAATAGTCATTCTCAGAGGAAAGTAAAGAGCACACTCTCATACACTCTGCACTCTTTAGCTTCTCTATCCATACTTGTCTCTTGTAACTCTTTAATGCCCAACTTAGTTTCCACGATAGCTCTAGATTTTCCCGCTTTTGGAAAAGTATGAAACTGATCTCGGGGTTTTTCTTTGTCCAAGAGGAACAATGACGCTCACAACAATAATGATTCATATCTAATCAAAGCAATTAACCAAATCTAACAAGGGAAATTCAAAATTCACAATAGAAATACATACGCAAAACTGAACCAAGGGCCCATGCGTTAGTTGTGCCGCCAGGAGGTGGCGTATTGCTTAGTAAAATCGCCTATTGGCGATTCAAATTACCGATGACGGCGCTGCAAATTGTAAACAAATATGGAGGAAGACGAGTAAAAATTTTGTATTTCATATCACATCATCTAGCAATTTAGCATTCAGCTGCCATAAATATAGTGACTATGTGCTAGTTAGGGTGAAATAAAGGATAAAAAGAGTGGGAAAAGCAGTCAAACGTCCCATAAGTGCTTCATTGCTAATTATATGATTTTTTTAGGTTGAAACAGGTACCTACTTTTTGTTTACTTACATTTTGGACTAAAATAAGTGTGATAAACTGTATGGTGATACCATATTAGTGCTTGTTTTTTTTGTTAAATAATGTTTAAATTAAAATATATTCTGCTTTTATAAGACTAATAACAGAAAAGTATAGACAAACTGCAACAGAGTGGTTATATTGTGTAAATAAACGTGTTCCCTGTTATTAAATTGTTACATGCCTTTTGGAGAAATAAATGAGAAACAGTTTCTTATACTAGGGCCAAATTTCTACCTATCTTCAATCTTAAACACTTCTATTGACACATTTTGTGGAATCACACCTATAAACACGGCAGTTTGTGTTGTGCTGATTTCTTTTGAATGTCATTTTAAAATGTAAAAATAAAGATCTACAAATACTAACCACGTCGTTTTTAACTTTGTAATACCAAAAAATCACAAGCACCACTAAATTATTACGTTAAACAAACTCAAATACGAGTTATTTATCATTATATCAGCAATAAACCTCCAAAAATTACCTTTTAAGTAGGTTCAAATATTTTCATGCAGAGGACGCATTCATTTTTGGAATCGCCAATAGGGAGATATGTTTCTGGTGATTTATTTATTCTTGTAACGTAGTTTTATTAACCAAAAAATACAGTTCCCATAATAAAAAAAACAACTTTATTTATAATAACTATAACTACGCTTAATTTAGGTCATGTATGTAATATAACAAATCCATACATTCATATTGTTAAATAGAAATAAATATATTAAATTTTTTCCGTCTGTTAGAAGAAAAAAGTAGGTAAATCATTTCGGACAGATAGCCTAGATAATTTTTCTGACTCCTACTCGTGTACTGTGTAATAATACATGCCATTATTAATAGCATAGAAGTCTATGCTAATAGCAACATCAATCATCTATCTGCACGTTTATTTCTGGTTTCCTGCCTAATTTCGGGGACCTGTTGAAAAACTGTTTTTTTAACGGGGCAGTATTTTCGGAAAGTAACGTTTCTGCGATTGATGACTCACTGGCGCCGGTATGCCGTACTTACGCCCTGTTCCTTGAAAAAAAAAACACGTGTCACAAGTGCCAAAGAAAATTTACACTTACTGGGTTCTGGATTACATAATTTGACAGCTGTTTCCACCAATTGTTCGCTAATAGATTGGTAGCACCAAACCAGGAAAGTTTAAGTATCTTATAGCAACAGTACACAAGTATGAACATAATGTGATTTAAAAATAAAAAAAAATCTGTTCTTAAGTTAGCATTGATAAAACATACATGTCGTGGTCAAAATTAGAAAACATCTTGTATGAAACACGTTGGGAACAAGGAATTTATATACATGGAACGATTTTCAAAGCTGCGTGAGTATTCGAATTTTGAATCCGCCATTTTGATGTCTGAAAATTGGTGGGAAATTTAACAGTATTAACCTAGCCTCTTCAATTAGATAACAATAACAAATAAAAACCACAGAAAGCAGCAAGTAAAACTTTTGAGTAAGAAAAGTTCTAAATAGGTATAAGAAATGTTCAATATTTTATAGTTTAATTACAATTATTTGTGAAAAATAAAATATATCGTCACCAAACTTTCTTGTAAAATTGATGAAGGTACAAACAAAATATTTTGTGTACCTACCTATATATCTTTTGTTCACATTATTTAGCCGTTTAGAAAAGTAAATATTTAAAATGCATTATGCATATAAAATTTAACTGCCTTTACCTTACTTAACTATCCTGGCTTATTTTTGTATTATTTATGTTCGCAGTTTTCATAATTTACTATTATATTAGCTAGGAACTATGATTGCATGTCTCTTAAGACTTTCAATTCTTGTTATTATATCCGAATTTACCTGGGATAATTACGAAAGTCCAATACTCAAATATTGTCACTCAAAGTCTATAAATCAAAGGAACACAATAATAAACACACAAACAGAATCAAACCAAGAGAATTACAATAAAATAAACCAACAAGACGCCAAAAACACAAAACAAACACTATTTACCAAATTTACCCATACCACTGTTGCCGTGTTAGGAAGATTTAAACCATTGAATTTTTAGATTAGAAAGAAAAAGATACTAGAATTCTAGGGTCTTGGTCAGGTGTACCAATACAAAATGTAGAAGTTAGGAGCAGTGTGACATCAAAATGGCGGCTCCCATGTTTCCACACAAAATTGGATGCGCAGTCGTCTATAATCGTTCCATGTATATAAAATTCCTTGGTTGGGAAACATTATTTTGTGTAACTCGCATCCTTTTCGAGAAATCTGCTCGTTACACAAAATAGTACTTTTCCCAACTAGTTACATAAATAGCTATTTTACACAGAATTAGCGTTGTCTATTGAGCTATTTTCAGTAATATATAATTCTGCATATAATGCAGCATAATATTCTGTAATAATAATATTAATTATTCTAATTAAAACACCTTCCTGTTTACAAATTAAAGTGATTTTTTTAAGTGTTGAACTTACTAGAACTAATGTACATCCGTCAGAGTCTGACACCTGCGAGCGGGCTGGGTACACAACTTAAGTCCACGTTACATTTCCATTGTTGTTACCTCTACTACAATAATCATGTTCACTTACATTCACCTGCCTCTAGAAGTATTCCACAGAAACACCCATTTAATTGGTATTGGTGATCTATATTAAAACCTCGAGCCAGAAAAGCGTATGTATGCACCACAGCAACCACAGATGTGTTTATGTTTGTTATCTGTTTTGATGTTTAAGAAGTTCAGTGACATTTTACTAGTTTGGTCTAGTCTAGAACATAAAAAAACCTATTTGATATTCTCTGAGAGCATTATCCTACGGGGCAATATACTATTTTTTATTAATCATGGCATTTCGTTTTTAGATATGGATTATTATTATCACAGGTTTATTATCACAAGGAATTACAAAATTAACAAGCATATTTAGAAATTTTCGTTGGAACAGCAAACCATGTATGTTTAGTTGTATTAGTTTATTTTCTTTGGTTGTATCCAAGTTTACAGAATTATATAAGTTGCCCCACTCTCGACCATGTGGCGCGATACCTATTCCGCCCTCTTCGCCAATCTCGGGTACCGTTTGGTACCCAGACATTTACACAGTAGCTCACGCTCGACCTGTAATGTGTTGTGATTGATATAGAGTAAAAAAAACAAGTGATGATTTATAGTAAATGTTTTATTTCTATTTCATTTTTTGTAAAAATGTCTGTGGTATATCTGTGGGTATTTTTGAACATAGTCAACTACGTACCGATTGAATGATTTTAATTTATATAATTTAATTCTGCACTTTTGGAAAACCACAGAGAATCAAATATTCTCGACGCGAAATCAAACTACGTTTCTAAAGTCCCTCGTAACGAGACGGTTTTGTTATCGAATGGAGATAGTGGCGGCACGCTTCTGATCTCGAAAGATCAAAGTTCCGACGAAGACTGGTAGCTTATATTGTTATATTCTGTAAACTTTGTTTGTATAGTCTGTCTGTTGAGTTGTATAACCCCAAGGATCTGCTGTAAAATAACTAACCTACATGTTGATTTAATAACTTATTCTATCTAAATGTTAATCAATTTTGTTTAATGCAACCTCAACACTGTTTAATATTTCTAACATTGAAATTATTTCTATATCTAAACATTTTTTACCACGAATAGGGGCCGTCCTAATTATGAAAACGGAAAAAATTGAATAACGTGGGAAGTTTCCTGTCTTTGTTGTTTAAATACCTTGGCAGCCTAGTAGAAAAATGTTTTTATTGTATGGAAATATCAAGCTCTTGCATACAATGGCTTAACGTTAATGTCAAAAACGTGCACACAAGATAAATACATTTTTAATTTGTGCCTTGTGGAATTTAGTCTTTTGTAATTTTATGGAGTCATTGTTATTTATCAAAATTATCTAATAATGGGACGAGATCGGTATAGCCCGTTTATATGAATTTGTTTAGAATCACGTTTGTGTAGAGTATTGGCAATTCCAAAAATGAATGCGCTCTCTGCATGAAAATATTTGAACCTACTTAAGAGGTAATTTTTGGAGGCTTATTGCTGATATAATGATAAATAACACGTATTTGGGTTTGTTTAACGTAATAATTTAGTGGTGCTTGTGATTTTTTGGTATTACAAAGTTAAAAACGACGTGGTTAGTATTCGTACATCTTTATTTTTACATTTTAAAATGACATTCAAAAGAAATCAGCACAACACAAACTGCCGTCTTTATAGGTGTCATTCCACAAAATGTGTCAATAGAAGTGTTAAAGATTGAAGATAGGTAGAAGTTTGGCCCTAGTATAAGAAACTGTTTTTCATTCATGGCTCCAAAAGGCATGTAACAATTTAATAACAGAGAACACGTTTATTTACACAACATAACCACTTTGTTGCAGTTTGTCTATACTTTTCTATTATTAGTCTTATAAAAGCAGAATATATTTTAATTTAAACATTGTTTAACAAAAAACAAGCACTAACATGGTATCACCATACAGTATATTACACTTATTTTAGTCCAAAATGTAAGTAAACAAAAACTAGGGTACCTGTTTCAACTAAAAAAATTGAAATAATTAGCAATGAAGCACTTATGGGACGTATGACTGTTTTTACCACTCTTTTTATCCTTTATTTCACCCTAACTAGCACATGAAGTCATGGCAGTTGAATGCTAAATTGCTAGATGATGTCATATAAAATGCAAAATTTTTACTCGTCTTCCTCCATATTTGTTTACAATTTGCAGCGCCCTCCTCGGTAATTTGAATCGCCAATAATAAATGGTGTAGTGTATGCTCCGGATTTTAAAATAAACGGAACCGACACCGAAACAATTCAAACTAAAGTCAATGATATTTTATCAGGTGAAATTAGTGCACAACTTAAGAAGTAAAATTGGGTGTTGCAATATAGCACCCTGTATATCAACTTATACATTATAGGTTTACTTGCTTTTTTGCACCTTATTTATTGAAGTTTTAATAATTGGTTTTTCAAAAAATTTCCGATCATATGGTCTGAATACAATATGATCCAGAGTACAAATTTTATATAATTCTTTATTTAAAAAATCTTTATTTTTGTAAAACGGGTAGCAGAAAATGGGACAGTCCGTCTAACCGACAAATTTCAGTTCATTAGCTTCTAAAGTGTTGAGCTGCCCTCGATTCAATGGAAAATGGGACCGACTCTTCCGATATTATTGTTGGGTGTGTAGCCTGTCCATCCGTACACTGCCTCCAAAAATAGTAGGTATACAAATATTAAGCGCTGCCACAACATCCCCGGAGGCCCCTTCGGCTTGCTAACCCAATCCGGCAGAGTTCAACGGATGCCGCCGACCCCATCCTGAGTGCCCATTGCAGCCGACCGGGGAAAATGCATGCGGGTCGTTTACCCGCGAGTTGATCGCGATATATCGACCAGCCGGCGCCGCAGCGTCGCGACGCACTCGTGACGGCACTCTGCGTCGCCGTCTGCTACGAAGTCCTCCGAACGGCGCGGCGTGTAGATCGGGGTACGCAGGGCTGGCCCGCGCCTAATTGTATTGGCGATTCCAAATATGAATGCGCCCTCTGCTTGAAAATATTTGAACCTTCTTAAAAAGGTATTTTTTGGAGGCTTATTGCTGATATAAGGATAAATAATATGTATTTGGGTTTGTTTAACGTAATAATTTAGTGGTGCTTGTGATTTTTTGGTATTATCAAGTTAAAAACGACGTGATTAGTATTTGTACATCTTTATTTTTACATTTTAAAATGGCATTCAAAAGAAATCAGCACAACACAAACTGCCGTGTTTATAGGTGTCACTCCACAAAACGTGTCAATAGAAGTGTTTAAGATAGAAGATAGGTAGAAATTTGGCCCTAGTATAAGAAACCATGATACAATAAAGGATATTATATCATGATAAGAAACTGTTTCTCACTCATTTCTCCAAATGGCATGTAACAATTTATTAACAGGGAACACGTTTATTTACACAACATAACCACTCTGTTGCAGTTTTTCTATACTTTTCTATTATTAGTCTTATACAAGCAGAATATCTTTTAATTTAAACATTGTTTAACAAAAAACAAGCACTAACGTGGTATCACCATACAGTTTATCACACTTATTTTAGCCAAAAATGTAATTATACAAAAACTTGGGTACCTGTTTCAACCCAAAAAATTCATAAAATTAGCAATGAAGCACTTATGAGACGTTGACTGTTTTTACCACTCTTTTTATCCTTTATTTCACCCTAACTAGCACATGAAGTCACTATATTTATGGCAGTTGAATGCTAAATTGCTAGATGATGTGATATGAAATGCAAAATTTTTACTCGTCTTCCTCCATATTTGTTTACAATTTGCAGCGCCCTCATCGGTAATTTGAATCGCCAATTGTTCGATTGAAGGTCCCGTACCAAGGTCAGAGGTACTTTATTCGCGATACTTCTGTGTATTTAGTGAAAAATAAATAATGTTATTTTTAGTGGTATATTTCGTATAGCTTTGGGATTGTAAGATCTCTAGCCACATACGTCGTACATCCTAAGTATAAAAGTTTTAAAACAAGCGTTCCAGTGAAAACTTTTATCCGGGATAAGTAAAAGAAATATCAAATTTCGGAAAAATCCGTGTCGGTAGATCAATGGGGGACGTAGATTGAGCATACTGGAGAGAATGTAGCCCTCACTCTTTCAACCATATATATACTGTACCCCTTAGATCTTAAATGGTACTACATTATTTGTAGCACGTCATACTAAACGTAATTTTGTTTATAATGGAACAGTAAAAAGTGACATTTAAGATGTTAGGGGGGTGGGGGGCAGTGGTTAGGGTTAAAAGGGTGAGAGCAACATGTTGGTATTGTCGATCTACCGTCCCCCTTTTTCTTTACTTTTTCGAATTTTCGAATCTCTTTAAAAATTATCCCGAACAAAAGTTTTCAGTGGAGACACAGTATATACACTCCTTTGAGAATATATATTTTATTATTAGAGACAAGTTCATCAGTTCCTGAACTGCTGTATGAGTCATGAGTGAGGACTTTATCTGAATTTGTCCAAATATACTGGCAAGTACGGGTCATATCTTCGTCATAATCTTCAAACTTCATCGTCAAAATGCGTCTTCATAGTCTTCATTGCTCAACAATGATTTCCTCCCAAACATTATGAATCCAATGTCAAAGTATGATAGATTTTTATAATTAGGTTTCAAGTTTTTCTTTTCATCGTGTTTAGATGTTTCTAAACCTCATCTTGTAGTGTACGTCGACGATATGATACAACCATTATGTTTACTGTTTACTTTCAGATAGAGGAAGATGTAGAGAATTATTTATACCTGCGGACGATGAAATCTGGGAAGACCAGATTGAAACCAGACCTAGTTCCCCATATTTTCCACTGTCAAGAGAATCCTTCGATTGAGCAGGTTTGGGAAAGACGAGAAGAGGAGTTGCAATGTGAAAATAGTGAAAATGTGCAATTTAATTTGTGACCGGAAAGAATGCCGAAAGCTTTTCCGCGAAGGAAGAGCAAGGCAGTGAAGGAGTCACTAGCAGAGAGCAGATAGATGAGGTCTCATCAGCAGACTTAATATAAATAAGAAATTAATATGAATATAAATATAAAATGACAATAGGTCTGTTTTGAGTAATTTTAAAATTTTTCCAAATGGATTTTTTCAGATCCATGTGTGGTATTTTAATTGTCATGGTCTTCTGAATACGCTCCAGTCATAGCCAACGAGAAAATTTACAAGGAAATTTAAATTTAATTTCTAACACGATGCGCTGGTCGCAAAATGTACAAAGTTTCAGTCAGTATTTATGACTGGATATACCTACATCTATCTGTTGATATATTTATCTCTTAATGAAACAATGAAAGTAATAACTTTTAGGAAACAATGGTCTTATTTTATGGCTAGCCAGGTGTCCAGACATAACGCCTCTAGATTTTTGGCTTTGGGTATATTTAAAAACGTCATTTACAGAGAAAGTGTAAATAATATCGGAGGAGGACAGCCAAGCAGCTTTTAAATCTCTTGATTCCTATCGTTGCAACTCAAAAACGGTATGGAGCTGCCAGAAGGCGCTTGCTCATTTGAGCAGGAAAAATAGAGTAATTCTGGTCTGGGTCCCAGGCCATTCTGGCCATGAAGGGAATGAGGCAGCCCACTCTCTAGCCAGGGAGGTTGCTGCTTCTGAATTTGTTGGACCAGAACCGGTGCTTGGCATATCCTCGAATACTGCCAAAGTAACGCTTTTGACCTGGGCTGAGGGGCAAATCCTCCAGTACTGGCCAGAACTACCAAAATTAGTTCATTCGAAGGCGTTCATAATAAACCCTTCAAAAAGAAGAACTAAAAAACTGTTAGAGTTAAGCAGGTTCCACCTACGAACTTTAATTGGCCTATGTACTGGTTACTGCCGTTTAAAATATCATCTGTACAAATTCGGCCTAGCAGAAGATGCTGAATGCCGCTCGTGCTTAGAAGATGATGAAACGGCAGAACACATATTATACACCTGCCCCGCTGGGGAAAGGATCAGATACTCATTATTTGGCAAAGGACAACTTTTGCCAGAGGATCTGAATAAGCTCTCACTCAATAAGGTGATCAGCTTCATTAAGAGGCTGGACCTGTCGGGTGAAATATAAGTAGGTGTGAGCCACAATAGACCACATGGTCGCGGTGGAGGGTCTGGTTTTCGGCCCACTCACTTTTGAACCTAACCTATGGTGAGAAATGCAATAAATTGTGTAAGAAGACGGTGTCAAAAATGCATTGACGTCTACGGAAGACTTTTATCTTTAATTTTATTTTAATGATTTTAATTTTTTAACAATTATATGCGGATAAATCGCCTGCCTTTCCTAAAACTATCCAGGATGTTTATTACACATAAACTGCATCTGCCATTTACTTCCAGAAGTTTCTTTAATTTGGGTTAGCTAGTCCCGACGCATTTAACCCATTTATCTAAATATAGATCGCGTTGGTTATTTTTTCTATTGGAACACAGACATGTGGAACAAGTCTGTTACGTTTTCAAAATAAGCCCCCTGTGGGCGTGAACACAGACTCGGGATTTCTGATGATACGGTAATTCGCAGGTGTTGGTATATTTTCCAAATAGACATATAAATAGTGTTTGGCCCATGAAGTGCGGTGCTATTTTTGAGTGTTAGTATATAAGTGAGGAGGTGGCGCCTACCTATAATGACTGTAAAAATAATATCACACTTGGATCATTTTCATTTTGGTATTATTTGTGGAGTAGTAAAGAAAGAAAAATACTCTTGTGTCGAAATTCTTCAGCATATCGACCTCAAGTTGTATTGGTCTTTTTTGAAATAAACTACTACCTACTATTAGTTGGTCAACAAGGATAGTAACAAGTACTCTAGACCTTATACTCTTATCTGTGATGATAAGATAATACATACCGAATGTGAAACTCATGGTAAACCTCGTCTGGCTTTATTTTACCTTAAAAATTCCAGAAGATTTTTGTACTTATACAGGGTGCTAGTTAAACATGCGGCAAAAATTCAAGGGGTTATTCCTTGGACTATTCTAAGGATATTTTATCCTTTGATGATTTTTGAAAAAGCGCTTTGTTGCGAAGATATAGGGCGAAAAAAATTTTCAACAAATAACAATTTACATATTACTAAAAATTACATGTAACATTTCTGAACCTACAAAAATTGTTCAAAATGGCCAAAATCTCCAGCTCGGATGCAACCTTCCAATTTTCTCCTCAGACTCCCGAACTCTTTCAAAAACACCAAGGTCGTTTCTTATTGAGTTACACTCAGCAATTATCCGATCTCTTAAATCGTCCACATCTTCCACTGGCCTAGTATAAACTAATGACTTTAGATGGCCCCATAGGAAATAATCCAGGGGTTTAAGTCCGGAGATCGAGCAGGCCATAGGTGAGGTCCACCTCGACCAATCCAGCGATCTCCGGATGTTGCTGTTAAAAACTATCGAGCAACTACACTAAAATGAGGTGGTGCACCATCATGCATAAACCACATTGCTTGTCTTGTAGCCAATGGTACATCCTCCAAAAACTGAGGTAGCGTTTGTTCCAAAAAGTTGCGGTATACTTCGCCGGTAAGTCTTCCGGGTAGAAATACCGGTCCAATTAGCCAGTCACCCACAATTTCAACCCAAACGTTCAACGAGAACTGATGTTGAAACCGATATTCACAAATCTCGTGGATTTTCGTCAGCCCACACATGATTATTGTGGAAATTCCTTATTGCATTTCGCGAGAAACTGGCTTATCGGTAAAAAGAATCAGCATAAGTAGTTGAGGGATTTCAACCAATGTGTGCAAAAGCCATTGACAAAATGCAATACGTGGAGCAAAATCCGGAGGAAGAAGTGAATGAACGCGTTGAATGTGGTATGGGTACAACAAATTATCTCTCAGAATTTTCCAAACAGTCCAATTACTTATATTTAAAGTATTTGCAATTCTTCGCGTAGAAGTACATGGATCTTCTTCTATCATGCCCAGCACATTCTCTTTTACGTCTACCGTTCTTACAGTCCTTGGCCTTCCTGGTCCTCCACTTCGCTTCAATGTTCCCGTTTCTCGAAGACGTTGATGAATACTTTGAAAGATTTTTCTATCGGGAGCAATGTGGTTAGGAAATCGTTCAATGTACAGTCGCCTAGCTTCTAATGCATTGGCCATCAGCAAGTCCATAAATAAAATGCATTTCAGCCATCTCGGCATTCGTATAGCGGGCCATGATAGAGGACTTCTCTAACAACCGTTTACACGTCAACTAGCCAAACGTTAGTCAATCTTAACAAATGCGACACATACAAACTACAAAAACACAACATACAAAATAATCACTCCGAAGTATCATGGGATGTTGGTAAGAAAAAAACAACTCCTTTTTCTTACATGTCTTTTACTTGATACGTCCAGTGTAGTATGCCATACTTTTATTTCACCTACATTAATAATGTGAAAAATACCAAAATTGGATTTGTTGAACATTATTTCGCTCTATATCTTCGCAACAAAGCGCTTTTTCAAAAATCATCAAAGGATAAAATATCCTGAGAATAGTCCAAGGAATAACCTCTTGAATTTTTGCCGCATGATTAACTAACACCCTGTATAATATAAAGTAAGTAAAATGAGGTCTTCGTTATGTATTCACATTTACCTTATCGATAATTGTACTTAGGCTTAAAACTTATTCAACACTTTTAAAGGAAGAACGAAAGATGAAATTGCACTACAGGGTCACTGCACAGCTGCTAGTAATTCCTTAGCAGCATGATACCATGACAGAAGGTACTTATAACATGTGCATGCACAAACTTGATCAGTGACTAAAGCTAGGTCACAAAAATAAATACAGGCGTTGCAGGCAGCACCTTTGATGTGGTTGCTGATGAATTCGTGCCCTCGGTTCCACAAGGAAAACGTGTTTTCCAGGATATTTTATTGCTTTTCCAAAGACCTACCGTAAAAGCGAGACAAATGTGTGTGATTGCTCGTAGCAAGGCGGACTATCTTAACCCGGAAGTTTGTTTGAAACACTTTTTAAATAGTCATAGTAGTTTAGAAAAGAAACCACAAATTAGAGTTATTGAATAATTATAAATCTGTAAACTGTGGTTTAAGAAACACTGTTTATAAGAGTGTGTATGTGTATGGTTCAAGACACTACAGTTTATAGTAGATTCCGAACTACTTTCTAAAGAGATAAGATAGTAAAAATCATTGCGAGTTGAAACTAATGCCTGTAGTGTTGATACCTGCAGGGTATTCACATAAATGTGTCACATTGATGTAACCATCTCAAATATACGGGGAATATCCTAGCAATAATATATGTAATCAGAAAAGAATATATATTTTAGGTAGGTAGGTACGTAATAAACTACTGATTAAAATTATCGCCCTCATAAATTTGTAATGTAACTTTTTCTGGATTAGCTTTCTTAATTATTGTATTCATCCTTGAAATATGTAATGTGTTATTAATTTGTTCAAAAAATGACTTTGTATCCATCGTACTACAATGGGGTGTTTTCCTATTTTTTTTTTACATTGGCAATGGAAAATAGTTGGAAAAAGAAGGTACCTATTTCTGGAATTTTAATATTGGGTTAATTTAAGTCCATAAATTATTTTTTTATTGTGCGCGATATCTTATGTGACGTCACTTGAAAATTCAAAATTTGCGCCATTTTTTAGTGATTTCTAGGATATTTTCATTTGTGTTGTTGGTGTCACTGCGTGACAACTTTACTTTTGTTACTGTTTGAATTGTTTGGGTAAGGTAAACATCATGGTAAACATGAGACTTTGTTTTTCGTTTATATTTTTACCTGTGAATTGATGTCTCTGCCAGTGACTTATTACAAGTGTATTTATTAGTAATAGAAAAACATCGTAATTTGTAAAGGTAATTTTTGAATATAGTTAGTCCACTTTGCAGTAATACTGTTAAGTTAAATATTAACCTTACATTTTTCATCCCTTTTATTTCTGAAAGGATCTATAAAATCTTTATTATAAAAGGATCTAAAACCGGTAAATTGTCGGACTTAGCCTCTACAAAACCTTGCTCCATGTTTAATAAACGTTTACTTCACAAGAAAATAACAATACAACACGTCAAGTTGTCAAGCCAAACACAAACAGGAAATTTTAAATGTCAATTATCGAAATGTCGACTGTCGTTTTTCGTCGTTACAAACTGAAACTAGCCACATATTATCAGTGTGGCCTCTTTATAGATACATATTCCCCAGTTTTCGCTTAGTGACGTCACGAATATAGAATAAAATTTCAAAATTGAATTAAAAGTTTTCTACGATTCAATCTTAATAATTTTTATCCCAATAAATATAAAAAACAAGTGCGGAAAATAAATTTTTCCGCACGAGTCTGCCGTTCACCGAACGACGCGTAGCGGAGTTCTGTGAAGCAGACGAGTGCAGAGAAATACATTTTCCGCAAATGTTAGGTACAATAGTTTTTCTACAGACGTGCGGAAATAAGTATATATAATTCGTAATAATTTAATAACTTTTAATAACTATGGCAAACATTAACAATACATAGTAAACAACAAAGAATAAAATTATTCTTTGTTATAATTAACATGGTAGGTAACCGAAAACTGGCAATTATAAGCATTATTAATTAAACTGGGAGCATTTTGATGGTGAGCTTCGTTAGCAATAATGTTGACACTTTTTCTTCTCAACTTGTCATGCTGGTGCTGTTTCACTAGTTCATTGTTGTCAGCAATAGCATCAATTTCACACGCGAAACTTGTAGAAGGTAAGGGCGAAGGCGGAGGTACACTTTCCTCGAAATTTTCTCCTTTAGAATATAGAATTTGGTTGGCTATTCGTTTTTTGTTCCCCATGGATTCGTCCACATATGATTCTGCAACTTTCGTCGATTGCCATCCCCCGAGACGTTTCAAATTAGTAATATCCACTCCAGCGTCAGCCAACATGGTAGCCGAAGAGCGTCTATAACAATGTCCAGTAAAGCTCTCTGGATTTGGAAGTTTCAAAAAAGCAGCCACATCGGATGGCATCTTACCAAACTTATTAATGCCAACAGTTTGAATAGTACATGTACCTTTTTGGAAATTAACAAATACCTTTGATGCGGTGTACTTTTGGGACGCAGAGACATGTACTTCTTGATTAAATTAAGATTTTTTTCTCCAGTTATTACAAAGCTTCTACTCTGGTGAGTCTTGCTACCCGGTATTTTCACCAAAAATAAATCTCCTTGTTCGACTACGTTTTCACACAACAGATAAGTCAATTCTTCGCGCCTACAGGCTCCAGCGATTCCAATGATAGTTGCGACTTTGATTAGTAAATAAGTATCGTCAGGCGCAACGCTTAAAAATTTTTCAATATGTTCCTGATTTAACACTTTAGACTTTTTTGGTCTAAAACCTATCATTTTCTTTTTTAAAAAAGCAATCAATTTAAAATGCCTGCTAATATCAACGTTTTTCTTAATTTTTAGTATAGATTTCACCATTGAGTACTTGGACCACATTGTAGAAGGTTGAAAATTCTTTGAAATTTCTTGAAAGTAAACTAAAAGTACCTCTTCTTTACTGATGTTCGTTATTTTCTTGTTGATGCACCATTTGACGAACTTTTCGTATTCTTGAATGTACCTGACTTTGTATTTTTCTGGAAGCAAATTCATATCTACTTCTTTTGCTGCGCTCAAAATATATTCTGGAACCCCGTCTTCCATGGCCAGATTGTCAAATTCACCTTCAATCATTCTAATAATGCAGAATTACGAAAAATACACACTTTTAAAAAGCAATTAATCACAAATAAATAATAATAATATCGAAATGTCAGTTTGTTGATTTCTAATGATTGTTTAAGCGTCCTTAGTAACTTGGAAACCTGGTAGCTAAGCAAGACGAAATGCATTAAGCCTGTTACACACTCTGAGATACATATCAGAGACGGTCAATTAATGAATTAATAAATAATAAATAATTATTGTTGCTGCAGTCCATGTTGGTACAAAATATTGTTATAATTTCCTGTTATCTCCATTCACGTTGAGATATGCATTGATATGTGTATCGCGACAAACAACGATGCGTGTATAGTAATTTTCAATATTACGTGCGGAAAAATATTTCTGCACTAGTGCGAAAATTTTTTCCGAACTAGTGCGGGAAAATCAATTTTCCGCACGAAAATCAGTGCGGAAAATCGGGTTTTCCGCACGGCTATAGAAAAAATATATTTTATAAAAATACAGGTTTCCACTTTCATTTCGATTGAAGGAAAATACCCCATTTAAAATGGTTTAACGTGTAGCTGCACAAACATACAGTAAAACAGGCTTCTGTTAAAAAGTGTAACACTGACCCACTAAAATCAACCATATGATTTTGGGTGACGTGCATTTGGTAGCGTTAACACGTTGTTGTTACTTAAACTAATGCACATTATGCATAGTGTCGAAACAGTTACTTAAGAATTTGGCTTGGTTCAAGCCCATTTCACCATGAGACCACTTATGGTCCATTCCCGGTTACATGACTAACTTCAAGTAGCTTGACACCTACATTTCTTCATTTTATGCCATGCCCTCTATATGTCAAATAGGTAGGCAATGTTTATTTAAGATGCAGTTGAGGACCACCAATCATCGTGGCGTAAGAGCTTTCGAAATCCGCAGTTTCGTAATATGGATGGCTATAGTATACTTTTTCCTGTGTTAGGTATTAATAATTTGCATCTTGAAAACTATCAATTTACAAAATACAAAAATTGTAGTGAAATATTCTTTTGTTTAAAATATTTTTATAACTTCAGACACAGTTTACTGTCTATAAAATCTTATTGATTTTTTCGGAAGTTTAAGTTTTTTGGCATATTTTTTGTTTACCACGAGATAACTTTTGCCAGCAATAGGATAATATACAGTTAGTCCCAGAAGTAATGTCTAAATTCATTTAAAATTTCATTTTTGAATTCTGCATCGAATTTTCAAGTCTATTTCATGTACCATGTCCTATTGGCGATTCCAAAAATGAATGCGCCCTCTGCATGAAAATATTTGAACCTACTTAAAAGGTAATTTTTGGAGGCTTATTGCTGATATAATGATAAATAATACGTATTTGGATTTGTTTAACTTAATAATTTAGTGGTGCTTGTGATTTTTTGGTATTGCAAAGTTAAAAACGACGTGGTTAGTATTTGTACATCTTTATTTTTACATTTTAAAATGGCATTCAAAAGAAATCAGCACAACACAAACTGCCGTGTTTATGGGTGTCATTCCACAAAATGTGTCAATAGAAGTGTTTAAGATAGAAGATAGGTAGAAGTTTGGCCCTAGCATAAGAAACTGTTTCTCACTCATTTCTCCAAAAGGCATGTGACAATTTAATAACAGAGAACACGTTTATTTACGCAACATAACCACTTTGTTGCAGTTTGTCCATACTTTTCTATTGTTGTCTTACAAAAACAGAATATATTTTAATTTAAACATTATTTAACAAAAAACAAGCAATAATATGGTATCACCATACAGTTTATCAGACTTATTTTAGCCCAAAATGTAAGTAAACAAAAACTAGGGTACCTGTTTCAACTCAAAAAATTCATATAATTAGCCATGAAGCCTTATGGGACGTTTGACTGCTTTTACCACTCTTTTTATCCTTTATTTCAAACTAACTAGCACATGAAGTCACTATATTTGTGGCAGTTGAATGCTAAATTGCTGGATGATATGATATGAAATGCAAAATTTTTACTCGTCTTCCTCCATATTTGTTTACAATTTGCAGCGCCCTCATCGGTAATCTGAATCGCCAATACCTATCTTCAACTGTTTTTGAAAGATTGATAGGTGAATATTGACATTTTGGAACTTTGACACCCTGTAAAATCTAAAACGGTTTGCACGTTCCTATCTTAACTTTTCTTAAGATATCGTTTGACACTAATTTCAGGTTTAACCGAGAGTTTAAATTTAATCGAAAATTTTTAATTTCTGGCTAAAAAAACTATGAAATATCTAAGTAAGTTACAAGCCTCCAGAATGATAAAGAACGTATCTAGCGGAACCTATTATGGAAAATACCATTGTATGGGCAGTTAGCGGCCTTTAAAGTCGATATAATTTAATAAAATGCAATAAACATGCTAGATAAGTGTTGCAATTTATCATGCTGTGAGTGAGTGCCCCACCGAAATCAATTTATTTGTTGTTGGGACAACGTTCCTAAAGCTGGCTCTACATGATTCCTCTTTTCGTTGCGTAAACCACGCGCGACTGCGCGCGGGAGGAGGCGCAAAACGTTTGTCTGTCCATTCTGCTACGCTACTTAGGGTTTACATTACAAGCTAATGTTGTTTTTTCTTCATTTCAGTAGGGATTTCGCTGATTGTCTGTCCGCTTGCACAACGATTCGTTTCGGACCAAGATATATTTCTTTTAGTATTGAAAATACTTCTGAGCGCGTGTATATGAGAGCTGTCCTTAAAATATTAACGCTTAGCGATATGCAAAAGCGAGCGACCTCGACATGGTGACGTGCTCATGGAGACGACCTAGCTGTGTTGTTATAACAAGCAGTTTATGTTTATGTTTGGGTTACATGGTTCCTAGACTTACAGAGATTGCTTGGTTGTAGCACGGTAGTGGGCCCTTATAATTCGAGCACGTTAAATAAAAAATTTCCCAGTACATGTTACAGTGATTTATGTTGAATGTAAAATAAACGTTTGGTATGTACTGATCGTTGAGGATGAACAGGTTTTAGACTAACATATATTCAGGGTGGACTAATAGGTATATACAGAGTGATTCATTAAGAATAAGTAATCTCTAAACTGGAAGATTTAGTTTCCTAGATACGTCAAATGAAAGGTTTTGGTATCACACTCTGTACAAATTATAAATATAATGGACTATGAAATGTATAAAGTGCGTAACAAAAATAGTTGTGTCTGGTATTTTCAATACGCCTACTATATTTGCGTAAGATGCAAAATCTGTGAATTTTTTTATATATTTTTGGATATTTGTTCGTTATTCCATTCCGTATTACTATAACTATTTTTTTACATCAAATGATGCATAGTTTAAATTCACTAGGTATAATGATAGTTAATAAGAATAAGAAACATCACGGTTTAGAGAAGCGACTTTCTTTCTAGCGAGTGGGTTGAGATTTGTCATAAACGGAGGATGACCAAATACGTAGTATCGCGCGCTTAAAATGAATTTCAAAAATGGCCAGACAGTTAGTCATTGTTTTCTGATAGCCCCCTTGAATTTTTCGGATTTTAAAAATGTCTCACCCATAATCTTTCTTAGAACTATACCAGAATGGAAAATAATGAATAGTTAATAAGCAGCACATAATTTGTCTTGTAAACGTAATACCATCGTCCTGAACGCCTATACGAGTT
This sequence comes from Pogonocherus hispidulus, assembly GCA_963924545.1. Classification (NCBI taxonomy): domain Eukaryota; kingdom Metazoa; phylum Arthropoda; class Insecta; order Coleoptera; family Cerambycidae; genus Pogonocherus; species Pogonocherus hispidulus. Next base: position 1,345,499 of record OZ004698.1, read on the forward strand.
CATTTTTTAGTGAAAAAACTTCATCATATCATCGGAAAAGTATGCGTAGGACTTCACATGGGTCGAAAAATGCTTTCTACAGGGGCATCCTGGTGCCGATTTTTTCTAAATGGTTTCTAAAAAAAAAAGGTACTCTTGTTGAACACCGATAAAATGCACCCTTTCCATATACAATCGATTTTGAAATTTTAAGGAAACATTTTCTACCCATGGGTCTACCATAGAACACGCTGGTAAAATATTGCACACTAATTTCGGGACATCCTGTATAATAAGTTTTTGGAAAAAGAACGATATCATTTTTTGAAAATCACATCCCTCAAATAATTGTCCCAGAGCGTCAGTAACCTCTTTACCAAACGGTAGACAGCTGTTTCGACTTTGGGCGTCTATCAGTGCCGTACATGTCACAGAATGAAGAGAACTTAACGTGTGTTTAGATAAAGCATATGCTAACATTCTACGCTGCTATTTCCTACCCTACCCCAAACACCACTAGTTTGAACTAGATTAACAGAAACAGAGGAATACTTCAAACTTTCCCGTATTTTTTTCATGTCATTCTTTATAAAGGCTTTTTTCTGTACCATTTCCTACAATTTATAGCATTTTCTCGTTCGCCCCCATCACATGATTGTGATCTCGTATGCCGACAAAGTGAAATTGCCCGATACTGGTGAAGGTACTCATAAATATTGAATAATCTTAAATAAGCACCTGCTTACTTTCGTTGCAGAAGTTGATTGATCGATAAGTGCACTTGGAGATAAAGAAAATATACAGGCTGATCGGTGATCACTGATAGGATAAGTGAGAATTTACACTGTCATAAATATTTTGTTTGCGACCGACCATATTAGAAAATAAACTTTTCTGGTCCTCATTTTATGATAGAAAGTAAAGATTTCCCTTCCTAAGAAGGAAAATCATCCTCCCTACTGATAAAAACGACAGTTTATGCGTCCTTTATTTAAAATAATATGAATATTCTTTTTTCTAGAGATTGAGAATATATTTTTCAAACTGTTGTGCTGTTATTTTACAACAGAAAAGTTGTCAGTTGCCGCTGAGCGAGCGTTTCTAATATTTCTAAAATGTTTCTAAAAACTAATTATTAGTCATGATGACACGAGAGGATGACAACTACATATTTGAAGGAGATGTCGAAAACAATTACTATACAGGCAATGTGCACCGACTGGTATAGCATTACTCCAGCATCTCCATAGGAGTCGCCACATCTTTCATCGAAACCAACCAGCAGACACTGACCGGTTTCACGCTTGTTGTGCGCTCATTAGAGTGTCATAGGTAGTGGATTCGATGAAGGATGTTGCCTAACGAGCATCGTGAATGTTACTAGGTAATACCCTCTTTAGGTCTTTGCTACTATCTGTCTGACAATTATTGTCAAATTGACAGATAGATATAGTTTTTATTTTTACGTTTTTAAAACCATATTTGATTGTATAGTGCATATTATTAGTTTTTGTATAACTATATTATTGTTTAATATACTTTTAAGTATTTTTCAACGGGATAAAATGATGTTGAATTTAAAAAAAATATCTTCCAACATTTTTTGCATCGTATTTTTCACTTACACTGGAAAAAATTACAGTAAAAATAGGTGGCAATTTATCTACCCTTCATTTTTACTGTAATTTTCTTTATCTAATTTTACAATGTTTATACAGATCAAAAGTTTTTGTACATAATAATTATGTATTCTTACTTTGTTATTGTATACTCACATGTAAAAGTTTATATTGTTAATAGTGTTTAATGTGTAACTACAATGTAATAATGCATTTTACAATAAAACAAATTGAATATGTTATCAAGTAAAGTCTAAATTTGAATTTTCTACCTTTTTCAATTTGGTATGTAACTTATTATTTACTTCTAATCTAGATAGATTCTTCCATTTCCTGTACAACAATAGCAACTTTTAGTTTTTACATTTTTTAGGTTTATAAAGATTTAATAAGTACTTTATTACTGCTAATCGCATTATTATATTAATAATGCATTGCTCTGTATCAGCACACAACACCAAACGAAAAACGGCAACGAATACAGCATTCGCATCAGTAGTACGTTCACACTAACATCACAAGTATAAAGATTAATATAATGTGTTTTTATAGTCCATTTTTTGTAATAGAGTAGCAAATACTTTTTGTAATAATAATTGTTTATAGTCCTGGTAATTTTACTTTGCAGAAGATTCATTTCACATTACTAACTGTAATTATTGTATTATTATTATTATTATTATTATTATTATTATTATTATTATTATTATTATTATTGTATATTCTATAATTTTACAATTTATTATAACATTACATTAGACTGTTTGTAGTTGCGAGATACAGTGAAATACACTGTAGTGCCCTCTTTGGGTCTTTGCTACTACCTGTCTGACAATTATTGTCTAATTGACAGACAGATAACGATCTGCAGAAAAGCAGATGCCATTACAGCGACCTCTATTGTCTTTGAGGAAGACAATCCTACTTAATTATTGGAAGGAGATGCCGAAAACAACTACTCCACGGGCAATATGCCCCGACTGGCGTTCATCAAGACCAAATACCAGACAATGACCGGTTTCGATCTTGTTATGATCTCATCAGATTGCCATAGGTATCGGAATCGATGAATGATCTGGCGACATTGATTGCCTAAGGGGCATAGTGAATGTTTTTTTTTTATATTACATTATACTGTTACAGTACAGATGCGAATGTGTACATTTTTTGCAAAATAACGCCTATTGTAATTTCATTATTATTTTTAGAGTAATTTCATGTAATAAATAAATAAATATATTTTTACAAAGTATATTTGTAATATTACAGACTTTTTTTCAGTGTACCTTTTGAGTGAGACACCTCAGTCTCGATTAGACAATGGAATATATTTAAAAATAATAAAAGTAATTATGTGATTAACATTTACTGGTATGCCAGATTAGTCACGTCAGAAGTTAGTCACGTCACCCAAATCTTAAAACTAGTTTTATTTAAGAATTGTTAAGAGTTTTACGAACCTTGCAACGGAACTTATTATAACACATTTGAAATTGTCTTTATATACCATCACTTGTTGCTTTTTATAAGAACTACTGAGTATTTTCCATTGGATTCAGACCTGGTAAATTTGGTGGCGTCAATAAAGTGCTATAGTAATTAATATCACGAGGTATTAAAAAATGTGGCAAGATAGATAAATTACATGTATAGAGTGTCCAGTTCCCGTTCTCTTTGAAGGGTATTTCGCCTATTATTAGAGATATAGGGACATAGTGACAGACACTGTGATACTTTTTTGAGAAACGACAGTTGCGATAAACAGAATTTCCACAACCTTCTTAGTTTCTCAGCTACGGGGTGGAATCGAAAATCTGCCATTTTGAAGTAGGTACTCCTGGTGTCTCAGTTACCTGACATATTGAAAAAAGAAAAACGGTTCTTTGCACAGTTTTTTACGTAGAATCAAATGGTGTACTTGAAAGGGTCAATTTCCGAGATATAGGGTAAACTTATACTTTTTTAAACGGAACACCCCGTATATTTTATGATTATATGGTTTGATATTCTTCAATCCTCTGAAGTTTTATGGATTTAATTACTATAGTAATAAAGGCTGAAAGACTTGTGAAAATCCTCAAAAATTTCCATCGCCTGATATACAATAATTTATATAGTGAGGCTTTGGTATTTAGCAATGTAAATCACTTCAATCAATCACCGATCCGTTTTCTCTTCTCATAAAGATAAAAAGTTAATTTGTTTCTGTTTATCCTTGACTTAATAACTTTATTGGTGCTTTAATTGAAAATATATAATAAATTTTTTTTATTGTTTAACATATTTGGAAAATTCGTAATTTCATGCTGTACTGCTTACACGGATTAAAATAAATACTCTGATTGCATAATTTAATCGATTCGACGGATCCGAGTGATGTGATCCGATAAAAATTGGGTATTTATGAGATAATGGATTTATGCGTCATTTTTGGCACTTACTGTATTTATTATTTTTTATAAGCGAAGTACTTTTGATCTAACTTAACTTCTAAGTCCCCATAAGAAAAACAATTCAAATCGGTCGCCCTATATCATGTTTATTTAATTTAATAATTATTAACATATGTTTTTTCTTTCACTATCATTCAAGTGTCCAGTAATTTCCTGTTAAAGTAATTGCAACACACAAACTAATCACCAACAAGTAGCTTTATATGTAATTTACTTATGCAAATGTGTAACTAGTAAGTACTGTATGCAAATAAATCGTAGACATTTTTTAAAAGGTGTCAATATGAGTCGCATTACCTTATACGAAATAATCGACACTTCTTGTGTCCTTCCTGCCGAGTTGACGAACGCGCGATTGGGAAAATGTGTATTATTATTCAAATTACTTCCTAACATTAATTTTAATTTTTCCCGAGCGAATGTTCTTTTCGTTTTTCATTTGGTTTTATATTAAGGAAGTACATAGTATGTTATGACAGTGCCAGCAGGAATAGGAAATCTGTCTCAGTAATGCGATAAAAATAAATCCAATAAACAATACTTCTATAGATTTAGATGAATGGTAAAGGTCTACAAAAAGTAGTCTATAAGGAAAAAGTATAAATATTGTTTATTTTCAAATTTGGTGCATGATGCACTTTCCAGCAGGAAGATTTTAGTTCTGGTACCTTAAAAGTTGTTTGTTCATTGAACAATTTTAATATCCATCCACCTTACTCCTCTGCTTACCGATTTTGTCCAGGTCTTCCTCTTATACCGCTTTTGGCTCCGTTTATCCTTTTTAGTAAAGGTTCATCCTTCATTATTTGCACAAGAACTATTCGTTTTAGTTGATTTGCTCTATTGTTATCTCTATCAATGGTTTGTTCAGTTCGTCTCCGTTTCATTTCGTATTATTCTAGCTTTTGTGTTCTATGGTTGGGTTTTGTGTTCTGTGGTGTTTTATGGTTTAAAAGGGGATTTTTTCGTTATATTTATATAAACAAGGGTCAAAAAATACTTCCTAAAGGAGCTACAACCCCTTAAAGGGGGCATCCTAGTGCCTAGTGCCCCCTTTCAGCATTTTTTTGACCCATGTTTATATGAAGAAAAAGTCCCCTTTTAACCTTAGAACACAAGGGTAAAATATTGCACACTAATTTCGGGACACCCTGTATTTTTACTTTTACTAATTTAAAAACAATGTATCCTATACACGCAAATGAGTAACAATAATTTTCTTTTTACGAGATATTTCAAAAAACTCATTTCGTGTAACAGAATTAGTGAATGGGTGGGCCCCAATCTTATCAAACAATTAATACTAAAAATATCTTTATTGATACTTTATTTTGTTATTAATGTCGTGCGTCATTCGTCGTAATCTGATATCGCTGTACTATACGGAAACGCCTAACTAATTTAATACAAATATCAACAAACTGTACTCTAATTGCAGTGTTTTATCATATAATTGTCGAATTGCGTTCATCGCAAGCCGCTAATGTTGCCAAAAGAATCTGTCTGATCTCGTGACTTGTTAAAATACTAATTTTACTGCGTGGTTCAAATTTGCGTGTTATCAGCGGTTACAGAGAATAAGCCAGGGCATAGTTTGTAAAGCAGACAACACAGGGCGTCGTTTTTGTATACCTACAACAGCTTTTAGTATGTACGAGTTGAGATGCGGAGCTAGCCAGTACAGAACCATAGACAAAAATAAATCAGTAGAACTAACAAACATTGTTGAAAACAAACTAGATAAAATTAAACTAATAGTTATAATAAGAATTCAACATGAAAGTTTTTATCAAGATGATGCCTAGATTCAGATTAACTCTTTTTCAACAACGCCTATAGTTTGAAATTTGTGTTTCAAATTTAATTCGCATAAATACTCTTTTTCCACAACGCCTATAATTTGAAATTTGGGTTTCAAATTTGGGTTTTAATTCGCGTAAATATGACTCGTAAATAAAACATATTTATTGTTATAGTTGTAATAATTGGATCACCTTTGTTGTATATATGTATGAACCTGTATATGAATAAGTACATTGAATTGTTTTATGGAAGTTTACAGAATTCGTTGACTTGCTTTCAGTGGCGTAGCCAAGGGGATAGATTGCCAAGCAATATACAAGGTGCCCATTATCTATCTCCTTACATGGCTAACATTGTTGATAGTGGAGATAGAGAATTGGTTAAATTAGCAAAATTGGGCAGAATTACAAGAGAAATTCAGTGCCTCCTTCAGATTTAATTTTAATTTTCAACTTTTCGAGATATTTTGGAAAAACTGAAAAACGCCAAAATTTTTAAACTCGAATATCTCGAAAACTATAAAAGATACAAATAATATAAAAATACTGTATGATAGTGTTTTTTACGTGGAATTCAGCGGTGATATTGAAAATTTCACGGGCATCTTAGTTTTTGAGGAAAAAAATAAAGTTATGTTTTTTTAAATGGCAACCATAGTTGGCTATGGTATCAATAAAAAGCTTATTTTTTTCTGATTTCAAAAATATAATATTAATATACCTTTCTCTTTTCTTTTGTTTACTGTAATGAACAAATAATTTATTAACATAGTAAGCTATGAAAAACAAACGTAGATCAGTAAACAACAATAAAATATAAATGTCAGATCACACTAAAGTCACATTATAAACGTGAAAATTAAACGTTCATGTTAAAATAGTTATTGTGAAATGAACACAAACGAAGAAAAATACAATTTTTTAAATATTATATTTTTGAAATCAGAAAAAAATATGCTTTTTATTGATACCATAGCCAATTATGGTTGCCATTTAAAAAAACATAACATTATTTTTTTCCTGAAAAACGAAGATGGCCGTGAAATTTTCAATATCACCGCTTAATACCACCTAAAAAACACTATCACACAGTATTTTTATTTTATTTGCATCTTTTATAGTTTTCGAGATATTCGAGTTTCAAAATTTTGACGATTTTCAGTTTTTTCAAAATATCTCGAAAAGTTGAAAATTAAAATTAAATTTGAACGAAGCACTGAATTCCTCTTGTAATTTTGCCCAATTTTGTTAATTTAACCAATTCTCTATCTCCACTATTAACAAAGTTAGCCATGTAAGGAGATAGATAATGGACACCCTGTATATGCAACGGAAGTGTACACCTGTCCATGAAAATGTCCACGACGAACTTGCTAAACGAAAATGACTGAATTTGAAAATATAGTCGTATCGCGAGATACATTATTTTCTATCTTTTTGGTAATATTTTATTTTTAATTTGTGTTATGAACGAAGGTTTATACAGGCTGTCCGTAAATGGTGCGCAAACCAATCGGGGTGTGATTCTACAAAGAAAAATTAATGTTCCAAGTCCCTATAACAGACGAAAACTCAAAAATAACTAGAGGGTTTTGAAGTTCACATAAAATTGAATCTCTCAAAATTATTTCCATGTAGATGTGTCTTGGTTTCCATAGAAACATGGCATTTGTTTCCGTGGAATGCTTTGCTAAAATGTCTAAAATAATTAAAATGAGTTGTTATTGATATAGTGCGAGATAGTTTTTTCTCAAAAACTGCTATTTTAGAGATGCAACAAGTACATCTTTTTTTAATGCTTTTGTATGATCTTATGCAATCATAATTATGGGAAAGCAAAAAATAAAAAAGTTATATGTTCTTAATCTATTTGCAAGGGTGATTTCAACCCTTTGACATATCAGGGGAATGTCAAAGTTGGAATAATTACACAAAAGAACGTTAGTAGTAAGTGTACCAAATTTGGAAAGAGTCGGTTAGCCAGCAAATAAAATATTGAAAAAAAAAATGTTTTAAAAGTCTAACTTCAAAGCCATGTAGCTCCGTTATTTTTGAGTTTTGGAAAACTGTCATAGGGACTTGGGACATTCATTTTTCATGTAGAATCAACCCCCTGAATCATTTCCGGACACCCTGTATATTAACGTATTTTTTTAAATTTATCCTTATTAAATTCTTCAGTTAACGATTTATACCTTATTCACTATTTTTTATGCAATTGGCTTTCGATTACACAAAAAACAATTTGCTGCAAAAAACGAATGCCGTAATTACAAGCACAGAATTAACAATAAATTTTGTGTTTTTTACAAAGACTCATAACGGCATATGGTGGAATCTAAGAAGCGAACTCAGATCACGGTTGAAGCTAAAGACCTCATTAAATTTTCCAAAACCTAAACATAAAGTTAATAGTCATGCCATAATGAAATTAATAGCTTTTCCTTATTACCTCGGCATTCCTCGTGTAAACTTATCAGAATTTCAAATTACTGGGATGAATCCTAGATTAGGATTATTAACAATTTATCTTATAGCCAGGCACTTTGATCTTTCCCACATAATAAGGTAATAAAAACATTATTTTGATTTATGTTTCATTGTTTTGTGCAGTTCTAAATAGAACAAATATTGCTCGAGTTATGTTGAGCAAGTTTCTTCTGAAAAAGAAGATAATTTTGTCTCGTTCATTTCACAGGGTGGTCCTGAGGTAAAATATTTTTATTGGCGATTCAGATTAACGATGAGGGCGCTGCAAATTGTAAACAAATATGGGGGAAGACGAGTAAAAATATTCCATTTCATATCACATCATCTAGCAATTTAGCATTCAACTGCCGTAAATATAGTGACTTCATGTACCAGTTAGGGTGAAATAAAAGATAAAAAGAGTGGTAAAAGTAGTTAAACGTCCCATAAGTGCTTCATTGCTAATTATATGAATTTTTTGGGTTGAAACAGGTACCCTAGTTTTTGTTTACTTACATTTTGGACTAAAATAAGTGTGATAAACTTAATGGTGATATCATATTAGTGCTTGTTTTTTGTTAAATAATGTTTAAATTAAAATATATTCTGTTTTTATAAGACTAATAATAAAAAAGTATAGACAAACTGGAACAAAGTAGTTATGTTGTGTAAATAAACGTGTTCCCTGTTATTAAATTGTTACATGCCTTTTGGAAAAATGAGTGAGAAACAGTTTCTTATACTAGGGCCAAACTTTTACCTATCTTCTATCTTAAATACTACTGTTGACACATTTGGTGGAATGACACCCATAAACACGGCAGTTTGTGTTGTGCTGATTTCTTTTGAATGCCATTTTAAAATGTAAAAATAAAGATGAACAAATACTAACCACGTCGTTTTTAACTTTGTAATACCAAAAAATCACAAGCAACAATAAATTATTAAAGTGGATACTCGAAGCGGATGGTTCTTTATGAAACATCGTGAAAATAATTGTTTTGAAAAAAACATTGATCTCATTTAGATGTTCCAAGAAATATATGTTAGAATAGAAAATGTTATTGTTATGTTATGATATTAAAACATTTTGCAAAACAAAACCGTAAAAACAGAAATTAATCAGATACGTCTATGGAAAACCAATAAAATATCCTTGAAAATACGCCTCCCTTTTGGAACCGAGGTCACGAATCCATCGCTAACCACATCAAAGGTGCCACCTGAAGAAATATATTCTTCTGGTTATTTTATTCTTGTGTTCCAGTTTTATTTTTCAATAATTTTTAATTTGTCAAAAATGAGACTAATTAAATTAAAAAGAAATAAAGACACTCCTTAAAAGAATGTAAATTTTTGTACCTGCGCCAAGATGAGCTTTATACCACAAAAATAATGGGCAGGCATCTAATTTAGTTTCAAAACACACGGCCAGGTCGACGACATGACCTTTCCTAATCAGTAATTCACGAAACGCTTTTATTTGTTTACCAATGGAACCGGACTGAATATTCCAGTGCAAACATCGACGTAGAATTTGCGTTTGTCCAAATACCACGATTGACGAGAACACAATCCAGGTTCAAAGGTCCAGTCCGCATTTGTTGAATAAATTTTAATTTACCTACTTAAAGCAGAGATGCAAAATCCGGAGCGAACCGGATTGTTTTATCGGAAATAGACAGGAAAATGATCTTTTGACTTTCTGTAGGATTATATAAATGGGATACTATATTCTTTTGACCCAGCGTTGACCATGAGGGCAAAAACCACGTTTTGGTAATGCAAAACGTACTCGTAATTTTTTATATCAAAGTCCGAAAAAGTACTTTGCAGCAATCACCATCATGCTTTGATCTAATGTGTAAAATATTATCGATTCATGTTTATTGAGGTATCCCTCAAATGTATATATGTACCATATACAGGGTGAGTCCACGAAAGTTTCATCCTCGATTATCTGTCAAAGGATTGGTTTCTATGAAAAATTCAGAGACAGATCGATTTTTATTTGAAGAGGGACACAGTTTTATCTCCCGCCCCCACCGCCGTACTATCCGGCAAGGACAAGCGCAAAATCCCCCCGATAATACTCCAAGAAGCGGGTAGCTGGAACAAGATGTCAATAACCCTAAAGTCGTAAACAATGCGGCCAAGACCACCCCATAACCACTTGTGCAAAGTCCAGAGAAGAACCCGTCAAATGTGCCAACTGCCAAGGGAACCACCCAGCCAGCTAGGGGATGTCCAAGATTCCCCAAGCACAAGAACCAACAGAAAACATTCATGTTTGTTCATGACCAAACATGAATATATGGTTCATGTTTGGTCATGAACCATTGCGACCAGGTCATGTTTGTAGATTATCCTAGGTGTCTGACTAGGCGCTTATTCTAGAACACAAACCAAGTTCTGGATATAGGGTGTCTAATCAAGCAGAATTTTAAAATTTCCAGATTTTCCTGCCTGTTAGACTGATTTCCCTGCTCAGAAGGTTCAGTCGAAAAATCAGTTGTATCCAAATTTGTAAACATAAATATTTTAGATGGGTATTCCATTTACAAACTATTTGATAATGTCCCAGATTTAGCCGTTGGGATACTAAACGAGTAGTTTCCACTTAAAGTGAGGCAATTGACTAGACTCCTAGCAAACAATGTTAAATATATATTTCATCGATCATTGGATATAAATCCTACAAAGGAAATGCCATCGGAGGTCGTTCCATTGTGCTAAAATTCATGAATAACGCCGTAAAATCTTTCGCGGGCTTTGTGAATTATTCGATAGGGAAGTTTTTGGGTAGGTACCTCTTCTTCTACACCGAAGAAAGAAGAGAAGACAAAAGTACACCAGAAGATCCTACCCAGCCTGCAGGGTAGAGCCAGGGCAAGAGGAGACTCCACGAATCGCCCACACCCATCAGTTTTTGTGATCGGGGTTGGTGAAGGATGGAGTCCACCTCCACGAGGCCTACAGCGATGGGAAGGGTAAAGAGCGATAATCCTCAAACCATGCCAGGTCATGACCACGGTCAATGGATATTGGCGTCTTCTACATTAACACAGCTCAATCTACAACTCAAGGAGGAACCCTTTCGCTTCCGAAAATATAGTTCTTCAAACAATCGATTTATTTTTCGTTTAACTTTTGTTTTCGGATGATCTCTTTTCAGCAACTGGCAGCAATCTGTTTGTCATCATATTGCCGTCATCTTCCTTCACATATACGCTCTAATTTTTTGATACCTTGGTGGAATCATTCACCAAGTTCATATTGGGATGTAATCCATGAGAATGAATTAAGTTACCCTGTTTGTAGTCTAAAGCATCGTGCGTTATTTCGTTCTAGCATAGACAAAGAATAGAAATTTGATAGTGGCGATCTGAAACATACTAGATTACAAGGATTTGGGAGTAGAGCAATCACTTTTTATAATCTCCTTGTCACACACAACATCTTGAAATTTGAATTGCAAACCCTGCTTCTAATGAAAAAAAAAAACAGGTGGATCAGTTAAGAGATAACCTAGCGTTTCATTGCCATAGACATCCGACCACCGCCGAGACCAAAAACCACCAGGAAATGCACAGCAGGAGACAAACTACTAGTTGTCTATATCTTGCACCTATTCTAAAGGTCTTTCTTTGTGCCCAACCCCAGGTAATTCATATATAAACCGATATTTTATCACCACACAGCTCAGCAGTGCGTGTTCTAAGCTTCCATCTAGTCCTCCGTGGCGTGCTGACGGCGACCTGCAAGTGACGGGTGCGATAAGTGACGATCGGCGCGTCGGCAGTTGAATCCAGTGTGCGCGCTTTCGCGGGAGCTTGAAACGAAACGAGAAGCGAGATTCAGTTTGAATTCGTACGGCATACTGTGAAGAAGCTAGCCAAGCGATCTTCATCTTACAAGTGAAACTGTCGTTGCATTTTTGAAGTGTTGCAAAGTATTTTGCTGGTCGTTGTCTCTGAGGATATACCTGTGGGTTTTTGTGACTCGATTGGTTGCCAAGCGACCCCAAGTTCTTTCAAGCTGGTGAAGAAATGTGAGTTTATTAAATTTTAGACTTGTAAAATGTAGCCCGTTCCTTGTAGCCTACTTTCTTTTTACAATTTCAACATATTTCTCTGTCGCTGGTACGAATTGGTGTTTTGTTAGCGTAACATTTTTCCGTTTGTGTTACAACGTTAATTGTGGTATTTTATTGATTTTACCTAGTTCTGAATTGCCTGTAATCGTTTGTATTGGTGTACAATTTCACTTCACATTGACACAGATAACAAATGAAAGTCGCCTCTTCTGATTCCGTTACCTATCAATTAATGATGATTCGTGTTTGGATTGAATTATATTTGAGCGAAATGTTGATGGAATCAGTAGTAATAGGTTTATCATTAACGATTGAAACGAAAATTTAAGGATATAGGTAGTAAAAATTGTTTTATAGAAATTCTACTGATGATACGTAAATGAAATAATTTTTCTGTAAAGGTTTTTCCAGGATTATGCTGATATTGCAAGATTAAAATGAGAATATGCATTATTGGATGACAGCTATCGAGTTTATCGTTGACTTGTATCATTTAATCAACTGTTATATCAAATTTTATGATATGGTGTATATCTGTATATCATTTTTTAGCTCTTGTACCTTCTAAGCACCTACCTACGCCAATGACTCTTTAAGTAAAGTGAATATTTATTAGTTATATAAGGAATGTCAAATTAGTTAAAGGTGTTACTCATCATAAAAATATTAAAACAAATCACTAAACTATCCTTAATGGGTTCTCATTCCAAAAATAGGAACATCCTGATTTAAAATAGGTGCCTTTGTAGTGGGTACTTTTTTATTATTGGCATACAGTTTGCTGTGTTTCTTTCCTTCTATTAGAAACTTGACCTTGTGCGAGTATTGTTTTCTTTTGTAATGCAACTAAAGCCAATGAAGTACGGAATTGTCCCAAATAAAGAAAAATCAATTGTGATATAAATACAAATGATTTATTTACTGTACGGTATTCTAAGTAGACTAAATTGAATTTACCATGAAAAAAACGTGATGAATAGGAAATGAATCACTCTTGTTTTCCAGAGACTAAGGAAATATTTGGGTAATGCGTGGGCGGGCATATTTTTACAAAAATTGTGCAACTATTAATCTAAGTTTCATTTCAAAGATAATATGTGAGTGTATAATATCTCGAGTCTATAGACAAATTCCATTGGGTTTTGCTAGTTCTTGACCTCGTTTCATATCAATATTTGAAACCTAGGTAATTAAAACTGATAACACCAACTACATAGGTACTATGTAAACAAAACGTTATTCAATTGCATATTTTAATCGGTGAAAATCTGAATTCTCTTTAATATTGCGTAAAACTATTTTTTAGGTTCAGAAATAGCTGATACCAGATACATATTTTAAATTTATAACTGTCTTAGCTAAATATTTACAATTTTTTGGCCTCGCCTGCGTATAGAATAGCTTGTAAACTTTTATCAAATGAATATTCAGTCAGATTTTCTCCAGTAGAATCAAGAATATGCTGATTGAATTGCAATAAAATCAATCTGATGCAATTTGCAATACAAACAAACTTATTACTAGCTTTCGTAAAAACCACATACGTCAGCTCTGGGCAGACTGAGATTTGATTGATGGAAATATTAATTTAGAAGTAATTGTTTTTGGCTAATTCTAATCAAGTGTTGTGGACGATAGTGTTTTTAATAGTTGGGAAATCTTGATTTTAATGGGTGTTTTTGTGTTAATATGATGGTGTTGACAAAATTTCAACATTTTTTTTGTGGAATAACAACAAATCGTATAGTATTAGCCGAAAACAGAAAAGTTTTTTTTATTTCTGTATTAAGGAAATACTAGCACGTAAATTTTGAATGTGGTGTAAAATACCATAGTAAAAACATCTACATCAAGCTCCGCTACATAATTTTTCTGGTGCTGTATCCATACGGGGTGTTATTTCAAGAAAGGGCTAAACCTCAGTACTAAATTGTATAATGAAAACCAAGAAGTGCTTCATTTGTTTCATTAGTACCCACCATGCAAATTTTTTGCAAACAACTGCTTAATTGGTTCCCGAGATGTGGCTAGAAAAAGAAGACAATTTTTTTATGAAGTAGGTATCCCTTTTTATGCAATCTACTGATCAAGTTTGGTCGATTACTAGAAGAATGTCCCGTATAATCTGTAAAAAATGGAAATCTTCCTGTTTTCGATCGTCATTTTTTGTCATTCTTCTTCCGTATTGTGTAGCAGGTGGCGCTGTACAAAAATAGACGTATCAGTTTCAATATTTCAACTGTTTCTTCAATGATAGCCGGATAATTTTGTTTTAATTGCCTCACGTGCGGGCCTCGTCCTCGGATATTGTAAATACTGTGGAGTTAAAAGTAATTATTATTTTTAGTTGCAAGGTTGGCTGTGTTGAAATGTTTCTTGATATAGTTTTAAGCTGCAGGCGGAACTACATTTTTCGCTGGAAAGGCAGTGGATTTCTTGATAGTCCTGGCAAAAAATTGTTCGGATACGTTCATGATGTCAGCTCAGCTTTTTTCAAGAGATAATGAGATATATTTTTTTTTAGATTTATTTTAAAAACCTTTTTAAAGTACCTATCTACTTTTTACAAAGAAGTAGGTATTGACCATTTTGTAAGGTTTTTTCTTGAGAGTACTAGGTATAAAGAAAATGCATTCTAAGATGGGCAAGACATGCCAAAAAATATCCATTATAAGATGTAAAACTGACGACCCTCGCACTGCATGAAAAAATAGGCACTCAAGGGTATGTCTCCCTTCTATCGATTGATTCTTCATTTGTTCTCAGCATCAAATGAAACAAATAAAATGGGAGTTGTTAGTGAGATATTTATATAAATAATTACTATTCTATAGATTAATAGATTTAAATCTATTAAATATCGTGTCCAAGTATCTGCCTGGGTATTTACAATTATCCAGAAAATTGTAAAATCGATTGATTAAAACCCATGATACACAAAATAGTCATAACGTATATTTAAATATATTTGGGAATTCCCTGCATATTTTGTTTTGTTTTCTGCATGTCTATCTGTAGTAAAGGGACAAACACTTCAACAATCCTTGTCCGCTGTTTAGATTCTGAACATTATACAGGGTGAGAACTATATCCATCGCTTCCTACACTATTAGAACTATATCCATCAAACCCTATATCAACGGGTTCTATCCAAGCAATCTATACATGGAACGATTATCAAAGCTGCGCGAGTATTCCAATTTTGGATCCGACATTTTGATGTCTGAAAATTGGTGGGAAATTTAACAGTATTCACCTAGCCTCTTCAATTAGATAACAATAACAAATAAAAACCACAGAAAGCAGCAAGTAAAACTTTTGAGTAAGAAAAATTCTAAATAGGTATAAGAAATGTTCAATATTTTATAGTTTAATTACAATTATTTGTGAAAAATAAAATATATCGTCACCAAACTTTCTTGTAAAATTGATGAAGTTACAAACAAAATATTTTGTGTACCTACCTATGTATCTTTTGTTCACATTATTTAGCCGTTTAGAAAAGTAAATATGTAAAATGCATTATGCATATAAAATTTAACTTCCTTTACCTTACTTTAACTATCCTAGCTTATCTTTTGTATTGTTTATGTCCGCAGTTTTCATAATTTACTATTATATTAGCTAGGAACTATGATTGCATGTCTCTTAAGACTTTCAATTCTTGTTATAAAATCCGAATTTACCTGGGATAATTACGAAAGTCCAATACTCAAATATTGTCACTCAAAGTCTATAAATCAAAGGAACATAATAATAAACACACAAACAGAATCAAACCGAGAGAATCACAATAAAATAAACCAACAAGACGCCAAACACTATTTACCAAATTCACCCATACCACTGTTGCCGTGTTAGGAAGATTTGAACCATTGAATTTTTAGATTAGAAAGAAAAAGACACTAGAATTCTAGGGTCTTGGTCAGGTGTACCAATACAAAATGTAGAAGTTGGGAGCAGTGTGACATCAAAATGGTGGCTCCCATGTTTCCACACAAAATTGAATGCGCAGTTGTCTGTAATCGTTCCATGTATATAAATTCCTTGGTTCTATCCAAATCTGCACAAATACCCAGGGTGTTCCATTTAAAAAATATTCTTGTCATTCTTCAAATAAAAATCGCTTTTTCCATGGAACCCAATCCTTTGACAGATAATAGTCGAGGATGAACTTTTCGTTGACTCACCCTGTATAGAAACCCGCCTTTATTTTCATTCGCTAGCCGGTAACAACGCCGTAACGATAAACAAAAACACCATACGGGAAACGAGATAAGAGATAAAACCACTAATTATTAATAAGCGTTCCAGACTCGATTTTTCGAGAACGCCCGGTAAATCCGACCGCAATGATAACAGCAATGATTTAGCTGGAATCGGATGTTGCGGCGATTTTTTGAATTGTACGTTGCGATCCCGCGTCCTTGGGGAGTCCCCACTTTGAAATTATCTCTTCCGATCAAGTTGGTCGTGGCATATTTCTGGGGCGACTCTTTTTACCGTAACCTACTTTCCGTTAGGTACGTGATTAAAGCACGAATTGGTTTTTAATGGTTTGTTTATAATTTACTTACCATATCTAGTTGCATAACGAAATATTTGTAGATATTTTGTTTACAAACTCGTACGTAGTGTTGCATTCGCAACCGGTGTTATTTTCAACTTTTTAGCTTCCTTTTATATAAAGGGAATCGCTTTAAAAAAAAAGCATCAAGACTTAGGTACTTTTCTATTCATCGTTAATATTTAGTGGTGTTTTTAGGTTTAACACGTGCTTGATGTTAAAAAGTTCCACAGGGATCTGATTTGAGACTCCTATTTGTTGTCATTTAGCTGACGTAACGCGGTTTTTAGACTTTTAAGTACAATCATGTTTTATTGATGGTTAAAATAGTTTTTTTTATAAACCAGTATTGTAGGTCATGAACTCTTAAAATGTTAATAATGTTTTTTTTTTGTTACAGTGCCAACAACTACCATGTCTCTCGCTAGTGTTCACCCAGCCGAATTGCATTCTAGTCGCAGGTAAGAATAAAAAACAACTTCGTAAACTAAACTACAAAAATTTACCTACTTCTAAATTGTCTTTCAAAATGTAACTCGTGGCAAACATATAATAAACAATACACAGTATTTGTAATAGCAAGAAAGTGTCATTTGATTGAATTTAAATTAGGTTGGACAAATTTGATTCTTCAATTTTGTTTCTAAGTCCGCCCTGCCAAATGCGATTTTACTAGAAAATATAATGCAAATAGGCACTTATTTATTTAGAGATGTCAAGAACGACCTTGAGTGCGTGCGTTGATTTGATTTTGAACCTAGAGTTGACATTCTCACGGCGTTGTCCCCTTTGTGGGTGGCTCATAATATACACAGATGACTGTTTAAATTCGTTTGTTTAGTGTGGCGCCCATGCAAACAAAAAACGGTTTAAATTCTAAGCCTTGCGCTTTTTTAGTAATCGCTTTCTTTTGTTTCGTCGTAATTCCGTGCGAATTCATATGACTACTTGCGTCAGAGTTTGGCAGTTTTTGCAGAGACGTCACTCAGTTTATTTACTACGTGATTTTGTAGTATTTTCATTACTGACGCCAATGCCGTTGGTGTACGTGCATGCAGATATTTATGTCTGTTACGTATGCCTGTATTTGTAGTAGGTAGTAGACTAGAAACAACCAGTGGAATATGGCAGAAAATTAAATGAAGCCTGGCCAAAATTCCCGAATAGGTAAACTGATTGTACTTCATCGTTCATCGTGAAATCTCTAATGCACAAAACAGAAAAAGACTCTAATGTGTCTATATCTACAGAGAGCTTATAAGGTTTTCGATCGTAGGATAATGAATACCAGGCCAATTTACAATTTCCCAAATGTAGCACGCGCCCTCGTGCAATATAAATGTAAACTCAAAACTATGAAATTCAAACTAAAGAAGGCAAACAAAGCGGCAAATTTCTCTCATCAAAAATTTTGCCTAGGGTCCCTAGATTGACAGAGTACCTATCGCAATTGATTTGGAGCTAAAATGGCGGCCGATGAAGTTATGTGTAATGTTGGTTGCATCCAAGAACCCTAAACAAAGAAGGACTGATCAATCAGTAACAGCCAATCACATTTGTTTATCACTTATGTGACGTCAGTGGATTCCCTTTAGCGGGAGATTTGAAATTTAAATATCCTCTTTGTTTTAATTTGACAGCTTTAACCTTATAACATAACCTATATATGTCACATTGTCATGTAGAATGTCTCGGTTGTCTTTGGAATGTCATCACTGTCATCAGTCATGTCATCATATCAAAGTATTTCTGTATCATATCATAGTAATCTGTGCACTGATTAACAAAACACAAGTTATCACAGTTGTCAAATCGACAATGATTTTTGCACAACGCACTTCAAATCGTAAGATATATATCGTAAAACACATATATAAGTACTTTAAAATCACATTTGATTGCATTAATACACTCTTTGAAATAATATTGGGTTGAATATTTTGACTGAATATTTTTGAAATTGCAATTAGAGGCAAATTTGGCAATAGGGGATCCACTGACGTGTTACGAGAAATCTGTTGAAAATGACCTTCAAATTTTTATGAATGAATTGATCAGTCCTTCTTTGTTTAGGGTTCTTGGGTTGCATCAAGCATTCCTTGTTAGGAATTTTCACTTCAGTTCAGTTTATGTACTCCAAAATGTGTGAAATGTCAGTCATTTGTTCAGTAGCGCACCCAGAAAAAATCTTGGGGGTGCAATGATTCAGATAGATAATTGGGGATTTATAAATTAAACGAAAGAGAAACAATCCTGCATATGTGTCTGTGTTTAAGTGGATGTATATCTGTGTTTGTTCAAAAAAATATACTTAACAACTTAACAAATATATTTTATACGAATCCAAAATAAATATAAAAGAAACAATACCATATTTTCTAAAATCGAAACAAATTTAAAAGATATATAAAAATAACAATCAATCACAGATTATAAAATTAAAAGAAATAAAACCAAGTTAATAAATAACACTATTACATTGAAATCGGAAGTAGGTATCAAAATATTAAGATTCAGTCTCCTTTTTTGTCAAACATGACTTTTATTATACCTCCTCTGGCTTAAATTCAGTGTTTTAGTAGCTAACCCGTTTTTTAGGTTTGCTGAAGATCTTAGGAGGAGGCCCATGGCCCCTTGCCCCCCGCTAGGTGCGCCACTAGTGTGTACCATCTATCATTCGTCATCCTGTTTTCGGTATTTGATATGACAAATTTCTAGACATTCTTCCATATACCATATGCGACATGTTTTCGAATTTCCCGCCAAGTATATGGAGTCAAAATGGTGGCAATTGCGCACAGAAATAAAGGTTATAGAATAGAAATACTGTATCCCGAATTAACAGCATTTTGTCCCTCTAACATGGAGTCGGTTTTCCATAATTGAGTTTGCGAAGTTGAGCCTTATGACGTCATCTAAAGCCAAAGTTCCATGTAGCATGTAGCGCTTTTGTTATTTCCAACATCGGTCCGTGATTGATTACTCATAAAATAACTGCTGATTGAGCTAGCCAATAGATGACAAGAAGCCTAAAAATAACAATATCAAATATAACTTCTGAATTTGGAGTAGTTCATGGTTGTCCATTGGCGTGCCTCTGGTTATTTCCGTATTGTTTTGTGCTTTTAGTGTAGTCTTTAGTAACAGGACTATGGCTTTGACCTACTGATCTGACTCTCACAATTCTTAGGTATTATAATCATTTTTAGAGCTACATTACACATGCATCACCCTGTTTTCGGATACGGTCAACGATTTCATGTTATTTAACTGTAAAACTCATGTGAACGGCTGTGGCTCAATCAATATACCGACTAGTTATCGCAATTGGTTTGGCAACCTCTGATGCTGGACGTTGCAAATTGCGAACGCAAAACCACGCCGCCAGGTTGTGCAACAAGTAGGCGGTATCGTATTCATGATAATAATAATAAAATGTCAAAATTTCATGGGTTTTTGTAGATACACACTTATACGTGTAGCTCGACTGGTAAGTTGTGCAATTTGATATTTTTTAAGCCGAAGAATGAATCCTTACTAAAATTTAAAGTGATTTCATTGGCTGTTGGCTGACATGTGATTGTTGATAACCAATGAAATTCGTTTGACTGCTTCGTGTCCGGACTAATTTTGGATAGTGGGTTTATGCACTCCGTCACTGGTAAAAATTTCTGATGCCGCTTGTTTTTGTAATATGGAAGTTGTATTAATATTAATAATTCACTATGAGGGATTCAACGAAAAGTTTAGTATATATTATAGCCGCCACTGTAGCGCTGCAGCCTTATTCTAAAATATAGTCTATGTACCTATTATAGTAAGGTGATGTATTAGAATTATGCATAATTTTGAAATAACAAATATACTTTTTGTTCTTATAAATAGCTGATCAATTTTATAGATTCACATAATTTATCTAGGTATGATATTTTCATTTGAGAATTTTCTATTCATATTCTTCAAAATGTAACATTAAATCGCTTACTAAAAAGTCATTGTCCTTCCGAATTATTTGTCTGTATATTAAGAATAAGACCTCCAATCTGGATTATCATATCAGCATGTAAGCTTTAGGTTTTGAATATTTTATAGATAACAAAACACGTGAAATTCGCATGCTATATTTAATATGACAAAGATTTCATGTTGTAGTAGTTTTTTAATTAGTATTATTTACAATTAGCTTATCTACTTTTCTCAAGAAACGCCAATCTGCTACTCGAAAAATAGACCTGCACCTTTTCATTATTTTTGTAAAACATATTCAACTTTTTAATGTAATGTGGCTTCAGTATTATACTGTTTTATCTAGTGTTTCACCGGTGCCTTAATTATTTCTTCACTTTTTAATTTTACTAGACATAAGAAAAATTGATTTAGTTAGCATCAATTTTGCTTTATAAAGCCATTTTTAAATAAAATTATTGGATTAGATAACAACAGCCTGATGCAATTCCTACTTATATTTTGCTCATTTTGCGATAGCGAGTGCAGCAAAATATCAAAAAAGAGAATGACCAACATGGAAGCAATTAAAAATCACTTCTCTATTTTAAAGTCGAGTTTCAGTCATATATATTTTTTATAATCTCTATGGTTTAAATACATACCTATCTAAAATATGTAATAACATGTGACCATATTTAATGTTTGATAAATGTGGCTTATTGAAGATTATTTTATTTTTTATTTATGTATATTTTCGACATCTACATAACATTCCTCCATCATTCTAATGACACGATTATATGATGCATTAATAAACTATTTGCGTTCTTGAATAACGCTCGTCATTAACAAAAATTTCGGTTATCTGAAATGGCTTCGGTCCACATTATTTCGGATAATCGGGAGTCTACTGCATTAATAATTGTCAGATTTCTTTCAATGTGACTTTTTATCCAGCCTTGTTCTTTTCATAAAAAAATTTCCTCGTTTTAGGAAAATCCCTCTCATATAAAACATCGGCACGTGTTCTGTTTTTTCCTGTCCGACAAACGATGTCGTCCTTCCTGCCCTCAGATTGTTACGATAACATTTTAATACAATCGCATTTTAACAGCATCGCAAACAGCATTAATAATCGCCGTGTGACATGGTATGGCCGCTACGAGAAAATAGCGTTGTGCAATTCCTTTGTTGTGCGAAGGTTTTCCGTTCGTAATCTCGTGGCGGATACTAGAATGGTATTTTAATAGAGATTTTTTCTGGCGTTGACTAACAGCGGAACGTTATGTAAAGTTATCTAAGGTTTATAATATTACCTACTTTCGTGATTTCTAAATATCTAATATTTTGTTGTGCGCTATTTTAATTATTGAAAAGTGTAAAATTGATAATTCCATCAATAGAAAAGTCGGGGTTTTCTTTGCAAACCAATCGGAACCAGCTAAATAATTCAAAACCAATCGGTAAAATAGATTGAATGATTGTTGAAACCCATTACATTATTTGTTTTCAAGGCATATCCTCAACATTACCAATCAAAAACAAAGAAAAACAACCAAGTTGGTATGACAGGTTTGTGCGCTTTTTTTTTCCTGTGCAAATTTGTCAAATTTGTGTAAAACAAATTAACTTTTATTAATCAGGATATTAAACGTAGAGGACACACCTTTATCTATGCTAGTAGTTAACTAATTTTCTTTGTTTAAACATTTGTAACGCTGCATGTATTCATGTTATTCAAATTCGAAACGCCGGTTTTGTTTTTAAAATTATCAAGTCGCAATGAGGTATGTGTGTTTGTAAAATCTTCAGTGAATTTCAAGTTTCCCGCATGGGAGAAATAGTGCTGGACACGCTCACTTGTGGCGCTATTCAGTTGTTTATTATCAAACAGAGATGCCAATCTGTACTGTTTCTATCAATGATACAAAGCAGTGTCAATTTGACTTCTGTTTAAAATTCTAAAATCAAACTTTAGCAAGGGTAAGAAATTTGCATAACTGTAGTCGTTTTCTTTTGCACCTGATTTCGAGATCATGATTTGATATCAGCCAATCACGCTCCTTCATTTTTTAAATCCACAAATAACATTGCAGATATTGTAATCGTGATTCAGAAATCAGGTGCAAAAGAAAACGGCTTGTGTTTGCTCATTTTTTATTTATATATTTTATGCATTTTAGTAATAATGGTGTTTAAAGTCTAGTCTAACCCTTTGCCTGTAACGCTTTCTTGCGCCTTTTTTCCCGGCAAAAAATCTCACCGCAAAATTCGTGATTTTACAGCTTTGTATGAAAATTTACCTACAATGGTTACTAATTCTTGAATACAGTTATAATAACACGAGTTACACAACGAATTTTATATATAAAGGAAACTATAAAAGAAACATTTTTATACAAGTCAGTATTTGCCCTCAAATAATCATGTTTATTTTTTGTCTTACAGCTCGCTGACCACCCTGAGCCACAGCCTGGACGACATCGCCGAAGCGGCGTGCTGTTGGGGGGGCACCCAGGTGCACTCCGAGGCCGTGATGACCATCGAGGAGTTGCGCAACCAGCTGAACTGCTGTTTCGTGTGCGGAGTCTCCTGGGCTGACAGCCACGTATCGCTGGACTGCTCTGAGTGCGGAGGCTATGCCCTAGAGCGCCCCTGCCCCGTTTGCGACGGAGCTTGTGGTGCCACCTGGAAGAGGGATCTGTCTATGGTAAGTTGGACGAATGGTTCTGGACGGCATTCGAAACTACTCGACTGACTGTATTTCTTATAAAATGGCAAAAAATCATTAAAATTGACTTGACAAGTTCACTTTAATGTTTACACTTTGTTTAAAAATAGCCATTAGAAGCTTGCTCTTTATTGCCACTCCGTCTGACAGTCTATTTCTTGTTACAGTCCCATGCCAGTGGCCGGGCTCGTTGGACAGGGGAGTGCGCCCGCAGCCCCTGTTCGGAACCCCAGCAGCAACAGGCCGCGAAGAACTCCGCCATCTCCCAGGAACTCAGTTCACGGATGGAGAAACTGAGTGCCAACTCATGACGCCATTTCACTCTCTAATCCTATTAGAGCTTAAGCCTAGGTTAATTCTGTACCTACTACAGGGACTCTTGTATTTATTTGTGCGCCAGGGATTTTTCGTAACGTTTTCAGTTGTCTGGAAAACCTTCCTCAAAAATTCTCGCCAATTGGCTGGCCCTCCGTGAGCCAAAGCATCACAGGGTTCTCTATATTTTAGGACAAAATGCTGTTTTACATTAAAACCAGGACCACAACGTATCGGATTAGGATGTTTTTTCATAATCAAAAGGCTGTTTTTTTTAGTTCATTTTGTTAGTTAAGAGTCGGCCAGGCTTGGGTTCAGTTGGCAACGTTGGATGGTGACATTATCATTCACTATCAAATTTATGTCTACTTATTACATATCAGCTACATATAAAATAAAATTATCTCGACCAAGTAACCACTTAATTTGTACTGTGAATTAAAGCCAATTTTTGAGGTTATATTTAAATTAAATACTTACCAGTATTACTGTGAACAACTTTTATAACTAAAATTTACACATTGTGAGAAATTTCCTAAATTTTTAACTACAGAAATGAATAAACCGCTTTTATATCTAGTAACTATAGAGTACGAGTACCAAAGAAAATACGAGTACCATCATCCGTCAAAAACAATTTTATAGGTTATGTGACCATATATCTTTTGAATACGTACTGCAGGAGATGTGAAAGGCTGAAATATTTATCTTTCTTGCATATTTTTATAGATATCGTAAGTTAAAGATAAAGAATGTAATTTTTCAGCGTTGCCAACTGTGTCCTTGGTAGGCGCCCGTTAAATGTATGGCGGCTAATTTTTTTTTGTATCTAGGTACTTTTTTCTATGTGAAATCTTTTGTATGTATGCTACTATATATATAATATATCTTCTTCGGTTGATTTAGGCAATTTGTACTGTACAATAACAAAAACAACCTGTTGATATTTACATGTAAAATGTAAGTTCTGTAGATGAATCTAAATTCTTATTTTTATGACTGATTGAAGTAATTGTATTGTGTAACTTAATAAACTATGCATACCCCATATAACAGACACTCATTTTTGTTTCATACCCCTTAACCTTATTCCATATCCCACATGCCATAATATCTTTAAATCGGGCAAATAAAAGTTAAATAAATACCTTTGAATTTCAGGAAGATTATATATAGGCACATAATCTCATTATTAGAGGCAGAATGACCTTTATTCTTTATTTGTAGAAAATCTTGCATTATTTCAAAATATGTCAAATGCTTTATTAATCAGTAGATAATCTATTGCCATCTGTTAATAGAAAATATAAGTAATAAGTTAAAATGATATCTAGAAATCTGTAAAGATGCGAAAGTTGTTCCATCTGTTAATAAAAAATATAACCAATAAGTTAAAATGATATCTAGAAATCTATATAGGTACGAAAGTTAATTTCGCTATTCAAGTTAAGATTGCAGCACCAGTCTTAATCATCTACCTTTGATTTATGTTCCATGGATTAGTTCTCCATCGTGGCACCAGATGGCACTACTTATTTTGAATATGCGCCAAATTTAAACACGATCGTTTATAAAATAAATTATTTTAGTTCATAAACCGATTTTTCACCTAAACACGCCATTTTTTTGACAAAATTGTCGACCTTTGTCATTTTTTCTCTTTGACTAAAAGTATCAGGAGTCCCACTGTGGTACTGTTCAATGTTTAATAATTTCTATCAGGAGTGCAGAAAGCTGAGGAGGTATTTCTTTAAAGTATCTGAAGTTGGATGGATCTCCAGTTTAGATTAATTATTGACTGTTGAAAATTAAAATATGTAAAATTACTAAAGATCACAATTTGTATCAGGAGAGCAGAAAGGCGAGGAGGTATTTTAATAAAAAGTATCAGTAGTTGAATGTTTAATGAGAGTCCCACTTTGGTACTGTTGAATGTTTAAAAATTTCTATCAGGAGTGCAGAAAGCTGAGGAGGTATTTCTTCAAAGTATCTGAAGTTGGATGGATCTCCAGTTTAGATTAATTATTGACTGTTGAAAATTAAAATATGTAAAATTACTAAAGATCACAATTTGTATCAGGAGAGCAGAAAGGCGAGGAGGTATTTTAATAAAAAGTATCAGTAGTTGAATGTTTAATGAGAGTCCCACTTTGGTACTGTTGAATGTTTAAAAATTTCTATCAGGAGTGCAGAAAGCTGAGGAGGTATTTCTTCAAAGTATCTGAAGTTGGATGGATCTCCTATTTAGATTAATTGAAAATTAAAATATGTAAAATTACTAAATATCACAATTTGTATCAGGAGAGCAGAAAGGCGAGGAGGTATTTTAATAAAAAGTATCAGTAGCTGAATGTTTTAGACAGCACAGAAAATTGGTATAATGAAATGGTGAAATATCCAAACTTGTATCAGGAGAGCAGAAAGGTTGAAGAGGTATCTTGACTGAAACTATCGGGAGTTCTTTGGTTGTAGTTTTTCAGTTTTATTTATATACGAAGTGCAGAAAATTGGTATCAAATTATCTGTATCAGGAGAGTAGAATGGCGAACAGGTATTTTGTTTCAAAGTATCAGGAGGTGTGTTGCACCACTTGTTTTATAGAGTCCACTGATTTCATGGTCAGTCCATCAGGGTCAGTAGTAGGTACTTATTTTTGTACAACGATAACTAATTGCTGATTAATCAATTCCCCTGGGATTTATATTTTTTAGAAAGAACAGTGTACTTTCTAAACTATTTACAGATTACTTACCACTTTTATAACTAACTGTTAATATATCGTGCTCATAAGCTACAGATAACCTGAAAGAGTGAGTTCGGTAAATCAGACTCGCAAATATGTAAAACAATTTCACTTTATTATAAATAAAACTTCAGTATATCAACAATATGTACAAAATATATACAAATAAAAGTGTAAATATAATTAGAGAGATAGATGTAATTTTTAATCTTAATGTATACAATTATATTAGTCTTAAATAAGATATAGATAGATAACTGAAAAACACATCAGCAACATTTTAATAATTACAAAATAGGGTTGACGACAACAAAGCAAGATGTAAACTATATGTATAACATAATTCATAATATTTCCATAGTCTTTACGATACAAAGTCTTTTCACTATCTCATTTATAAAGTCTTTTTTGCACTTGTACAGCAGACTCTCCGAAATTGGTAATCGGACGATTTTTTTTCAAAGCGGCGTAGCGGAGGGTTGTTTATACCTATATAGTTACAAACATATTTCCATAAGTATCTTTTCATATTCTCTTTTGTTTTCATATTTTTTCAACACTTCTTTTTTCAAAATGGTACATATTACAATTTACAAGATTTGTTTATAAAAATTATGCAAACAGCTTTGCAAAAATTAACATGCATAATTTTTACATTATAATTCTTTACAATAATGGATGGAAGGGATGTCTAAATAATAAGGATGCGGCGGCATGTAAAATATATCGAGTTATCGCTATCGTGGTTTTGCAATGTTTCAGTATATTTGTTAAATTTTCTTAATTTGAATTCTACATTCCTTTTTATTAATATTGGGAAATAATTGGCAAAAATATTGTATACAATGAACAGTAAAAATTCTGACCTAGAGAATTAATATTCGGAGCAAAATAAAAGAAAGAAATAACTACTAAGACTAAGATATCGTGGAAAAATTAAATCTCTTGATTTTATAAGATTTGACAGCTACACTAAATGTAAATTTTCATGTTTATTTCAAATTCCTATACGCGATTGCTGCTAAGCAATACGCTACCTACTGGCGGCACGCACAACTAACGCATGTGGTATTGGTTCAGTTTTGCGTATGTATGTCTATTGTGAATTTTGAAATATCCGTTGTTATATTAGTTAATTGCTTTGATTAGATATGAATCACTATTGTTGTGAGCGTCATTGTTCCTCTTGGACAAACAAAACCCCAAGATCAGTTTCATACTTTTCCAAAAGCGGGAAAATCTGGAGCTATCGTGGAAACTATAAGTTGGGCATTAAAGAGTTACAGGGGACAAGTATGGATAAAGAAGTTAAAGAATGCAAAGTAGAGTGTGTGCTCTTTACTTTTCTCTAAGAATGACTATTTCCATAAAGGCATGTATGCCATATGTCCAATAAAGAATTTGACATATTTTGAGGTTAAGTTTCATTTTCAGATTGAACGCTTGAAAAAAATATTGTAATCTATTTTAATTTTATATCACTACTTACCCCTTTCAAAATAATTTTACGAGCTTTTTACCTGGTTTAAAGTTCTTGACTACAAATCTTTGATGAATACAATTTCAAACGTCAGTGTCAGGGACCGTAGGTTAGTATAGGTTACTGCCGTTTTGGCGCTACGATCTTAAAATGAATCGCGTATTCCATAAACACTTTTACACTTCAAAAATAACCTTTATGTGTATGTCCATAGGGGTCATCTGTGTCGTCACATAGTACGCAACCAGTACATCATGACTGTGATGTGGGTTGCATAATAAGTTATTTAGAGATAGAATTACTTGAAAAGAAGATTACTTGGGAAGGAGAGAAGATATTCCAGAAAAGTAATGCAACTGGGAAAAATGCTCAAATGCCCATAAGAGTCGTCTCAACTTTACCCCCAAAGATTCAAAATAAAAAACCTGCTATTTTTAGGGTTCTTAGACATATTCCCAAAAATATCACTAAATAACTTTTTTTAAAACAAAAACTGTTCTTTTTTACTTGCACAACTTGATATATCTTACATGGTACCGCTTCGGGACAGAGGATACACTACTACTAAGGGACAAGGGACGCACTGTTTACAACTTCTATACTTATGTATGCATTTCTTAACGGGTCAAAATATTAAAAATTGCATACAATACATGAACCACATGAATAAATCAGCCTTATCGAGTTACAATAATTAATATATCTCATTAAGAAAAAAAAAATAAGTACATTGAGACAATAAAAATAAATACACAACCGCAATAATAGTACAAATGTAGGTGCGAAGTACAAAATAAATTAAATGAAAACAACAAATAAAAAATGAGTGACTAGTGGTCGTGTAACAAAATCAAAACAATTTTGAGGTTATACTAGTAACTAGATATTATAAAATAGAGTCGAATTAGGGTACAGCCTGCAACTAACAAAGTATTAAGTATTTATATAAATAAAAACCTAATGTACATGCAAGTTAGTGGTCGACAATTGAATATCTATCGTTTATTCTTTGTAATATCACGCATACAATCAGTCATGCAGAAATCAGTCTGGCCATGGAATCACTAACGTATTTTTGAGTCAAATGTGACTAAAGAAATGCCTAAAACAATATTTCTAATTAAAAAAGTGATTTTGTATCTACCTGTACCTAAGTCGAGACGATAACTGTTTGAATGGATAAAGAATGTATCGAACATTTTGCTTAAGATGAAAAGGCACAATAAATATCTTTCCTCGCAATAGTTGTAACTGTTCAATGGCGTTTATCACTCATTGGTTTTTACATAATCTCAATGATGAGCAGATAAATTTAATCTTTTTATGGATGAAGGCTGCATTTACCATAGTGGATGAATGAGGTTTGTTTCGGAAGTAATGAGAATACATTTTTTATTCTCTACGCAGCAACACCGATCAGTGGGGAAAACTAATCAGTTGAGCAAAACGATCACGGTATAATTATCAATCGAACTGATTAACATCTATATACAGGGTTATTCAGAACTTATCTCTAAAACTTTGAGGATATGGGCATCCTTAAATAAGAAATCGATATCACCAAAAAAATTTATAATAAAGGTCTTAGGATTTCCCGTAAACAATGTTAAAAGTTATACCATTATAAAGGACTACGTAGATGGGCAACTGTACTTCAACGACAATCTGATATACCACATTCCTAAGAATGTGGTAAAAAAAGTAAACACGTTTTTGTAACTAGAACATCTGGGTGAATAGTTGCAGTGGGGATAATATCTCTATCGTCTATTCCGTCATCAGTCTATGTGTGTACTCGTACTCTCTGTGTGCCGGTGTTTTATTAAACGTAGGAGTGTTAAACTGTAAAATTTTCAAACTGGCTCATATGTACAGTAATGCTGAGTTAATGGACTGTTACCAGTGGATTATCAATTACGAGTTAGGTTTTGTGAGTGGTTGTTGCAGCAAAATGCTGAAAATCCCCAATTTACTTAATAATTTGCGTTTATAAGATCAGCAACCAGGAGGAACATTCGGTTTAGTGTGGCAAAATTGTGTACAAGTCGAGGAATATTATTTCGAACAGCTTTTGTAACAAGGTATGTGCAAATTTTTTATAAATTTCATGTTTCTAATACCTAGTAATCAAGTAGCGCAATTCTTCAAAATTAGTGTAACAAAATTTTATTAATTTTAAAGACACGTCACTTTGGTCACATCTATCTATTTTTAAGTTTATTTTAAAGTAAAAACGCTGCAAATCTTTTTTTGCGCCGGGTGTCGGTATACTCTCAGAACTTACGAAGTTTTTCGTGCTAGCCAGTTTGCATTGTCAGTCCCAAGGTCACTCCATTACAGTGGACCAGTATCAAGCGGCGTGCAATGAAAAATTTTTAAATAGTTTTCAGACCCCGCCAAAAAAATTTTTTTTGCACTACCACATTTCTACATGTATGTTGAACATCCCCAAATTTTATTATGGATAAGTTCTGAATAACACTGTATACAGTGAGACTGTGTTGGCGCCAGGGTATAAAGACATTGAAAGAAATGAACGTGCAGATGAACTTACTAGAAAGGGACGCAAAATGCCTTTCACAGGAACGTAGCCAACTTATGCAGTCACTTATAGTGCCGCTAGAACGGCTTTGGGAAAATGGGTGGGGGTAAAAACTAGACAAAGGCACTGATGGAAGGCCATTTGTAGAAAGTAACTAGAGATGCTGGACATGAACTAAGTTCAGCTAAGGAATATAACACGGCTGATATAATAGGTCACTCCCATCTCCGGAAGTATCTCTATAATCTAACATTGGCAGAAAGAAAGTATGGTAGGCCTGATCTGCCGATGACCTGGCGCTGCACAATGTAAATTTTTCAACAACCGACTGCGACTGTGGCACCATCTTTCAATTGTCAAAATTTTGTTTGAGGTCGATATCTCAACTCGTTCAAAAGCTATAGGGGGGGGGGGTACTTTAGGGACGGATAGACTGTGCGTATCAGGTTAATGCTCCTGGGTAAACCATTCTCGGAACCTGGTGAGCTAACGGAAATTTCAGCTAGTAGACTTTTGGATATAATGCAAAGAACAAAGATACTAGCTGAATAGAAGATCGGCGGGATGCACAATTAGGCCTGGCTTTGGAACTCAGAGGTTACGAGCCACATAGAGGAGAACACAGTATAAAGACTAACCTGTAAATCCTCCCTGTCGGCATCTTTCATGTTTTTAAGACAAGTCTCATTCAGCACGCTTTTAAAACTCGAAAATAAGACTGTATTTAACGTTAATGTACAATTATTGCCGCCGCTATTATATCTTTCCTCAGTCTATACCCGTGGCACCTAAGACTGTACGAAGCAGATCGTTAAAGTATGCGA
Source organism: Pogonocherus hispidulus (assembly GCA_963924545.1). NCBI lineage: Eukaryota > Metazoa > Arthropoda > Insecta > Coleoptera > Cerambycidae > Pogonocherus > Pogonocherus hispidulus. Next base: position 1,377,067 of record OZ004698.1, read on the forward strand.
AAAACCATGTTTTCCCCAGTCCAAGCACATTTATTTTTGATATTTTTCATCTTAGTTCTGCCTGTTTCAATTGCCTATAAATGTTTAAGCAATATTTATGACATAATCAACATTTTTAAAATGTATTTCCAAAAATTATTTCCATTTTCCATTTTCTGAAGTTGGGATATATTTTTTGAGGCAAATTAAAAACAAACTAATAAAAAAATACATACGTCGACTTGTTTCACCATTTTATTAACAAATTTAAGGATTTATAGCGAACACCCTGTATACCCTGTGAAAAGTGAATGACGATCAGATCATATTAAATGTTTTACGAATAATTTATTTTACAATAACTGGATTGGGAAACAATTTTTTGCTTAAACTGTCATTGATTTCCCGGATTAAATAGACTCAATTCACCTTTGCTACCATACGATCTGCCCGTCTGAAAATATTATGCCAGAGAGATTATCTCGGTTAGTTTCTATGCTGTGATATAACTCAGTAGCCCCCCTTGTAGGCTCCTTGTTTATCATTTCCAGATTTATACGTTCGATTTCCCTCAAAGTGGTTTTTCTTGTTGACTCGTTTCTTTCATTAACATGTTTGTCAACATGATGAATACGTTTTGAATATCAGAATAAATGGAACAATCATAACAGAATAAAATTCTGTAGATTTTTTCGCAGTAATCGAAAAATATCAATTAAACTACATCCCAACAGGTTGATTTAACGTTCCATAGTAGAATTTTACGTACTTTTCTAACATGATCTTACAGATGTTGAATTTTAAAATAATTGTGTGCCTGATAGAAATATAAGAAAAATAGGTAATCAATGGGCCTTTTCCACATCTTTTTTTTATTCGCTTATTATAAAATATATACTTAGTTATGCCTAAAAAGTATTTTTTTTTAATTTTTTTCATCGCCAGATATATTTTGAAAAAATTGTTAAAATTACCATATATTTCAAATAACGCGCCATTGACGTCATACTCCAGTTCGTTGTTGTCTGTTGGCTGCCCTGCATTTTGTGTTCTGTCAAGTGAAGTTGTGCTTAACCTAACTTTCGTTTTGTGTTTTGATTAACTTGATTTAAAATGAATAAAATTGAAGAGGGATATCTTAAGGCTGATTCAACAATATGAAATCGTTAACGATTTCTACGTCACAAATATGAACTTTCTAAGTGCTGAAGTGTGCAATGTTAAGAAAAGTAGGTTAGTTTTTATAACCTAAGTTATTAAATTGTCATTTGTCATTTAGTTGATACTAGCACAGATTGGGCAGTGTTGTCACCTTTAGCGAAAAATATCTAAAAATTATTTTGCTCAAGGGATAAATTGTAAAATAATCGTGTTTATTTGCTTTAGTAATAATTTATGGAGAATATTTCACCTAAAAATACATATTTTCATTTCAAAATTACCATTTCACCTATAAATACATAATATTTTCATTTCAAAATTACCAGAATGTAAATTTAATTGTTGCCAAGAAAAAAGTAAAATTATATATGACAACGTGGAGTCGTTCTTTAGCTTGTCTATATTTTATTGGCTACTAGTGTGATGTCAGCGAACCGCACAGTTTGAAATGATTTATTAAGACCGGTTACTTTGTACTTAGATAACTTCGCTTAATTACAATTCTTTAATAAATTGGGTTGATTCTACCTTTACTTATGTACCAGTATAACGTTTGATATTAATAAAATAGTAAAATTCAATTTAGTGGAAAAGGCCTATTATTATAAAGTATTTTTAACAAGTGGAACACGAAAGCACTGCAATTTAAAGGAATGTTAAAACAAGTACTCTGCAGTCAAAAGCACTGTTCACAAATAAAATTTCTCCATCATATACTAGAAGGTAACCATATTAACCCTCAACGCCATTATCAGACATAGATCGGTTTCAAACTTCTCGTCAGTACAGCATATGTGGAAAACGAGACAAATGATATCGACAAGCGTGATATCCTCACCTGACAGCCATATGTACAATATTATCCTTTATTGGTTTATGGCTTGTCTGCCCGACAATATTGCCAATCGACACATTGACGCAGTGTTTCACAAGTACCTGTATAGAAGTGTCACCAGGATAGAGGAAATTATTACTTGAACTTGAAAGTACAGCTTCGAAGTGAAGATATAGCGGAAAATATCTTGTTTAAGAGCACGTTTGCCCTCCCTTGTCGATGAAGATACAACTGGCCAAACAAATTGTAACATTTTAGTCAAAAAACCGTACGGGTCGACTGCAAGTATTGTTACTGTGGCATTTTTAAAGACATTCTGTAAGATTATGTTAGAAACCCATCCACATTTTTCTAATTAATCATTATAAAAGAACTGGCAGAACTCTCCAGATAAAAAATATATCACATCAAAAAGCATAAAAAAGCGTATAAACACGAAAATATATAAATCGAATAAAAAATCAACAAAAACTAAAAACAAAGCTTAGCTATAAAAACTAACAAAAAAGCAACAACAAATATATCACAGATCTAGTTTCACAATATGTAAAAATCTATAAAAGTATCACAGGGTAAATCTTTGTTAGACTCGTTCTTCAATCACACTCGGATTCGCTCACATTTTGCCTAACACGGCTCATTCTGGTTCCCAATTTCCGTTACGGCATACCAATAATAAAATAATACTACAATTAACGCCTTCGGAAATTGAAAACTAGTGACGGCCCATCAAAAATTGATAGAAGAGGTATACTGAAGTCACCGAAAGAATAGAGTTACCGTGAATTGAATGTGCACTAAACGTGTTGTCGCAGATGTTTAAGCTGAAAACTGTGTGCGAAATAGTGGCGACTTCCAAACTTCAGGCCTAATTTCGACGGAACAGGCCACGGAAAGGCTTCCATCAAGTGTTAAGCAGAACAAATACGATTTTTTAGGAATTTTCAGCCATTCTACTCGGACTAATAACACCTTTGTAACTCTAGACCTTCGGAGACTCGAGTATAGACGCGTCTTACATCAATAGTAATTAAAACTGACTAGTATAGTAATGTCGCAACAAAAGATAATATACCTGCTCCAGCACTTCTCGGTTCTTCCGTTTCCTCGACTTCCGTTTGGTTTTCGTCGGCGTGTCGGAGAAAATGTCCGAGTTGTTCGCTATGCCCAGACGCAGATGTATCGGTAACTTTCCATCTGCAACACGGACATTCGGGCTAGTTATAGGTTTTGGTTTGATGCGAGTAGGAGGAAAACGTGTGATACACTTATTTTTTCTTAAAACAACCCGTCAGATGACAATGTAAACAAAAAAGTGAAACTTTTTGTCTTTGGTGAGGGTTTTTTTTCAATATCCAAATGAAACGTATTCAAACAGTTATTTTTGACTCCTCTTAAAAAAATGTTTTCAAACCTAAAGTTTGACACAGACTGCAAACCGTACAATGTTTTTTTATTTTCTTTTTTGGCCATCAACTATATAGAAATTCTTTTGTATAACAGTAATATCAAGAGAATTTTAAAAAAAGTAAAATCTTTTCCAAGCAATACGTCATTTTAAGGAAAAACAAAGCGTATAAACAAAACTTAAAACACTTTTCTCTGTGTATCAAAGAAATTTATAAGGAAAATGAACTGCAAAGAAAGAAACAAAGTCTGAAACAGATTTATATTTTCTAGCATAATATACAGGGTGTCTCCTAGATAGAGGCAAAAAATCCAAGGACGTATTCTGTGTCAAAAAATAAGGTTTTTTTTCATTGGGTCTTATGGCAGTTGTTGTCGAGCTATAGAGCGTTAAAAATAAGTTTTTAATTTTTAATTTCTAAACTGTTTAAGGTGATTTAACCAAATTCGGTATATATATTTAGTATGTCACTGGGCATGAAACAAAAAATTATCAGCATCGATCATTAATTATATATATAAAAAAAATTCTGTACAATATTACAAATAAAATAGGTCGTCATATGCATATTAGAGTTTTTGAACCCCTTAAAATTTACGTTATCGTTATGGTTATTCTGAGCATGCGCAGTGCCGAAATTGATACTATTTTCGGCTCTGCGCATGCGCACAATAACGATAACGACGTGCTAAAATTGAAGGGGTTCAAAAACTCTCTAATGTATTCATTTTTTGTCTCTACACATTTTTGTAGAGATGGGAAATTCCCAGGAAGATATTTTTTTGGAGATATTCCCAAAATATATTTCGTTTATGTTGCCAAATGTTTCCCGTGAACAATCCCAGGGAATATTTCCTTGGAAACTTTCCAGGGAAATATTTTCATGGGAAGTTGCCCAGAAATATTTCCCACCAATGTTTTTGTTTTTTGAACATGTGTATTGACTTATTTTTTGGCATTGCAGGTAGGTACTTGACTTGATTCTGGAAATTGTTTCAACATGTATTTACAGCAATTATTTGTACTTATTATTTTTTAGTAACTTTAACTTGCCAACTTCAGATTCTTAAAAAATGTACAAACAAGAAAAGTAGTGAAAAGACACCAATGACGCACAAAAACTGAAAAATGCCTTTAACAGATACCTATCTCAAGTGGCGATTCAAATTACCGATGAGGGCGCTGCAAATTGTAAACTAATATGGAAGAAGACGAGTAAAAATTTTGCATTTTATATCACATTATCTAGCAATTTAGCATCATCTGCCATAAATATAGTGACTTCATGTGCTAGTTAGGGTGAAATAAAGGACAAAAAGAGTGGTAAAAGCAGTCAAACGTCCCATAAGTGCTTCATTGCTAATTATATGATTTTTTTGGGTTGAAACAGGTACCCTAGTTTTTGTTTGCTTACATTTTGGACTAAAATAAGTGTGATAAACTGTATGGTGATACCATATTAGTGCTTGTTTTTTGTTAAATAATGTTTAAATTAAAATATATTCTGTTTTTATAAGACTAATAATCGAAAAGTATAGACAAACTGCAACAAAGTGGTTATGTTGTGTAAATAAACGTGTTCCCTCTGTTATTAAATTGTTAGATGCCTTTTGGAGAAATGAATAAGAAACAGTTTCTTATACTAGGGCCAAATTTCTACCAATCTTCAATCTTAAACACTTGTATTGACACATGTTGTGGAATGACACCCATAAACACGGCAGTTTGTGTTGTGCTGATTTCTTTAGAATGCCATTTTAAAATGTAAAAATAAAGATGTACAAATATTAATCACGTCGTTTTTAACTTTGTAATACCAAAAAATCACAAGCACCACTAAATTATTACGTTAAACAAACCCAAACACGTGTTATTTATCATTATATCAGCAATAAGCCTCCAAAAATGATCTTTTAAGTAGGTTCAAATATTTTCATGCAGAGGACGCATTAATTTTTGGAATCGCCAATACAATATAATTCCATTAATTCTTAATCCTAAGGTTATGTTTATGTAGTTATAATTTGGCGGGAAATTCAAAATAATACGGAAATATTTCCCGGAAGCTTCCTGAAATCTTCCCGGGAACATTTCCTTCTTCCTTTCCCGGAAAGTTCCCATTTTGGAGACTTTCCAATATGGGAATTTTTAAATTTGTGTTAGACAGCCTGTAACTCGACAACGGCTGCCATAAGACCCCAGGGGCGCGTTCAGATCAAACGCCGGGCAAGTAAAAAACGTCCGGTAAAAGGTAACTTGGTTGTTGCGTCCGACGTTAAATGATTCTGAACGTGTGGTTGTGATTTGGGAAATCGAAAACAACATAACCTATAATTATGCATAACAATAACAAAATAAACTGAATATGGCTGTCTCATCAGAGTCTGACTCTGATGTTGTCTCTGAATAAACAGTAAATACCTATATATTCGTTGCTGTGAATCTTTTAACTGTTCTGTGCTGTGAACTGTCCAAGAAATAAATATTTTACAAAGAACTAGAAAAGAGACGCCGACGACAAATTTTCAACCCATTTTAGTACTTTGTGTGAACTGAAAAATGTAAAATGAATAATGCAGGGATAATTTTTTATTATAAAAATGTAATGGTTATGGATGATGCAAGGGATTTGGATGATGAGGAAGAGTTTGAAAGTGATCATGAGCTGGAGCATTTATAAGTTATAATGAATTCGATTTTCATCAAGATTGAGATCATTATCCTCATTCACCACAAGATTGTGTGAGTGGGTAGTTATTGAGTCCATACTTAATTTACCTATTTTCTATTTTTCGAGGCTCCTTATTCAGAAATCACAAATAAATGAAAATTTCACAATCCACGTCATAAGCATCTACTTATAAACATAGAATCAACAATATTAATACGCATGCGCGACAACTTTTATCGAAGTATTATCTTGGGTAAAAAGTTGTATACCCGACGTCTTTATCCCAATAAATCTGAACGCTGAGTTGTTTTTTACCCCAACGAATCTGAACGGGTTTCAAAGTGCCCGGTAACGCCCGGCACTTGATCTGAACGCGACCCTGGTTTATATAACAAAAAAACTTACTTTTGACCACAGAATACGCCCCTGGATTTTTTACCTCTATTTAGGAAACACCCCGTATATTATGAAATCATCAATATGTACGTTTATTACCACCTGTTTAACACGGATCGATCACTGTTTTACTCGTCTATTTTCTTACAGTCTACGTCTGCACGGAGACCGCATTCTGCGTTTGTTTCTTTCTTTGCCCCAATCTGAGTGAAGCGACAACAAAAATGGACAAAAAAATAATAAAATATGTGAGGTTGTGGCTGTACCTGTCCGGGCACCACTGTATCTAAATCTGAAATGCTTATGCTTGTACACTCGAACTGTTCGTTGAGTTTTAACGGCTAAGCAAAACCTCCTCGAAAAGTAATCGGCATGCACGATTCTCTTTATAGCAGCATATTCTAGACAAGCAGAAGGGCATTATTTGTAAGAGGAGTGATTTCGGGGACTGTTAGTTCCATGTTAGTAACAAACGACAAGGGAAAAATAGTGCCAGTGAGCAGCGTTAAGTGAGCAATTGCCATGAGTGTAACTTTAAATAGCCGTTTTATTTTATTCAAGTATAAATTATTTCAATTTAGGAAATTACTTAGCAGAAAATGATAATTTATACAGTAACCACAGATATTATATAATATAGATTAAAAAAATATGCCCGTACTTCAAGTATATGTTCAACTGAACCTGATGAAGTGATATTAACTGATTCAGGGCGTGCAATTGCAGTCCAAGTTAAGAACTGTTGTAATGAGTGAAGTTTGGGTTAATGATACATACAATTAAATTACAATTCATTAACTGATAAACGGGTAATCGGATATATTCATATTCAAATAATCGGTTAATTTCGATAACTGTTTATTCAAATAACGGATTATTGGGGTATTTTGAATAATCGATTATTCACATTCGGTAAGTAACTGGTTATTCGAATATGGATTATTCAAATTAGTAGCTTATATAGAAAAACCTATTATTCAAATAAGGGATTAACTGATGAATGGTTAATCGGATATTCCATTATTCAAATAATGAATTATTTCGTCATTCTGACTAATCGATTTTTCAAATTAATACCTTATTTAGAATAATCTATTATTTAAATAAGGGATTAACTAGAAAACAGCTAATCGGACATCCCATTATTCAAATAATTACTTAGTTATTCTGTTTAATCGATTTAACCGGGAAATAATTGCTTATTTGAATAACGGATTATCAAATTACAAGCTTATTTTCGATAATCTATTGTTTAAATAAGGGATTAACCGGTAAACAGCTAATGGGGTATCCCATTATAAAAATTAACCGCTTATTTAGAATAATCCATTATTTAACTAAGGGATTAACTGGTAAACATCTAATTGGATATCCCGTTTTTCAAATAATTACTCAATTAAACAATTTATCAAGTAACCGGGTAATAATTGGTTATTTGAAAACGGATTATGTATTCAAGTTAAAATCTTATTTTGAATAATCTACTATTTAAATAAGGGATTAACTGGTAAACGGCTAATGGGATATCCCATTATAAAAATTAACCGCTTATTTAGAATAATCCATTATTTAACTAAGGGATTAACTGGTAAACATCTAATTGGATATCCCGTTTTTCAAATAATTACTCAATTAAACAATTTATCAAGTAACCGGGTAATAATTGGTTATTTGAAAACGGATTATGTATTCAAGTTAAAATCTTATTTTGAATAATCTACTATTTAAATAAGGGATTAACTGGTAAACGGCTAATGGGATATCCCATTATAAAAATTAACCACTTATTTAGAATAATCCATTATTTAACTAAGGGATTAACTGGTAAACATCTAATTGGATATCCCGTTTTTCAAATAATTACTCAATTAAACAATTTATCAAGTAACCGGGTAATAATTGGTTATTTGAAAATGGATTATGTATTCAAGTTAAAATCTTATTTTGAATAATCTACTATTTAAATAAGGGATTAACTGGTAAACGGCTAATGGGATATAACATTATAAAAATTAACCGCTTATTTAGAATAATCCATTATTTAACTAAGGGATTAACTGGTAAACATCTAATTGGATATCCCGTTTTTCAAATAATTACTCAATTAAACAATTTATCAAGTAACCGGGTAATAATTGGTTATTTGAAAACGGATTATGTATTCAAGTTAAAATCTTATTTTGAATAATCTACTATTTAAATAAGGGATTAACTGGTAAACGGCTAATGGGATATAACATTATAAAAATTAACCAGTTATTTAGAATAATCCATTATTTAACTAAGGGATTAACTGGTAAACATCTAATTGGATATCCCGTTTTTCAAATAATTACTCAATTAAACAATTTATCAAGTAACCGGGTAATAATTGGTTATTTGAAAACGGATTATGTATTCAAGTTAAAATCTTATTTTGAATAATCTACTAGTTAAATAAGGGATTAACTGGTAAACGGCTAATGGGATATCCCATTATAAAAATTAACCGCTTATTTAGAATAATCCATTATTTAACTAAGGGATTAACTGGTAAACATCTAATTGGATATCCCGTTTTTCAAATAATTACTCAATTAAACAATTTATCAAGTAACCGGGTAATAATTCGTTATTTGAAAACGGATTATTCAAGTTAAAATCCTATTTTGAATAATTTATTGTTTAAATAAAGGATTAACCGGAAAACGGCTAATGAGATATCCCATTATTAAAATTAACAGCTTATTTAGAATAATCCATTATTTAACTAAGGGATTAACTGGTAAACATATAATTGGATATCCCGTTTTTCAAATAATTACTGTTATTCCGATTAAACAATTTATCAAGTAACCAGGTGATAATTGGTTATTTGAACACGGGTTATTCAAGTTAAAATCTTATTTTGAATAATCTATTGTTTAAATAAGGGATTAACTGGTAAATGACTAATCGGACATCCCATTATTCAAAAAATTACTTGGTTATCTTGAATAATCGTTTACAGTAACTGGGTAATTGGTTATTCATTCAAATAATAGATAATTAAAATGAATAACCTTTTTAGAATAACTTATTATTTGAATATGGGATAAACTGAATAATGACTACTCGGATATCTCAGTATATAAATAATCGGTATGCTCGGTTTGTTGAAATAAGCTGTTAATAACCAATTACCTTGTTATTTTGAATAATTTATTTTTCTGTTAGTTATAACACATCTAGTAATTCAAAATAACCAATTATTCCGAGAACTATTGTTCTTTTGTCTAAAGAAGCTGTAACTTCAACTTTTGCGTATGCAAAACACGGGTTATATGGCCACCGTCAGATCATTAATAAAATTTGTTTCAACTTTTGCGTATGCAAAACGTAGTATAAAAAAAATCAGACTGCGCCTTTTGACAAACGAGTTTTCTTTATATTTTTAAAAAGTCAGAAATAAAAGTCAGTAAAATAATCAAATGAAGAGTTAATTTAATAAACTGTTATTTCTAATAACCGATTTTATCAATTAATAATTATCCAGTTATTTGAATAATCATCTGCTGCTATTCGAATAAATGATTATTATAGTTTATCAAGTAATAACCAATTATCAAGTAATAATTATACCAAACAATGTCAAATGAATCCGAATAACTACCAAATGAAGATAACACTTACCACTACTAGTTATATCTTGTTCCTTGGACTTTCTCTTTATCTTCTTGAAAACGGCGCCCTGCAGCGCGTTTTGTAACAATCTAGAGGAAACGCCTTCGATGGGAATCCTGCTAAGTTTCTCGGCTCTCTTTTTACTCAGCTGAGCCCTGAGATCCCCTGCGAGATTAAAAATCGATATATATCATCGATATATAAGAATCACATGTATGTAACATATGATTATACAAGGTATTGTAAAAAAGATATAAGTATATGAAATAAAATGGCCGTTTCTATTATATCAAGTGTTTATACCTCCTTTCATGAAACTAATATATTATTTTAACTACTATGATCGCCAAAGGAAATTCAAGATACTCATTCAAGGGTTTTTTGATTTCGAATTTTAGGTTTTTTTTTTACTGAAAGTTACAATTTTGCAAGTTTGTATAATGGCCACCGTCAGATCATTAATAAAATTTGTTTCAACTTAAAAGTAATTTTAGAAATATTAAATGAACATCCCAAACTTTTACTAGTGATACTTCTAGACACCAGATTCCAGCCAAATCAAACTGTCGATAAAATCCATCGCCCATCTCGCATATACCGATTCCAATTAAATACGAATGGGTAAAAAAACAAGCTATACAGTATAAACTTACCTTCACTAACCACGGAGTTCTCCTCATCGCCGCTATTATTCTCGACGATAATCTCCGGCTCTTCTTCTTCTTCTTCCACCGGCAACTCCACTTTCCGTTTCACTTCCTCCCTCTGCTTTTCCTCCCCCTCCTTGCTAAGCTTCAGCTTGCCACTGTCACGTTCGTACTTCGAGGGATTCTTAATCCTGATCTCGATCTTCCTCTCGAACCGGCGTTCCATGGGCGTGACGTGTCGCTCACTCCTCAGCGAAATTCGAGACTTTGCGCGTGACTTGTCTTGAGATTCGGTCTTCTTAGGGGCAGGCCTCCTCTCGCTTTGGCTCTTGACGTTTTCCTTTACAACTTCCTTCCTATCAAGCGGAGAGCGGCCCCTATTGCGTGATTTGTCGATTCTATCCCTTCTCCGCCTTTGGCTCCTCCTGGAATCCGTCAAAGGTTCCGCCTTAATATCCCTTTTGTCTCCGTTTACTAGTTTGGCGAACGATAAGACAGGTGGTTTAGTGACGTTACGTTCTTTAACCTTGAAACGACCTTCGTTATCGCTTGCCGAATCTTCATCGGAAAAAATATCTGCCACTTTAGGATTCAGTTCTATGCCGTCGCCTTCTAACAAAGTGTCTTCTCTAAGGAGATTTTCCAATTCTAGCACTACATCAGATTCGTTTGGTATTTCTTCTTTTGCTTCTACAGGTTTTTCTTCAGGAACATCAACAGTAGGGGTGGAAACTTGTGTCGGAACTGCTGCTATCTCAGGCGGTAGTACAGGCGTGGGCACCGAATTTTCTGGTGATTTTTCTTCTTTTGGCTTCAGCCGAATAATCCCTTCTCTCTTTTTAATCTCGTTGCTCTCAAATTTCCTCTTCCTCGCCTCCAAAATCGGATCCAGTGGCTTTTCATCTTTCTTCGGACTGGCGGGTGATTTCCTCGGTTTATCTTTACCATCTTCCACCTTGTTCTTCACCCCCAATCTTTCCCGCACTGGCGCTCTATTTTTCGGAGAATTATCTGTACTCTTACCGACATTCCTGCGCCTAGGTGATAAGGACCTCCGCCTGGGTGATAAAGATCGACGTCTGGGTGATCTAGATAGTCGCCTGGGCGATCTAGACACTCGTCTTGGTGAAACAGATCTCCTTGGAGATCTTCGTGGCGTTAGAGATCTTCTAGGGCTTCGAGAGGGACTTCTAGATCTAGAGTAAGATCGTCGAGGTGATCGTTTGCGTCTCTCGATAATCGCCTTATTCTCCAGCACGAACGCCGCACTTCTGGGCGAGAGTGGAGCAAGTGTCGCTGTGGTAAGAGATTCTGTATTGATTGCTAGTGGAGACAAGGGTCTTTCAAAAAACGGTGGTGGTTGGTTAATTACGGCAATGTTTGGGGGGGCAAATAGAGGATTAAATGGAGGGTTCCCAAATGGAAGCACTGGAGGTGGGTATGCAGCCAGAGGGGGCACAAAGGGTATGTCTTGTAGCGGTGGGTTTGGAAATTTGTGAAAATTTCGAGGCCTTCGTCGGTTTTGAAAGCTTCGATGGTTCATAGGGGACCTTGATCTGGGACGTTTTCTTGATGGGCTGTGATTTTCGTCGAACGTAGGTTTATTTTCGACCGCAGGTTCGTCACTGGGTTTCGCACTTACTAGCTCCTTAACTACGCATTCTGTATTGATTTCGTTATTGCATTCAGTGTGCTTGATTACTTCGACGGGGGTATTACATTCTGGTTTTTCAACAGCTGGTTCGCTAGGCTTAGTGTCTGAATCAGATGTTGAAACCATTTCAGAAGCACCACGCTTCTTTTTCTTTGTCTTCTTCACCTTGGGTTTTTCACTTTTTGATGGCAAGTTTTCCTTGGATTTACTTTTACCTTGAATTTCATCATCTAATTCCTGCATAAGAGCTTCTAAACTGTCTGCTTTGTGCAATTTCCCTGGACTGTCATCCTCTGAAGCAGCCTCCTCCTCTTCCTCTGATTCAGTCTCAGACTGGTCTGACTTATTGTAACGGTTGAATTTGCTTGATTCCTCTTCTTTCTTCTCTTCTTTGGCATTTGCAGCACAGTACCTGTGTTGAGGCAAATTTATCGTCACCGCACCATCACTTGGCGTTTTGTCAGATACTGTTCCTTCTTCAGATGCCATGGTAGGGATCGAAATGAGATTAGGATTTTGATTTCTGTTGTTAAATTGCCCCTAAAAAATTACTTACTTCAGAATTTTATCTATTAAAATATAATTGTTCAAAAATCAATCAAAAATGTATTTGGCTTACATTTTTGCTATTTCGTCCTTGGTGGGGTCCGAAAAATCTCCCCCTCTTGTTTTGTGGACCCCTCATTGACCTATTATTAAAACGATTATGTTTATCTGGACTTCTCTGCGCACTGTGCTGGAAACGCATATTACCATTTAATGCTGCATTCTTCTTCTTGATAGTTCGCAAAGCAGCTAAACGTAACGCTTCTAAATCCTCTTCATCGTCAGAAGTGGAAAGCTGGAAAAGTTTAACGTTGGTTTTACTTTCATAATGATGCTTATTTATCTACGTCTTAAAAATGACTTTAGTCTACAATATGAATCGATACAATTACAACAGAATATTATTTACCTTCTTCGAATCGCCCATCATTAGTTTTTATAAATAATTTACGTCTTACGTCTTGAATCAAACACTGCAACAATATGGCGCTGATTGTTTGACAACCAATACTTTCTCCCATTTCTCTCAATTTTGTTTCGTTGAGCTGTCGAAAGGTGTCTCTACTTTCGACACCTCCAACGCTACCACAATGATAAAAAGTAAATCACCAAGCAAAACGGGTTTGTTATAAAATCAATACACGGGTGTAGAGTTTTCACACGACATATTAATTAAAGCACTAATTAAAATTTGCGGTATTCAACAATTAATTTTGTTCGTGTTCATATGCAATTATGCATGTAATATTCATAGAATAAATTAATAGGCTTATTTTCTACACAGCAATCACGAATCAGTCGGAAAGAATGTGATTGGATAAAAATAAAAACCTAAACAGTTTGCTGCCTAGTTTTGCGTCTCTAACCGATTTGTGATTGTCGTAGAACAGGACTACAATTTCTTGTTTGGCCTACATTTACATCATTCTTATAAAAATATATTGGAAAATTCTATGCGCTTCTATGCTTTCATGTAATATGCAATAATATTAGACGTTGAATGACAAAATTTTGACGTTCAACAGATTAGAGCACAGAACAGATTAGAGTAATTTTCTTCAACTTGAGCATAAAAACAAAAACGAACAAACTCTTTACACGCTTTCCCGATACTTTTTGAAAAGTTAAATTCCCTAAATATCGATTGACTTGACAGATTTAGATTGTGATTGTGCTGCTGCTGCGGCGATGTATTGTCAAAATAAAACTTATAATAAATTTTAACAAATTAGATTATTAGTTAAATTAACTAAACTACATACCATTTATATTAAGCATGAAAACAGTGCTGGTGATAGTTTCCGACTTTTCGCTTTCTATTTAACCTTAAACTTGTGTCGTAAGTGTCACCTAACTATTTCCGATTTTCGGCAACAGTTCAAAGTTTTTAAAAGATCAACAAACTTTAATGTATGCTTCGAAAATAAACTGAGTTTTGAGATAATTCCGCCGCCAAAGTATTATGGCTACGAGGTTATTAATCGCTAAAGATGGATAGCTGGCACTCAGAGTGGGTACTTGATGACCCTGTTACCAATCAGCATCAGCATTTGCTCAGTACTCTTGACCGAACCACTGCCTCATATAAAAACGAAAACATTGCCCTGGATAGCCCCAATGTATTCAAGGATGACTCCATTGAAAGTGGCACAGAAGAACATGCCGAAAAAAGTGATACTAGCCTAATAAAACCCACTTTTAAAAGTATTCTCCAGGCCAAGAAGAGATTGCAGGCTTTCTCAGCCGCTAAACAGTTGAGGAGGAATTTTTCTAAAGATGAGAAGACTGAGGATGCAGGAAAGTCAGATAAAACGTTACCAAAAAAATCAAAGAAAGGTAAGTAGCAAGGTAGTTTTTGTCATTATGACAAATGGCAAAAATTGAGATGAGATGTCAATGAGATTGTTGCATTGTTAGTTCAAAAACTACTGGATCATTTGTAATGTCATTGTAAACCACAAACATAATTTATATTAAACATTTATCTACTCCGAAGATAAACTAACAGGTTAGTTTTTTTAAAGACAAAAATTATTGATCATTTTTTAACAACATACAATTCAAATATGTTTAATTAAGTTTTAAAATTATTTACAACATTAATTAAGCAATCTTGTATCAAAAGGACTAGGAGAACTAAGCAATAGAACAATAATAAGTTTTAAAATTATTTACAACATTAATTAAGCAATCTTGTATCAAAAGGACTAGGAGAACTAAGCAATAGAACAATCATATTTCTTCTAAAAATATTGTTTTGTCTTGATAGCATTGTATCCTCTGGATAAGGCTAAGGCTGTAGTTAAGGAAATTGAAGAAATTAAACAGAAAGAAGTGGAAGAGGCCCAGCAAGAGCAGAAGAAAATCGATGCTATTATGGCCTCTGTAACGTTGAAGGAGACTTACCACGTAAGATCTAGGTCTCCATCTTCAGGTTGGTAAAAAACAGCTTTTTAAATTTATAGATAGTTCATAGAATTTTCCTACCAATTGTTCACTAAAATGATTGCGACCATGTAAAATTTTTTAATATTCTTGATGAATCTAATAATTAAATTGTTATTAAAAAATGGACTACACAAGTTAAATGTCTTTAAAATTTAACTACCTTTTTTTTGAGCAAAATTAACTTTTTCTTCTGATTCGCCCAAGGTAGAAATACAATGTGTTAAAAATTAGTTATGCTTTCGCATACAATCAACACATACTATATGAAAAGTCATTTTAAAAACTTTTACCTCATCAAAATTAACAGTTTTAGACCATTGGGTATAAAACTAAATAGAAAAAACAAAAAACATATACTGATTTAGGGACGTACGGTATGTAAAACCTCATTTTGTAAAATAGCAACTGATATTTGCAAGTAAGGTTTAATGATTTTTCTCCACGATATTATAGGGTATAGGCTCACATATTCCTTAAATTATAGTTATCCTAACAATAACAGTTACTTCAGTACTTTCTTATTGTTTGACTTAATTTTGTTTACACTCCGTTATATTTTAATTCTCTAATTACACTTTAAGGATGATTCTACATTTTGTACGATATCTGTAAAACTTTCACATTTTATTACCTACCTACCTACGTCTTTACCATAGTTAATAACTTTAACATAGTTGCAAGAGTTCGAATTGCAATTGTCAAACTTGAAATATCAAAAAAAATAAGTATAGAGGCAAAACTTTTCTACATCTTTTACTATTTCCCATTTAGAGAGAGAGAAGCAGTTCAAAAAGAGAGAAATAAAGTGTCGTAACTACAGACGTTCCGACTCGTTTATGCGGCGATCCGCATCACCTGACGATTACAGCAAGAAACCTCGTAAATTAATCTATCCCAGAAACTGGACTGAATATAAGCAGAAATGCTTGACAACTGTCAAAGATGAGGAGCTGAAATCGAAAATTTTTCCCAAAATAAAACATAGCACGCATGAATTGGTGACAAAGTTTTTGACGTTTGACGGGCCGTCTCCTCTTATAGAATCATATAAGAGTCTTTCTGTTGAGGAGAAGGTGGAAAATGTGCCAATGTCTTTCTTGAGGTATTATTTTACGTAACAGGCTGTTATAAGATGTTTATGTTTTTTTTTTTTTGCAGAATTACGCGAAGTAAACCAACAGTCACATATAGTATTAATAATAAGAAAAACAAAGACAGTTTTTTAACAAGAAAGCAGCTGTTTCACGTAATATCTAGAGATCGTAGAAATATGATAGAAAAATTAATAAACTCTGCGTCTTCAAGGTAAAAAAATGTTTGTTTATTGATGAGTGATTACATAACTTATATATACTTATATAATATGTATATTTTTTTTTGATAGGTCTCAATACCCAGACAGGACATTAACTAGCCGCCTGTGGTACTCTAAATCATGGAAAAAGTCGGCAGATGCCGAATGCAAGATATTAGAAAATTCAGTGGGTCTGTCTTTTCTTCAGAACTACTCCGACGAAGAAGAAGAAAATGAGAACGAAGAAATCATCTATAGCAATAACGTGACGGATAACGATGTTCTATTAGAATTCGAAACATCAGCAAAGGAAGCACAGCAGAGAGACCAGGAAAAAGGAAGCGAACTTCTCACTACAAAACATACCATTTCATATAACAGCAGAGATGAAGAACGAGATACCTTAACACCGGAGGAAAAACTGGAAGAGGTTCAAAAGAGGAAGGAAGAAAGATTTGAAGAAGCCAAGAAATATCAAAAAGAAGAAAAGTTTGAACAAAACAAGAAGCACCAAAAGGAAGAAAGATCAGAAGAAACTAAGAAACATCGGAAAGAAAAAGAAGTAACACCTGAGAATGTTAAGAAATATCAGGATGATGCGAAATTGGACGAGATCAAGAAGCATCAAAAGGAAAATATGTCGGAAGCGGCGAAGCAGAAGGAAAAAGATGAGCTTAGCGAGACTCGGAAGGCTATCAAAGAGCTGGAAGAAGAACTCCAGAGGAGAAAGGCAATTAGACAGGAAGAAGAAGAAAAGGAGGCAAGGAAAGCAAAGAAAAAGAAGAAAACGAAAAAGAAGGATGTGACTTCTGATTCTGAGGAAGAAGAGAAACCAAAAAAGAAAAAGAAGAAAAAGAAGGTTAAACTTAAGAAAAAGAAACATATAGAAGAAGATGAAGAAAGTAGTTCCGATAATGAAAAATCAAAGAAATCTAAAAAGAAAAGCAAGTATAAGGAGAAGCGTAAAAATAAGAAAGACAAATCTAAGAAAATTGATTCATCCACTAAAGAATATAAGGTGAAAAGGAAAGATGAGGAAAACGAAGTGTGCGATGATGATGACGATGATGATCAAAGAAAGAAAAGAAAATCGGAAGGTGAAAATGATTTTGAAGCACCAAGCTCCGAAGAGGTTAAGAAATCTAAAAAGAAATCAACAGAGAACAGTAATGAAAAAATGAATGAGGCAGATTCTGAAAAAAACAAAATTGAGAAGGGAAAGGCAACACACAAGGATGGGGGAAGTGATAAAAAGAAGAAAAGAAAGAGTAGGCGAGATAGTTCTGACTTTGCCGAAGAAAGTAATTCAAGTGAAGATGGTAGAAAATCTTATAGCCCGACATTGTTGAACAATTTGGAAGACGGAGAGTGTACTACTTCTGAGTCACCACAAAAGGCAGACAGGGACGGAGGTACTAAGGCCAGAGGAAATAGTAAGGAGCAAATCAGCAGGCACGAAACAGATGACAGAAAACTCTCCGAGGATGAAGTGTGGATTGATAGGAAACGGAAAGATTCCAAAAAGTCCAAACATGATAGCGAAATTTCTGTAAAGTCTAGTGATTATGGTAAGAACAAGAAAGAAGTGGATATGACAGAAGAGAGGATGAGTAATCAAAAGTTGAAGGATAGGTCGAGATCAAGAGACGAATGTAAGCATAAAATTGAAACTGAACAGGAGAGAGTAAGCAGCAAACAATCGACAAAAGGCAATAAATCTGAGAGTGATGGAAAAATCAGCAGAAATAGAAAAAGCAGTGAAGATTTTGAGATGGCTGATCAAAGGAAACGGGAAAGTTCCAAAGATAGCCGGTATAATGACAAACCAGAAAAGCAGAAAGAGAGTAAGTACAGAATGGAATCAGTCGACAAGAAGCATGACATAGACTGGGAAAATTTAAGGAGTAAGAGAACTAAACACAGACACAGTGATTTCAAGGACTCTCTTGACGGTGCATCTGGTGACTTTGTAGGTTTTCCTCTTGAAAAAGATATGTACCGCCCCAAAGAGATCGAAAAAGACAGCAGAAGGTCTAAGGAGAGCAGCAGGCGTGATATTAGTACTCCTGATACTGAAGAGTACCGCGAGAATTGGGAAAAAGATCCATTTCCTATCTGGGAAAGTGAAGACGAAGCGCCGGCGAAAGCGAGAGAGAAACTCAACAACTCTTGGGAGAGTGATGAGGAAGTCTTTGAGAGAGGTCACCAGGTTATTGAGAGTATGTCGAGTGACAGGTGCCCCGCGCGAGATACTTTTGACTTGGAAATACCCCTGAACATCAAACCATTCAAGAGGAGGGAAATTATCGATCCAGATACAGAATTAGAGTTGTTGAAGAAGCAAAGTCTGTCGCTTAGCGAGGAAAGGAGAAGGTTGGAGATCGAGAAATTGAGAGTGAAGGAGTTGGAACTGAAGGTTATAAAGGAGGTTGAGGGCAAGGGGAAGGATGATAAGAAGCCAAAACGTAGACATAGTAAGGATGAGGAAAGCGTAGAAACCAAGAAGAGCAATTCCGCCAAGAGAGGGAACCTTGAAAAGGAAAAGACGACACCAAAAAAGGGCAGATGGGACAAAAGAGTTTCTTCACCCAAGATATCCACTCCGAAAATGGATTCCATTGACATTTATCAGATAAAGAAGGAAATGATTGACGACGAAGACAGTTTGACTAATGTCTCCAGCACAACCTCCGTAAATACTACAACCGTTTTAGAAAATGAGTACGAAGAGTTTATGAAGGCACTGACGTCTTCACCGAAAAAATCGCAGGACAAAAACAAGCCCCAGAAGAACGAAGCTAGTGTGAAAGCAAGCACTCCTTCTGTATCAAGGTCCGACAAAAAACATAGTACCTCCAAATCTACGGAGAATAAGACTCCCGCCAAAATACAAGTAGTTAGTAACACTTCTAACGATACTGAGCAAAATATACCCATGCCTCCGTTACCTCCTCCACAAGTCGTTACAATATTGCCGAAAGACATCCCTCTAATCCCCATGCCTTTGCCCAAGACGAAAATAAAACCCGTACCGGTACCGTCACCACAAATAGAAATCGACAAAATTCCGAAACCTTTGATTAATCTCAGTCTATCTGCCAATATAACTCTGGATATTGGCCCGAAGTTTACGGCAGCGCCCGTTGGCTCTCCTAGCACTACAGTGAACTCTGTACAAGCCGTGATAACGCAAGTGCCAAAAATTCCTTCAGAGGACGCAGTGAACGTCTCTTCTCACTTAACTGATACGAGCTCAGGTGGCGACAAGGAGAAAATAAACGAACCAGAGGAGTCGAGACTGAGCAATAAGCCGTTTGTGTTCACCGGTATGGTGTTACCCAGCAAGAAACTATTACTGAACAAATCTAGCCTCAATTTGGGCGATTCGGATGACGAGTCGAAGCCTGTAAAAAATTTAAAGAAGCTGGAGGAAATCATGAAGGAAAATAGTAGTGAGAGTGCCACAATGCCTGTCGAAGAGGAGAGGATTGAAGAAGAAGTGAAGAAAGTTGAGCCGGAGCCAGAGAAGGCCAAAGAGTGCGACATGGAGGTGAAAAAGCCAGAAACCAATGAGCCGGTACGTCCTAGGACTCCTGAGAAGGATATCAGGAGGAAAAGAAGCCCCGATAGGTATACAAGAAGAGACTTGTCTCCTAGGAGGTCGTCCTATGGTGGCAGTAGCAGACGGGAGCCTTCCCCGAGAAGGAGAGGCAGAGACTCGCCTCCGAGACGAAGGGCGCACTCTCCGAAAAGACACCTGTCACCGAGAAGAAGGTCACCTCCGAAAAGAAGGTCTCCAGGTAAGGTTTTTCACAATTCGCCGTATCTAATAATCCTTTTTCTTTACGACTCCCTTATACAGTGTTATTCAGAACTTATCCATAATAAAATTTGAGGATGTTCAACATACATTAGAAATGTGGTAGTGCAAAAAAAACATTTTTTGGCGGCTTCTGAAAACTATTTAAAAATTTTTCATTGCACGCCACTGCATATTGGTCCACTGTAATGGAGTGACCTTGGGACTGACAATGCAAACTGACTAGCACGAAAAAAACTTCGGAAGTTCTGAGAGTATACTGCGTTTTTACTTTAAAATAAACTTAAAGATAGATAGATGTGACCAAAGTGACGTCTTTAAAATGAATAAAATTTTATACTAATTTTGAAGAATTGCGCTACTTGATTACTAGGTATTAGAAACATGAAATTTATAAAAAATTTGCAAATACCTTGTTACAAAAGCTGTTCGAAATTTTGTCCCTCGACTTCTACACACTTTTGGGCACGCCTTATCCAATTTTGCCGCACTAAAGCGAATGTTCCTCCTGGTTGCTGATCTTGTAAACGCAAATTATTAAGTAAATTGGGGATTTTCAGCATTTTGCTGCAACAACCACTCACAAAACCTAACTCGTAATTGATAATCCACTGGTAACAGTCCATTAACTCAGCATTACTGTACACATGAGCCATTTTGAAAATTTTACAGTTTGACACTCCTACGATAAATAAAACACCGGCATACAGAGAGTACACACATAGACTGATGACTGAATAGACAATAGAGATATTATCCCCACTCCAACTCTATTCGCCCAGGCGTTCTAGGTACAAAAACGTGTTTACTTTTTTTTACCACATTCTTAGGAATGTGGTATATCAGATGTTGAAGTACAGTTGCCCATCTACGTAGTCCTTTATAATGGTATAACTTTAAACATTGTTTACGGGAAATCCTAAGACTTTTATTATACATTTTTTTGGTGATATCGATTTCTTATTCAAGGATGCACATATCCTCAAAGTTTTAGAGATAAGTTCTGAATAACCCTGTATAGATTGTTATTTGTCATAAAATTTTCGTAAATGAATGGATAAGTTTTGTTAAGAGAATCATTGTTATTATAATCAAATAATATAAAATTAAATAATAATAGTAATATGTATATTGTCAAATAATTTTATAAGAATATTTGAGTAGGATTCCCCATTTTTTTAAAAATCTTTTTTAGAAACTGGCCTAATTATTTTTTGGCAATTATAAATTTAATAACCCCATTGACTATTTAATTTAAGGCTATTAAATTTTTGATGTGCAACATAAAGATCCCTAAATTGCAGTCGACTATTGCGGTTTTTATTAAAATGTTACAATTTGTTTGGCTGATTGTATTTTCAGTGCGACGTCTATGTTTCGTTTCCCTAGGTTCATACTGAATACGTTTAATTCATCTTTTAACTGCTTCATCGATAAGAGAATACAAATGCGTAAATATGAAAAAACCCTCCCAATCAAAAATAATAATTCAGGTTTATTAAGAACTTAAAAATTTTTTTTTTCCAGTTCTATATAAATTTATGTTTTCTTAGTCAGGAATTTAACAGCCTTAATTTTTTACTGTGTTTTGTTATTCAACCAGTGGTGAGATAACTATTGGCAATAATACGACAAAAACCATAGACTATAGTGCGAATGCTTTTTCTTTATTATATCTTCTCTTTGTCTTTGAAATCCGTATCATATGTTAATTTACAGGAAAAAGGAGGCACTCTCCTAGGAGAAGCATTTCCCCGAAAAGCAGAAGACGAACCAGCATGTCGCCTAGAAGAAAATCTCCGCCCAGAAGAAGCCCGTCGCCGAAATTCCGGGCCAGTTCCCCTAAAAAAATTAGACCCAAATCCCCAGACAGACATCCTTCCTCGTACAGATCGTCAGAAAGACCTCCCACAAACTCGAATAAACCAAAATCACCAACCACTATAACGTCACCTTTAGACGGGTTGAAACGTAGCGTTGCAGACTCTACTATATCCGACGACTTATTACCGCAACCCATGGTTATTGAAGAATATACCCAGTCGCCGCTTCCTCAGTTCTTTGACCGAACGGTGAAAGCCATGGATTCTCCCAAGAGAGAGTCCCTGGATATGCGTATCAACCAGGTGCTGGGTCTGGGAAGCGTGATGCAACAGCACAAAGAAGAACCGCAACCCATCCCAACGACGTATTCTAACTACAATTACGGAAATACTCAGTTCTTGCAGCAATACAATAAAGCGACAGAGGCGAAAAGCAATCTCGTGACCGTTAAGCAGACTTCCTTTGGTACAACCAGCGTGCAGCAGTCGAAGAGGAACTTTGTTCAGGTCGGTAATATGGTGCAGATCCTGCCCACGGAGGATATGTCCATGATGCATCCTGAGAAGGCGGCGAAGCCTCGTCAAATTGCTGTGCAGCCTTCCAAGTCATCACCGGCTAAAAAATCGGCGGTTAAGAACGAGAAATCTCATATCGTTCAGGTAAGACGGTGTTGAGAAAACAATTTTTTATCCTTTATCGCACTAGTGTAGAGTGTAACTCATGGAAAATATCTCGCCTCTTTTACTATTCACTGTATTATTATACAGTGAGGACATAAAGTCCCCCCCCCCTCTAATTTTTGAACTACTGGGTAGATTGTGACGAAATTTGGAACGATAATATATGGCTAAATTTGCATTTTTTGACACATCAACGACAGCTCTGAATATCACAGTAACAGCTGGGCGTGCAATAGGAACATTTTTTCAAATGGAAATGGGGGTCGAGTAATAACTCATTTTGAAGCTATTTTTATTTTCAAAACATCCCCCAATTTTGAGAACATTTGGTTCAGTAATTTCCAAATAAAAATCAGTAACATCGATTTCTGTTATATAATTTTTTTACATACAAATTATTGTAAATTATTCAAAGCAAAACAAAAATTAAAAGTAAACAAATAACACTAAACCATTTCTAACCTAAAATAACCTAAATTAAAAAATTATGAAATAATTTAAATTAAACGTAGAGGCAGAAACAAATTTAGAAAACACGTATTACTTAAAAAGATGTTGAAAATGACCACCATGAACCTCCTGACAAATAAATGTTCCATGGGTAAGTTCTATTATAAAGATTATGTGGTAAAAAGATTATGTTATAAACTGATATTACTAGTTTTTATTTGGAAATTACTGAACCAAATGTTCTCAAAATTGGGGGGTGTTTTGAGCATAAAAATAGCCTTAAAATGAGTTATTACACGACACCCATTTCCATTTAAAAAAATGTTCCTATTGCCCAGCTGTCACTTTGACATTCAGAGCTGTCATTGATGTGTCAAAAAATACAGAATTTAGTCATATATTATCGTTCCAAATTTTATCACAATATACCCAGTAGTTAAAAAATTAGAGGGGGGGGGATGGACGGACTTTATGTCCCCACTGTATAATCTTTAACCAATACAGTGATTGTGTATGGAGATTGAATGTGCCGCCCGCCATGCGTAGTGATCGTAGACTATAATTTCATGGACTTTATATGAGGTATCATGTGATTGGTGTGTTTTAAAAAATAAGCCATGTGTTGGCTAATGTCGAAACATGTTAGGTCTAAAAATAGACCATGCGCATTTACATATTGATAGTGTCAAAATTTTTTAGCAAATGCCCCCCGGATTCACAATGCTCGATACGATACGTGTTGACGTCGACCACTATTCGACAATCGAGACCAAATTCAATATCGTGAACAAAGTAATTCCCAATCTGTATCGATTAGAATTGTAGCATCGACGTCGTAGCATTTGTTCGTAAGAGTCGATTGCCGAACTTGTATTACTTTACAAACTGTTATATCATTTTGTGGGTTATGTATTATTATAAATTATTAATAATAGTCGAACTTGTTTCCTTGTTTGTAAATATAATTTGGACTTTTGGAGGTTGGTTTTCTGTTTTATGTTTTTTAAATATATTCGGAATATATTTAAAATAATTTGTGACCGGTAGATTATCTTGTGCAAATTCTAAACAAAATACGTCTTACTCTCCTTAAATCGCGTATTTGATTTCTTCTGTGAATTAGATCAAAAATAGGCAACATTTTTTAAGAAAAAAGCGATGAGAGCAAAATTCACAAAGCTACCGTAAAAAAAATGGGGTTATGGTTCTCTAACATAAGCGTTCGACACCTATTTTCTTGTCGAGCAGAATTGACAGATATTCTCGATATGTTCTCTTTATTGCGCTTTTGTTAATTCCCACCGTTTCAGTTAACATCTGAATAAAAATCCCGACATTTTGTGTTCCGTAGGTCGGCAACATGCTCCAGATCGTGCCGGCCGACATGCCGTCCGAGCCCCCTCTTCCCCCAGAGCCGCCCCTGCCCCCCGAGCCCAAATCGGAGCCCCCGGAGCCTGTGCTCGCCATCGGTCTGCCGGCAGTCATCGCTGTCGTGCAAGAGAAACAGTCTGCCGAGACGACAATGAGGCTGAAGGTGGCGGAACGCAGAGAGGAGCGGGAGAGGCGCAGGATGGAGCGAGAAAGGCGCAGGAAGGAGAAGGACAGGAGGCGGAAGGAGAAGGAGAAGCAGAGGCAGATAAAGCTGAAGCAGAGGACGGAGAATATGATAAAGGTAAGTCCGGTTGCTATTTGATTCCCCCCGCCCCCGTTGCTCATGTTTAAGGAATTTTTCACAGACAGATGGGTTTATTAAAAGTAAATTCAAAACAATCGTAGCTTAGTATCCGATTTTTGACTTTCAGAAAGCCCTGGAACTGGAAGCAGAAGGTTTGGAGGAAGAGCCCGAACCTATCCCAAAGGATCCACCGGCCCAGTGGCCCCCGTTATCCCTGTTGGTCTCGTCCCTTCCCTCCAAGGAGGTGGGCAAAAGCATTTTGGTGCGGTCGGACGACTTTGAACGGATAGAACAGCGTAAGGTGAGGCTACAATGAGATGATATCCCTTAAAACGTTAGCAATTGTGTTGCGTAGTTCAAATATATTTGATAAGTGTTATTATTATTGTAATTTTTTCCAAGGTGATGCAGAAGGTGGTGCAGTTCGCCGACGGAGTGCGGCCAGGTGAGGGGACGTCCCCGTCGGGCGGGGAGGAGCTCGGCTCGCCGCCACCCAGAAAGAAGCTGCCCAAAGAGAAGCGCTACAAGAAGACTAAGTTGCACAATAAGAACCAGAAGAAGAAGGTGAAGGTGAGACAATTTTTTATTGATATACAGGGTGGAGCATGTAGGAAGAACTATTTTTTCAATGATAAATTTAATAATGTAGGAGAATGAAAAATGTTTCGACGCAGCCGGGAATCGAACCCGGGACCTACGGCTTTCGGGGCTATTGAAGTTTCAATTGAACTACTGCGGTTCCACACTTCTATTATTCAGGATACCGTTCTTAACATAATTTACTACAGTTCGGCTATACCTCACAACACAGCTGATTTTGGCTATACCTCACAACACAGCCGATTTCGGCTGTCGGACATAATCCAACACCTTGGTAACATAATTTATATACATAAGGTGAGCCATACCGTCATATGATTCCCTATCCCACTTCTGAAGCTGTAGAAGAATGAAAAATGTTTCCATTCAGCCGGGGGAACCTTTGGCTCTCCAGGCTAATACTCTTAGTACAATAATAATAATAAGAATAAACTTTATTGCACTAAAATACATATTACGGACAGAAAATGTACAGGCGAGTCAAATGCAACTACAAAACTAACACAAAACCTAAAAACTACATGAAAAAACAGTAAACAGAAACTTAAAGTAAATTATGTGAACAAAGACAATGCTTATAAGTTCTAGGTACTGTACTATTGCGAAAATCAGTAACAGAACACAGTAACTATGTCATAATCAACTATACCGGTTGGCCAAAATTATATAGTGATTCATGAATAGTATCAGAATGCATTTGTGTATGTGATGCACAAAATGTGATGAACACAATGTGATTGGTGTATTTTAAAAAGTAAGTAACGTGATTGGCTAATATCGGAGCAACAAGGTTAAAAACTCACATATCAACGACCAAGTTTCGTGCAAGTGGAGTAGAACACATGTTTTTTGTAGGAAATTTCAGTTTGACGATTAATTGGGCGGTCAGTTACTATAAAAACATTATACTAAAGAGCTACTAGACTTTCTAGTATTCGTAAAAGGCCTAATTTAACTAAATTTTAGTTGCTTTTATAATATTTTTGGCTGTCTGTTACTGGTTGAAGAAAGGTATAGTAATGCCACAAGCGCAATCAAATTTTTTTCCTTTTTATAAAATAGACCACTTTTTTAAAGGTATCGTAGAAGATTTTGTTGAATTTGACACCTGGGGTGTGGAACAGCAGGTGGTAGGACATAATGGATTATGCTTCAGCTCACTGGATCTAAGTTTCTTGGACTTTTTTGCGGAATTTCCTCAAATCCATAAGAGCGTTTTGTATTTATGTTAACTCCAAAAATAGGTTTCAGGGACATATATCTGGAGAGCGAGTAGGCTATTAAAGTATGGTTGTTGACATCCTACCCACATGTTGGGTGCCAGGTCGCCATTTTCCACCACATTCTTGTTGCTTAATACAAGACTATTTGGTTGTTTCATTATAATCTGGGAATTGACAACATTTGTACAATTGACAACAATAATTAGAAAAGCTTGTAATTGGAGAATAGATAACTCTGTATTGAATTTTGAAGAAAATATATGTGGAGAATTGAACTATTTTTCAATGGATATGCAACGTTACACTCTTTACCATTTAAAAATGGTGTATTAAGGTCACGTTATCACCATCAATGCCACATTCCATTTTGTTACTTGTTGTTGTTGTTGATAGGCGGCGCGGTTGCCCGCAGCACTCAGGTCTTTCGACCCATTGTGCCTGCCGCTAGTTGGGAGCTATTGGAAGAGACCCGTGTGTGCGCATAGGCCAACACCCGTTGTAGGGGAAGCTCCCTAATGTCCTGAGGCAGAAGAAATGCTGCGCCCAGGTGTTTGTGTCTCTTGACCATGAGGCAGGCTCAGCGACAGAGGATGTGAATGGAGTCCTCGTCATCGTGTCCGCAAAACCTGCACCTTCTAGTGTCACTAAGACCGATAGTGTTAAGGTGCTTGTTAAGATGTCCGTGACCTGTCAACAGTCCTGTGACAATCCTTATGCTGTTACGACTTAGCGCAAGTATTGATCAAGTTGCGTTCGACCAAGGCCCTTCAATTAAGAGCCTGGCTTGTCGTAGCCCAGTCCTGTTTGACCATTCTTCCTTTGATCTTACCTTGATCCAGTTTCGATCCATTTACGATCCAAGGGAGCGTAAATGCACCCTTAACAGTACGTGTGGCGCCATAATTGATTTAGAAACATTATCTTTGGTTTAATTTTTTGAAGAACCAGATGTTTCAACAGAAAAATTGTTTGTACTACATGATTCACCCTGTATTTTGTACACAGTTCAAAAGCTAGCAGAATGGAAGGGAAATAAGACATGTTTTATATTTAGTTATTGATTCAAGAGATAGTTATTTTTTTTACATCATACTATCTGATTATAATAAAAAAAAGACTTTGTATCCACACATTTTGCTGGTACATTGCTGCACCTGTAAAAGCAAGGTAGAAAATAGAGATGCTAAAGGGTACCTGGGTACCCAATAAAAACTCTGTACCCGGTTCCCATTTTAATACCCGATAACCCGTTAAATACACGATAACCCGTTAAATACTCGATAACCCTCTAAGCACCTGCACTCAATCGGCCTCTGTGTGACTCATATGGCAACTTGTTTTTTGCGGTTTTGCGTAGGCGGCGTTGTTAACAGGTTTGGCGATATAAAATATGATCTGAATGGAGGAGGAAGCAGGGAAAATGACAACTATTCAACTAATGTATTATATACACGTATCGTGAGAAACCAAACTTCAATATAGGTTATTTTTTATTATATTTTTTTATTAATCCGATTCAGTTATTGTTATTGCTTAATACTAATTATTATCATAAAATAATACTATTTGCTAGGTTGAATGCTATGGATTGATATTGCATAATATGTAAATAATGGGTAACGGGTAATTAACGGGTATACCAGGTTATTAATGGGTAGCGGGTAAATACCGAGTATTTAAAACGGATACCCGGTTATCAGTGTCCCTAGTAGAAAAGAATATATCATGATTTGACATATTTTATATGACTGGCTATTTTTAATGAAAATACAGGGCCAGCTTATAGATCTGTATTTTATTTTTTAATAGAATGATACCTCGTTTTATTTTATAAATATACAGTGAGTGGCAAAAGTAATGCAAATGCAATTGCTACGAGGAAGTTTGCTTTGTGTCAATAGTTCTTCAAACAAGCCTGATATAAAACTGTGATGATATATAAAATTATATATCACAACATATACAGGGTTTTTCACGTAACCCGTTCATTAGTATATTTCAGAGACTACTACGATCTAGATTTTGAAACTTGGGGCACTGGGGTTTTTGAGTATTCTCGTTTCAAAAAAGGTTATGACGTCACTGTAGCACTTCCGGTTGTACCGGAAGTTAGTAGTAACTTCGTTATTTTAAATGGAAAGGTATAGATTTAGTTGCATTTTTGAAATCTACGGAATTTTTTAGGATGTTTTTGTTAATATATCCCTATACCAAAAATAAACAGTTCTGGAGATATTTCGATTTTTAAAAAAAAATTGGCGATACTAAGCCTATATTGTGAGTGTAATATCTAGAACTTCTAAAAAGCTATAACTTTCAAAATTTAAGCAGCAGTAGAGCAGGCAAAGGGCTTTCCAAGAATTTACTGCTTCTGTCGATAGTCCATACGGGATGTTCAAAACTCAAGGGCCAATATTAAAAACTTCAAATACAAAAAAGTTGTTTTTTTTCAAATGGAACATCCTGTGTTTTATCTCATCAGTAAATGCAGAATTAAATTCTACATCGGTTGGTATACGTATTCCCTATACCTATCTCCAACAGTTTTCGAGTTATATGCAATTATTTATGTGAAAGAAACTTTAGCATCGATAATATGTGTATCTCTAAATTTTAAAGAAGGCTGAGATACCAAAAAATTGAACTGTGTTTGTCAAAAGTTTGATATTACTTTTAGTTGTTGAAGTTTGGTGGCAGTGACAATGCAGAACGAATTATTAAATAATAATTATACTAACGTTGATATTTTAAATTTATTTTACATTTATGGGGAATGTAACAAAATAGTTGAAAGAACTTGTCGTGTTTTCAATGAAAGATTCCCAAATTTAACGAGAATGAATAAAACGATACATGTTATTTGTATTCATCTTCAGTTATAGGTTCGTGATATGTCTTCTTAATGTCAATTCTAATATGAGGGAATTGCAATTCCATCTTCCGAATTTTATCTTGTTCATTGTTGATAAATTTGGATATATTTCGTTGAAAATACGACAATTTGTAGCTATTTTATTAAATTCCCCAAGAATACAAAATAAATTTAAAATACCACTCATTTGTAATTATTTAATTTTCTGCTGTATAATTGCTGCTATAATTCAACAACTAAAAGTAATTTAACAAACACAGTTCAGTTTTTTGGTATCTCGGCCTTCTTTAAAATTTAGAGATATACATATTATCGATGCTAAAGTTTCTTTCACATAAATAATTGCATATAACTCAAAAACTGTTGGAGATAGGTATAGGGAATGCGTATACCAATCGATGTAGAATTTAATTCTGCATCTACTGATGAGATAAAACACAGGGTGTTCCATTTGAAAAAAACAACTTTTTTGTGTTTGAAGTTTTTAATATTGGCCCCTGAGTTTTGAACATCCCGTATGGACTATCGACAGAAGCAGTACATTCTTGGAAAGCCCTTTGCCTGCTCTACTACTGCTTAAATTTTGAAAGTTATAGCTTTTTAGAAGTTCTAGATATTACACTCACAATATAGGCTTAGTATCGCCAATTTTTTTTTAAAAATCGAAATATCTCCAGAACTGTTCATTTTTGGTATAGGGATATATTAACAAAAACATCCTAAAAAATTCCGTAGATTTCAAAAATGCAACTAAATCTATACCTTTCCATTTAAAATAACGAAGTTACTACTAACTTCCGGTACAACCGGAAGAGCTACAGTGAC
Organism: Pogonocherus hispidulus; assembly: GCA_963924545.1. NCBI lineage: Eukaryota > Metazoa > Arthropoda > Insecta > Coleoptera > Cerambycidae > Pogonocherus > Pogonocherus hispidulus. Next base: position 1,407,717 of record OZ004698.1, read on the forward strand.
GTCATAACTTTTTTTGAAACGAGAATACTCAAAAACCCCAGTGCCCCAAGTTTCAAAATCTAGATCGTAGTAGTCTCTGAAATATTCTAATGAACGGGTTACGTGAAAAACCCTGTATACATGTTTGTGAAAAAACATTCCATCTAAGTATATCTGCCAAACATACAGGGTGTACCATTTAAAAAATTAAAGTGTACATTAGTGCAGCTTTATTGCTAACCTGTTAAAAATTAAATACATGTAAAATCAGGGCAAAAATTAATAAAATCAACGGGTCTAAACTTAGGTATTTATGATATAACGCAATGCGTTATTTTTGCCACTCACTGTACATTTGTTAGGAAAATGTTCATAGTTTGTAATGAAATGTATCTTTGAGTTTATCAAACACGAGTAAAGTTTCAGATTAGCATCATATCGATAATATTTTTTTTATCTGTTATCCTTATCGCACAATTGATTTCTACGGTGAATCATCAGCATTTATATCTTTTACCTTGAAGATATGAATATTTTTATTTCAGGAAAACAGTAATTCTGCAAAAGAGTTAGATTAGATGATTACATTATTATTAGATTAGATATTTAAAATCATTTTTTATTTCTGTTAATGGCCTAGAAAGTTTTTTTCTGAGAATTTGACACAGTACTCTTATAGCTGTGGTAGAAAATTTCAGTCATGCATGCATATTATCAGTAGAACACGACATGTTCAAATTATTTATTATATGATTTTTATAAGAAGTAGAAACTACCTACACAAGTGTTTTTTTATAGATTAACTTGCATTCATTTGAAATGTCACTTATGTTATGTCGTAGGATTCAGAAAATGGCGTAGATTCCAAAAATAAATAATATGCAGGGTGTTGCATATAAAAATTGGGAGTTGATATTACTTCCGGTAAAAAGTGGAATTGTCAAAATGGTAATTTTTATGTCAAAAAGTGGTATTTTATAAATACTTACGTCATGCCAAGTTTTAAAATTGTATCTAAAAAATAAAGAGGAAAAGAGAGGTATGCCATGAATATGTGTCACACTGCACAGTACAGTCAATCTTTACATCCATTCAAAGGATGACATACATAACTTGAATTCTTATCATAGCTACAAGAGTACTGTGTCAAAGTCACACAGAAAAACCCACAAGTAAGCATGATGCTTGCCATCGATAACTGAACTATTTAAATGTCTGACAATAATTCACTTTTTGTCTTATAGACATTAAGACATACAATAAACATTTGTGTTAATATATTGTCATAATCCTTTTGCTCAGTTACTGTTTCTCTGAAATAAATTCAATGTCTAAATTACTTAGAGGTAAAAGGGATTAGTACTGATGATTCGCAGTAGAATTAAATTGCATAATACAGATAACAGCAAAATAAAAAAAATATTAATAAACTGTTAGTTCTAAATCTTACAATGTATAACTAGTTTCTATTTTAATACTTAAAATACTTTTTAATACTAATTTAAAAGTATTTAAATTTTCTGCATACTTAATTTCAAAATATTAAAATCGAGTTGTCAGGTCTCTAGTTACAAGTGTTTCTATACAAGAACATATTTTGATGGTAATCATCAAAATTTGAGTTCCTTGACCTTCTTTTTCTGTGGTTATCTGCAATTGAAATGATTCTGGTCGAGTAATGAGCATTATGTATAGGCTTGGCGGAAATGCGAGGGCAGACATAGACGTGCGCATCATAATACGCGTAATAAAAGAAATTTAACTATTAACAAAAGCAATAAACTCTTACAAGTATCCACAATACAATAATATACAATACAACAGAGAGGAACATATTTACACGGAAACATCACGACAGCCCACAATGGACTGAAATGCACAGTAATAGCCTTGCGGCGCGGTGAGGTGTTTACCACGCACACCGTTGGTCTCCCTTGCGATTCGCCAAGCCTAATTATGTATTTGTCTCTCTAGAGAAGGACGTTCACGAGAGTGAAATCTGGCAAACAAGCAGGCCATCATAGTTCAGGAAATCTGAGTCACCCATGAGGGTACAAGGTCGCCATTTTCAACTATTAAATATTACACTGTTTAATGATTGAAATCGAAATACATTTTTACTTTGCCTTGACTGAGAGATCTAATAAAAATACCATGTATTTTTGGCACATTGTAATTGAGAAATAAAAAGGCAAATCTTGTTAATCGTTGTCTTATATGTAAGAGACTATCAAGTGGTTACATTGTGTCAAAAATCCACTGTATTGTGTCAATACAGTGGAATTGCGATTCCACGTAATTGCTTATCTTATTAAATTCTTCAATCAACTATTGTATGAAGGGTTCTACTTGGCTGTTTTTTATTTATTTGTAAGTTTAGTCATAAAAACTTTTGGTACAAATCCACTCCTAATATTTTGGGGTATTTTCCAATTTTGTTTGCCTTCCATGTAATATTGACGATGTGTCATAAATTGCTTATTCAAACAGCCACTTAACTGATAACTTATCACTGAGCGCATTCGAACCACTCCACTGATAACAAACGCTTATCTTTCCAGGTGAAGATAATTAAGAAATGCCCCGACATCGACGAATCAGACGAGGAGGACAACATCCCGCCTCCCTCTCCCCCGCCTGGCTCACCCCCACCCCACATCTTTCCCCCCAGACTAAAACTGCAACTACCACCAGCGCCTATGACTATAAATAGCATCCAGCCCTACCTGCCCAGCATAGTGTCTCTCCAAGCGGCAAACCACGGCCATCAGCAGTTATACAGACCTCCGCAACAGCCACAGCTGAACCTCATCATGCACCCGCACCACGGACCGCCCCATCACCACGGACCTCCACCGCCGCCGCACCACCATCATCCACACCACGGCCCGCCTCCGCCGCCGCCTCCACATCATCACCACGGGCCCCCGCCGCCACCTCCGCATATTCACCTAGGACCCCCGCATCATCACCACGGGCCTCCCCCGCCGCCACCAGGTTAGTGATTTTTTGTTTGTGTGATTCAAGAGTGACTGAATGAATCGTTGCAGAGGAACTTTTCTTGTATGCTTATGACGGGCAAGTTATTTTAGAGGGTAACTGTTTTTAATAGTTGATACTAGACAAGTTGTTGGCTGTTATAGTTAAATTTATTTCTTCAATAAAAAAAACCAAAAGAAAATCTTTTTATTTTTTTATTTTTGGAGGACTTTCAACTCATTTTTTTACATTGATACCTTCTCCGACGAAACGTCGGAGAAGTATTTACATTGATACCTTCTCCGACGAAACGTCGGAGAAGGTATCAATGTAAAAAAATGACCTCCAAAAATAAAAAAATAAAAAGATTTTCTTTTGGTTTTTTTTTTATTGAAGAAATAAATTCAAGTTTTTAATAGTAGTTGTACATTTTTTTAATTGATATTGTACAGCGTGATCCAAGTAATAGTAGATGCTGGGGTTGACGTACGGAGTGGTTCAAATTGGTGTTTTCGAGGGGTACCGAGAAGTATTTTCAAAAAAATAACAAAGGTACAAACTGAATCTCTCTATCTCTTATCGTTTTCGAGCTACAGGGCATTTGTCGATTTTTGGCAAAGCCAACTGATGCCCTTTTCTCGTTTGTCTTTCCAGATACCTTAGACATACATTCGATGGCATAAAATTTGATTTAATTTTGCGTTTTCTTGTTTTGACCACCACTTGTGTTTTTTTAAATGGAACACCCTGTATTTTATTTCTAAAATGGAAAGAGGGCTGAAAATGCATTACAAATATATACACTTCATACAGGGTGACCCATTAAGAGTGGAAACACTCGCGTACAAAATTTGTTTATGGACCGATGTGAACCGGATTTTTTTCAAAAGATAGATCTCCGAAAGGTCTATGTTGATGCAAAATTTGAAGACGAAATTTTGATCTTCAAGGCCTACTACGAATTTTTTTTTAAGTGATAAATAGCAAAATTTTGTTAGCGTTTTTTTTATAAAAAATCTGACTACACCACTGGATTTAGAATCCCCTCCTTCGAATGCATTTGTACCAATTTTTGCGAAAAAAAGTTTGTTCCTAAAAAAGTTATGACAATATCGGTATCACCAGTGTTTGCCTTTGTCGGTGAATCTACTCTTACAAAAATCGAATAGAACCCAAAGAGAAACAAAATTAAACAACTTAAACACTGGTGTAATTATTAATAAGAACCATAAAAACCAGTATACACAAAATAACCAACAATTATTATTATTTTGTGGTTATTATGCCAAAACTTATAATATTACCTTCTTTGATAAAAAATAACTACATTATAATTTTTTATTCAAAAAGTGTGAATCAATTTGACAGACCCCTTTTTCATTTTCAAAAATGTTATTTTCTAATCATTACTTTTTTGTATCAATTGTTCTTTATATTAGAGTAATTGTTGGTTATTTTGTGTATACTGGTTTTTATGGTTCTTATTAATTTCTCCTTTAATTTTGTTTCTCTTTGGGTTCTATTCGATTTTTATAAAAGAATAGCTTCACTGACAAAGACAAACACTGGTGATGCCGATATTGTCATAACTTTTTTAAGAACAAACTTTTTTTCGAAAAAATTGGTTCAAATGTATTCGAGGGACTCCTAAATCCAGTGGTGTAGTCAGATTTTTTATAAAAAAATCACTAACAAAATTTTGCGATTTTTCACTTTTAAAAAATTTTATAGCAGGCTGTGAAAATCAAAATTTTGTCTTCAAATTTTGCATCAACATAGAGCTTTTGGAGATCTATCTTTTAAAGAAAATCCAGTTTAAATCGCTCCATAAATAACTTTTGTATGCGAGTGTTTCCATTCTTAATGGGTCACTCTGTATATATTTGGAGTGCAATTTCTAAAAAAAAAAAAAAAAAATAAAAATATAACTTATAATTACCTAGTGTTTATACAAAAACATAATAAAATTCTACAAAAGCTTAATCAAGGTACACAATTTGTACCTAATTTGATACCCATTTATATTTTTTACAATATTTTGCGATTAAATGTGATCATTTATCTAATCATCAATAATCCAAGTGGATAGATAAACTGGTTAAAAACAAAGTTGTTAAGTCGTTTTTCCAATAAATCTACTATTATAAAACTTGTTATAAAGTTAGTGGAATTACTTTCTATATAATTGTTCATTTGTTTCGATAGCATTGTTGAATTTATTAATATTTTATCAACAACTGATGTACCGATTAAGTTTAATCTTAATAATGCATACATAAAAATATGATTTCATTAAATGAATTGACTGTATTCTTCTCTCCAATTCTAAATATTTAGACGATATATTATGGTCTGAATAAAAGATTACATATTTGCGATTGTTGATTGGTAGGCAGGCCAAGACAAAATATTTTTATATGTGTAAAATTTTTGTAGGTCCTCACCTATGAAGGTGAGCTTAAATGGAATGGTAAGTTCATGCATGGTAGAGAGAAAAAGTAGAAACAATCACTTTAATGTATTACTTCACATTTTTTTCCTATTGCTTGGGTTTGGGTTGGTTTCCCTTTCTATAATTTGATACCCTTTTTACGACTAAGTAAATAAAATAAGAAAAATAGACTACTGTAAATAGACTCACTTAATTTTTTATGGCTTTGGGTTGATTTCCCGTTCTTAAATGAACTTAAAACCCTTTTACGCACATTAACATATTCCCTGAAAAAATAAATCTTAACCCTGACATAAAAGTTAAGGCAAAAAAATTATGTTTACTATTTTCGCGTTCTAGCTATTTTGTGTACCTATACCAGATTTAGATTTTTTGTTAACATAACATTAATACTCAATTCAATAAATTGTGTTTATTTTTGTTAACAAAGTTAAAAAATATTTATGTCCGAATAGGATTTGGCAGACCACCAGGGCCTTTACGGCTATGGAGACCTAGTAAGTATCTTTTTAAGTTACTATTATTTGCAAACAACATTTCAAGTACATGGGAGCCAAAAAAATTACATTTTTAGTTTTTGACCTATAACTTTTTTATTTATCCTTTGATTTTTCCAATGTTGAGCTTCAAATGAAAGTTCAAATTCTGCTGAATGCAGTCATGTGTTTAGTTTGTAAAAAACAGTTCACTAAAAAATGTTAAATGCTGTAAAAAATTGCTCATTTTTTCAAAACTCTTCACTAAAATTGTAGTAATTGTTTTATTACTCAAACAATTTTAATTGAAAGATGAATGATGAGTTTAGATGCCATTTTTGTTATACTATTGAGCCACAATAGACCACATGGTGGAGGGTCTGGTTTTCGGCCCACTCACTTTTGAACCTAACCTAACCTAACCTTGCTATACCATATCTTTATAAACACAGGTAAATTATTGGGTTTCATTTTTGACTCCAACATATAGTGGGGTTTTTTCTTTAATACTATTAACTAGTACAAAAATGTCAAGTTTTGGTGCAAAATTGATTGGTAGAATTAAAGATGGTGGCTGGGCACTGTTTTGATTTATTTTAACACAAAAGGAGTCTTGCAATTTATTTTAACAGTCTCATCGAGTACTTTATGGTCCTAGAATAATGCACCATCATTCGCAGAACAAAATGGCGACTTGTTAAAATTTATTTAAATAAAATTATTAGGTTAGAAATTACTTTCACTTAAAAAATGAGCTGCTCGATTTCCTAGCAGTGAAACAGCATATTAAATATTTAATTTCTCAATTGTTTTTCACTAACTAATATCCAAAGTGTATTTTCAACTTTTTAACAAAAAAAGTTACCTACAGAAACAGTATTTTTCACAAATCACCAATTTTTCATATTGCACGATACCATTTGGTTCTGAATGAGCTTATTAAAATATTCGAGGATTATAACGTACTCAATCAATGAGATTTTTAAAATAATGTATCCTAAGATCGATCTGTCTGTAGAAAAATTCACAGATCTTGCATCTTACACAAATATCGTAGGCGTATTGAAAATACCAGACACAACTATTTTTGTTACACACTTACATGTTAGTCTAATACCTGTTTATCCTATTACAACGATCAGTACCTCCTACCAAACGTTTATTTTACATTCAACATTAGTTCATAAATCACTGTAACATGTACTGGGAAATTTTTTATTCAACGTGTTCGAATTATAAGGGCCCACTACCGTGATACAACCAAGAGTAAGTCAGTAAGTAAGTCAAGGAAGCATGTAACCCAAACATAAACATAGACTGCTTATTATAACAACACAGCTGGTTGTCTCCATGAGCACGTCACCATGTCGAGGTCGCTCGCATTTGCATATCTCTAAGCGTTAATATTTTAAGAAACAGCTCCCATATACACGAGCCCAGAAGTATTTTCAATACTAAAAAGATCCAAATGGCGACTGGCCTTCGTGTATTTTGTTGCAGTCAATTTTGCACCAAAGGGGGAGGTCAAAAAATAAAATCAAATTCATTTGGAAAGATTAAGTTATGTATATAAATAAAAATTGAATAATAAAAAAAATTATAAGTGAACATCTACCTGTAATTTTATTTGGCACATATTGTATAAATTATTTTTCATTTTAATTTTTTTGTTGAATTTACAAATGGATGGATACTCCATTTTATGTAAACAAGATTTAAATCTGGTATAAAGTCGTCAATATATTGCGTGCGCTCTTTAACTCTTTTTGACAATTTTTTTGTTTCCAATTTTTTTTTGTGTGGAAAAAAGGTGAAAATTGTTGGAAACTAAAAGATACAGTTCTTTAATCTGTGACAAAAATATACGTAGCTTGTTATTTAAGATAAAGTACAGCTATGTTGCTTATAGAAAATAAAAATAATCGGTTGCCTTTAGATTTCACACTTGTACTATTTTACAAGGTAGAATTACCCCTTAGCTTAAGATTATCTCATATTGACTGTCCAGCCAAAGAGCGTATGTTAGTAAAAGGAAAAAAAAAACACAAAAATGCCCAGGCGATTGATCTGTCGAGTGAGTCCAAGTTACCAAATCAATAATAAGTCGTTAACCGGAAGAAATTATTATTATTTAATGATAAACTGATGTTTTGTCACCTAATTTCACTGCCAACTATTGTTTTATATATAAAATAGTTGTTTTCTTTTGCCAAATTTATATAAAAGTAAGAAAAAACAACTATCTCATTAAAGGCTATTGTTTTTCAGTACTAGTTATTGGAATCCTTATATTCCATTATAATAGTTTATTCTAACTTTTAACAACTTTTCCAGCACAGGTTTTTAGATTCTATTAATCAAATTCATTATCAACCTGTAGAATATATCACTATCGGTAAATAACGTTTTCCAACGTTTATTTTCTGCAATACCTGACGTTACCTGTGCGATACCTTTTATACATTTTGAATTCTTTAGCTGGATAGCAAGTGTATTTGCCATTTAAATAGAACTTAAGATTTTAACTGTTTCGTGTCTTTTCAGGACCTCCTCATCACCATCATCATGGTCCACCTCCACCTTTCCACCATTGACAGCTTAGTTTCAAGTTGTCCAGAGTTATTTCATTCTAAAAATTGTCTATGTATTAAGTGAAATTCTTGAGACTCCATTATTATGAGATCCCTTGTACATATTATCTATACATGTAATATAATCAAGTAATCTATACATAATTCGCTAAATTATAAACTAGGTATATATTTTTTTTTGTATGTATACCCTGTTATGGAAGGATTGATGTTAGGTTTTTTATACCTATAATTTTTTTAGTTGTTTTTTGGTTATGTATGAAAATGTGTATAAATAGACTGTTTTTTACTATGTGGTGAATTATTTTGTACCTTTACTGAAAATAAATATTTCCCCAACTGTATTTATTTTCTCCAAAAGTCTCCTACTTCAACGTATTAAGAAACTACAAAAAGTGAGAAAAATATTTTCACACGAGCATTGAGGCTTGTATCATTAGTTGAGTATCTTTGTTGAATACGCAAATTATACAGTATGTGCAACAATTAGTTGACAACAGACGTATCGTAATAGAAAGAAATAATAAAATGTGCTATGAGTGTAATCGTACGAAGGCGTAGAAGGGCCACACTATTAAATTTTTTCAAATTCCGACTTTAAAGTCGGAATTCTGACTTTAAACTCGGAATTCCGACTTTAAAGTCGGAATTCTGACTTTAATATCGGAATTCCTACTTTAATCTCGGAATTCCGACTTTAAAGTCAGAATTCCGACTTTAAAGTCGGAATACACTTTATTGTACAGGATGTGACTGTTTTAAAGGGCATAGGGATGATATTTGTAAAACAAATAACCCAGTTCATAGATATTAAATCGTTTCGATGTACCAACACGCTCGAGATGTCTAGAACTATGTTCATTCGCTCTTCATAACGAGTCGGAGCCAATCATATTTATTGTATTTAAAATTATAACATTTCTTATTTTAATGATGCATTAGTCTACCGTTTAGGCAGACGCATTTCGGATAACATATTAAATAACATAATATATAAAAACTGTACCTACAGAGATTACAATTTTGGTTGTGTTTGCAAAATATCTCGCTTACTATTAAAGATACACGAACGCAGTTTTTGCGAGTTCCGGAAACTGGGATCGAACCCTATTTCTATTATATAGGGTAGGCTGCTAATAGTGCGAAAATGTTCGAGAAATCTTTTATTAAAAATACAAAAAAAATTAAAAACAGGTATTATATGAAACTAACTGCACATCATTCTAAAATTAGTTTGGGATGCACAGGGTGTTTCTTTAATAGTGGCAAATATATTTTTTTTAATGGAACGTGCTGTAAATTTTTATATTTTATTAAATAGCGTAAAACTAAAAATTCAAACGCTAGAGCATACCATGAACCTAAACCTAGCCGCTTCGGAGATGTTTGGCATTTTCTAAAAAAAACTTGACGCATACCTACAAGAGATTGCGCGCCTTTATACATTTTTATGCATAAGAAATGATTCAGAATTATAAAAAATTGTAAAGAAATTAGAAGTAGAAAACCATCTACCAGACACTGATAGGTTTCGCATTTATTCCGTGCTTATCAAAGTGCCATAGGTAGTGGACTCAATGAACAATGTTGCAACATGATTGTCCAAAGGGCATCTGGTATGTTAGTAGTGGTGCGAAACACTGTACTGTGCGTTTCACGAAGTTGTATCCCGGATTGGAATGTTAGTATACATTCCAACGTATGGAGCGTCGTCATGTTATTAGTTAAATTCAATGCATTGGCACATCTCGGTTACGGACCGCTACAAATTGAGGTGGTGTGATTTAAGCGCACGTGCCAGTCTCGCACAGGATTTGCCAGCGAATCCTGACAATCAGAACATTCCAATCCGGGATACAACTTCGTGAAACGCACAGTAGTGCCCTCTTCTGGTCTTCGCTTCTATCCGTCTAACAATTATTGTCTAATTGACAAACAGATAGCGACCTATTTCTCTGCAGGTATCATTATAACTTTGACCTCTATCGTTTTTAAGAAAGACGATCCTATTTATTTATTTGAAGAAGATGCCGAATACCACCAGACACTGACCGGTTTTGCATTTATTCTGTGCTCATCAAATTGCCATAGATAGTGGACTCGGTGAACGATGTCGTAGTGGTAGTAATGATGATGTACTAGCACAGATCAGAAGATGGCACTACGGTGTTTCTCACCACCACTAATATACCATGCAGATTTAGATCATCATGTCGCAACATGGTTCATCGAGTACACTTGGTATATATTTTCGAATTTCTGATTAATTTTGAAAGAAGTGCTTTCTTTCAAAATTAATCAGAAATTCGAAAATATATACCAAGTGTACTCGATGAACCATATGTTGCGACATGATGATCTAAAGGGAATCTGCATGGTATGTTAGTGGTGGTGAGAAACACCGTTCTGATTAATTTTGAAAGAAAGCACACCTTATGTTCTTTTTCTGTGCCACAATAAAAAAATAATATTTTTTATGCATAAAGGCTCATACAATCCTTTGAATCTGTAAAAATGAAATTTACACTTTGTTACGGTATAAGTTCTCTTTGTAACAGCTTTTGTTTCTCAAGAAAATAACAGAGTGTGTAAGCAAGATATTCTCCAAAGACAACGAAAACGGGACAGGCTGTATACAATGCAGTTCTTCGAGTTAAATCTTATCACCACATCTATCAAATTGCATAAAATTTCTATAGGACTTTCGAACTGTTTCTGTAGTGAGGGACCTGGAAAAACACATTCCTCAAAAAAGTAGCACAATATTATGAAAACAGCGTCCGTGTATCTTTAATAGTAAGCGAGATATTTTGCAAAGACTACAAAAATTGTAATCTCTGTCCAGTTTTTATGGATTATGTTATTTAATCTATTTTTCGAAATGCGTCTGCCTAAACAGTAGACTAATTCATTATTAAAATAAGAAATGTTATAAATTATAATAACAATAAATATGATTGGTTCCGAATGGTTATGAAGAGCGAATGACCATAGTTCTAGATATCTAGAGGGTAAGGGGTGTTGGTTACTTGTGATTTCATATCTCTATGAACTAGGTTATTTGTTATTATACAAATATGACCCTATGCCCTTTAAAAAAGTCACATCCTGTGCAATAAATTGGATTCCGACTTTAAAGTCGGAATTCTGACTTTAAACTCGGAATTCCGACTTTAAAGTCGGAATTCTGACTTTAAACTCGGAATTCCGACTTTAAAGTCGGAATTCCGAGTTTAAAGCCAGAATTCCGACATTAAAGTCGGAATTTGAAAAAAAATAATAGTGTGGCCCTTCTACGCCTTCGTATAATCGAGATTTTTTAGAAAATAATTGAAATGACTATAATCTTAATTTTTCCGGTCTATTATCTAATAGTAAGGGAGATAGCCAAAACAGACACATAGGCGTAATGTGTCAGAAAGAGAATTGCCTTTCGGTATGGTACATGCAAAAAATATACTGAATCTCCATTGAAAATAAGACAGTTGATCTGTACTTGATGTCAATAAAACAGTATTCCTTTTATGTATGCATCATCGATAGCCAAGATCATTTACAGAGGTTTCATCATGTACCTTTTAACTTATTTAATATTTAGCAGATGCAATTTTGTTATCGATGGAAATTTAACTAATTAGCTGGTCGAATAAAGAGTTATCTTGAAAAATAGTATGTTAGATGTAGGCAATCGCTATGTTCAAGATGCGAGAAATATTTATCGAAAAAAAATCGAAGGTCTACAAATGAATAGAAAGGTGATACAAACAGAGCAGTAAGAAGTATCTATGCAACCTTGTTTTTCCCTATGAAAGAAAAAACACCCAGTATAGTATATTATTTAACTGAAGGTAAGTGATCATGGCCATCAATGACCGGATAGTTCTATTATTAAGATATTATTGCCCAAAGTATAGAATGCATTCTATATTTTCCGAGTTTTATAAATTGTTTATCAGTGAACGCATCTTCTTAAAAGCCTTGTTTATATAAAATAAAGTTAATCAAATGTAGTAGTGACACCTTATGGAAAAAGCTAATACTACCAAGGCGTTGAATTTGATTGGTTATTTCTATTATAAATGCACGAATGTAATTTGTCAGGTGCACACATTATCCACCATGGTACCGAGAACCTTTAGGGAACGCCATCTACTCACTCTCACTGGTACTAATAACATCAAGGATTTTTCTATCTAAAAATCCTTGATTTGTTATTAGATATAGTTCAGTGGTACTAAGGCGAGTGAGTGAATTGAACAACTACGAGTATGTATATCATAAATATCTCTATAAACAAGGTTAATAGCATAGACTCTTAATAAATCTATGGTTAATAGATGTGATGTACCAAGGATTTTTAACTTATATAGGATTGCTCGATCCATAGAATTTATAAGCCGTATCACGTGATTGGGTCTTGCGGCTACGTCATCGGATTGATATACAAAATATATGAGTTAGATAGTGACAGTGATTTGTCAACGCGTCATAGATAAGAAATCGTACAATACAGAGAGAGAAAGAGTATCCGGGTCTCGTAGTGACGTCACCAAATCGGACAACATTGAGGAATAGGGTTCGAGCAATCCATAAGTTAAAAATCCTTGGTGATGTACTACCTTTTCCAGCGCCTCCGCGATTATCTTGGTTAACAAGCCTCTCGCGTCATCCTGAACATACCTGAACAGCGCCTCCGCGATTATCTTGGTTAACAAGCCTCTCGCGTCATCCTGAACATACCTGAAATAGAGGGTTTGGCTATCAGAGTAATAAATAAAGGGGAGACCGCATTCCCTATTTCAAAGCATAATGTAAACATGTAACCTCAACCTACTGGATGTTGATAAACAAACAATACATAATGAACACACGATGGTCCCTGATCGTATCAGCGTAGTGGCGTATCAAGCTATATCACGGAAATGCTTACAATATACATAATTATATACAAAAGTTAAGTTCAAAAACACAGTTTAAGAACACGTAAAACACTCGGCTTCACCAATTTTTGATTTCAAAATAATGGCGTTACTTGCTAGATTAGGTTATTACCAGGCAATGTTGCCACTTCCGGCGCTTAATATCGCTAGAAATTTCAATAATGTATTGATGGATATGGAGAGCCTATAATTATAACACAAGTCACAAAAAAATAGTGGGTAGCCTTAAACATATTACAATGTAACTAATTTGTAAATTGATTGTGGTCAAGAATGTGGTAGATCTTTACATGTTAATCAATGAAAATGATGACGGCTGTACCTAGCTATAAAAATAAAAAAGTAACTTCGGCATCAATGTCAAGGACGTTGCAGGGACCGATGTTTGTAAATACATTTACCTCAAGGCTTCACTTTAGAATGTAAATAACGGTCTCCCCTTTATTTATTACAGCGCCTCCGCGATTATCTTGGTTAACAAGCCTCTCGCGTCATCCTGAACATACCTGAAATAGAGGGTTTGGCTGATTCCCACCGAGCGCTACTTTACGGACGCTAGCATGTTTTAGCAACGGGCCTCTGAGACCGGTTAAATATATTAAGTGACATCATTAAAACGATTTTAGCTTAAATCATCAAATTAACTTGTTGCAATCAAAGTAAAAACTGTTAAAACGTAAAGTTCATATCATTTTAATTATCTTTTATGAATATTAATAAGGTTTATTAGAAATTAAATCTTTCCGCGCCTAACCAACTTTTACTTGTGTTCCGGTTAAAATAGACGACGTATAAAATGCAATGAAAAGTGTCAAAGTTGACCATAACCTCTAATAACCTATGTATGTTTTATTTGTGTAAGAATGATATATGATATTAATCTGGATTTTGTCATTAATACTATATATGATTATGAATATGGTGCCAGTGGAATTTTTATTTCCCATTGAAACATGGTGATCTATCAAAATGTGTTGGATCCTAAGTTGGAGGAATTATTTGCAAAATGAAAACGAGAACACTTTTTTAATTGAAGTTTAAGTATTCTATTTGTATTAAGGTATACTGATAAGGTTTAGCTTTATTAAGTGTTAGAACTGCAATCATTACATATTACATTTCGTACAGGAGTTTTTCAAACTTATAGTTAGCCTCGATGTTGCAGTTGTAATTTTGAAAAGTTTGTAGTTTTTTATTTGCAAATGAGATATTCGCAAAAGTGTTTGATGAATTTTGGAATTGTGCCACAAATAAATTATTAGGTAGGTTATAATAATATACTTATTTTTGAAGAACAGGTGATATTTTAGGCTTGGTTGAAATAAATTACAAAAACCATATGATCTCCAATTTTCATGTGCAGTGCCTACGATAGGAAAATAACAGCACTTACATATAAAGACATAGTTGCTAAAAATATATGAAAGATATATTTTTAATATATATTCATCACCAGGTTTAAGGTATTCTCGTTAATGATGCCTAGCAAAAAGCAGAACTCATTGAGTATAGGTAGGAATAGTGAAATATTTCTAGCACTAAAGAAAAGTCAGCAATTATCACAAATTCATTAAATCTTTTTGGAATGTATCTGTACTAGTTGTGTAATGCATGAAATCAACTGCTGGTGGGTATGTTTTAAGTAAATACCCTCTGAGAACACTTACCTAAATATTTATAATGTTTTTTTTTGTGGCATTTTATAATTACCAGGATATTTAGCCATTAGGGTAAACAACAATATTAGGAAATTATTATTATTTATGTTAGTACCTTCCTTATGCAAAAATATAACAGTTTACGTGAATGGAATGTATTTGTACTAGGCAAGAAGTGAAATAATTCTAATTTTGTTACTCCTCAAACCATTTTCAATATATTTAACTTTAAGGGCATAATTTTAGCATTTAGGCCATATACCTATACCGTATAAGCATCAACAATCAAAAGTATTTTTCAACTGGCCTGGCATTACTTTTATTAAAAAAGCTTGAAAATCTAACGAAAATTGTTGTTTGTAATGATGTAACGTAATAGTAGCAGTATTTAGCTCAAAGTGAAAGATGAAAAAAATACAGCGTAGTAAAAACATAAGTTCTTTGGATGTTTATATTATATTAATTCAATGAATTTTAATAAATAATTAGTTGTAGATCAACCAGAGTATCGAACTTTCGTATTTTTGATAGTGGGATCTCATTATCATACTGCCTATTACGGTTTGTATTGAATCCCCAGCTTTGGCACTAAAAATGTCGGTGGGTACCACCAAACATATATTCAGTGATACAATGTTTAAGCAAGCAACTCACAAGAACAAGTCTGTCGAATGTTGAAACAGTGTTTCGATGCACTTCACTGTATCAATACAGTAAAATGTGCTAAATCGCACTAACTTGGACCTCAACATCATAGGATGTTAATAACTGCAAACCGGTCTTTTATAGTCTCATCAGTGCAATATAAGTGATCATACCTAAAGATGTGAAGACCCAAGTGCTTAACACAGTAGGTACTCTCGCAACACAATCCAAATCAAACTAATTGTATGAGAATCGAATACAATAACGAGATGTAGAAACAAGTTCTACTACTTGACATATATGATGTATATAACACATTACTACAATATATATAAAGTAGATTGGTATAGGTGGATATAAAGTAGATTCATACTATTCGTAGTTATGTGTTATGTACATTCCATCTGTCAAGTAGTAGAATTTGTTTCTACATCTCGTTATTGTATTGGATATTACCTAAATACTTAATTAGATTTGAATGAACTCTTTGACTTTACTTTAAATAATTTTACATTGGCAAAAAATACTGGAAATACCTATAGGTACTTAATGCAGCAGTAGTGTTATCTTATATTTTTGTGTAAAGTAACATCTATATATATTCTATTTGGTTTTAATAAGTTAATTATTTCTAATTAAAGAAATAAAACAGAGTTTTTTTAATTTTATAGATATAATATTGGATATAATGTATTTCAGACAATTATAACTGCAATTTTTTGAAATTGGATAATTTTTTACTGGCAAGGTAATAAAACCCATAAAATTACAATTATATATAAACAATTATTAAGTATTACTGTGCGGCTGAAAGTTGACCTTAAAACAATAAATACATTTAGATAGATACATAATTTTATCGGCCACAAAGAGTACAATGGTATGTGGCAAGTCAGAAGGTCGTAACGAATTTACGATTAAGAATTATAAAATAAGTATAAAACATTACACCTCACATTACACATTCAATAAACAAACATACATACAAAACAATGTTTAATTAATCATTAAAGGACAAAGCCAATCACCGCCTCCGGCACATGGGCAACATCATGATCTTGGAAATTTTTTGGCAAAGCCCCACTTTATCATGGGGTAGGTATTTTCAATTGCCTATCATCGTATATAGGGACCTAGATTTTACATCGTCGATAGTACATCTTCTGTAAACAAATCGCTTAATTTTGTATAGCTTTTGATAATTCACTGGCATTCAAGCCATTATGTGGTGGGCAGGCATTGTTGGTATCCTCTACACGGTCATCCATCCAAGTATGTATGCCGGAAAATGGCTTACTTTCATGTGGTTCATACCAACTTTATAAAGTAGCTTATATTGTTATATGGAGGATCCTTGCTAGAAAAGAGTAATAATTATGCTTTTGAACAATTGGTAAATTGCATTAGAGCCTAGACATGTCATTGCTCAGTGGGAACCAATATACTGGCAACACAACACTTGCAATCATAGATCTGCAGATACTAATTCCCAACATTTTACTAAATCTTGTAAAATCCTTTCCAACAATTTAAGGAAAGTTCCACATACTTGTGTTATTTGGTCATTTAATTAGACAAATAAGTCTTGTTGTATTACAATATCGGTATCACTTCCATAGTTTTAAGGTTACACTATACTAGACAATATCAAATAGGTAATAGAGTACAAGTCAATGGACCAATGTCTGATTATATGATGAGGTAACTATTGGGATAATGACACGAAAAAACGAAATGCTAAATATATGAGAAATAAAACAAATAAGTTTTAAAAAATAACTAGTTAAAACAAACATTGTATGTACCTACCTATTGCGGATATGATTTTACATCCTCAATTGTACATCTTCTAAAAACAAATTGCTAAAGTTCAGCTCTTGATAATTCACTGGCATACCAGCCACTAGGTGGTGGGCAGGCATCGTAAATATTTGGTACATGATCATCCATACAAGTATGTGTGCCGACCAACGGCCAAGTTTTCATGTGGTTCATATACCAACTTTACGAAGTAGCTTATATACCTTGCTGCTAGAACAGAGTAATAATTGTGCTCATGAACAGTTGATACGGAGCATTAGAGTTACCTAAACAAGTCAATGCTTAGTGGAAACCAATATACTGGCAGCACAATATTTAGGATCATGCAGAGGTGCAGATATTACTTTCCAACATTTTAAAAAAATCTTGTAAAATCCCTTTCCAACAATTTAATGAAAGTTCCACGTACTTGTGTTATTTAATCATCAAATTGGTCTTTCGTTTTATCAGAATGTCGGTATCACTTACAAGCTATAACTAGGTAACTATAAAATTATTCAAGTACGAAGTAGAGTTTATATGAGAAATAAAATAAATAAATTTTCAAAAATACATAATAAAAAGCTCAGACAAATAAACAATGATTTATCTGAGATTAAAACAATATGGTATGTATCTATCTAACCTATTGCTGATGTGATAACTCATTTTCTTTTTATTTATTTATTCTTCCAGTTATTTTGAAAGTGTTTTTGACAAATCAAAATATCATGCCCACAAAACGAAATATAAATAATGTCTCTATACATTCAATAACATTATTTATTGGGTATTTTGTGTGTTTTTTTAGAGAACTGAATAGTTACTGTAAAGCTTGGAAGTATTTTATAAGAATTATCTTGTTTTTAATACCATTGCTAGTAAGTACTATTCAAACTGCATAAATTAAGCTTAAGCATTGGCTAAATTATTTACAGAACTAATAACTTTATCGATGGCTTAAGCGTGTTATTTTCATTAGGCAGAGTTTTTAACAAAACCCAAAACATGGGACAATTTAATATTTCTGTTCAGTGGTGGCAAAATACTCAATCAAATAAAAATATTTAAAACTAGGTAGGTACTGAGTAAAAATAAATTTTGCAGTTACATCTGATCTTTCTATCTTTCATAAATATTGCCTGATGCAGGTATCTACCATCTACTTACATAGTTTGATGTTTTACCTGCAAATTCACAATTTTTAACCATAAAAAACGCCGATAATAAAAAATCGGAGATGTTTTTTGTCTTTGTAGTTCCTGGCACCGCACTTTTTCACTAGTTCAAAAACTAACTGAAGTACCTACCTTATTTCACAAAATCCTTATTACCCGTACTCACTCGGCGATCACACTGATCACAGAAAAACGTGAGAAAACCAATGAAACATATAAGAAAAATTTTTGTTGACTTGGAAAAAAATTAAAAAGTAACATAACCTATATTTTTAACATTTGACAACTTCAAAGTTGATTATTTTGTAACCGACCGTGAGGAGCCGCCACACTACGGACGCAGCAATTGTTTCTTCAGAATCAAGAAAAGTAGCTGACGCGAGAGGCTATTTAACGGAGTTAAACGGAGTAAATCTAGAAGGCGGTGATTTATTACTCTGATGTTTGGCTGATTCCCACCGAGCGCTACTTTACGGACGCTAGCATGTTTTAGCAACGGGCCTCTGAGACCGGTTAAGTGCCGGTTAAATATATTAAGTGACATCATTAAAACGATTTTAGCTTAAATCATCAAATTAACTTGTTGCAATCAAAGTAAAAACTGTTAAAACGTAAAGTTCATATCATTTTAATTATCTTTTATGAATATTAATAAGGTTTATTAGAAATTAAATCTTTCCGCGCCTAACCATCTTTTACTTGTGTTCCGGTTAAAATAGACGACGTATAAAATGCGATGAAAAGTGTCAAAGTTGTCCATAACCTCTAATAACCTATGTATGTTTTGTTTGTGTAAGAATGATATATGATATTAATATTAATCTGGATTTTGTCATTAATAATACTATATATGATTATGAATATGGTGCCAGTGGAATTTTTATTTCCCAATGAAACATGCTTCCTCTGTATAGAAATAAATATTAAGAGGTGATCTATCAAAATGTGTTGGATCCTAAGTTTGAGGAATTATTTGCAAAATAAAAACGAGAACACTTTTTTAATTGAAGTTTAAGTATTCTATTTGTATTAAGGTATACTAATAATGTTTAGCTTTATTAAGTGTTACAACTGCAATCATTACATATTACATTTCGTACAGGGGTTTTTCAAACTTATAGTTAGCCTCGATGTTGCAGTTGTACCTAATTTTCAAAAGTTTGTAGTTTTTTATTTGCAAATGAGATATTCGCAAAAGTGTTTGATGAATTTTAGAACTGTGCCACAAATAAATTATTAGGTAGGTTATAATAATCTACTTATATTTTTGAAGAACAGGTGATTTTTAGTTGCTAAAAATATATGAAAGATATATTTTTAATATATATTCATCACCAGGTTTAAGGTATTCTCGTTAATGATGCCTAGCAAAAAGCAGAACTCATTGAGTATAGGTAGGTATAGTGAAATATTTCTAGCACTAAAGAAAAGTCAGCAATTATCACAGATTCATTAAATCTTTTTGGAAAATATGTGTACTAGTTGTGTAATGCATGAATATCAACTGCTGGGTATGTTTTAAGTAAATACCCTCTGAGAACACTTACCTAAATATTTATAGATGTGTTTTTTTGTGGCATTTTATAATTACCAGGATATTTAGCCATTAGGGTAAACAACAATATTAGGAAATTATTATTATTTACGTTAGTACCTTCCTTATGCAAAAATATAACAGTTTACGTGAATGGAATGTATTTGTACTAGGCAAGAAGTGGAATAATTCTAATTTTGTTACTCCTCAAACCATTTTCAATATATTTAACTTTAAGGGCATAATTTTAGCATTTAGGCCATATACCTATACCGTATAAGCATCAACAATCAAAAGTATTTTTCAACAGGCCGTATTCATTACTCTTATTAAAAAAGCTTGAAAATCTAACGAAAATTGTTGTGTTTGTAATGATATAACGTAATAGTAGCAGTATTTAGCTCAAAGTGAAAGATGAAAAAAATACAGCATAGTAAAAAAACATAAGTTCTTTGGATGTTTATATTATATTAATTTAATGAATTTTAATAAATAATTAGTTATAGATCAACCAGAATATCTCTAACTTTCGTATTTTTAATAGTGGGATCTCATTATCATACTGCCTATTATGGTTTGTGTTGAATCCCCAGCTTTGGCACTAAAAATGTCGGTGGGTAATACACCATACAAACATATATTCAATGATACAATGTTCAAGCAGGCAACCCACAAAAACAAGTCTGTTGAGTATCGAAACAGTGTTTCGATGCACTTCACTGTATCGTATCTAATGTATCGATACAGTAAAATGTGCTAGATCGCCCAACACTAACTTGAACCTCTATATCGTGGGATGTTAATAACTGCAAACTGGTCTTTTATGGTCTCATCAGTGCAATATAGGTGATCATACCTAAAGATGTGAAGACCCAAGTGCTTAACACAGTAGGTACGTTTTGCATAATTGCCACCTTTTGGTAGTTCTCGCAACCCAATCCAAATCAAACTAATTGTATGAGAATCGAATACAATAACGAGATGTAAAAACAAGCTCTACTACTTGACATATATGATGTATATAACACATTACTACAATATATATAAAGTAGATTGGTATAGGTGGATATAAAGTAGATTCATACTATTCGTAGTTATGTGTTATGTACCTTCCATCTGTCAAGTAGTAGACTTTGTTTCTACATCTCGTTATTGTACTGGATATTACCTAAATACTTAATTAGATTTGAATGAACTCTTTGACTTTACTTTAAATAATTTTACATTGGCGAAAAATATTGGAAATACCTATAGGTACTTAATGCAGCAGTAGTGTTATCTTATATTTTTGTGTAAAGGAACATCTATATATATTCTATTTGGTTTTAATAAGCTAATTATTTCCAATTAGAGAAATAAAACAGATAGTTTTTTGAATTTTATAGATATAATATCGGATATACTGTATTTCAGACAATTATAATTGCAATTTTTTGAAATTGGATAATTTTTTACTGGCAAAGTAATAAGACCCGTCAATAAAATTACAATTATATATAAACAATTGTTAAGTATTAGTCACAAAGAATACAATGGTATGTGGCAAGTCAGAAGGTCGTAACGAATTTACAATTAAGAATTATAAAATAAGTAGTGTTGGGAAAAACCGATTGATTTAATAATCGAGTACTCACTACTTGAGCGATATCAATAATCGAGCGATCGCTCGAGTTAAATTTCGCTCGAATTCAAATAACGGTTTTATGGCCCCTTGTCGGTTACTTACTTACGGCTTGCAGCGCTCGAACTCGTAATAGACTCCAAAAGGGTGACGTTTCATTCTCACCTTAATGTTTCTATTCCCAGTTAATAGTGAACCTTAATGCCTCTTGGCATACTGACACCAAGGAATAAGGAATGTAGGTATTTCAAACGTTCTAATTATATTATAAATATTTAACGATTGAAATATTTTTTTTCATTGATCCCAATAACGTTTACTTCTTCCTACAGTAAAATTCAATTAAAAAG
Source organism: Pogonocherus hispidulus (assembly GCA_963924545.1). NCBI lineage: Eukaryota > Metazoa > Arthropoda > Insecta > Coleoptera > Cerambycidae > Pogonocherus > Pogonocherus hispidulus. The sequence continues at coordinate 1,429,920 of OZ004698.1, forward strand.
TATTTGTAATAACATTTTTTTATTATCTCAACATATTTAAACAATTTTTATTTATAGATCGATTGTGTTAATTGATTGTAGTTGCATAAAAATAGGTGTCAATAGTTAAATGTGAGAAATAACGCCAATATGGGCCATTTTAGTAAAGGGTCTCTAATTTTGACCCTAAAAGTAACGACACATAAGAGAGCCGAGTGCCGAGTACCGAGTACCTACATAATGTCGCCAAGTGCTCCTTGTTCAGTGCTCAGTTCAGTAGATGAAAAACCAATTTTTCATCGCTTGCATTTATAACTCGAATCATGCGCCAATAATCGAGTGCCGTCGGTTATTTCAATAATCGAGTGCTCGAGTACTTTTTCGCTCGAGCGGTCTCAACACTAAAAATAAGTATAAAACATTACACCTTGCATTACACATTCAATAAACAAAGAAACATACAAAACAAAGTTTAATTAAAATTACACCTCGAATAACACATTCAATATACAAAGATACATACAAAACAATGTTTAATTAATCATTAAAGGACTAAGCCAATCACCGCCTCCGGCACATGGGCATAATCATGATCTTGGAATTTTTTTGGCAAAGCCCCACTTTATCATGGGGTAAGTATTTTCAATTGCTTATCATCGTATATACAAGGGACCTCGATTTTACATCGTCGATAGTACATCTTCTGTAAACAAATCGCTTAATTTCGTATAGCTTTTGATAATTCACTGGCATTTAAGCCATTATGTGGTGGGCAGGCATTGTTGGTATCCTCTACATGTGGTCATCCATCCAAGTATGTATGCCAGAAAATGGCTTACTTTCAAGTGGTTCATACCAACTTTATGAAGTAGCTTATATTGTTATATGGAGGATCCTTGCTAGAAAAGAGTAATAATTATGCTTTTGAACAATTGGTAAATTGCATTAGAGCCTAGACATGTCATTGCTCAGTGGGAACCAATATACTGGCAGCACAACACTTGCAATCATAGAGCTGCAGATACTAATTCCCAACATTTTACTAAATCTTGTAAAATCCTTTCCAACAATTTAAGGAAAGTTCCACATACTTGTATATTTGGTAATTTAAGTAGACAAATGAGTCTTGTTGTATTACAATATCGGTATCACTTCCATAGTTTTAAGGTTACACTATACTAGACAATATCAAATAGGTAATAGAGTACAAGTCAATGGACCAATGTCTGATTATATGATGAGGTAACTATTGGGATAATGACACGAAAAAACGAAATGCTAAATATATGAGAAATAAAACAAATAATTTTTCAAAAATAACTAGTTAAAACAAACATTGTATGTACCTACCTATTGCGGATATGATTTTACATCCTCGATTGTACATCTTCTAAAAACAAATCGCTAAAGTTCAGCTCTTGATAATTCACTGGCATATCAGCCACTAGGTGGTGGGCAGGCATCGTAAATATTCGGTACATGATCATCCATACAAGTATGTGTGCCGACCAACGGCCAAGTTTTCATGTGGTTCATATACCAACTTTACGAAGTAGCTTATATACCTTGCTGCTAGAACAGAGTAATAATTGTGCTCATGAACAGTTGGTACGGTGCATTAGTTACCTAAACATGTCAATGCTTAGTGGAAACCAATATACTGGCAGCACAATATTTAGGATCATGCAGAGGTGCAGATATTACTTTCCAACATTTTAAAAAAATCTTGTAAAATCCCTTTCCAACAATTTAAGGAAAGTTCCACGTACTTGTGTTATTTAATCATCAAATTGGTCACAATATGGTATGTATCTATCTACCTATTGCCGATGTGATGACTATCATTTTCTTTTTATTTATTCTTCCAGTTATTTTGAAAGTGTTTTTGACAAATCACAATATCAAGCCCACAAAACGAAATATAAATGACGTCTCTATAGGTACATTCAATAACATTATTTATTGGGTATTTTGTGTTTTTTTTAGAGAATTGAATAGTTACTGTAAAGCTTGAAGTATTTTATAAGAATTATCTTGTTTTTAATACCATTGCTAGTAAGTACTATTCAAACTGCATAAATTAAGCTTAAGCATTGGCTAAATTATTTACAGAACTAATAACTTTATCGATGGCTTAACCGTGTTATTTTCATTAGGCAGAGTTTTTAACAAAACCCAAAACATGAGATAATTTAATATTTCTGTTCAGTGGTGGCAAAATACTCAATCAAATAAAAATATTTAAAACTAGGTAGGTACTGAGTAAAAATAAATTTTGCAGTTAGATCTGATCTTTCATAAATATTGCCTGATGCAGGTATCTACCATCTACTTACCTAGTTTGATGTTTTACCTGCAAATTCACAATTTTTAACCATAATAAACGCCGATAATTAAAAATCGGAGATGTTTTTTGTCTTTATAGTTCCTGGCACCGCACTTTTTCACTAGTTCAAAAACTAACTGAAATACCTACCTTATTTCACAAAATCCTTATTACCGGTACTCACTCGGCCTTCACAGAAAAACGTGAGAAAACCAATAAAACATATAAGAAAAATTTTTGTTGACTTGGACAAACATTAAAAAGTAACATAACCTATATTTTTAACATTTGACAACTTCAAAGTTGATTATTTTGTAACCGACCGCAAGGAGCCGCCACACTACGGACGCAGCAATTGTTTCTTCAGAATCAAGAAAAGTAGCTGACGCGAGAGGCTATTTAACGGAGTTAAACGGAGTAAATCTAGAAGGCGGTGTACCTGAAATAGAGGGTTTGGCTGATTCCAGCTGATTCCCACCGAGCGCTACTTTACGGACGCTAGCATGTTTTACCAACGGGCCTCTGAGACCCGTTAAATATATTAAGTGACATCATTAAAACGATTTTAGCTTAAATCATCAAATTAACTTGTTGCAATCAAAGTAAAAACTGTTAAAACGTAAAGTTCATATCATTTTAATTATCTTTTATGAATATTAATAAGGTTTATTAGAAATTAAATCTTTCCGCGCCTAACCATCTTTTACTTGTGTTCCGGTTAAAATAGACGACGTATAAAATGCGATGAAAAGTGTCAAAGTTGTCCATAACCTCTAATAACCTATGTATGTTTTGTTTGTGTAAGAATGATATATGATATTAATCTGGATTTTGTCATTAATAATACTATATATGATTATGAATATGGTGCCAGTGGAATTTTTATTTCCCAATGAAACATGCTTCCTCTGTATAGAAATAAATATTAAGAGGTGATCTATCAAAATGTGTTGGATCCTAAGTTTGAGGAATTATTTGCAAAATAAAAACGAGAACACTTTTTTAATTGAAGTTTAAGTATTCTATTTGTATTAAGGTATACTAATAATGTTTAGCTTTATTAAGTGTTACAACTGCAATCATTACATATTACATTTCGTACAGGGGTTTTTCAAACTTATAGTTAGCCTCGATGTTGCAGTTGTACCTAATTTTCAAAAGTTTGTAGTTTTTTATTTGCAAATGAGATATTCGCAAAAGTGTTTGATGAATTTTAGAACTGTGCCACAAATAAATTATTAGGTAGGTTATAATAATCTACTTATATTTTTGAAGAACAGGTGATATTTTAGGCTCGGTTAAAATAAATTACAAAAACCATATGATCTCCAATTTTCATGTGCAGTGCCTACAATAGGAAAATAGCAGCACTTACATATAAAGACATAGTTGCTAAAAATATATGAAAGATATATTTTTAATATATATTCATCACCAGGTTTAAGGTATTCTCGTTAATGATGCCTAGCAAAAAGCAGAACTCATTGAGTATAGGTAGGTATAGTGAAATATTTCTAGCACTAAAGAAAAGTCAGCAATTATCACATTCATTAAATCTTTTTGGAAAATATCTGTACTAGTTGTGCAATGCATGAATATCAACTGCTGGGTATGTTTTAAGTAAATACCCTCTGAGAACACTTACCTAAATATTTATAGATTTTTTTTGTGGCATTTTATAATTACCAGAATATTTAGCCATTAGGGTAAACAACAATATTAGGAAATTATTATTATTTACGTTAGTACCTTCCTTATGCAAAAATTAACAGTTTACGTGAATGGAATGTATTTGTACTAGGCAAGAAGTGGAATAATTCTAATTTTGTTACTCCTCAAACCATTTTCAATATATTTAACTTTAAGGGCATAATTTTAGCATTTAGGCCATATACCTCTACCGTATAAGCATCAACAATCAAAAGTATTTTTCAACTGGCCGTATTCATTACTCTTATTAAAAAAGCTTGAAAATCTAACGAAAATTGTTGTGTTTGTAATGATGTAACGTAATAGTAGCAGTATTTAGCTCAAAGTGAAAGATGAAAAAAATACAGCGTAGTAAAAAACATAAGTTCTTTGGATGTTTATATTATATTAATTCAATGAATTTTAATAAATAATTAGTTATAGATCAACCAGAATATCTCGAACTTTCGTATTTTTAATAGTGGGATCTCATTATCATACTGCCTATTATGGTTTGTGTTGAATCCCCAGCTTTGGCACTAAAAATGTCGGTGGGTAATACACCATACAAACATATATTCAATGATACAATGTTCAAGCAGGCAACCCACAAGAACAAGTCTGTTGAGTATCGAAACAGTGTTTCGATGTACCTCACTGTATGGTATCTAATGTATCGATACAGTAAAAGGTGCTAGATCGCCCAACACTAACTTGAACCTCTACATCGTGGGATGTTAATAACTGCAAACTTGTCTTTTATGATCTCATCAGTGCAATATAAGTGATCATACCTAAAGATGTGAAGACCCAAGTGCTTAACACAGTAGGTACGTTTTGCATACGTATACCCTATACCATATTGCCACCTTTTGGTAGTTCTCGCAACACAATCCAAATCAAACTAATTGTATGAGAATCGAATACAATAACGAAATGTAAAAACAAATTCTACTACTTGACATATATGATGTATATAATACATTACTACAATATATATAAAGTAGATTGGTATAGGTGGAAATAAAGTAGATTCATACTATTCGTAGTTATGTGTTATGTACCTTCCGTCTGTCAAGTAGTAGAATTTGTTTCTACATCTCGTTATTGTATTGGATATTACCTAAATACTTAATTAGATTTGAATGAACTCTTTGACTTTACATTAAATAATTTAACATTGGCGAAAAATATTGGAAATACCTATAGGTACTTAATGCAGCAGTAGTGTTATCTTATATTTTTGTGTAAAGGAACATCTATATATATTCTATTTGGTTTTAATAAGTTAATTATTTCCAATTAGAGAAATAAAACAGATAGTTTTTTGAATTTTATAGATATAATATCGGATATACTGTATTTCAGGCAATTATAACTGCAATTTTTTGAAATTGGATAATTTTTTACTGGCAAGGTAATAAAACCCATCAATAAAATTACAATTATATATAAACAATTGTTAAGTATTACTGTGCGGCTGAAAGTTGACCTTAAAATATTTTAATAACAATAAATACATTTAGATAGATACATAATTTTATCGGCCACAAAGAATACAATGGTATGTGGCAAGTCAGAAGTTCGTAACGAATTTACAATTAAGAATTATAAAATAAGTATAAAACATTACACCTCGCATTACACATTCAATAAACAAAGAAACATACAAAACAATGTTTAATTAATCATTAAAGGACTAAGCCAATCACCGCCTCCGGCACATGGGTATAATCATGATCTTGGAAATTTTTTGGCAAAGCCCCACTTTATCATGGGGTAAGTATTTTCAATTGCCTATCATCGTATATACAAGGGACCTCGATTTTACATCGTCGATAGTACATCTTCTATAAACAAATCGCTTAATTTCGTATAGCTTTTGATAATTCACTGGCATTCAAGCCATTATGTGGTAGGCAGGCATTGTTGGTATCCTCTACATGTGGTCATCCATCCAAGTATGTATGCCGGAAAATGGCTTACTTTCAAGTGGTTCATACCAACTTTATGAAGTAGCTTATATTGTTATATGGAGGATCCTTGCTAGAAAAGAGTAATAATTATGCTTTTGAACAATTGGTAAATTGCATTAGAGCCTAGACATGTCATTGCTCGGTGGGAACCAATATACTGGCAGCACAACACTTGCAATCATAGAGCTGCAGATACTAATTCCCAACATTTTAGTAAATCTTGTAAAATCCTTTCCAACAATTTAAGGAAAGTTCCACATACTTGTGTTATTTGGTCATTTAAGTATAGACAAATGAGTCTTGTTGTATTACAATATCGGTATCACTTCCATAGTATTAAGGTTACACTATACTAGACAGTATCAAATAGGTAATAGAGTACAAGTCAATGGAGCAATGTCTGATTATATGATGAGGTAACTATTGGGATAATGACACGAAAAAATGAAATGCTAAATATATGAGAAATAAAACAAATAATTTTTCAAAAATAACTAGTTAAAACAAACATTGTATGTACCTACCTATTGCGGATATGATTTTACATCCTCGATGGTACATCTTCTAAAAACAAATCGCTAAAGTTCAGATCTTGATAATTCACTGGCATACCAGCCACTAGGTGGTGGGCAGGCATCGTAAATATTCGGTACATGATCATCCATACAAGTATGTGTGCCGACCAACGGCCAAGTTTTCATGTGGTTCATATACCAACTTTACGAAGTAGCTTATATACCTTGCTGCTAGAACAGAGTAATAATTGTGCTCATGAACAGTTGGTACGGTGCATTAGTTACCTGAACACGTCAATGCTTAGTGGAAACTAATATACTGGCAGCACAATATTTAGGATCATGAAGAGGTGCAGATATTACTTTCCAACATTTAAAAAAAATCTTGTAAAATCCCTTTCCAACAATTTAAGGAAAGTTTCACGTACTTGTGTTATTTAATCATCAAATTGGTCTTTCGTTTTATCACAATGTCGGTATCACTTGCATGCTATAACTAGGTAACTATAAAACTATTGAAGTACGAAGTATAGTTTATATGAGAAATAAAATAAATAAATTTTCAAAAATACATAATAAAAAACGCAGACAAATAAACAATGATTTATCTGAGATTAAAACAATATTTTATGTATCTATCCACCTATTGCTGATGTGATGACTATCATTTTCTTTTTATTTATTCTTCCAGTTATTTTGAAAGTGTTTTTGACGAATCACAATATCATGCCCACAAAACGAAATATAAATGATGTCTCTATACATTCAATAACATTATTTATTGGGTATTTTGTGTGTTTTTTTAGAGAATTGAATAGTTACTGTAAAGCTTGAAGTATTTTATAAGAATTATCTTGTTTTTAATACCATTGCTAGTAAGTACTATTCACACTGCATAAATTAAGCTTAAGCATTGGCTAAATTATTTACAGAACTAATAACTTTATCGATGGCTTAAGTGTGTTATTTTCATTAGGCAGAGTTTTTAACAAAACCCAAAACATGAGACAATTTAATATTTCTGTTCAGTGGTGGCAAAATACTCAATCAAATAAAAATATTTAAAACTAGGTAGGTACTGAGTAAAAATTAATTTTGCAGTTAGATCGGTTAGATCTGATCTTTCATAAATATTGCCTGATGCAGGTATCTACCATCTACCTACCTAGTTTGATGTTTTACCTGCAAATTCACAATTTTTAACCATAATAAACGCCGATAATTAAAAATCGGAGATGTTTTTTGTCTTTATAGTTCCTGGCACCGCACTTTTTCACTAGTTCAAAAACTAACTGAAATACCTACCTTATTTCACAAAATCCTTAGTACCGGTACTCACTCGGCGATCACAGAAAAGCGTGAGAAAACCAATAAAACATATAAGAAAACTCTTTGTTGATTTGGAAAAACATTAAAAAGTAACATAACCTATATTTTTAACATTTGACAACTTCAAAGTAGATTATTTTGTAACCGACCGTGAGGAGCCGCCACACTACGGACGCAGCAATTGTTTCTTCAGAATCAAGAAAAGTAGCTGACGCGAGAGTGGCGAGCAAGCAGGGTTGCCAGAACGTCTTTGACAAAGGTAATAGATAGAGGGGTAAATTGTAATAGATTTTGCAAATTTGTAACAAATTTTTTTATGAATAAAATAAACTGTAAAATGTTCTGATATACGGTTTTTTAATAGTATTTTACTTCAATAGTTTCAGATTATTCAAAATATATTCAGATTATTATAAGCGAAATGTGAAATGAATTGAAATGACAGGACGGAAATCGGAATTAAAAAATAATTGACAGAACAGGAACCAATAACCAATAGAACCACGCGTTAGAACACGTTATTACCCAAGGATTGTTAACTGTTTGTTATTATCACTCTCTATAAAGATTTCAAAATTATGATCTGTGATCTGTTTACAAAAAAGGATAATATATTATATTAGACATAGAAGATTATGGAATTAGGTGTCGTAGTCGAAATTGTAATAGATTTTGTGGATAATGTAATAAAGTAATAAATGTATATAAAATGTAACAGATTTCTTACAATTGTAATAAACTGGCAACACTGCGAGCAAGGATTGTTAACTGTTTACGTTAACAATCCTTGAGTGGCGAGAGGCTGTTTAACGGAGTTAAACGGAGTAAATCTAGAAGGCGGTGCTCAATACATACTGTGGAATCATATTGTGTCGCCATCTCTAGCTATCTCATGAAACTTTGAGATGGTGGAAAAGGAAATCTATTAGTTCCCTACAATACCGATAATATAAAATATTTCTATGTACTTCAAAGGGTTTATATTCTCTAATTGCGTCTAATATAATGTCTGTAACGTCTGTATAATACATCTAATACATATTGTGACTGCAAACTATACGGAGACGGGGTATTCTTGACAATTTTTCAAATTAAAAGTCTTGTCTGGTAATACCTAGGTATGTCCGCTGAATCGGCTTATTTACAAATGTTCAGTGTCAAATATGAAATAAAATTTTAGGTTTTCATTACTTACCTACTGCATTTTTATCAGTGATGTGCCGGATAATTATCTGGTTATAATTAACCGGATAATTATCGATAATTATCCCATCTTAGACCAACTGACATCGTTTCTCCATCGCAATCAAACGATTCTAGGGGAGTTGGATTTGACATGGCTTTTTTTTTCACCTGGAAAGAAATGTAATTGCAAAATATTTATATACATTTCTCCGGTATTGCTATATGTGTCTAATTCATAGATTCTACATTCAGTCATGGGATTTTTATTTTGATTATCATACATTACCCAAGAAACACTAGTAAGTCTAAAACACGTTTAATATTCGATACGACCGTACGTTTTAACGTTTAAGTACCTATATTGGTGCAAGGTGTCCATTTTACGCGTTTTTTCCATTTGGTGTTTATTGGGTAGGCTCTACTTTTTAGATATTATACCCTAGACTACTGCTATGTATCTTATTCACAGCGTTCTTTTGCTAGGTATCTTATTCCTAGGCTCTACTGGTAGGGGAAAGTGGGGTAATACGGCGCACCTAAGCGGAATCATTTATCAAATCTACATTTTTTATTGGAAAATGCTCTAAATCTGGGAAACATTAATATAATAAATTTACTTTATGATAGCATACGAGTTATTTAAAAAAAAATCGAATAAACGAAAAAAATATTAAATTACTCAAGAGCTGCACTTCGCAATATTGCCCCACATGTCGGGTAATATCGCGCATCATGTGGGGTAATATCGCGCAGTTTAATATTGAAAATACGGAACGAAATTTTGAAATAAACGCAAAAAATAGGAAAATATGTCTTGTTACGAAAGTTATACATCGGAGATTCTGTTATCTAAGCTCTAAACTAAAATAAACGACGTTTTGATTCTTCTTTTTTTTGATCGGCGCCTAGGCTAAGTTGAGAATCATCGTATGTGTATCCTGCAGCTAATTCCCAACCAGAACATTCTGAATGAACCCATATTGCACATTTTATGCAAAGAAACCAAAGCTCCCTATCCTTTCCAAATTCATCACATATGACACATATTTCATTGACTACAGTAGGCTCTTCTTCTTGAAGTGCAAATTGATTGTAGTCCGAGTTGCTGTCATCAGAGAGATCTACTTTGGAGGATGAATTAGAATTATCATCCGACGTGTCTTCTTTAATGTATTTTATTTTCTTTTTGCTTCCTTCCTGTACCTTTATACCTGCACGCACTTTTCGCTTGATGTTTTTGTTTTGTTTTTCATTTTTCTGGTTTAGCTTAGCTTCTTTTTCCAGGAGAGTAGCCTTCATTGTTGTGGAAGCCCAAATTTCGGATTCTTGCTTCGTTGATATTTTTCTTTTGGTCGCTAACTCTTTGATTTGCTAACTCTTCTTGTGGTTTCGTAAAAAGAGGTTTCCTCCCCAAGCGGTCAACTTCTGACGCAGGTTCTGCCAACCCTGTAGATTTTAAATGGTGGCGCAGTGTTGATTCGGGAATGCCGAAATTTCTTGCTGCCTCGCGTATTTTAACACCTGAACGTATAGCAGCCAAAGCATTATTACGCTGTTCAATGGTCCAGCTCTGTCGTTGGGTCTTTCTTTGATAGTTTCTGACCATCTGAATTAAAAAAAATGTTGAAATCAATGTTGTGGGGCAATATCGCCCACTGCGCAATATTACCCCATATCGAGTTTGGTTTCGTTTTCAAACCACAATTCCGTTATTTACGTATGAAAATAAGAAGCAGATATAGGGATAGATCCCCCGAAATATGCTAGAAAATATTTGTATATAGGAAAGATCGATGGTTTTAAAATCTACACTTACCTCACTTATTTCTTGAGCACTTAAAATTATAATGAAAACTCGTGTAGGTACGCACACTTCGATTTACTGCGGCCAACTAAATACTCCCAGCGAGCTGACACCTGTTGAACATAGTTGCTACCTATACGGAATAACGTACGCATTGCCAGATGTCACTTCTCGCTCTTCGTTCCTTTTGTTTTGTGGTGCGCAATATTACCTCGCTGCGCGATATTACCCCACTTTCCCCTATATATCTTATTCACAGCTTTCTTTTCGCTAGATATCTTATTCCTGACTCTACTGCTATGTAACTATCTTATTAACAGCTTTTATCAATTCAGCAAAATTTATTTACTATAGGTACCTACCTTATTCTATATTTTGTTTTATCCTCGTCGCCAAATGTAGTGGCCCTCGCTTGGTAGGTACTTAACTTATTCACACTTTAATGCACTCAATAATTAGGGATAAACTGGGTAATTATTAAATAAAACACTTGTATCTACTTAACACGACTTCACTGTAGATACACCAGTCGGATTTCAACTGCCGTCCCAGGGAGTCATCCTTATATGAAATACTGATTAGTCATTTCTTTATTCTTAATAGATTATCAAACTGTGTACCTACACTACAACTAGAAACATATTTGTATTAAGCATATATGTATATAATACTACTATATCGCGTGTTTCCTATGTTAGCCCATAAGCGGTTTCTCCGAAAACATTAAAGGACAAAAGATATAGTGCTATACTGTTCCAGAGACCCTTTGTTCGATTTGCGCATGCGCAATCTCCATGGTTACGGAAGCTGACACACTGTTTATAGGCTGACAGACTTCCCAACTTTCAACTTTTTTTTAAAGAAGTCGGTAGACAGAGATGCAGTATTTATGCTGCATGCTTATTGGATGTCGCGAAATTCGTGCGCATGCGCATATTTGACTAAAGTACTCTCGGTAAGGATAGAGATTGTATGTCGGCGCCGTGTTGTTTTCGGAATTTTTGGGCCTCTACCCGCCATATAGTAGTATTATATATATGGTATTAAGGTTCCCTATATAGCTATCTCTTTTCATTTTCGAGATATTTAACAGTTAATGGAAAAAACCTCGTAACACTGCATTGGAAAATAAATAAAATTTCCTCTATGCAGGCGCGGCTCGTGCATAAGAGCACAAGAGCACGTGAACCCCCTGAGAAAATAATAAAATAACAAAAAATAAGATAATAATTTACTTACTAACTTATAGATATTAAATATGATGAGATATATTATGATTATGAAGTCCCTAACTCTTTATCTGATCTTGATTTACAATTGAAATTCGAAATTCGAGTGCTAGCGCGTCAGCCGTGTGCCGTGTCAGCGTCCAGAGTTGCCTTGGCGACAATGTATCGCATGTGCGTTCAAATGGGTGGGGCTTACGTCAAATGCGTATGCTTCTCTAACATAGCGGGAGGTGGGGGATACGGAAGATTTCGCTTGAAATCCCGCACACATTTGGTGTGCTCATTTACAGATTATTCTTTTAGTTTATTGTCATTAGCTATTTATTGTGCTTGTGAAGTGAATTATTTCGGTTTCTGGTTGCATTTTTTGTGTTGCGATACAATCGTTACGTTAATTACAAAAATAAATACTAAACTAACTATGAATATAAACAATTTTACTGCGGAATATTTAAGGCTGAATTTTAACTCTCTGAGTTATGAGCAAAAAATTGAAGTGAAAAATGCGGGCAAACCTAAACCAGAAATTAACTTGACTCAGACGACTAAGTGCAAATCTAGAGACTTTAATAGAAAATTTAAAATGGAAATATATGAGAAAAATGATTGGATTTGTGGGTGCAGTACAACCAATCGCTTGTTTTGCTTTCCTTGCTTGTTATTCGGTCGCGGTATTGCAGAACCATCCTGGACAAAAACTGGAATAACAGACCTGGGTCATTTGGCACAAAAAATAAAAAAACACGAAAATACCCAAGCTCATATTAATGCACAATTAGAATTGAAATTGCTGGGAAAAATAGACATTCGACAGCAGTTAGACAGTGCATACAGACGCAGTATTCAACAACAAAACGAACAAGTAAGGAAAAATCGATACGTACTTTCAAAAATTATTGACTGTATAAAATTTTGTGGTGCTTTTGAATTAGCTCTTCGAGGCCACGACGAAAGAGACAATTCATTAAATCCCGGAATATTCAGAGGTTTGATAAATTTTAGTGCCGAATTAGACGTAGCTTTGAAAGATCATTTTGAAAAATCTACTGTTTTCAAAGGAATTTCAAAAATAATTCAAAATGAGTTGTTAGATTGCATGTTACAAGTGGCCCAAGACCTTATCAAGGAAGAAATTTCGAAAGCTGCATATGTCGCTGTTATGGCAGATGAAACAACCGATGTAGCAAGTGATTTTCAGATGACTGTAGTGTTTAGGTATATTCTACCAGACGGCACACCAGTTGAACGTTTTTGGTGTTTTACTATTCCCCCGGATCATAATGCGGTTAGTCTATCAGAGTGTATAAAAACAATTTTAAAGCAAGTAATAGATAAACCAGAAAAACTTATTTCACAAAGTTACGACGGCGCAAGTGTAATGAGTGGATGTCATTCAGGTGTTCAAACTATTATTAAAAATGAATACAAATATGCCTTTTATGTTCATTGCTACGCCCATCAGCTAAACTTAATTTTATCCCAAGCAACAAGTCAGAATCAGGAAGTACGTGTATTTTTTGCAAATTTAAGTGAAATTGCAAATTTTTTTTCTCATTCCCCACAACGGATAGCTATTTTGGATGAAATTGTTGGCCAAAGAGTTCCACGGTCTTCTGCTACAAGATGGAATTTTAAAAGCAGAACCATAAGCACAGTATATGAACATCGTGAATTGTTGATAGAATGTATGGAAAAAATAGAATCGACTTCAAAACAAACTGTGGCAATCAATCAAGCGACCGCTATTTGCCGTATGTTGCAGAATTTAAAATTTGTTTTCTGGTTAACAGTATTTCATCGGATATTGCCGCATGCTGATATTTTGTATAATCAACTACAAACAACGCAGACAGATCCAGTAAAAATACACACAGCCATAACATGTTTTGAAGACTGTATTCAAAAAGAAAGAGATAATCTACCAACAATTGAAAATGAACTTTCTGAATATACTAATATTACTACTCAAACCAAGCGGCGCCGTGTAAATGAAGATTCTTATACTTCAAAAATTGTTGCAGCCAAGGAAGTTTGTGATGTTATAATTACACATGTAAAAGAAAGGTTCTCTTTTACTAAACATTTGAATGCAGCTTTACTTTTTGATTCACACAAATTTCCACAATTCGAGAAGAATTTTCCATTGCAACATTTAAAAGCAACAGTAGAGGCATATCCATTTTTAGATGAACTTCGTCTACAAACCGAATTAGAACTAATTTACAGAAGACCTGATTTTAGAAATATGTGTGGTGCAATTAACCTTTTAAAATTCATAATAGATAATAATCTTCAAAACATATTTTCTGCTACCTTTACTCTTTTACAAATAATTGTTACTATTCCAATGACTACGGCTGAAGCGGAAAGAAATTTCTCAACATTAAAGCGCATAAAAACTTTTTTACGAAGTTCTATGAACCAAGAAAGGCTGACGGCTTTGGCAATGTTATCTATTGAGAAAAAACTTATAGAAGATATGCCGAACTTCAACGAAGCTGTTATTGACAAATTTGCTGCAAACAAGAGCAGAAGAATGGACTTTACGTTTAAGCACTGTACACAATAATAAAGTTTTTATAGATACGTAGATAAAATTATAATTAAAATCGATTTGTTTTTGATTTTGTGAACCCCCAACAGTTTCGGCCACGAGCCGCCACTGCCTCTATGACACAATGTGAAAAGGAAAAAATTACTGTCAGTTAGCACAAGGGATACCTTAAATATTGCACTTGAAATTATTTGGCCATTTTATACCGGGCGATTTTTAACGTGATTTATATTTCACAATGTTAAATTGCCTAAATCTCATTTTTTTTAAATGGAACACCCTAAATTTTTTTATGGAATTAGATGTAGAATTGAATTGCCTTTCAAATATTAGGATGTCTTAGGTAAGAATAATTGGGCCAATTTTTTTCGATTTCACCGTCAACGCAGAAAGGTACAGACACAACTATACGAAAAGTTGACCGATTTCGAGATATTCACGATTTTTTGAAAATTTAGCTTCCATTAAGGCCGTTTGTAACTTCACGATATTTATCAGATAATTTCACAGAAAATTTCTTGGTGCATTTTTTCAAACATTATTTTGAAAATTGTAAATTGCCTGTTTGCAATGTTAACTAAATTATTTTCCATTTTTCATTTATACGCAATCGCAGTAAGCTTCTTGTTTCAGCACCATCTGTTGTTATTTTTCATAAGTTTAAGAATATAGGCAGCGCCTCCGCGATTATCTTTTAACGGAGTTAAACGGAGTAAATCTAGAAGGCGGTGATATAGGTCACGATCCTGAGATTTTTTGATCCTGAGATCAGAATAATAAGGTACATTGCAAACAAAACACATGCACGCACATAGATAAAGTTAATTTAAGTTGAGGTTTGAGGTTATTTCCTATTCGTTATCGTTAATCATCAAGTCAAACTGAAACAGCTGATTATAATTGAAAGTCGTGCAATGCGCAGATATCCGCGTCGATTTCGGCGAGAAAATAGAACATGTTGAAAATAATTTCTTAAAAAATTTCTTGAAAAATTTATACATAGATTTACTGTTTGCAATTGATGGATATTCATCATGAAATTTTTTTAGTAATTATTTTAAGAATTATTGGAAAAATATCATAAAGTGACAAACGGCCTTTACTGATAATTACAAATTAAGTAGGTAGCTATAGTCAAGTAAGTTATGAAAACAATTTATTTTGTTGTGGAAATTATTTAACTGTCAAATAAATACCTATTCGATTTTGTGTACCTAATCTGTACAATTTATATGCAAGATGCACTATTCCAAAAATGCTCTCAAAAGCACCACGAATTCTGTTCATCATGTTTTCTCGTAGGTATGGTTGATGGTGTGCTGTAAACTGAATCTTTTTTGTATCCCCATAAAAAAAATCTAATTTTGTAAGGTCCGGGTACCGAGGAGACCATGAGATAGGTCCACCCTTCCTATCTACCTATTAGCTATTAGTGTACCTAGGTACTCCCTATTTAAAAATCTCCTTACTGAACTGCTGTAATGTGTAGGGCAACCGTCATGCTGCAACCGCATCCCTGCTAAAATGTTCAGAGGAATATCTTCAAGATAATTTAATCTTGAAGAACTAAAAATAAATCACGATAAAAATGACCCTGTATAAAATGGCCAAATAATTTCAAGTGCAATATTTAAGGTATCCCTTGTGCTAACTGACAGTACATTTTTTTCCTTTTCACATATTGGTTTCATAGAGGAAATTTTATTTATTTTCCAATGCAGTGTTACGAGGTTTTTTTCCATTGGGTGTTAAATATCTCGAAAACGAAAAGAGATAGGTATAGGGAACCTTAATACAAATATGTTCCTAGTGATTCCTAGATTTCAAAAATATAATAATATATAGGTGTCGCATTTGAAATAACCAACTTGCACCTTGTCCCGACTTTTTGGAACACCCTGTGTAATTGAAAATATTTTTACAATATCTACTTATGCACTTTTAGTGCCAAAAAATTTCTTTGATATAATGTACCGTTTGTGAGTAATCGAACAATTACCCACCAATGACATACCTACCCTGTAGACAAATTAAAATGCTTTCGGTGATAGAAATGAATAACAATTACCTGATGTGGCAAGAGCTACAAAAAATTGAACTAAAAATTAAATCGGATATGTGATACACACGTCAGCCGCGCAGCCGTCGGACCACGCCCTCCAGCCTATCTGATTGGCTGGGGGGCGTGGTCTGACGGCTTCACGGTCGGTTGAAGCCCATGTAACAATTTTATTTGAAATGAATTTTAATTTCAGTAGTTTCGCCGCCGTGAAAGAGGTAGCATGTGTCTGTGTCTCTCCGTGTACTCCGTGTTATTAATCTATGTTTGTGTTTGTGTCTGTGTCTGTGCAGGTGAAGTGCAGTGTCCAAGTGAGTGCAAGTGCAGTGAAGTGAACAAGTGGATTACCTATGTGACTTGGAAAAGGTAGGCTTAATATATAATTGCTTACAAAGGTTTTATGTTACCTATAAGGGCCGATTTTTCAATGCTTGGTTAACGTTATTTAATCTAGAGTTGACTAACTACAGAGTATAGGATGTTAGAAAGTTTAGGATGGGAATAGTTATTGATAAAATGTTCAAGGTAAATCACCTTCTAAACTTATAGCTAGCTTAACTGCTGGTTAAACCGTGTTAACCGAGCATTGAAGAACCGGCCCTTACTGTGTTAACCATCAGTTTATTGACTATTTAGATTGTGAATTTTAAATTTTTTTTACATTAGCATTTAAACATTTTATCTACTGCTAACTATGTAAATTCTAAACTTATAGTTGTTAACCAGCTATTGTGAAACTGGGTCTTAATGTATCTAAAAATTACGTAGGTGGCTGTTTTATCTAAGAAAACTGTTTCAAGAATACACCTTATAAAAATTTGCTAGAAAATATTCACATTCATATTCACTAAAGTTTGAAAACATATGTTCCTAAGTACCTAAGTAGGTACTTACTTGGACGTACTTATAGGTATTTCATTAAATTCACTTTACAAAATATAAACTCAATTCATTCACGTGGTGCTGGTAAATTATACCACTCTTCGAGAAAATGTTTCTATGGACTTGAATTTGCTATTATAATAATCTATATTTACTTACGAAGCAATTCAGGTATATGTAAAGTGTCAAATTAAATTAAAAAATAATATTTATTCGATAGCTCTTCCACCATCTCTTGGCCGGTACCTAACCATTATCTATTATTTTCATTTAGTCATGCTAAGATACAATTTTTTCGGGTATTTTCGGGAGTTTCCTTATCATTCATCACTAGATAACCAATCAGAATGAAATATTTTTTAAATCCTTTTTTCCCATTGGTTGCTTATTATGCGGTTTCCGTTCTTTAAAAAAGAGTTTTTACGGACTTCAATTTTTATATTACAATATTTAACTTTCTTCACTGTACGCTTAAGGTTAGCACCTGGTTAAGATTTTTTTTTAATGAATTACTTTCTCTTATACTCTCTATTCCACTGATTTTCCTTCCCCAAAAAAAAGTTTTACAAATTTTTGAACTTCAAAGTGAGGTTATGTTCGAAAAAAATTTTAAAAAGACCTTCATCCAAATTTTTTTTTTTATGAAAATACTTCAAATCACATCTACTTTCATTACCACTTTGGAAAATTTCTCGTTTCGGAGAGTGGTATTTTTTACCAGACCCCATTCACGTTAAGTTTGAAGTGACGTTTTTAAGTTTTAAGTTAAGTTTATATAAATAAATACAAACTTCACAACGCAGAGAAGGGTTGCCAAATATAAACCTCTTATTATGTCTATGTATAAAACTCTGTAAGTGGCAAATGCTATGCTAATTTATTGGTCATTTGTTTATCGAATATTGAAAACAATTAGGTAATTTTCTACTGAAAATGACGCCACTTTAAACTTAACGTGAATGAACTCTAAGAACCTGTAGGTATCTTATTAATGAAATATGTTTTAATCAGCCGCCATGTGACTATCCAAATACCTATGCATAGACTGAATAGAATTTTTTTAGATCTAATAAACACACAATTCTTCCGGGTGCCACCGCCCAAGTTATTTATCTATCCGAACATTCTATATATATAATTTATATACCTTTTAAAAGTTTTGGGCTTTCATTTAATATTATTTGACGTAATATTTCGTATCCATCGGAAATATTTAATCGAATACCTATTATTAGGTATTATGGAAACACCTCAAGATTGCATTAGTCATACGGATTTTAGACAAGTACCTAGGTACCTACAAACATATAAATACTTATTTTATTTAAGACGTCCCTTCAAACAAAAGTTTTGTTTTTACATTTTTTTTACTTATTACTAAACAATTTTAGAGATACTTATAACAAGATATTTAGGTATTTTAAATTTTGCACCAATACACTCTACCACAATTGTACAGTCTTATATAATATAGGGGAAGTGCGGTAATTGCCGCCCACTTAAGTTAAATATTAAATAGCTTAATTATTTCTTATATGTTATGACAAAATCGGGAACGTTAATATATAGCACTCACTTAGCTATCAATGATTTAATTATCAAATTGTCCAAATCCATATATATTAAAACGCGTCGATTCTGTCTCGCTCTAAATTCCGTCGCCGAATCCACAAAGTTTCAAAGCTATCTCCTCCGAGGGGGATCGAGGAGCGATCTCCGCGGACGACCGGCCTTTCTCCAATGCGTAAGAGTATTTTCATCCCGTTTCCTACGCGTTCTCCCAATTTAAATGCCTTTTCAAAAAACCTCTGCAAAATATTCGTCGATCGCCATTCGGCGAGAGAGATGTGGCTAGCATTGGCGTTTGTCCTCGCGCTTAATGGCCCCGTCACGCCTGCCGAAATCCCGACTTTTCGCGGGACTCCCTAGACCCTTTTTCTAATTTTACGGCTTCGAGAACTGCTTCACCTGAAAGTTCCGTCCTTTCTCTAATTGAGATTTTTTTTCGAGACCCTACGTCGACTCCTACGTCTATTTCGTCTTCGAAAATCTCGAGTCGCGTGCTTCCGTCCCATGTGAGATTGCACTAAGGAGACAAGCACCTCCCACGAAAACTGTCAAATTAATTAAACTTCAGATAGGTTACTTTCCTACGAGAAATATTGCTAATGGAATCAATATTACCTACCGACTGCCAAACACTTCTGATTACCAAAATACTGAAGCGAAATGCTTTTCCAATTAGAAAATCGGTAAAAATTATTTTTATCAGGTTGACACGTACAGTTTACATACTTAAACGTCTCAAGGTGTAAACATTTGACAACAGGCGTGGTAGCGCAACGGGAAAGTGGTAGGATTCAAAACTTCATAATGCTGATTTCGCGAGTTTGAGTGACGCTGGAGGCTAACTTTTTTTTACTTTTTAATTCCAATTATTTATTAGTATTAGTATTTAGTTATTGTTTCATTATCCGTAGCTTTTATTCTTTCTGCACGTAAAGTTTGGAATTAATTCGTTCATTAAGGCAGTCTGTTAAATTCATCATTTTAGCTTACAAAAGTAAATATCTACAATATTTTTGGTCCCATTGATAAACTTGATAATAATGTTTACTTAAAAATAAATTCTACTTTCAGTACTTAAAAAATTATAATGTTTGACCATCAAGAATAGAGTACCCTTACAATTCATCAAAATATTAAGAAAAATCGTTTAGTATAATTACCTACATCATCATTCCAGATACAAAATTTCTTTAATATGTATTTTCTTAAAAGTAATATTATTTTAGATGCATTTGTCACCCGAAGGGTGATCACAGGCCGCAGGCCTGGGCATCCGGTAGAGCTAGAAATGGGAACGAAAATCGCGATAGCGATTTTCTCCCATTTCTAGTTAAAAACATTAAATTAAGTAGGTATCTATGTAATTCCTTCAGGTAGTTCTTAGGACCAAAAATCACAAACAAAATTTCTGTAATAGTCGAAACCTGTGCACTCTTTGTGTGCCCACTTACGGCAAACACCACACCTATACCACATAGATGTACCAAATTCACCACAAATTAAGCATATCTCCTCAATTTCATTTTCATTATCGAGAGCTCATTCTCATTGCAAGAGGAAATGCTTGAGGAGTCATTGTCAAATTTAACCTTTTTTTTTTACTCTCTTCACCGGCACTGGGACTTTCCCTTTGCTTTTTTTCTGTAACTTTCTTTCCTCTTTTTTTTCCAGTTCTATTTTCTCTGCGGAGTTGCTGTGAGAATTTTTGATACTCCTAATTTCCTTGCTACTCTTCTTAGTCCAGTATTCTCAACCGAGCGGAGGGGTGTTATTTCCTCGATAGATATAATATTCACTTTTACTTTACTCTGGTCTTTGTCAGTATTTGATAGAGAGATAGAGGATTGAAGTACAGCTTCACGAGAGGTAGATAGTTGGGGTTTAGCTTCACGAGAGGTAGATAGTTGGGGTTTAGCTTCACGTAATGTTGAGGTCCAGATTCTTCAAGTTTCTGTTCAGGTATTTCGGCAACTGGTATTTTAGAAAGAGTTGCAGGTAAAAAATCTTCATCTGTAAATAAATTTGGCCTATATGGGACAATCCCACTTCCTTCGAAACCCTTCTGGGCTTTTTCAATTGTAGCAACGCGAATATAAGCACGATTAAAAATCTCAGTAACATTATACGGTGTTATATCTTTTTATGAACATTTTGCCTTATAAAAAGTGAGGATTCGTTTGAGTAAGCTGACTTTAATGGCCCAAAAACTGTTAAATCCAGAGGCTGTAACTTGTGGGACGTGTGGGGTGGGAACGATAACGTAATGATTCCATTTTGACGGCAATATTCGTATGTTGCTAAAGAGCAATGACTACTTTGGTTGTCTAACAACAACAATACGGGGTTCTCTTTTGATGCTGCCGAATGTTGTTTAAAGTGTTTTATCCATATAAGGAACAAATCTTCATTCATCCAACCTTTGGCAGAGCATTCATAGAGGTCCATTGCGTTTAAGAAGATCTGACATTCGGACTCTCGGGTATGTAAACATCGGGGGTATATCCCCGACGCACTTATTGAGCAACACGCGGTGATGTTTCGGTCTCTTTCCGAACTTACAGCCTTGCCAAGTTGTTTCACACCTTTTGGAGAAATGATTTTGGGTAAAATCATTTCAGGTTGAACGGTCGTGGTATCTGTCTCATAGAAACATTAAATATACGATTTGGTAGAAAATTATGTTTTGTTAAAACCTCTTCCAAATTTTTGAAGAACAGATTAACCAGAAATCCGGTAATTCTCCTTAAGCTGGTTGGTTCTGGTTTCCTCATGGTCAAACGTGGATGCCGCCTTAAAAACAACTGCAGCCAGTCTTTACCCGCCATTTTCTTCTCATGGTTGAAGCAGTGCTTAATATTGTTTTTTTTTGAGCGTAATCGTATGCAATTCTTCTTAAATCCATGGCTGTAAGACCATAGCACATCTTTGCTAGATGAATGCATCGCTCCTCTAGTTGTGATTCTTGCTCAGTTGAAAATATAGAATGACGGCCAAGTTTAGCTGCAGAAGAGTTATCTGTTTTAAGGCGGTCTTTTAATGTGGAATATGGTATACCTGGAAGTAAAACTAAAATAGAATTTTCCATATTAAGTCGTATATTATGTCGTATTGCTTATCAAGTCGTAAAGGCCTTGATAAGCAAAAAAATGATAAACATTAACTATAGTCAAATCCACCTAAATAAAAATCGATACGATATAGTCTTCATTATGTTTGTAGTGGCGAGATACAGTGAAATACACCGTAGTGCCCTCTTTCGGTCTTTGCTACTACCTGTCTGACAAGTATTGTCTAATTATTGTCTAAAGATCTGCTTTTCTGCAGATGCCATTACAGCGACCTCTATTGTCTTTGAGGAAGACAATCCTACTTAATTATTGGAAGGAGATGCTGAAAACAACTACTCCACGGGCAATATGCCCCGACTGGCGTTGCATTACATCAACATCTCCATGGATGTCGGGGCATATTAATTCATTCATCGGCCGATGAATGAATTAATACTTTAGGAATGTGTATTCTTATTCAAATGTTTAATTCGCAAAATAATGATAAATTTCATTCTAATCAGAATGATTAACCCGAAAAGCTTCTAGACTGACTTAAAAAAGATACAGGGTTCTCAATTCATTGCCATTAAAATACAAAAATGCTTCATATCTTCTAAATTACTCTATATAATACTAGTAAACCATGTATTGGGTTTACAGTTTGTGTATAAGGATCCACCCTGTACACAGGCTGGCTCAATTAGAGTCAGATAGAGTCGCCATTTGCAAGTCTGCTTTTGAAATTATTTCATCCTCCAAATTCGAGGATGTGTAGCGTTGGAACGACAGACCTAAGAATTAAATAGACAGTGAATGAGCGATATATATTTTAATTTTAGCTTTAGAATAGACCCATACAACATACTCATAATTTTTTTGGCTCTTTGTAACAAGTGATATGCTACATAATATAGGTACTACTATCGGTCCTGTTAGTCGCCCTGAGTATATCTAAATTAGCTCTGTCGTTAATTAACAACAAGCCACGGCACCGTAAATCAGTTGCAACCCTTTGTAAATGATAGGGCATTATTTGTCTGGTTGTTCTTTAGTCTGTTGTCCGAATGGTGAATTTTGAACTTTCAGAAACCTCGTACGTCCAAGTTCTAAGATATGTTCCAAGTTCTACTAATTCCTACTTACCCATTGCATCCACCGATCGTGGATTTAATGCAAAATTCAGTATTCCTGACTTCTTGAAAATTTTCACTATTTCGCATCATATAAATTAATATTTTTCATATTTAGTTTTAATACACTTGTATTGCGGCAGTGAACCTACCTACTTCTCAATAGGTTAATAATGAACTACTTCCCTTTTCACAAACGAGGTAAATAATAAGGTTTTCTCATGTTAGTAGTAAAAAAAAGATTATACTGTTGATCGAAACTATGTATATAAACCTAAGTATATAAACTATAAACTTTACATTTAATTAGTAAGTTTTCTGTTGCAGGTAAGAACAACTGATACAAATTTGGTAAGATGGACACCTCGATTCACACAGTTCCCAAGGTATGTATGCAAATTTACTTTATATACATTTTCTATTATATTTAATATTTGTTATATCTATATTATGTGTAGGTACTTGTCTATTATTGAGTATAGCATTGCGAAAGTAACAAAACTTTCAATCTTGAAATTTACTAGTGTACTTATTTGATTTACCGATATATACTAGTAACGTCTCGAGTGTAAATTATCAATTAACAACCCTTAATGCAAAATGTTAGGTTAGGTAAGGTTGTGCTAAGAATGGATCATACCGTTGATCTACATTCAAGGTATTTAAAAGAATAGGTCATACAGTTGATCTGCATCTGTTTGAAAATTGAAGTAGTATATTATATACCTAGGTTGAGGAGGGAGCTGTTATTTACCGAGAAATTTTTCGAGGTAAATAAATGGCCTTCTCAATAGGTTAGTAATGAACTACTGCCCTTTTCATAAATGAGGTAAATAATAAGGTTTTCTCATGTTAGTAGTAAAAAAAAGATCATACTGTTGATCGAAACTATGTATGAGAGACTATGTACTAAAAGAGCAAGTCATACTGCTGACTTTCAGATGCCGAACAAATAAATAAAGGAATAGTAAAAAGAATAGGTCATACTGTTGATCTACAAGTCTTCGTAATTTGAAATAATAAATCATACCTGGAAACCTCAACAATATGTAAAAGAATGGATCATACCGCTGATCTACATTTAAGGTATTTAAAAGAATAGGTCATACAGTTGATCTGCATCTGTTTGAAAATTGAAGTAGTTTATTATATACCTAGGTTGAGGAGGGAGCTGTTATTTACCGAGAAATTTTTCGAGGTAAATAAATGGCCTTCTCAATAGGTTAGTAATGAACTACTGCCCTTTTCATAAATGAGGTAAATAATAAGGTTTTCTCATGTTAGTAGTAAAAAAAAGATCATACTGTTGATCGAAACTATGTATGAGAGACTATGCACTAAAAGAGCAAGTCATACTGCTGACTTTCAGATGCCGAACAAATAAATAAAGGAATAGTAAAAAGAATAGGTCATACTGTTGATCTACAAGTCTTCGTAATTTGAAATAATAAATCATACCTGGAAACCTCAACAATATGTAAAAGAATGGATCATACCGCTGATCTACATTTAAGGTATTTAAATGAATAGGTCCTACAGTTGATCTGCATCTGTTTGAAAATTGAAGTAGTATATTATATACCTAGGTTGAGGAGGGAGCTGTTATTTACCGAGAAATTTTTCGAGGTAAATAAATGGCCTTCTCAATAGGTTAGTAATGAACTACTGCCCTTTTCATAAATGAGGTAAATAATAAGGTTTTCTCATGTTAGTAGTAAAAAAAAGATCATACTGTTGATCGAAACTATGTATGAGAGACTATGTACTAAAAGAGCAAGTCAAACTGGTGACTTTCAGATGCCGAACTAATAAATAAAGGAATAGTAAAAAGAATAGGTCATACTGTTGATCTACAAGTCTTCGTAATTTGAAATAATAAATCATACCTGGAAACCTCAACAATATGTAAAAGAATGGATCATACCGCTGATCTACATTTAAGGTATTTAAAAGAATAGGTCATACAGTTGATCTGCATCTGTTTGAAAATTGAAGTAGTATATTATATACCTAGGTTGAGGAGGGAGCTGTTATTTACCGAGAAATTTTTCGAGGTAAATAAATGGCCTTCTCAATAGGTTAGTAATGAACTACTGGCCTTTTCATAAATGAGGTAAATAATAAGGTTTTCTCATGTTAGTAGTAAAAAAAAGATCATACTGTTGATCGAAACTATGTATGAGAGACTATGTACTAAAAGAGCAAGTCATACTGGTGACTTTCAGATGCCGAACAAATAAATAAAGGAATAGTAAAAAGAATAGGTCATACTGTTGATCTACAAGTCTTCGTAATTTGAAATAATAAATCATACCTGGAAACCTCAACAATATGTAAAAGAATGGATCATACCGCTGATCTACATTTAAGGTATTTAAAAGAATAGGTCATACAGTTGATCTGCATCTGTTTGAAAATTGAAGTAGTATATTATATACCTAGGTTGAGGAGGGAGCTGTTATTTACCGAGAAATTTTTCGAGGTAAATAAATGGCCTTCTCAATAGGTTAGTAATGAACTACTGCCCTTTTCATAAATGAGGTAAATAATAAGGTTTTCTCATGTTAGTAGTAAAAAAAAGATCATACTGTTGATCGAAACTATGTATGAGAGACTATGTACGAAAAGAGCAAGTCATACGGCTGACTTTCAGATGCCGAACAAATAAATAAAGGAATAGTAAAAAGAATAGGTCATACTGTTGATCTACAAGCCTTCGTAATTTGAAATAATAAATCATACCTGGAAACCTCAACAATATGTAAAAGAATGGATCATACCGCTGATCTACATTTAAGGTATTTAAAAGAATAGGTCATACAGTTGATCTGCATCTGTTTGAAAATTGAAGTAGTATATTATATACCTAGGTTGAGGAGGGAGCTGTTATTTACCGAGAAATTTTTCGAGGTAAATAAATGGCCTTCTCAATAGGTTAGTAATGAACTACTGCCCTTTTCATAAATGAGGTAAATAATAAGGTTTTCTCATGTTAGTAGTAAAAAAAAGATCATACTGTTGATCGAAACTATGTATGAGAGACTATGTACTAAAAGAGCAAGTCATACTGGTGACTTTCAGATGCCGAACAAATAAATAAATGAATAGTAAAAAGAATAGGTCATACTGTTGATCTACAAGTCTTCGTAATTTGAAATAATAGATCATACCTGGAAACCTCAACAATATATAAAAGAATGGATCATATCGCTGATCTACATTTAAGGTAATTAAAAGAATAGGTCATACAGTTGATCTGCATCTGTTTGAAAATTGAAGTAGTATATTATATACCTAGGTTGAGGAGGGAGCTGTTATTTACCGAGAAATTTTTCGAGGTAAATAAATGGCCTTCTCAATAGGTTAGTAATGAACTACTGCCCTTTTCATAAATGAGGTAAATAATAAGGTTTTCTCATGTTAGTAGTAAAAAAAAAGATCATACTGTTGATCGAAACTATGTATGAGAGACTATGTACTAAAAGAGCAAGTCATACTGCTGACTTTCAGATGCCGAACAAATAAATAAAGGAATAGTAAAAAGAATAGGTCATACTGTTGATCTACAAGTCTTCGTAATTTGAAATAATAAATCATACCTGGAAACCTCAACAATATGTAAAAGAATGGATCATACCGCTGATCTACATTTAAGGTATTTAAAAGAATAGGTCATACAGTTGATCTGCATCTGTTTGAAAATTGAAGTAGTATATTATCTACCTAGGTTGAGGAGGGAGCTGTTATTTACCGAGAAATTTTTCGAGGTAAATAAATGGCCTTCTCAATAGGTTAGTAATGAACTACTGCCCTTTTCATAAATGAGGTAAAAAATAAGGTTTTCTCATGTTAGTAGTAAAAAAAAGATCATACTGTTGATCGAAACTATGTATGAGAGACTATGTACTAAAAGAGCAAGTCATACTGCTGACTTTCAGATGCCGAACAAATAAATAAAGGAATAGTAAAAAGAATAGGTCATACTGTTGATCTACAAGTCTTCGTAATTTGAAATAATAAATCATACCTGGAAACCTCAACAATATGTAAAAGAATGGATCATACCGCTGATCTACATTTAAGGTATTTAAAAGAATAGGTCATACAGTTGATCTGCATCTGTTTGAAAATTGAAGTAGTATATTATCTACCTAGGTTGAGGAGGGAGCTGTTATTTACCGAGAAATTTTTCGAGGTAAATAAATGGCCTTCTCAATAGGTTAGTAATGAACTACTGCCCTTTTCATAAATGAGGTAAATAATATGGTTTTCTCATGTTAGTAGTAAAAAAAAGATCATACTGTTGATCGAAACTATGTATGAGAGACTATGTACTAAAAGAGCAAGTCATACTGCTGACTTTCAGATGCCGAACAAATAAATAAAGGAATAGTAAAAAGAATAGGTCATACTGTTGATCTACAAGTCTTCGTAATTTGAAATAATAAATCATACCTGGAAACCTCAACAATATGTAAAAGAATGGATCATACCGCTGATCTACATTTAAGGTATTTAAAAGAATAGGTCATACAGTTGATCTGCATCTGTTTGAAAATTGAAGTAGTATATTATATACCTAGGTTGAGGAGGGAGCTGTTATTTACCGAGAAATTTTTCGAGGTAAATAAATGGCCTTCTCAATAGGTTAGTAATGAACTACTGCCCTTTTCATAAATGAGGTAAATAATAAGGTTTTCTCATGTTAGTAGTAAAAAAAAGATCATACTGTTGATCGAAACTATGTATGAGAGACTATGTACTAAAAGAGCAAGTCATACTGGTGACTTTCAGATGCCGAACAAATAAATAAAGGAATAGTAAAAAGAATAGGTCATACTGTTGATCTACAAGTCTTCGTAATTTGAAATAATAAATCATACCTGGAAACCTCAACAATATATAAAAGAATGGATCATACCGCTGATCTACATTTAAGGTATTTAAAAGAATAGGTCATACAGTTGATCTGCATCTGTTTGAAAATTGAAGTAGTATATTATATACCTAGGTTGAGGAGGGAGCTGTTATTTACCGAGAAATTTTTCGAGGTAAATAAATGGCCTTCTCAATAGGTTAGTAATGAACTACTGCCCTTTTCATAAATGAGGTAAATAATAAGGTTTTCTCATGTTAGTAGTAAAAAAAAGATCATACTGTTGATCGAAACTATGTATGAGAGACTATGTACTAAAAGAGCAAGTCATACTGCTGACTTTCAGATGCCGAACAAATAAATAAAGGAATAGTAAAAAGAATAGGTCATACTGTTGATCTACAAGTCTTCGTAATTTGAAATAATAAATCATACCTGGAAACCTCAACAATATATAAAAGAATGGATCATACCGCTGATCTACATTTAAGGTATTTAAAAGAATAGGTCATACAGTTGATCTGCATCTGTTTGAAAATTGAAGTAGTATATTATATACCTAGGTTGAGGAGGGAGCTGTTATTTACCGAGAAATTTTTCGAGGTAAATAAATGGCCTTCTCAATAGGTTAGTAATGAACTACTGCCCTTTTCATAAATGAGGTAAATAATAAGGTTTTCTCATGTTAGTAGTAAAAAAAAGATCATACTGTTGATCGAAACTATGTATGAGAGACTATGTACTAAAAGAGCAAGTCATACTGCTGACTTTCAGATGCCGAACAAATAAATAAAGGAATAGTAAAAAGAATAGGTCATACTGTTGATCTACAAGTCTTCGTAATTTGAAATAATAAATCATACCTGGAAACCTCAACAATATGTAAAAGAATGGATCATACCGCTGATATACATTTAAGGTATTTAAAAGAATAGGTCATACAGTTGATCTGCATCTGTTTGAAAATTGAAGTAGTATATTATATACCTAGGTTGAGGAGGGAGCTGTTATTTACCGAGAAATTTTTCGAGGTAAATAAATGGCCTTCTCAATAGGTTAGTAATGAACTACTGCTCTTTTCATAAATGAGGTAAATAATAAGGTTTTCTCATGTTAGTAGTAAAGAAAAGATCATACTGTTGATCGAAACTATGTATGAGAGACTATGTACTAAAAGAGCAAGTCATACTGCTGACTTTCAGATGCCGAACAAATAAATAAAGGAATAGTAAAAAGAATAGGTCATACTGTTGATCTACAAGTCTTCGTAATTTGAAATAATTAATCATACCTGGAAACCTCAACAATATGTAAAAGAATGGATCATACCGCTGATCTACATTTAAGGTATTTAAAAGAATAGGTCATACAGTTGATCTGCATCTGTTTGAAAATTGAAGTAGTATATTATATACCTAGGTTGAGGAGGGAGCTGTTATTTACCGAGAAATTTTTCGAGGTAAATAAATGGCCTTCTCAATAGGTTAGTAATGAACTACTGCTCTTTTCATAAATGAGGTAAATAATAAGGTTTTCTCATGTTAGTAGTAAAAAAAAGATCATACTGTTGATCGAAACTATGTATGAGAGACTATGTACTAAAAGAGCAAGTCATACTGGTGACTTTCAGATGCCGAACAAATAAATAAAGGAATAGTAAAAAGAATAGGTCATACTGTTGATCTACAAGTCTTCGTAATTTGAAATAATAAATCATACCTGGAAACCTCAACAATATATAAAAGAATGGATCATACCGCTGATCTACATTTAAGGTATTTAAAAGAATAGGTCATACAGTTGATCTGCATCTGTTTGAAAATTGAAGTAGTATATTATATACCTAGGTTGAGGAGGGAGCTGTTATTTACCGAGAAATTTTTCGAGGTAAATAAATGGCCTTCTCAATAGGTTAGTAATGAACTACTGCCCTTTTCATAAATGAGGTAAATAATAAGGTTTTCTCATGTTAGTAGTAAAAAAAAGATCATACTGTTGATCGAAACTATGTATGAGAGACTATGTACTAAAAGAGCAAGTCATACTGCTGACTTTCAGATGCCGAACAAATAAATAAAGGAATAGTAAAAAGAATAGGTCATACTGTTGATCTACAAGTCTTCGTAATTTGAAATAATTAATCATACCTGGAAACCTCAACAATATGTAAAAGAATGGATCATACCGCTGATCTACATTTAAGGTATTTAAAAGAATAGGTCATACAGTTGATCTGCATCTGTTTGAAAATTGAAGTATTATATTATCTACCTAGGTTGAGGAGGGAGCTGTTATTTACCGAGAAATTTTTCGAGGTAAATAAATGGCCTTCTCAATAGGTTAGTAATGAACTACTGCCTTTTTCATAAATGAGGTAAATAATATGGTTTTCTCATGTTAGTAGTAAATAAAAGATCATACTGTTGATCGAAACTATGTATGAGAGACTATGTACTAAAAGAGCAAGTCATACTGCTGACTTTCAGATGCCGAACAAATAAATAAAGGAATAGTAAAAAGAATAGGTCATACTGTTGATCTACAAGTCTTCGTAATTTGAAATAATAAATCATACCTGGAAACCTCAACAATATGTAAAAGAATGGATCATACCGCTGATCTACATTTAAGGTATTTAAAAGAATAGGTCATACAGTTGATCTGCATCTGTTTGAAAATTGAAGTAGTATATTATCTACCTAGGTTGAGGAGGGAGCTGTTATTTACCGAGAAATTTTTCGAGGTAAATAAATGGCCTTCTCAATAGGTTAGTAATGAACTACTGCCTTTTTCATAAATGAGGTAAATAATATGGTTTTCTCATGTTAGTAGTAAATAAAAGATCATACTGTTGATCGAAACTATGTATGAGAGACTATGTACTAAAAGAGCAAGTCATACTGCTGACTTTCAGATGCCGAACAAATAAATAAAGGAATAGTAAAAAGAATAGGTCATACTGTTGATCTACAAGTCTTCGTAATTTGAAATAATAAATCATACCTGGAAACCTCAACAATATGTAAAAGAATGGATCATACCGCTGATCTACATTTAAGGTATTTAAAAGAATAGGTCATACAGTTGATCTGCATCTGTTTGAAAATTGAAGTAGTATATTATATACCTAGGTTGAGGAGGGAGCTGTTATTTACCGAGAAATTTTTCGAGGTTAATAAATGGCCTTCTCAATAGGTTAGTAATGAACTACTGCCCTTTTCATAAATGAGGTAAATAATAAGGTTTTCTCATGTTAGTAGTAAAAAAAAGATCATACTGTTGATCGAAACTATGTATGAGAGACTATGTACTAAAAGAGCAAGTCATACTGCTGACTTTCAGATGCCGAACAAATAAATAAAGGAATAGTAAAAAGAATAGGTCATACTGTTGATCTACAAGTCTTCGTAATTTGAAATAATAAATCATACCTGGAAACCTCAACAATATGTAAAAGAATGGATCATACCGCTGATCTACATTTAAGGTATTTAAAAGAATAGGTCATACAGTTGATCTGCATCTGTATAAAAAGATCATACTGTTGATCGAAACTATGTATGAGAGACTATGTACTAAAAGAGCAAGTCATACTGCTGACTTTCAGATGCCGAACAAATAAATAAAGGAATAGTAAAAAGAATAGGTCATACTGTTGATCTACAAGTCTTCGTAATTTGAAATAATAAATCATACCTGGAAACCTCCACAATATGTAAAAGAATGGATCATACCGCTGATCTACATTTAAGGTGTTTAAAAGAATAGGTCATACAGTTGATCTGCATCTGTTTGAAAATTGAAGTAGTATATTATCTACCTAGGTTGAGGAGGGAGTTGTTATTTACCGAGAAATTTTTCGAGGTAAATAAATGGCCTTCTCAATAGGTTAGTAATGAACTACTGCCTTTTTCATAAATGAGGTAAATAATAAGGTTTTCTCATGTTAGTAGTAAAAAAAAGATCATACTGTTGATCGAAACTATGTATGAGAGACTATGTACTAAAAGAGCAAGTCATACTGCTGACTTTCAGATGCCGAACAAATAAATAAAGGAATAGTAAAAAGAATAGGTCATACTGTTGATCTACAAGTCTTCGTAATTTGAAATAATAAATCATACCTGGAAACCTCAACAATATATAAAAGAATGGATCATACCGCTGATCTACATTTAAGGTATTTAAAAGAATAGGTCATACAGTTGATCTGCATCTGTTTGAAAATTGAAGTAGTATATTATCTACCTAGGTTGAGGAGGGAGTTGTTATTTACCGAGAAATTTTTCGAGGTAAATAAATGGCCTTCTCAATAGGTTAGTAATGAACTACTGCCCTTTTCATAAATGAGGTAAATAATAAGGTTTTCTCATGTTAGTAGTAAAAAAAAGATCATACTGTTGATCGAAACTATGTATGAGAGACTATGTACTAAAAGAGCAAGTCATACTGCTGACTTTCAGATGCCGAACAAATAAATAAAGGAATAGTAAAAAGAATAGGTCATACTGTTGATCTACAAGTCTTCGTAATTTGAAATAATAAATCATACCTGGAAACCTCAACAATATGTAAAAGAATGGATCATACCGCTGATCTACGTTTAAGGTATTTAAAAGAATAGGTCATACAGTTGATCTGCATCTGTTTGAAAATTGAAGTAGTATATTATATACCTAGGTT
Source organism: Pogonocherus hispidulus (assembly GCA_963924545.1). NCBI lineage: Eukaryota > Metazoa > Arthropoda > Insecta > Coleoptera > Cerambycidae > Pogonocherus > Pogonocherus hispidulus. The sequence continues at coordinate 1,462,755 of OZ004698.1, forward strand.
GAGGAGGGAGCTGTTATTTACCGAGAAATTTTTCGAGGTTAATAAATGGCCTTCTCAATAGGTTAGTAATGAACTACTGCCCTTTTCATAAATGAGGTAAATAATAAGGTTTTCTCATGTTAGTAGTAAAAAAAAGATCATACTGTTGATCGAAGCTATGTATGAGAGACTATGTACTAAAAGAGCAAGTCATACTGCTGACTTTCAGATGCCGAACAAATAAATAAAGGAATAGTAAAAAGAATAGGTCATACTGTTGATCTACAAGTCTTCGTAATTTGAAATAATAAATCATACCTGGAAACCTCAACAATATGTAAAAGAATGGATCATACCGCTGATCTACATTTAAGGTATTTAAAAGAATAGGTCATACAGTTGATCTGCATCTGTTTGAAAATTGAAGTAGTAGTATTATATACCTAGGTTGAGGAGGGAGCTGTTATTTACCGAGAAATTTTTCGAGGTAAATAAATGGCCTTCTCAATAGGTTAGTAATGAACTACTGCCCTTTTCATAAATGAGGTAAATAATATGGTTTTCTCATGTTAGTAGTAAAAAAAAGATCATACTGTTGATCGAAACTATGTATGAGAGACTATGTACTAAAAGAGCAAGTCATACTGCTGACTTTCAGATGCCGAACAAATAAATAAAGGAATAGTAAAAAGAATAGGTCATACTGTTGATCTACAAGTCTTCGTAATTTGAAATAATAAATCATACCTGGAAACCTCAACAATATGTAAAAGAATGGATCATACCGCTGATATACATTTAAGGTATTTAAAAGAATAGGTCATACAGTTGATCTGCATCTGTTTGAAAATTGAAGTAGTATATTATATACCTAGGTTGAGGAGGGAGCTGTTATTTACCGAGAAATTTTTCGAGGTAAATAAATGGCCTTCTCAATAGGTTAGTAATGAACTACTGCTCTTTTCATAAATGAGGTAAATAATAAGGTTTTCTCATGTTAGTAGTAAAGAAAAGATCATACTGTTGATCGAAACTATGTATGAGAGACTATGTACTAAAAGAGCAAGTCATACTGCTGACTTTCAGATGCCGAACAAATAAATAAAGGAATAGTAAAAAGAATAGGTCATACTGTTGATCTACAAGTCTTCGTAATTTGAAATAATTAATCATACCTGGAAACCTCAACAATATGTAAAAGAATGGATCATACCGCTGATCTACATTTAAGGTATTTAAAAGAATAGGTCATACAGTTGATCTGCATCTGTTTGAAAATTGAAGTAGTATATTATATACCTAGGTTGAGGAGGGAGCTGTTATTTACCGAGAAATTTTTCGAGGTAAATAAATGGCCTTCTCAATAGGTTAGTAATGAACTACTGCTCTTTTCATAAATGAGGTAAATAATAAGGTTTTCTCATGTTAGTAGTAAAAAAAAGATCATACTGTTGATCGAAACTATGTATGAGAGACTATGTACTAAAAGAGCAAGTCATACTGGTGACTTTCAGATGCCGAACAAATAAATAAAGGAATAGTAAAAAGAATAGGTCATACTGTTGATCTACAAGTCTTCGTAATTTGAAATAATAAATCATACCTGGAAACCTCAACAATATGTAAAAGAATGGATCATACCGCTGATCTACATTTAAGGTATTTAAAAGAATAGGTCATACAGTTGATCTGCATCTGTTTGAAAATTGAAGTAGTATATTATCTACCTAGGTTGAGGAGGGAGCTGTTATTTACCGAGAAATTTTTCGAGGTAAATAAATGGCCTTCTCAATAGGTTAGTAATGAACTACTGCCTTTTTCATAAATGAGGTAAATAATATGGTTTTCTCATGTTAGTAGTAAATAAAAGATCATACTGTTGATCGAAACTATGTATGAGAGACTATGTACTAAAAGAGCAAGTCATACTGCTGACTTTCAGATGCCGAACAAATAAATAAAGGAATAGTAAAAAGAATAGGTCATACTGTTGATCTACAAGTCTTCGTAATTTGAAATAATAAATCATACCTGGAAACCTCAACAATATGTAAAAGAATGGATCATACCGCTGATCTACATTTAAGGTATTTAAAAGAATAGGTCATACAGTTGATCTGCATCTGTTTGAAAATTGAAGTAGTATATTATATACCTAGGTTGAGGAGGGAGCTGTTATTTACCGAGAAATTTTTCGAGGTTAATAAATGGCCTTCTCAATAGGTTAGTAATGAACTACTGCCCTTTTCATAAATGAGGTAAATAATAAGGTTTTCTCATGTTAGTAGTAAAAAAAAGATCATACTGTTGATCGAAACTATGTATGAGAGACTATGTACTAAAAGAGCAAGTCATACTGCTGACTTTCAGATGCCGAACAAATAAATAAAGGAATAGTAAAAAGAATAGGTCATACTGTTGATCTACAAGTCTTCGTAATTTGAAATAATAAATCATACCTGGAAACCTCCACAATATGTAAAAGAATGGATCATACCGCTGATCTACATTTAAGGTGTTTAAAAGAATAGGTCATACAGTTGATCTGCATCTGTTTGAAAATTGAAGTAGTATATTATCTACCTAGGTTGAGGAGGGAGTTGTTATTTACCGAGAAATTTTTCGAGGTAAATAAATGGCCTTCTCAATAGGTTAGTAATGAACTACTGCCTTTTTCATAAATGAGGTAAATAATAAGGTTTTCTCATGTTAGTAGTAAAAAAAAGATCATACTGTTGATCGAAACTATGTATGAGAGACTATATACTAAAAGAGCAAGTCATACTGGTGACTTTCAGATGCCGAACAAATAAATAAATGAATAGTAAAAAGAATAGGTCATACTGTTGATCTACAAGTCTTCGTAATTTGAAATAATAGATCATACCTGGAAACCTCAACAATATATAAAAGAATGGATCATACCGCTGATCTACATTTAAGGTATTTAAAAGAATAGGTCATACAGTTGATCTGCATCTGTTTGAAAATTGAAGTAGTATATTATCTACCTAGGTTGAGGAGGGAGTTGTTATTTACCGAGAAATTTTTCGAGGTAAATAAATGGCCTTCTCAATAGGTTAGTAATGAACTACTGCCCTTTTCATAAATGAGGTAAATAATAAGGTTTTCTCATGTTAGTAGTAAAAAAAAGATCATACTGTTGATCGAAACTATGTATGAGAGACTATGTACTAAAAGAGCAAGTCATACTGCTGACTTTCAGATGCCGAACAAATAAATAAAGGAATAGTAAAAAGAATAGGTCATACTGTTGATCTACAAGTCTTCGTAATTTGAAATAATAAATCATACCTGGAAACCTCAACAATATGTAAAAGAATGGATCATACCGCTGATCTACATTTAAGGTATTTAAAAGAATAGGTCATACAGTTGATCTGCATCTGTTTGAAAATTGAAGTAGTATATTATATACCTAGGTTGAGGAGGGAGCTGTTATTTACCGAGAAATTTTTCGAGGTTAATAAATGGCCTTCTCAATAGGTTAGTAATGAACTACTGCCCTTTTCATAAATGAGGTAAATAATAAGGTTTTCTCATGTTAGTAGTAAAAAAAAGATCATACTGTTGATCGAAACTATGTATGAGAGACTATGTACTAAAAGAGCAAGTCATACTGCTGACTTTCAGATGCCGAACAAATAAATAAAGGAATAGTAAAAAGAATAGGTCATACTGTTGATCTACAAGTCTTCGTAATTTGAAATAATAAATCATACCTGGAAACCTCAACAATATGTAAAAGAATGGATCATACCGCTGATCTACATTTAAGGTATTTAAAAGAATAGGTCATACAGTTGATCTGCATCTGTTTGAAAATTGAAGTAGTATATTATATACCTAGGTTGAGGAGGGAGTTGTTATTTACCGAGAAATTTTTCGAGGTAAATAAATGGCCTTCTCAATAGGTTAGTAATGAACTACTGCCCTTTTCATAAATGAGGTAAATAATATGGTTTTCTCATGTTAGTAGTAAAAAAAAGATCATACTGTTGATCGAAACTATGTATGAGAGACTATGTACTAAAAGAGCAAGTCATACTGCTGACTTTCAGATGCCGAACAAATAAATAAAGGAATAGTAAAAAGAATAGGTCATACTGTTGATCTACAAGTCTTCGTAATTTGAAATAATAAATCATACCTGGAAACCTCAACAATATGTAAAAGAATGGATCATACCGCTGATATACATTTAAGGTATTTAAAAGAATAGGTCATACAGTTGATCTGCATCTGTTTGAAAATTGAAGTAGTATATTATATACCTAGGTTGAGGAGGGAGCTGTTATTTACCGAGAAATTTTTCGAGGTAAATAAATGGCCTTCTCAATAGGTTAGTAATGAACTACTGCTCTTTTCATAAATGAGGTAAATAATAAGGTTTTCTCATGTTAGTAGTAAAGAAAAGATCATACTGTTGATCGAAACTATGTATGAGAGACTATGTACTAAAAGAGCAAGTCATACTGCTGACTTTCAGATGCCGAACAAATAAATAAAGGAATAGTAAAAAGAATAGGTCATACTGTTGATCTACAAGTCTTCGTAATTTGAAATAATTAATCATACCTGGAAACCTCAACAATATGTAAAAGAATGGATCATACCGCTGATCTACATTTAAGGTATTTAAAAGAATAGGTCATACAGTTGATCTGCATCTGTTTGAAAATTGAAGTAGTATATTATATACCTAGGTTGAGGAGGGAGCTGTTATTTACCGAGAAATTTTTCGAGGTAAATAAATGGCCTTCTCAATAGGTTAGTAATGAACTACTGCTCTTTTCATAAATGAGGTAAATAATAAGGTTTTCTCATGTTAGTAGTAAAAAAAAGATCATACTGTTGATCGAAACTATGTATGAGAGACTATGTACTAAAAGAGCAAGTCATACTGGTGACTTTCAGATGCCGAACAAATAAATAAAGGAATAGTAAAAAGAATAGGTCATACTGTTGATCTACAAGTCTTCGTAATTTGAAATAATAAATCATACCTGGAAACCTCAACAATATATAAAAGAATGGATCATACCGCTGATCTACATTTAAGGTATTTAAAAGAATAGGTCATACAGTTGATCTGCATCTGTTTGAAAATTGAAGTAGTATATTATATACCTAGGTTGAGGAGGGAGCTGTTATTTACCGAGAAATTTTTCGAGGTAAATAAATGGCCTTCTCAATAGGTTAGTAATGAACTACTGCCCTTTTCATAAATGAGGTAAATAATAAGGTTTTCTCATGTTAGTAGTAAAAAAAAGATCATACTGTTGATCGAAACTATGTATGAGAGACTATGTACTAAAAGAGCAAGTCATACTGCTGACTTTCAGATGCCGAACAAATAAATAAAGGAATAGTAAAAAGAATAGGTCATACTGTTGATCTACAAGTCTTCGTAATTTGAAATAATTAATCATACCTGGAAACCTCAACAATATGTAAAAGAATGGATCATACCGCTGATCTACATTTAAGGTATTTAAAAGAATAGGTCATACAGTTGATCTGCATCTGTTTGAAAATTGAAGTAGTATATTATCTACCTAGGTTGAGGAGGGAGCTGTTATTTACCGAGAAATTTTTCGAGGTAAATAAATGGCCTTCTCAATAGGTTAGTAATGAACTACTGCCTTTTTCATAAATGAGGTAAATAATATGGTTTTCTCATGTTAGTAGTAAATAAAAGATCATACTGTTGATCGAAACTATGTATGAGAGACTATGTACTAAAAGAGCAAGTCATACTGCTGACTTTCAGATGCCGAACAAATAAATAAAGGAATAGTAAAAAGAATAGGTCATACTGTTGATCTACAAGTCTTCGTAATTTGAAATAATAAATCATACCTGGAAACCTCAACAATATGTAAAAGAATGGATCATACCGCTGATCTACATTTAAGGTATTTAAAAGAATAGGTCATACAGTTGATCTGCATCTGTTTGAAAATTGAAGTAGTATATTATCTACCTAGGTTGAGGAGGGAGCTGTTATTTACCGAGAAATTTTTCGAGGTAAATAAATGGCCTTCTCAATAGGTTAGTAATGAACTACTGCCTTTTTCATAAATGAGGTAAATAATATGGTTTTCTCATGTTAGTAGTAAATAAAAGATCATACTGTTGATCGAAACTATGTATGAGAGACTATGTACTAAAAGAGCAAGTCATACTGCTGACTTTCAGATGCCGAACAAATAAATAAAGGAATAGTAAAAAGAATAGGTCATACTGTTGATCTACAAGTCTTCGTAATTTGAAATAATAAATCATACCTGGAAACCTCAACAATATGTAAAAGAATGGATCATACCGCTGATCTACATTTAAGGTATTTAAAAGAATAGGTCATACAGTTGATCTGCATCTGTTTGAAAATTGAAGTAGTATATTATATACCTAGGTTGAGGAGGGAGCTGTTATTTACCGAGAAATTTTTCGAGGTTAATAAATGGCCTTCTCAATAGGTTAGTAATGAACTACTGCCCTTTTCATAAATGAGGTAAATAATAAGGTTTTCTCATGTTAGTAGTAAAAAAAAGATCATACTGTTGATCGAAACTATGTATGAGAGACTATGTACTAAAAGAGCAAGTCATACTGCTGACTTTCAGATGCCGAACAAATAAATAAAGGAATAGTAAAAAGAATAGGTCATACTGTTGATCTACAAGTCTTCGTAATTTGAAATAATAAATCATACCTGGAAACCTCAACAATATGTAAAAGAATGGATCATACCGCTGATCTACATTTAAGGTATTTAAAAGAATAGGTCATACAGTTGATCTGCATCTGTTTGAAAATTGAAGTAGTATATTATATACCTAGGTTGAGGAGGGAGCTGTTATTTACCGAGAAATTTTTCGAGGTAAATAAATGGCCTTCTCAATAGGTTAGTAATGAACTACTGCTCTTTTCATAAATGAGGTAAATAATAAGGTTTTCTCATGTTAGTAGTAAAAAAAAAATCATACTGTTGATCGAAACTATGTATGAGAGACTATGTACTAAAAGAGCAAGTCATACTGCTGACTTTCAGATGCCGAACAAATAAATAAAGGAATAGTAAAAAGAATAGGTCATACTGTTGATCTACAAGTCTTCGTAATTTGAAATAATAAATCATACCTGGAAACCTCAACAATATGTAAAAGAATGGATCATACCGCTGATCTACATTTAAGGTGTTTAAAAGAATAGGTCATACAGTTGATCTGCATCTGTGTGAAAATAGAAGTAGTATATTATATACCTAGGTTGAGGAGGGAGCTGTTATTTACCGAGAAATTTTTCGAGGTAAATAAATGGCCTTCTCAATAGGTTAGTAATGAACTACTGCCCTTTTCATAAATGAGGTAAATAATAAGGTTTTCTCATGTTAGTAATAAAAAAAAGATCATACTGTTGATCGAAACTATGTATGAGGGACTATGTACTAAAAGAGCAAGTCATACTGCTGACTTTCAGATGCCGAACAAATAAATAAAGGAATAGTAAAAAGAATAGGTCATACTGTTGATCTACAAGTCTTCGTAATTTGAAATAATAAATCATACCTGGAAACCTCAACAATATGTAAAAGAATGGATCATACCGCTGATCTACATTTAAGGTGTTTAAAAGAATAGGTCATACAGTTGATCTGCATTTGTTTGAAAATTGAAGTAGTATATTATATACCTAGGTTGAGGAGGGAGCTGTTATTTACCGAGAAATTTTTCGAGGTAAATAAATGGCCTTCTCAATAGGTTAGTAATGAACTACTGCCCTTTTCATAAATGAGGTAAATAATAAGGTTTTCTCATGTTAGTAGTAAAAAAAAGATCATACTGTTGATCGAAACTATGTATGAGAGACTATGTACTAAAAGAGCAAGTCATACTGGTGACTTTCAGATGCCTAACAAATAAATAAAGGAATAGTAAAAAGAATAGGTCATACTGTTGATCTACAAGTCTTCGTAATTTGAAATAATAAATCATACCTGGAAACCTCAACAATATATAAAAGAATGGATCATACCGCTGATCTACATTTAAGGTATTTAAAAGAATAGGTCATACAGTTGATCTGCATCTGTTTGAAAATTGAAGTAGTATATTATCTACCTAGGTTGAGGAGGGAGTTGTTATTTACCGAGAAATTTTTCGAGGTAAATAAATGGCCTTCTCAATAGGTTAGTAATGAACTACTGCCCTTTTCATAAATGAGGTAAATAATAAGGTTTTCTCATGTTAGTAGTAAAAAAAAGATCATACTGTTGATCGAAACTATGTATGAGAGACTATGTACTAAAAGAGCAAGTCATACTGCTGACTTTCAGATGCCGAACAAATAAATAAAGGAATAGTAAAAAGAATAGGTCATACTGTTGATCTACAAGTCTTCGTAATTTGAAATAATAAATCATACCTGGAAACCTCAACAATATGTAAAAGAATGGATCATACCGCTGATCTACATTTAAGGTATTTAAAAGAATAGGTCATACAGTTGATCTGCATCTGTTTGAAAATTGAAGTAGTATATTATATACCTAGGTTGAGGAGGGAGCTGTTATTTACCGAGAAATTTTTCGAGGTAAATAAATGGCCTTCTCAATAGGTTAGTAATGAACTACTGCCCTTTTCATAAATGAGGTAAATAATAAGGTTTTCTCATGTTAGTAGTAAAAAAAAGATCATACTGTTGATCGAAACTATGTATGAGAGACTATGTACTAAAAGAGCAAGTCATACTGCTGACTTTCAGATGCCGAACAAATAAATAAAGGAATAGTAAAAAGAATAGGTCATACTGTTGATCTACAAGTCTTCGTAATTTGAAATAATAAATCATACCTGGAAACCTCAACAATATGTAAAAGAATGGATCATACCGCTGATCTACATTTAAGGTGTTTAAAAGAATAGGTCATACAGTTGATCTGCATCTGTTTGAAAATTGAAGTAGTATATTATATACCTAGGTTGAGGAGGGAGCTGTTATTTACCGAGAAATTTTTCGAGGTAAATAAATGGCCTTCTCAATAGGTTAGTAATGAACTACTGCCCTTTTCATAAATGAGGTAAATAATAAGGTTTTCTCATGTTAGTAGTAAAAAAAAGATCATACTGTTGATCGAAACTATGTATGAGAGACTATGTACTAAAAGAGCAAGTCATACTGGTGACTTTCAGATGCCTAACAAATAAATAAAGGAATAGTAAAAAGAATAGGTCATACTGTTGATCTACAAGTCTTCGTAATTTGAAATAATAAATCATACCTGGAAACCTCAACAATATGTAAAAGAATGGATCATACCGCTGATCTACATTTAAGGTGTTTAAAAGAATAGGTCATACAGTTGATCTGCATCTGTTTGAAAATTGAAGTAGTATATTATATACCTAGGTTGAGGAGGGAGCTGTTATTTACCGAGAAATTTTTCGAGGTAAATAAATGGCCTTCTCAATAGGTTAGTAATGAACTACTGCCCTTTTCATAAATGAGGTAAATAATAAGGTTTTCTCATGTTAGTAGTAAAAAAAAGATCATACTGTTGATCGAAACTATGTATGAGAGACTATGTACTAAAAGAGCAAGTCATACTGCTGACTTTCAGATGCCGAACAAATAAATAAAGGAATAGTAAAAAGAATAGGTCATACTGTTGATCTACAAGTCTTCGTAATTTGAAATAATAAATCATACCTGGAAACCTCAACAATATGTAAAAGAATGGATCATACCGCTGATCTACATTTAAGGTGTTTAAAAGAATAGGTCATACAGTTGATCTGAATCTGTTTGAAAATTGAAGTAGTATATTATATACCTAGGTTGAGGAGGGAGCTGTTATTTACCGAGAAATTTTTCGAGGTAAATAAATGGCCTTCTCAATAGGTTAGTAATGAACTACTGCCCTTTTCATAAATGAGGTAAATAATAAGGTTTTCTCATGTTAGTAGTAAAAAAAAGATCATACTGTTGATCGAAACTATGTATGAGAGACTATGTACTAAAAGAGCAAGTCATACTGCTGACTTTCAGATGCCGAACAAATAAATAAAGGAATAGTAAAAAGAATAGGTCATACTGTTGATCTACAAGTCTTCGTAATTTGAAATAATAAATCATACCTGGAAACCTCAACAATATGTAAAAGAATGGATCATACCGCTGATCTACATTTAAGGTATTTAAAAGAATAGGTCATACAGTTGATCTGCATCTGTATAAAAAGATCATACTGTTGATCGAAACTATGTATGAGAGACTATGTACTAAAAGAGCAAGTCATACTGCTGACTTTCAGATGCCGAACAAATAAATAAAGGAATAGTAAAAAGAATAGGTCATACTGTTGATCTACAAGTCTTCGTAATTTGAAATAATAAATCATACCTGGAAACCTCCACAATATGTAAAAGAATGGATCATACCGCTGATCTACATTTAAGGTGTTTAAAAGAATAGGTCATACAGTTGATCTGCATCTGTTTGAAAATTGAAGTAGTATATTATATACCTAGGTTGAGGAGGGAGCTGTTATTTACCGAGAAATTTTTCGAGGTAAATAAATGGCCTTCTCAATAGGTTAGTAATGAACTACTGCCTTTTTCATAAATGAGGTAAATAATAAGGTTTTCTCATGTTAGTAGTAAAAAAAAGATCATACTGTTGATCGAAACTATGTATGAGAGACTATGTACTAAAAGAGCAAGTCATACTGGTGACTTTCAGATGCCGAACAAATAAATAAATGAATAGTAAAAAGAATAGGTCATACTGTTGATCTACAAGTCTTCGTAATTTGAAATAATAGATCATACCTGGAAACCTCAACAATATATAAAAGAATGGATCATACCGCTGATCTACATTTAAGGTATTTAAAAGAATAGGTCATACAGTTGATCTGCATCTGTTTGAAAATTGAAGTAGTATATTATCTACCTAGGTTGAGGAGGGAGTTGTTATTTACCGAGAAATTTTTCGAGGTAAATAAATGGCCTTCTCAATAGGTTAGTAATGAACTACTGCCCTTTTCATAAATGAGGTAAATAATAAGGTTTTCTCATGTTAGTAGTAAAAAAAAGATCATACTGTTGATCGAAACTATGTATGAGAGACTATGTACTAAAAGAGCAAGTCATACTGCTGACTTTCAGATGCCGAACAAATAAATAAAGGAATAGTAAAAAGAATAGGTCATACTGTTGATCTACAAGTCTTCGTAATTTGAAATAATAAATCATACCTGGAAACCTCAACAATATGTAAAAGAATGGATCATACCGCTGATCTACATTTAAGGTATTTAAAAGAATAGGTCATACAGTTGATCTGCATCTGTTTGAAAATTGAAGTAGTATATTATATACCTAGGTTGAGGAGGGAGCTGTTATTTACCGAGAAATTTTTCGAGGTAAATAAATGGCCTTCTCAATAGGTTAGTAATGAACTACTGCCCTTTTCATAAATGAGGTAAATAATAAGGTTTTCTCATGTTAGTAGTAAAAAAAAGATCATACTGTTGATCGAAACTATGTATGAGAGACTATGTACTAAAAGAGCAAGTCATACTGCTGACTTTCAGATGCCGAACAAATAAATAAAGGAATAGTAAAAAGAATAGGTCATACTGTTGATCTACAAGTCTTCGTAATTTGAAATAATAAATCATACCTGGAAACCTCAACAATATGTAAAAGAATGGATCATACCGCTGATCTACATTTAAGGTGTTTAAAAGAATAGGTCATACAGTTGATCTGCATCTGTTTGAAAATTGAAGTAGTATATTATATACCTAGGTTGAGGAGGGAGCTGTTATTTACCGAGAAATTTTTCGAGGTAAATAAATGGCCTTCTCAATAGGTTAGTAATGAACTACTGCCCTTTTCATAAATGAGGTAAATAATAAGGTTTTCTCATGTTAGTAGTAAAAAAAAGATCATACTGTTGATCGAAACTATGTATGAGAGACTATGTACTAAAAGAGCAAGTCATACTGGTGACTTTCAGATGCCTAACAAATAAATAAAGGAATAGTAAAAAGAATAGGTCATACTGTTGATCTACAAGTCTTCGTAATTTGAAATAATAAATCATACCTGGAAACCTCAACAATATATAAAAGAATGGATCATACCGCTGATCTACATTTAAGGTATTTAAAAGAATAGGTCATACAGTTGATCTGCATCTGTTTGAAAATTGAAGTAGTATATTATATACCTAGGTTGAGGAGGGAGCTGTTATTTACCGAGAAATTTTTCGAGGTAAATAAATGGCCTTCTCAATAGGTTAGTAATGAACTACTGCCCTTTTCATAAATGAGGTAAATAATAAGGTTTTCTCATGTTAGTAGTAAAAAAAAGATCATACTGTTGATCGAAACTATGTATGAGAGACTATGTACTAAAAGAGCAAGTCATACTGCTGACTTTCAGATGCCGAACAAATAAATAAAGGAATAGTAAAAAGAATAGGTCATACTGTTGATCTACAAGTCTTCGTAATTTGAAATAATAAATCATACCTGGAAACCTCAACAATATGTAAAAGAATGGATCATACCGCTGATCTACATTTAAGGTGTTTAAAAGAATAGGTCATACAGTTGATCTGCATCTGTTTGAAAATTGAAGTAGTATATTATATACCTAGGTTGAGGAGGGAGCTGTTATTTACCGAGAAATTTTTCGAGGTAAATAAATGGCCTTCTCAATAGGTTAGTAATGAACTACTGCCCTTTTCATAAATGAGGTAAATAATAAGGTTTTCTCATGTTAGTAGTAAAAAAAAGATCATACTGTTGATCGAAACTATGTATGAGAGACTATGTACTAAAAGAGCAAGTCATACTGGTGACTTTCAGATGCCTAACAAATAAATAAAGGAATAGTAAAAAGAATAGGTCATACTGTTGATCTACAAGTCTTCGTAATTTGAAATAATAAATCATACCTGGAAACCTCAACAATATGTAAAAGAATGGATCATACCGCTGATCTACATTTAAGGTGTTTAAAAGAATAGGTCATACAGTTGATCTGCATCTGTTTGAAAATTGAAGTAGTATATTATATACCTAGGTTGAGGAGGGAGCTGTTATTTACCGAGAAATTTTTCGAGGTAAATAAATGGCCTTCTCAATAGGTTAGTAATGAACTACTGCCCTTTTCATAAATGAGGTAAATAATAAGGTTTTCTCATGTTAGTAGTAAAAAAAAGATCATACTGTTGATCGAAACTATGTATGAGAGACTATGTACTAAAAGAGCAAGTCATACTGCTGACTTTCAGATGCCGAACAAATAAATAAAGGAATAGTAAAAAGAATAGGTCATACTGTTGATCTACAAGTCTTCGTAATTTGAAATAATAAATCATACCTGGAAACCTCAACAATATGTAAAAGAATGGATCATACCGCTGATCTACATTTAAGGTGTTTAAAAGAATAGGTCATACAGTTGATCTGCATCTGTTTGAAAATTGAAGTAGTATATTATATACCTAGGTTGAGGAGGGAGCTGTTATTTACCGAGAAATTTTTCGAGGTAAATAAATGGCCTTCTCAATAGGTTAGTAATGAACTACTGCCCTTTTCATAAATGAGGTAAATAATAAGGTTTTCTCATGTTAGTAGTAAAAAAAAGATCATACTGTTGATCGAAACTATGTATGAGAGACTATGTACTAAAAGAGCAAGTCATACTGGTGACTTTCAGATGCCGAACAAATAAATAAAGGAATAGTTAAAAGAATAGGTCATACTGTTGATCTACAAGTCTTCGTAATTTGAAATAATAAATCATACCTGGAAACCTCAACAATATGTAAAAGAATGGATCATACCGCTGATCTACATTTAAGGTATTTAAAAGAATAGGTCATACAGTTGATCTGCATCTGTTTGAAAATTGAAGTAGTATATTATCTACCTAGGTTGAGGAGGGAGCTGTTATTTACCGAGAAATTTTTCGAGGTAAATAAATGGCCTTCTCAATAGGTTAGTAATGAACTACTGCCCTTTTCATAAATGAGGTAAATAATATGGTTTTCTCATGTTAGTAGTAAAAAAAAGATCATACTGTTGATCGAAACTATGTATGAGAGACTATGTACTAAAAGAGCAAGTCATCTGCTGACTTTCAGATGCCGAACAAATAAATAAAGGAATAGTAAAAAGAATAGGTCATACTGTTGATCTACAAGTCTTCGTAATTTGAAATAATAAATCATACCTGGAAACCTCAACAATATGTAAAAGAATGGATCATACCGCTGATCTACATTTAAGGTATTTAAAAGAATAGGTCATACAGTTGATCTGCATCTGTTTGAAAATTGAAGTAGTATATTATATACCTAGGTTGAGGAGGGAGCTGTTATTTACCTAGAAATTTTTCGAGGTAAATAAATGGCCTTCTCAATAGGTTAGTAATGAACTACTGCCCTTTTCATAAATGAGGTAAATAATAAGGTTTTCTCATGTTAGTAGTAAAAAAAAGATCATACTGTTGATCGAAACTATGTATGAGAGACTATGTACTAAAAGAGCAAGTCATACTGCTGACTTTCAGATGCCGAACAAATAAATAAAGGAATAGTAAAAAGAATAGGTCATACTGTTGATCTACAAGTCTTCGTAATTTGAAATAATAAATCATACCTGGAAACCTCCACAATATGTAAAAGAATGGATCATACCGCTGATCTACATTTAAGGTGTTTAAAAGAATAGGTCATACAGTTGATCTGCATCTGTTTGAAAATTGAAGTAGTATATTATATACCTAGGTTGAGGAGGGAGCTGTTATTTACCGAGAAATTTTTCGAGGTAAATAAATGGCCTTCTCAATAGGTTAGTAATGAACTACTGCCTTTTTCATAAATGAGGTAAATAATAAGGTTTTCTCATGTTAGTAGTAAAAAAAAGATCATACTGTTGATCGAAACAATGTATGAGAGACTATGTACTAAAAGAGCAAGTCATACTGCTGACTTTCAGATGCCGAACAAATAAATAAAGGAATAGTAAAAAGAATAGGTCATACTGTTGATCTACAAGTCTTCGTAATTTGAAATAATAAATCATACCTGGAAACCTCAACCATATGTAAAAGAATGGATCATACCGCTGATCTACATTTAAGGTGTTTAAAAGAATAGGTCATACAGTTGATCTGCATCTGTTTGAAAATTGAAGTAGTATATTATATACCTAGGTTGAGGAGGGAGCTGTTATTTACCGAGAAATTTTTCGAGGTAAATAAATGGCCTTCTCAATAGGTTAGTAATGAACTACTGCCTTTTTCATAAATGAGGTAAATAATAAGGTTTTCTCATGTTAGTAGTAAAAAAAAGATCATACTGTTGATCGAAACTATGTATGAGAGACTATGTACTAAAAGAGCAAGTCATACTGGTGACTTTCAGATGCCGAACAAATAAATAAATGAATAGTAAAAAGAATAGGTCATACTGTTGATCTACAAGTCTTCGTAATTTGAAATAATAGATCATACCTGGAAACCTCAACAATATATAAAAGAATGGATCATACCGCTGATCTACATTTAAGGTATTTAAAAGAATAGGTCATACAGTTGATCTGCATCTGTTTGAAAATTGAAGTAATATATTATATACCTAGGTTGAGGAGGGAACTGTTATTTACCGAGAAATTTTTCGAGGTAAATAAATGGCCTACTCAATAGGTTAGTAATGAACTACTGCTCTTTTCATAAATGAGGTAAATAATAAGGTTTTCTCATGTTAGTAGTAAAAAAAAGATCATACTGTTGATCGAAACTATGTATGAGAGACTATGTACTAAAAGAGCAAGTCATACTGGTGACTTTCAGATGCCGAACAAATAAATAAAGGAATAGTAAAAAGAATAGGTCATACTGTTGATCTACAAGTCTTCGTAATTTGAAATAATAAATCATACCTGGAAACCTCAACAATATGTAAAAGAATGGATCATACCGCTGATCTACATTTAAGGTATTTAAAAGAATAGGTCATACAGTTGATCTGCATCTGTTTGAAAATTGAAGTAGTATATTATCTACCTAGGTTGAGGAGGGAGCTGTTATTTACCGAGAAATTTTTCGAGGTAAATAAATGGCCTTCTCAATAGGTTAGTAATGAACTACTGCCCTTTTCATAAATGAGGTAAATAATAAGGTTTTCTCATGTTAGTAGTAAAAAAAGATTATACTGTTGATCGAAACTATGTATGAGAGACTATGTACTAAAAGAGCAAGTCATACTGCTGACTTTCAGATGCCGAACAAATAAATAAAGGAATAGTTAAAAGAATAGGTCATACTGTTGATCTACAAGTCTTCGTAATTTGAAATAATAAATCATACCTGGAAACCTCAACAATATGTAAAAGAATGGATCATACCGCTGATCTACATTTAAGGTGTTTAAAAGAATAGGTCATACAGTTGATCTGCATCTGTTTGAAAATTGAAGTAGTATATTATATACCTAGGTTGAGGAGGGAGCTGTTATTTACCGAGAAATTTTTCGAGGTAAATAAATGGCCTTCTCCATAGGTTAGTAATGAACTACTGCTCTTTTCATAAATGAGGTAAATAATAAGGTTTTCTCATGTTAGTAGTAAAAAAAAGATCATACTGTTGATCGAAACTATGTATGAGAGACTATGTACTAAAAGAGCAAGTCATACTGCTGACTTTCAGATGCCGAACAAATAAATAAAGGAATAGTAAAAAGAATAGGTCATACTGTTGATCTACAAGTCTTCGTAATTTGAAATAATAAATCATACCTGGAAACCTCAACAATATGTAAAAGAATGGATCATACCGCTGATCTACATTTAAGGTGTTTAAAAGAATAGGTCATACAGTTGATCTGCATCTGTTTGAAAATTGAAGTAGTATATTATATACCTAGGTTGAGGAGGGAGCTGTTATTTACCGAGAAATTTTTCGAGGTAAATAAATGGCCTTCTCAATAGGTTAGTAATGAACTACTGCTCTTTTCATAAATGAGGTAAATAATAAAGTTTTCTCATGTTAGTAGTAAAAAGAAGATCATACTGTTGATCGAAACTATGTATGAGAGACTATGTACTAAAAGAGCAAGTCATACTGGTGACTTTCAGATGCCGAACAAATAAATAAAGGAATAGTAAAAAGAATAGGTCATACTGTTGATCTACAAGTCTTCGTAATTTGAAATAATAAATCATACCTGGAAACCTCAACAATATGTAAAAGAATGGATCATACCGCTGATCTACATTTAAGGTGTTTAAAAGAATAGGTCATACAGTTGATCTGCATCTGTTTGAAAATTGAAGTAGTATATTATATACCTAGGTTGAGGAGGGAGCTGTTATTTACTGAGAAATTTTTCGAGGTAAATAAATGGCCTTCTCAATAGGTTAGTAATGAACTACTGCCCTTTTCATAAATGAGGTAAATAATAAGGTTTTCTCATGTTAGTAGTAAAAAAAAGATCATACTGTTGATCGAAACTATGTATGAGAGACTATGTACTAAAAGAGCAAGTCATACTGGTGACTTTCAGATGCCGAACAAATAAATAAAGGAATAGTAAAAAGAATAGGTCATACTGTTGATCTACAAGTCTTCGTAATTTGAAATAATAAATCATACCTGGAAACCTCAACAATATGTAAAAGAATGGATCATACCGCTGATCTACATTTAAGGTATTTAAAAGAATAGGTCATACAGTTGATCTGCATCTGTTTGAAAATTGAAGTAGTATATTATCTACCTAGGTTGAGGAGGGAGCTGTTATTTACCGAGAAATTTTTCGAGGTAAATAAATGGCCTTCTCAATAGGTTAGTAATGAACTACTGCCCTTTTCATAAATGAGGTAAATAATATGGTTTTCTCATGTTAGTAGTAAAAAAAAGATCATACTGTTGATCGAAACTATGTATGAGAGACTATGTACTAAAAGAGCAAGTCATACTGCTGACTTTCAGATGCCGAACAAATAAATAAAGGAATAGTAAAAAGAATAGGTCATACTGTTGATCTACAAGTCTTCGTAATTTGAAATAATAAATCATACCTGGAAACCTCAACAATATATAAAAGAATGGATCATACCGCTGATCTACATTTAAGGTATTTAAAAGAATAGGTCATACAGTTGATCTGCATCTGTTTGAAAATTGAAGTAGTATATTATATACCTAGGTTGAGGAGGGAGCTGTTATTTACCGAGAAATTTTTCGAGGTAAATAAATGGCCTTCTCAATAGGTTAGTAATGAACTACTGCCCTTTTCATAAATGAGGTAAATAATAAGGTTTTCTCATGTTAGTAGTAAAAAAAAGATCATACTGTTGATCGAAACTATGTATGAGAGACTATGTACTAAAAGAGCAAGTCATACTGGTGACTTTCAGATGCCTAACAAATAAATAAAGGAATAGTAAAAAGAATAGGTCATACTGTTGATCTACAAGTCTTCGTAATTTGAAATAATAGATCATACCTGGAAACCTCAACAATATATAAAAGAATGGATCATACCGCTGATCTACATTTAAGGTATTTAAAAGAATAGGTCATACAGTTGATCTGCATCTGTTTGAAAATTGAAGTAGTATATTATCTACCTAGGTTGAGGAGGGAGTTGTTATTTACCGAGAAATTTTTCGAGGTAAATAAATGGCCTTCTCAATAGGTTAGTAATGAACTACTGCCCTTTTCATAAATGAGGTAAATAATAAGGTTTTCTCATGTTAGTAGTAAAAAAAAGATCATACTGTTGATCGAAACTATGTATGAGAGACTATGTACTAAAAGAGCAAGTCATACTGCTGACTTTCAGATGCCGAACAAATAAATAAAGGAATAGTAAAAAGAATAGGTCATACTGTTGATCTACAAGTCTTCGTAATTTGAAATAATAAATCATACCTGGAAACCTCAACAATATGTAAAAGAATGGATCATACCGCTGATCTACATTTAAGGTCTTTAAAAGAATAGGTCATACAGTTGATCTGCATCTGTTTGAAAATTGAAGTAGTATATTATATACCTAGGTTGAGGAGGGAGCTGTTATTTACCGAGAAATTTTTCGAGGTTAATAAATGGCCTTCTCAATAGGTTAGTAATGAACTACTGCCCTTTTCATAAATGAGGTAAATAATAAGGTTTTCTCATGTTAGTAGTAAAAAAAAGATCATACTGTTGATCGAAACTATGTATGAGAGACTATGTACTAAAAGAGCAAGTCATACTGCTGACTTTCAGATGCCGAACAAATAAATAAAGGAATAGTAAAAAGAATAGGTCATACTGTTGATCTACAAGTCTTCGTAATTTGAAATAATAAATCATACCTGGAAACCTCAACAATATGTAAAAGAATGGATCATACCGCTGATCTACATTTAAGGTATTTAAAAGAATAGGTCATACAGTTGATCTGCATCTGTTTGAAAATTGAAGTAGTATATTATATACCTAGGTTGAGGAGGGAGCTGTTATTTACCGAGAAATTTTTCGAGGTAAATAAATGGCCTTCTCAATAGGTTAGTAATGAACTACTGCCCTTTTCATAAATGAGGTAAATAATATGGTTTTCTCATGTTAGTAGTAAAAAAAAGATCATACTGTTGATCGAAACTATGTATGAGAGACTATGTACTAAAAGAGCAAGTCATACTGCTGACTTTCAGATGCCGAACAAATAAATAAAGGAATAGTAAAAAGAATAGGTCATACTGTTGATCTACAAGTCTTCGTAATTTGAAATAATAAATCATACCTGGAAACCTCAACAATATGTAAAAGAATGGATCATACCGCTGATATACATTTAAGGTATTTAAAAGAATAGGTCATACAGTTGATCTGCATCTGTTTGAAAATTGAAGTAGTATATTATATACCTAGGTTGAGGAGGGAGCTGTTATTTACCGAGAAATTTTTCGAGGTAAATAAATGGCCTTCTCAATAGGTTAGTAATGAACTACTGCTCTTTTCATAAATGAGGTAAATAATAAGGTTTTCTCATGTTAGTAGTAAAGAAAAGATCATACTGTTGATCGAAACTATGTATGAGAGACTATGTACTAAAAGAGCAAGTCATACTGCTGACTTTCAGATGCCGAACAAATAAATAAAGGAATAGTAAAAAGAATAGGTCATACTGTTGATCTACAAGTCTTCGTAATTTGAAATAATTAATCATACCTGGAAACCTCAACAATATGTAAAAGAATGGATCATACCGCTGATCTACATTTAAGGTATTTAAAAGAATAGGTCATACAGTTGATCTGCATCTGTTTGAAAATTGAAGTAGTATATTATATACCTAGGTTGAGGAGGGAGCTGTTATTTACCGAGAAATTTTTCGAGGTAAATAAATGGCCTTCTCAATAGGTTAGTAATGAACTACTGCTCTTTTCATAAATGAGGTAAATAATAAGGTTTTCTCATGTTAGTAGTAAAAAAAAGATCATACTGTTGATCGAAACTATGTATGAGAGACTATGTACTAAAAGAGCAAGTCATACTGGTGACTTTCAGATGCCGAACAAATAAATAAAGGAATAGTAAAAAGAATAGGTCATACTGTTGATCTACAAGTCTTCGTAATTTGAAATAATAAATCATACCTGGAAACCTCAACAATATATAAAAGAATGGATCATACCGCTGATCTACATTTAAGGTATTTAAAAGAATAGGTCATACAGTTGATCTGCATCTGTTTGAAAATTGAAGTAGTATATTATATACCTAGGTTGAGGAGGGAGCTGTTATTTACCGAGAAATTTTTCGAGGTAAATAAATGGCCTTCTCAATAGGTTAGTAATGAACTACTGCCCTTTTCATAAATGAGGTAAATAATAAGGTTTTCTCATGTTAGTAGTAAAAAAAAGATCATACTGTTGATCGAAACTATGTATGAGAGACTATGTACTAAAAGAGCAAGTCATACTGCTGACTTTCAGATGCCGAACAAATAAATAAAGGAATAGTAAAAAGAATAGGTCATACTGTTGATCTACAAGTCTTCGTAATTTGAAATAATTAATCATACCTGGAAACCTCAACAATATGTAAAAGAATGGATCATACCGCTGATCTACATTTAAGGTATTTAAAAGAATAGGTCATACAGTTGATCTGCATCTGTTTGAAAATTGAAGTAGTATATTATCTACCTAGGTTGAGGAGGGAGCTGTTATTTACCGAGAAATTTTTCGAGGTAAATAAATGGCCTTCTCAATAGGTTAGTAATGAACTACTGCCTTTTTCATAAATGAGGTAAATAATATGGTTTTCTCATGTTAGTAGTAAATAAAAGATCATACTGTTGATCGAAACTATGTATGAGAGACTATGTACTAAAAGAGCAAGTCATACTGCTGACTTTCAGATGCCGAACAAATAAATAAAGGAATAGTAAAAAGAATAGGTCATACTGTTGATCTACAAGTCTTCGTAATTTGAAATAATAAATCATACCTGGAAACCTCAACAATATGTAAAAGAATGGATCATACCGCTGATCTACATTTAAGGTATTTAAAAGAATAGGTCATACAGTTGATCTGCATCTGTTTGAAAATTGAAGTAGTATATTATCTACCTAGGTTGAGGAGGGAGCTGTTATTTACCGAGAAATTTTTCGAGGTAAATAAATGGCCTTCTCAATAGGTTAGTAATGAACTACTGCCTTTTTCATAAATGAGGTAAATAATATGGTTTTCTCATGTTAGTAGTAAATAAAAGATCATACTGTTGATCGAAACTATGTATGAGAGACTATGTACTAAAAGAGCAAGTCATACTGCTGACTTTCAGATGCCGAACAAATAAATAAAGGAATAGTAAAAAGAATAGGTCATACTGTTGATCTACAAGTCTTCGTAATTTGAAATAATAAATCATACCTGGAAACCTCAACAATATGTAAAAGAATGGATCATACCGCTGATCTACATTTAAGGTGTTTAAAAGAATAGGTCATACAGTTGATCTGCATCTGTTTGAAAATTGAAGTAGTATATTATATACCTAGGTTGAGGAGGGAGCTGTTATTTACCGAGAAATTTTTCGAGGTAAATAAATGGCCTTCTCAATAGGTTAGTAATGAACTACTGCCCTTTTCATAAATGAGGTAAATAATAAGGTTTTCTCATGTTAGTAGTAAAAAAAAGATCATACTGTTGATCGAAACTATGTATGAGAGACTATGTACTAAAAGAGCAAGTCATACTGGTGACTTTCAGATGCCGAACAAATAAATAAAGGAATAGTTAAAAGAATAGGTCATACTGTTGATCTACAAGTCTTCGTAATTTGAAATAATAAATCATACCTGGAAACCTCAACAATATGTAAAAGAATGGATCATACCGCTGATCTACATTTAAGGTATTTAAAAGAATAGGTCATACAGTTGATCTGCATCTGTTTGAAAATTGAAGTAGTATATTATCTACCTAGGTTGAGGAGGGAGCTGTTATTTACCGAGAAATTTTTCGAGGTAAATAAATGGCCTTCTCAATAGGTTAGTAATGAACTACTGCCCTTTTCATAAATGAGGTAAATAATATGGTTTTCTCATGTTAGTAGTAAAAAAAAGATCATACTGTTGATCGAAACTATGTATGAGAGACTATGTACTAAAAGAGCAAGTCATCTGCTGACTTTCAGATGCCGAACAAATAAATAAAGGAATAGTAAAAAGAATAGGTCATACTGTTGATCTACAAGTCTTCGTAATTTGAAATAATAAATCATACCTGGAAACCTCAACAATATGTAAAAGAATGGATCATACCGCTGATCTACATTTAAGGTATTTAAAAGAATAGGTCATACAGTTGATCTGCATCTGTTTGAAAATTGAAGTAGTATATTATATACCTAGGTTGAGGAGGGAGCTGTTATTTACCTAGAAATTTTTCGAGGTAAATAAATGGCCTTCTCAATAGGTTAGTAATGAACTACTGCCCTTTTCATAAATGAGGTAAATAATAAGGTTTTCTCATGTTAGTAGTAAAAAAAAGATCATACTGTTGATCGAAACTATGTATGAGAGACTATGTACTAAAAGAGCAAGTCATACTGCTGACTTTCAGATGCCGAACAAATAAATAAAGGAATAGTAAAAAGAATAGGTCATACTGTTGATCTACAAGTCTTCGTAATTTGAAATAATAAATCATTCCTGGAAACCTCCACAATATGTAAAAGAATGGATCATACCGCTGATCTACATTTAAGGTGTTTAAAAGAATAGGTCATACAGTTGATCTGCATCTGTTTGAAAATTGAAGTAGTATATTATATACCTAGGTTGAGGAGGGAGCTGTTATTTACCGAGAAATTTTTCGAGGTAAATAAATGGCCTACTCAATAGGTTAGTAATGAACTACTGCTCTTTTCATAAATGAGGTAAATAATAAGGTTTTCTCATGTTAGTAGTAAAAAAAAGATCATACTGTTGATCGAAACTATGTATGAGAGACTATGTACTAAAAGAGCAAGTCATACTGGTGACTTTCAGATGCCGAACAAATAAATAAAGGAATAGTAAAAAGAATAGGTCATACTGTTGATCTACAAGTCTTCGTAATTTGAAATAATAAATCATACCTGGAAACCTCAACAATATGTAAAAGAATGGATCATACCGCTGATCTACATTTAAGGTGTTTAAAAGAATAGGTCATACAGTTGATCTGCATCTGTTTGAAAATTGAAGTAGTATATTATATACCTAGGTTGAGGAGGGAGCTGTTATTTACCGAGAAATTTTTCGAGGTAAATAAATGGCCTTCTCAATAGGTTAGTAATGAACTACTGCCTTTTTCATAAATGAGGTAAATAATAAGGTTTTCTCATGTTAGTAGTAAAAAAAAGATCATACTGTTGATCGAAACTATGTATGAGAGACTATGTACTAAAAGAGCAAGTCATACTGGTGACTTTCAGATGCCGAACAAATAAATAAATGAATAGTAAAAAGAATAGGTCATACTGTTGATCTACAAGTCTTCGTAATTTGAAATAATAGATCATACCTGGAAACCTCAACAATATATAAAAGAATGGATCATACCGCTGATCTACATTTAAGGTATTTAAAAGAATAGGTCATACAGTTGATCTGCATCTGTTTGAAAATTGAAGTAATATATTATATACCTAGGTTGAGGAGGGAACTGTTATTTACCGAGAAATTTTTCGAGGTAAATAAATGGCCTACTCAATAGGTTAGTAATGAACTACTGCTCTTTTCATAAATGAGGTAAATAATAAGGTTTTCTCATGTTAGTAGTAAAAAAAAGATCATACTGTTGATCGAAACTATGTATGAGAGACTATGTACTAAAAGAGCAAGTCATACTGGTGACTTTCAGATGCCGAACAAATAAATAAAGGAATAGTAAAAAGAATAGGTCATACTGTTGATCTACAAGTCTTCGTAATTTGAAATAATAAATCATACCTGGAAACCTCAACAATATGTAAAAGAATGGATCATACCGCTGATCTACATTTAAGGTATTTAAAAGAATAGGTCATACAGTTGATCTGCATCTGTTTGAAAATTGAAGTAGTATATTATCTACCTAGGTTGAGGAGGGAGCTGTTATTTACCGAGAAATTTTTCGAGGTAAATAAATGGCCTTCTCAATAGGTTAGTAATGAACTACTGCCCTTTTCATAAATGAGGTAAATAATAAGGTTTTCTCATGTTAGTAGTAAAAAAAGATTATACTGTTGATCGAAACTATGTATGAGAGACTATGTACTAAAAGAGCAAGTCATACTGCTGACTTTCAGATGCCGAACAAATAAATAAAGGAATAGTTAAAAGAATAGGTCATACTGTTGATCTACAAGTCTTCGTAATTTGAAATAATAAATCATACCTGGAAACCTCAACAATATGTAAAAGAATGGATCATACCGCTGATCTACATTTAAGGTGTTTAAAAGAATAGGTCATACAGTTGATCTGCATCTGTTTGAAAATTGAAGTAGTATATTATATACCTAGGTTGAGGAGGGAGCTGTTATTTACCGAGAAATTTTTCGAGGTAAATAAATGGCCTTCTCCATAGGTTAGTAATGAACTACTGCTCTTTTCATAAATGAGGTAAATAATAAGGTTTTCTCATGTTAGTAGTAAAAAAAAGATCATACTGTTGATCGAAACTATGTATGAGAGACTATGTACTAAAAGAGCAAGTCATACTGCTGACTTTCAGATGCCGAACAAATAAATAAAGGAATAGTAAAAAGAATAGGTCATACTGTTGATCTACAAGTCTTCGTAATTTGAAATAATAAATCATACCTGGAAACCTCAACAATATGTAAAAGAATGGATCATACCGCTGATCTACATTTAAGGTGTTTAAAAGAATAGGTCATACAGTTGATCTGCATCTGTTTGAAAATTGAAGTAGTATATTATATACCTAGGTTGAGGAGGGAGCTGTTATTTACCGAGAAATTTTTCGAGGTAAATAAATGGCCTTCTCAATAGGTTAGTAATGAACTACTGCTCTTTTCATAAATGAGGTAAATAATAAAGTTTTCTCATGTTAGTAGTAAAAAGAAGATCATACTGTTGATCGAAACTATGTATGAGAGACTATGTACTAAAAGAGCAAGTCATACTGGTGACTTTCAGATGCCGAACAAATAAATAAAGGAATAGTAAAAAGAATAGGTCATACTGTTGATCTACAAGTCTTCGTAATTTGAAATAATAAATCATACCTGGAAACCTCAACAATATGTAAAAGAATGGATCATACCGCTGATCTACATTTAAGGTGTTTAAAAGAATAGGTCATACAGTTGATCTGCATCTGTTTGAAAATTGAAGTAGTATATTATATACCTAGGTTGAGGAGGGAGCTGTTATTTACCGAGAAATTTTTCGAGGTAAATAAATGGCCTTCTCAATAGGTTAGTAATGAACTACTGCCCTTTTCATAAATGAGGTAAATAATATGGTTTTCTCATGTTAGTAGTAAAAAAAAGATCATACTGTTGATCGAAACTATGTATGAGAGACTATGTACTAAAAGAGCAAGTCATACTGCTGACTTTCAGATGCCGAACAAATAAATAAAGGAATAGTAAAAAGAATAGGTCATACTGTTGATCTACAAGTCTTCGTAATTTGAAATAATAAA
Organism: Pogonocherus hispidulus; assembly: GCA_963924545.1. NCBI lineage: Eukaryota > Metazoa > Arthropoda > Insecta > Coleoptera > Cerambycidae > Pogonocherus > Pogonocherus hispidulus. Next base: position 1,488,988 of record OZ004698.1, read on the forward strand.
TCATACCTGGAAACCTCAACAATATGTAAAAGAATGGATCATACCGCTGATCTACATTTAAGGTATTTAAAAGAATAGGTCATACAGTTGATCTGCATCTGTTTGAAAATTGAAGTAGTATATTATATACCTAGGTTGAGGAGGGAGCTGTTATTTACTGAGAAATTTTTCGAGGTAAATAAATGGCCTTCTCAATAGGTTAGTAATGAACTACTGCCCTTTTCATAAATGAGGTAAATAATAAGGTTTTCTCATGTTAGTAGTAAAAAAAAGATCATACTGTTGATCGAAACTATGTATGAGAGACTATGTACTAAAAGAGCAAGTCATACTGGTGACTTTCAGATGCCGAACAAATAAATAAAGGAATAGTAAAAAGAATAGGTCATACTGTTGATCTACAAGTCTTCGTAATTTGAAATAATAAATCATACCTGGAAACCTCAACAATATGTAAAAGAATGGATCATACCGCTGATCTACATTTAAGGTATTTAAAAGAATAGGTCATACAGTTGATCTGCATCTGTTTGAAAATTGAAGTAGTATATTATCTACCTAGGTTGAGGAGGGAGCTGTTATTTACCGAGAAATTTTTCGAGGTAAATAAATGGCCTTCTCAATAGGTTAGTAATGAACTACTGCCCTTTTCATAAATGAGGTAAATAATATGGTTTTCTCATGTTAGTAGTAAAAAAAAGATCATACTGTTGATCGAAACTATGTATGAGAGACTATGTACTAAAAGAGCAAGTCATACTGCTGACTTTCAGATGCCGAACAAATAAATAAAGGAATAGTAAAAAGAATAGGTCATACTGTTGATCTACAAGTCTTCGTAATTTGAAATAATAAATCATACCTGGAAACCTCAACAATATATAAAAGAATGGATCATACCGCTGATCTACATTTAAGGTATTTAAAAGAATAGGTCATACAGTTGATCTGCATCTGTTTGAAAATTGAAGTAGTATATTATATACCTAGGTTGAGGAGGGAGCTGTTATTTACCGAGAAATTTTTCGAGGTAAATAAATGGCCTTCTCAATAGGTTAGTAATGAACTACTGCCCTTTTCATAAATGAGGTAAATAATAAGGTTTTCTCATGTTAGTAGTAAAAAAAAGATCATACTGTTGATCGAAACTATGTATGAGAGACTATGTACTAAAAGAGCAAGTCATACTGGTGACTTTCAGATGCCTAACAAATAAATAAAGGAATAGTAAAAAGAATAGGTCATACTGTTGATCTACAAGTCTTCGTAATTTGAAATAATAGATCATACCTGGAAACCTCAACAATATATAAAAGAATGGATCATACCGCTGATCTACATTTAAGGTATTTAAAAGAATAGGTCATACAGTTGATCTGCATCTGTTTGAAAATTGAAGTAGTATATTATCTACCTAGGTTGAGGAGGGAGTTGTTATTTACCGAGAAATTTTTCGAGGTAAATAAATGGCCTTCTCAATAGGTTAGTAATGAACTACTGCCCTTTTCATAAATGAGGTAAATAATAAGGTTTTCTCATGTTAGTAGTAAAAAAAAGATCATACTGTTGATCGAAACTATGTATGAGAGACTATGTACTAAAAGAGCAAGTCATACTGCTGACTTTCAGATGCCGAACAAATAAATAAAGGAATAGTAAAAAGAATAGGTCATACTGTTGATCTACAAGTCTTCGTAATTTGAAATAATAAATCATACCTGGAAACCTCAACAATATGTAAAAGAATGGATCATACCGCTGATCTACATTTAAGGTCTTTAAAAGAATAGGTCATACAGTTGATCTGCATCTGTTTGAAAATTGAAGTAGTATATTATATACCTAGGTTGAGGAGGGAGCTGTTATTTACCGAGAAATTTTTCGAGGTTAATAAATGGCCTTCTCAATAGGTTAGTAATGAACTACTGCCCTTTTCATAAATGAGGTAAATAATAAGGTTTTCTCATGTTAGTAGTAAAAAAAAGATCATACTGTTGATCGAAACTATGTATGAGAGACTATGTACTAAAAGAGCAAGTCATACTGCTGACTTTCAGATGCCGAACAAATAAATAAAGGAATAGTAAAAAGAATAGGTCATACTGTTGATCTACAAGTCTTCGTAATTTGAAATAATAAATCATACCTGGAAACCTCAACAATATGTAAAAGAATGGATCATACCGCTGATCTACATTTAAGGTATTTAAAAGAATAGGTCATACAGTTGATCTGCATCTGTTTGAAAATTGAAGTAGTATATTATATACCTAGGTTGAGGAGGGAGCTGTTATTTACCGAGAAATTTTTCGAGGTAAATAAATGGCCTTCTCAATAGGTTAGTAATGAACTACTGCCCTTTTCATAAATGAGGTAAATAATATGGTTTTCTCATGTTAGTAGTAAAAAAAAGATCATACTGTTGATCGAAACTATGTATGAGAGACTATGTACTAAAAGAGCAAGTCATACTGCTGACTTTCAGATGCCGAACAAATAAATAAAGGAATAGTAAAAAGAATAGGTCATACTGTTGATCTACAAGTCTTCGTAATTTGAAATAATAAATCATACCTGGAAACCTCAACAATATGTAAAAGAATGGATCATACCGCTGATATACATTTAAGGTATTTAAAAGAATAGGTCATACAGTTGATCTGCATCTGTTTGAAAATTGAAGTAGTATATTATATACCTAGGTTGAGGAGGGAGCTGTTATTTACCGAGAAATTTTTCGAGGTAAATAAATGGCCTTCTCAATAGGTTAGTAATGAACTACTGCTCTTTTCATAAATGAGGTAAATAATAAGGTTTTCTCATGTTAGTAGTAAAGAAAAGATCATACTGTTGATCGAAACTATGTATGAGAGACTATGTACTAAAAGAGCAAGTCATACTGCTGACTTTCAGATGCCGAACAAATAAATAAAGGAATAGTAAAAAGAATAGGTCATACTGTTGATCTACAAGTCTTCGTAATTTGAAATAATTAATCATACCTGGAAACCTCAACAATATGTAAAAGAATGGATCATACCGCTGATCTACATTTAAGGTATTTAAAAGAATAGGTCATACAGTTGATCTGCATCTGTTTGAAAATTGAAGTAGTATATTATATACCTAGGTTGAGGAGGGAGCTGTTATTTACCGAGAAATTTTTCGAGGTAAATAAATGGCCTTCTCAATAGGTTAGTAATGAACTACTGCTCTTTTCATAAATGAGGTAAATAATAAGGTTTTCTCATGTTAGTAGTAAAAAAAAGATCATACTGTTGATCGAAACTATGTATGAGAGACTATGTACTAAAAGAGCAAGTCATACTGGTGACTTTCAGATGCCGAACAAATAAATAAAGGAATAGTAAAAAGAATAGGTCATACTGTTGATCTACAAGTCTTCGTAATTTGAAATAATAAATCATACCTGGAAACCTCAACAATATATAAAAGAATGGATCATACCGCTGATCTACATTTAAGGTATTTAAAAGAATAGGTCATACAGTTGATCTGCATCTGTTTGAAAATTGAAGTAGTATATTATATACCTAGGTTGAGGAGGGAGCTGTTATTTACCGAGAAATTTTTCGAGGTAAATAAATGGCCTTCTCAATAGGTTAGTAATGAACTACTGCCCTTTTCATAAATGAGGTAAATAATAAGGTTTTCTCATGTTAGTAGTAAAAAAAAGATCATACTGTTGATCGAAACTATGTATGAGAGACTATGTACTAAAAGAGCAAGTCATACTGCTGACTTTCAGATGCCGAACAAATAAATAAAGGAATAGTAAAAAGAATAGGTCATACTGTTGATCTACAAGTCTTCGTAATTTGAAATAATTAATCATACCTGGAAACCTCAACAATATGTAAAAGAATGGATCATACCGCTGATCTACATTTAAGGTATTTAAAAGAATAGGTCATACAGTTGATCTGCATCTGTTTGAAAATTGAAGTAGTATATTATCTACCTAGGTTGAGGAGGGAGCTGTTATTTACCGAGAAATTTTTCGAGGTAAATAAATGGCCTTCTCAATAGGTTAGTAATGAACTACTGCCTTTTTCATAAATGAGGTAAATAATATGGTTTTCTCATGTTAGTAGTAAATAAAAGATCATACTGTTGATCGAAACTATGTATGAGAGACTATGTACTAAAAGAGCAAGTCATACTGCTGACTTTCAGATGCCGAACAAATAAATAAAGGAATAGTAAAAAGAATAGGTCATACTGTTGATCTACAAGTCTTCGTAATTTGAAATAATAAATCATACCTGGAAACCTCAACAATATGTAAAAGAATGGATCATACCGCTGATCTACATTTAAGGTATTTAAAAGAATAGGTCATACAGTTGATCTGCATCTGTTTGAAAATTGAAGTAGTATATTATCTACCTAGGTTGAGGAGGGAGCTGTTATTTACCGAGAAATTTTTCGAGGTAAATAAATGGCCTTCTCAATAGGTTAGTAATGAACTACTGCCTTTTTCATAAATGAGGTAAATAATATGGTTTTCTCATGTTAGTAGTAAATAAAAGATCATACTGTTGATCGAAACTATGTATGAGAGACTATGTACTAAAAGAGCAAGTCATACTGCTGACTTTCAGATGCCGAACAAATAAATAAAGGAATAGTAAAAAGAATAGGTCATACTGTTGATCTACAAGTCTTCGTAATTTGAAATAATAAATCATACCTGGAAACCTCAACAATATGTAAAAGAATGGATCATACCGCTGATCTACATTTAAGGTATTTAAAAGAATAGGTCATACAGTTGATCTGCATCTGTTTGAAAATTGAAGTAGTATATTATATACCTAGGTTGAGGAGGGAGCTGTTATTTACCGAGAAATTTTTCGAGGTTAATAAATGGCCTTCTCAATAGGTTAGTAATGAACTACTGCCCTTTTCATAAATGAGGTAAATAATAAGGTTTTCTCATGTTAGTAGTAAAAAAAAGATCATACTGTTGATCGAAACTATGTATGAGAGACTATGTACTAAAAGAGCAAGTCATACTGCTGACTTTCAGATGCCGAACAAATAAATAAAGGAATAGTAAAAAGAATAGGTCATACTGTTGATCTACAAGTCTTCGTAATTTGAAATAATAAATCATACCTGGAAACCTCAACAATATGTAAAAGAATGGATCATACCGCTGATCTACATTTAAGGTATTTAAAAGAATAGGTCATACAGTTGATCTGCATCTGTTTGAAAATTGAAGTAGTATATTATATACCTAGGTTGAGGAGGGAGCTGTTATTTACCGAGAAATTTTTCGAGGTAAATAAATGGCCTTCTCAATAGGTTAGTAATGAACTACTGCTCTTTTCATAAATGAGGTAAATAATAAGGTTTTCTCATGTTAGTAGTAAAAAAAAAATCATACTGTTGATCGAAACTATGTATGAGAGACTATGTACTAAAAGAGCAAGTCATACTGCTGACTTTCAGATGCCGAACAAATAAATAAAGGAATAGTAAAAAGAATAGGTCATACTGTTGATCTACAAGTCTTCGTAATTTGAAATAATAAATCATACCTGGAAACCTCAACAATATGTAAAAGAATGGATCATACCGCTGATCTACATTTAAGGTGTTTAAAAGAATAGGTCATACAGTTGATCTGCATCTGTGTGAAAATAGAAGTAGTATATTATATACCTAGGTTGAGGAGGGAGCTGTTATTTACCGAGAAATTTTTCGAGGTAAATAAATGGCCTTCTCAATAGGTTAGTAATGAACTACTGCCCTTTTCATAAATGAGGTAAATAATAAGGTTTTCTCATGTTAGTAATAAAAAAAAGATCATACTGTTGATCGAAACTATGTATGAGGGACTATGTACTAAAAGAGCAAGTCATACTGCTGACTTTCAGATGCCGAACAAATAAATAAAGGAATAGTAAAAAGAATAGGTCATACTGTTGATCTACAAGTCTTCGTAATTTGAAATAATAAATCATACCTGGAAACCTCAACAATATGTAAAAGAATGGATCATACCGCTGATCTACATTTAAGGTGTTTAAAAGAATAGGTCATACAGTTGATCTGCATTTGTTTGAAAATTGAAGTAGTATATTATATACCTAGGTTGAGGAGGGAGCTGTTATTTACCGAGAAATTTTTCGAGGTAAATAAATGGCCTTCTCAATAGGTTAGTAATGAACTACTGCCCTTTTCATAAATGAGGTAAATAATAAGGTTTTCTCATGTTAGTAGTAAAAAAAAGATCATACTGTTGATCGAAACTATGTATGAGAGACTATGTACTAAAAGAGCAAGTCATACTGCTGACTTTCAGATGCCGAACAAATAAATAAAGGAATAGTAAAAAGAATAGGTCATACTGTTGATCTACAAGTCTTCGTAATTTGAAATAATAAATCATACCTGGAAACCTCAACAATATGTAAAAGAATGGATCATACCGCTGATCTACATTTAAGGTGTTTAAAAGAATAGGTCATACAGTTGATCTGCATCTGTTTGAAAATTGAAGTAGTATATTATATACCTAGGTTGAGGAGGGAGCTGTTATTTACCGAGAAATTTTTCGAGGTAAATAAATGGCCTTCTCAATAGGTTAGTAATGAACTACTGCCCTTTTCATAAATGAGGTAAATAATAAGGTTTTCTCATGTTAGTAGTAAAAAAAAGATCATACTGTTGATCGAAACTATGTATGAGAGACTATGTACTAAAAGAGCAAGTCATACTGGTGACTTTCAGATGCCTAACAAATAAATAAAGGAATAGTAAAAAGAATAGGTCATACTGTTGATCTACAAGTCTTCGTAATTTGAAATAATAAATCATACCTGGAAACCTCAACAATATGTAAAAGAATGGATCATACCGCTGATCTACATTTAAGGTGTTTAAAAGAATAGGTCATACAGTTGATCTGCATCTGTTTGAAAATTGAAGTAGTATATTATATACCTAGGTTGAGGAGGGAGCTGTTATTTACCGAGAAATTTTTCGAGGTAAATAAATGGCCTTCTCAATAGGTTAGTAATGAACTACTGCCCTTTTCATAAATGAGGTAAATAATAAGGTTTTCTCATGTTAGTAGTAAAAAAAAGATCATACTGTTGATCGAAACTATGTATGAGAGACTATGTACTAAAAGAGCAAGTCATACTGCTGACTTTCAGATGCCGAACAAATAAATAAAGGAATAGTAAAAAGAATAGGTCATACTGTTGATCTACAAGTCTTCGTAATTTGAAATAATAAATCATACCTGGAAACCTCAACAATATGTAAAAGAATGGATCATACCGCTGATCTACATTTAAGGTGTTTAAAAGAATAGGTCATACAGTTGATCTGCATCTGTTTGAAAATTGAAGTAGTATATTATATACCTAGGTTGAGGAGGGAGCTGTTATTTACCGAGAAATTTTTCGAGGTAAATAAATGGCCTTCTCAATAGGTTAGTAATGAACTACTGCCCTTTTCATAAATGAGGTAAATAATAAGGTTTTCTCATGTTAGTAGTAAAAAAAAGATCATACTGTTGATCGAAACTATGTATGAGAGACTATGTACTAAAAGAGCAAGTCATACTGCTGACTTTCAGATGCCGAACAAATAAATAAAGGAATAGTAAAAAGAATAGGTCATACTGTTGATCTACAAGTCTTCGTAATTTGAAATAATAAATCATACCTGGAAACCTCAACAATATGTAAAAGAATGGATCATACCGCTGATCTACATTTAAGGTATTTAAAAGAATAGGTCATACAGTTGATCTGCATCTGTATAAAAAGATCATACTGTTGATCGAAACTATGTATGAGAGACTATGTACTAAAAGAGCAAGTCATACTGCTGACTTTCAGATGCCGAACAAATAAATAAAGGAATAGTAAAAAGAATAGGTCATACTGTTGATCTACAAGTCTTCGTAATTTGAAATAATAAATCATACCTGGAAACCTCCACAATATGTAAAAGAATGGATCATACCGCTGATCTACATTTAAGGTGTTTAAAAGAATAGGTCATACAGTTGATCTGCATCTGTTTGAAAATTGAAGTAGTATATTATATACCTAGGTTGAGGAGGGAGCTGTTATTTACCGAGAAATTTTTCGAGGTAAATAAATGGCCTTCTCAATAGGTTAGTAATGAACTACTGCCTTTTTCATAAATGAGGTAAATAATAAGGTTTTCTCATGTTAGTAGTAAAAAAAAGATCATACTGTTGATCGAAACTATGTATGAGAGACTATGTACTAAAAGAGCAAGTCATACTGGTGACTTTCAGATGCCGAACAAATAAATAAATGAATAGTAAAAAGAATAGGTCATACTGTTGATCTACAAGTCTTCGTAATTTGAAATAATAGATCATACCTGGAAACCTCAACAATATATAAAAGAATGGATCATACCGCTGATCTACATTTAAGGTATTTAAAAGAATAGGTCATACAGTTGATCTGCATCTGTTTGAAAATTGAAGTAGTATATTATCTACCTAGGTTGAGGAGGGAGTTGTTATTTACCGAGAAATTTTTCGAGGTAAATAAATGGCCTTCTCAATAGGTTAGTAATGAACTACTGCCCTTTTCATAAATGAGGTAAATAATAAGGTTTTCTCATGTTAGTAGTAAAAAAAAGATCATACTGTTGATCGAAACTATGTATGAGAGACTATGTACTAAAAGAGCAAGTCATACTGCTGACTTTCAGATGCCGAACAAATAAATAAAGGAATAGTAAAAAGAATAGGTCATACTGTTGATCTACAAGTCTTCGTAATTTGAAATAATAAATCATACCTGGAAACCTCAACAATATGTAAAAGAATGGATCATACCGCTGATCTACATTTAAGGTATTTAAAAGAATAGGTCATACAGTTGATCTGCATCTGTTTGAAAATTGAAGTAGTATATTATATACCTAGGTTGAGGAGGGAGCTGTTATTTACCGAGAAATTTTTCGAGGTAAATAAATGGCCTTCTCAATAGGTTAGTAATGAACTACTGCCCTTTTCATAAATGAGGTAAATAATAAGGTTTTCTCATGTTAGTAGTAAAAAAAAGATCATACTGTTGATCGAAACTATGTATGAGAGACTATGTACTAAAAGAGCAAGTCATACTGCTGACTTTCAGATGCCGAACAAATAAATAAAGGAATAGTAAAAAGAATAGGTCATACTGTTGATCTACAAGTCTTCGTAATTTGAAATAATAAATCATACCTGGAAACCTCAACAATATGTAAAAGAATGGATCATACCGCTGATCTACATTTAAGGTGTTTAAAAGAATAGGTCATACAGTTGATCTGCATCTGTTTGAAAATTGAAGTAGTATATTATATACCTAGGTTGAGGAGGGAGCTGTTATTTACCGAGAAATTTTTCGAGGTAAATAAATGGCCTTCTCAATAGGTTAGTAATGAACTACTGCCCTTTTCATAAATGAGGTAAATAATAAGGTTTTCTCATGTTAGTAGTAAAAAAAAGATCATACTGTTGATCGAAACTATGTATGAGAGACTATGTACTAAAAGAGCAAGTCATACTGGTGACTTTCAGATGCCTAACAAATAAATAAAGGAATAGTAAAAAGAATAGGTCATACTGTTGATCTACAAGTCTTCGTAATTTGAAATAATAAATCATACCTGGAAACCTCAACAATATATAAAAGAATGGATCATACCGCTGATCTACATTTAAGGTATTTAAAAGAATAGGTCATACAGTTGATCTGCATCTGTTTGAAAATTGAAGTAGTATATTATATACCTAGGTTGAGGAGGGAGCTGTTATTTACCGAGAAATTTTTCGAGGTAAATAAATGGCCTTCTCAATAGGTTAGTAATGAACTACTGCCCTTTTCATAAATGAGGTAAATAATAAGGTTTTCTCATGTTAGTAGTAAAAAAAAGATCATACTGTTGATCGAAACTATGTATGAGAGACTATGTACTAAAAGAGCAAGTCATACTGCTGACTTTCAGATGCCGAACAAATAAATAAAGGAATAGTAAAAAGAATAGGTCATACTGTTGATCTACAAGTCTTCGTAATTTGAAATAATAAATCATACCTGGAAACCTCAACAATATGTAAAAGAATGGATCATACCGCTGATCTACATTTAAGGTGTTTAAAAGAATAGGTCATACAGTTGATCTGCATCTGTTTGAAAATTGAAGTAGTATATTATATACCTAGGTTGAGGAGGGAGCTGTTATTTACCGAGAAATTTTTCGAGGTAAATAAATGGCCTTCTCAATAGGTTAGTAATGAACTACTGCCCTTTTCATAAATGAGGTAAATAATAAGGTTTTCTCATGTTAGTAGTAAAAAAAAGATCATACTGTTGATCGAAACTATGTATGAGAGACTATGTACTAAAAGAGCAAGTCATACTGGTGACTTTCAGATGCCTAACAAATAAATAAAGGAATAGTAAAAAGAATAGGTCATACTGTTGATCTACAAGTCTTCGTAATTTGAAATAATAAATCATACCTGGAAACCTCAACAATATGTAAAAGAATGGATCATACCGCTGATCTACATTTAAGGTGTTTAAAAGAATAGGTCATACAGTTGATCTGCATCTGTTTGAAAATTGAAGTAGTATATTATATACCTAGGTTGAGGAGGGAGCTGTTATTTACCGAGAAATTTTTCGAGGTAAATAAATGGCCTTCTCAATAGGTTAGTAATGAACTACTGCCCTTTTCATAAATGAGGTAAATAATAAGGTTTTCTCATGTTAGTAGTAAAAAAAAGATCATCTGTTGATCGAAACTATGTATGAGAGACTATGTACTAAAAGAGCAAGTCATACTGGTGACTTTCAGATGCCTAACAAATAAATAAAGGAATAGTAAAAAGAATAGGTCATACTGTTGATCTACAAGTCTTCGTAATTTGAAATAATAAATCATACCTGGAAACCTCAACAATATGTAAAAGAATGGATCATACCGCTGATCTACATTTAAGGTGTTTAAAAGAATAGGTCATACAGTTGATCTGCATCTGTTTGAAAATTGAAGTAGTATATTATATACCTAGGTTGAGGAGGGAGCTGTTATTTACCGAGAAATTTTTCGAGGTAAATAAATGGCCTTCTCAATAGGTTAGTAATGAACTACTGCCCTTTTCATAAATGAGGTAAATAATATGGTTTTCTCATGTTAGTAGTAAAAAAAAGATCATACTGTTGATCGAAACTATGTATGAGAGACTATGTACTAAAAGAGCAAGTCATACTGGTGACTTTCAGATGCCTAACAAATAAATAAAGGAATAGTAAAAAGAATAGGTCATACTGTTGATCTACAAGTCTTCGTAATTTGAAATAATAAATCATACCTGGAAACCTCAACAATATATAAAAGAATGGATCATACCGCTGATCTACATTTAAGGTGTTTAAAAGAATAGGTCATACAGTTGATCTGCATCTGTTTGAAAATTGAAGTAGTATATTATATACCTAGGTTGAGGAGGGAGCTGTTATTTACCGAGAAATTTTTCGAGGTAAATAAATGGCCTTCTCAATAGGTTAGTAATGAACTACTGTCCTTTTCATAAATGAGGTAAATAATAAGGTTTTCTCATGTTAGTAGTAAAAAAAAGATCATACTGTTGATCGAAACTATGTATGAGAGACTATGTACTAAAAGAGCAAGTCATACTGGTGACTTTCAGATGCCTAACAAATAAATAAAGGAATAGTAAAAAGAATAGGTCATACTGTTGATCTACAAGTCTTCGTAATTTGAAATAATAAATCATACCTGGAAACCTCAACAATATGTAAAAGAATGGATCATACCGCTGATCTACATTTAAGGTGTTTAAAAGAATAGGTCATACAGTTGATCTGCATCTGTTTGAAAATTGAAGTAGTATATTATATACCTAGGTTGAGGAGGGAGCTGTTATTTACCGAGAAATTTTTCGAGGTAAATAAATGGCCTTCTCAATAGGTTAGTAATGAACTACTGCCCTTTTCATAAATGAGGTAAATAATAAGGTTTTCTCATGATAGTAGTAAAAAAAAGATCATACTGTTGATCGAAACTATGTATGAGAGACTATGTACTAAAAGAGCAAGTCATACTGGTGACTTTCAGATGCCGAACAAATAAATAAAGGAATAGTAAAAAGAATAGGTCATACTGTTGATCTACAAGTCTTCGTAATTTGAAATAATAAATCATACCTGGAAACCTCAACAATATGTAAAAGAATGGATCATACCGCTGATCTACATTTAAGGTATTTAAAAGAATAGGTCATACAGTTGATCTGCATCTGTTTGAAAATTGAAGTAGTATATTATATACCTAGGTTGAGGAGGGAGCTGTTATTTACCGAGAAATTTTTCGAGGTAAATAAATGGCCTTCTCAATAGGTTAGTAATGAACTACTGCCCTTTTCATAAATGAGGTAAATAATAAGGTTTTCTCATGTTAGTAGTAAAAAAAAGATCATACTGTTGATCGAAACTATGTATGAGAGACTATGTACTAAAAGAGCAAGTCATACTGCTGACTTTCAGATGCCGAACAAATAAATAAAGGAATAGTAAAAAGAATAGGTCATACTGTTGATCTACAAGTCTTCGTAATTTGAAATAATAAATCATACCTGGAAACCTCAACAATATGTAAAAGAATGGATCATACCGCTGATCTACATTTAAGGTATTTAAAAGAATAGGTCATACAGTTGATCTGCATCTGTTTGAAAATTGAAGTAGTATATTATATACCTAGGTTGAGGAGGGAGCTGTTATTTACTGAGAAATTTTTCGAGGTAAATAAATGGCCTTCTCAATAGGTTAGTAATGAACTACTGCCCTTTTCATAAATGAGGTAAATAATAAGGTTTTCTCATGATAGTAGTAAAAAAAAGATCATACTGTTGATCGAAACTATGTATGAGAGACTATGTACTAAAAGAGCAAGTCATACTGGTGACTTTCAGATGCCGAACAAATAAATAAAGGAATAGTAAAAAGAATAGGTCATACTGTTGATCTACAAGTCTTCGTAATTTGAAATAATAAATCATACCTGGAAACCTCAACAATATGTAAAAGAATGGATCATACCGCTGATCTACATTTAAGGTGTTTAAAAGAATAGGTCATACAGTTGATCTGCATCTGTTTGAAAATTGAAGTAGTATATTATATACCTAGGTTGAGGAGGGAGCTGTTATTTACCGAGAAATTTTTCGAGGTAAATAAATGGCCTTCTCAATAGGTTAGTAATGAACTACTGCCCTTTTCATAAATGAGGTAAATAATAAGGTTTTCTCATGTTAGTAGTAAAAAAAAGATCATACTGTTGATCGAAACTATGTATGAGAGACTATGTACTAAAAGAGCAAGTCATACTGCTGACTTTCAGATGCCGAACAAATAAATAAAGGAATAGTAAAAGGAATAGGTCATACTGTTGATCTACAAGTCTTCGTAATTTGAAATAATAAATCATACCTGGAAACCTCAACAATATGTAAAAGAATGGATCATACCGCTGATCTACATTTAAGGTATTTAAAAGAATAGGTCATACAGTTGATCTGCATCTGTTTGAAAATTGAAGTAGTATATTATATACCTAGGTTGAGGAGGGAGCTGTTATTTACCGAGAAATTTTTCGAGGTAAATAAATGGCCTTCTCAATAGGTTAGTAATGAACTACTGCTCTTTTCATAAATGAGGTAAATAATAAGGTTTTCTCATGTTAGTAGTAAAAAAAAGATCATACTGTTGATCGAAACTATGTATGAGAGACTATGTACTAAAAGAGCAAGTCATACTGCTGACTTTCAGATGCCGAACAAATAAATAAAGGAATAGTAAAAAGAATAGGTCATACTGTTGATCTACAAGTCTTCGTAATTTGAAATAATAAATCATACCTGGAAACCTCAACAATATGTAAAAGAATGGATCATACCGCTGATCTACATTTAAGGTGTTTAAAAGAATAGGTCATACAGTTGATCTGCATCTGTGTGAAAATAGAAGTAGTATATTATATACCTAGGTTGAGGAGGGAGCTGTTATTTACCGAGAAATTTTTCGAGGTAAATAAATGGCCTTCTCAATAGGTTAGTAATGAACTACTGCCCTTTTCATAAATTAGGTAAATAATAAGGTTTTCTCATGTTAGTAATAAAAAAAAGATCATACTGTTGATCGAAACTATGTATGAGGGACTATGTACTAAAAGAGCAAGTCATACTGCTGACTTTCAGATGCCGAACAAATAAATAAAGGAATAGTAAAAAGAATAGGTCATACTGTTGATCTACAAGTCTTCGTAATTTGAAATAATAAATCATACCTGGAAACCTCAACAATATGTAAAAGAATGGATCATACCGCTGATCTACATTTAAGGTGTTTAAAAGAATAGGTCATACAGTTGATCTGCATTTGTTTGAAAATTGAAGTAGTATATTATATACCTAGGTTGAGGAGGGAGCTGTTATTTACCGAGAAATTTTTCGAGGTAAATAAATGGCCTTCTCAATAGGTTAGTAATGAACTACTGCCCTTTTCATAAATGAGGTAAATAATAAGGTTTTCTCATGTTAGTAGTAAAAAAAAGATCATACTGTTGATCGAAACTATGTATGAGAGACTATGTACTAAAAGAGCAAGTCATACTGGTGACTTTCAGATGCCTAACAAATAAATAAAGGAATAGTAAAAAGAATAGGTCATACTGTTGATCTACAAGTCTTCGTAATTTGAAATAATAAATCATACCTGGAAACCTCAACAATATGTAAAAGAATGGATCATACCGCTGATCTACATTTAAGGTATTTAAAAGAATAGGTCATACAGTTGATCTGCATCTGTTTGAAAATTGAAGTAGTATATTATCTACCTAGGTTGAGGAGGGAGCTGTTATTTACCGAGAAATTTTTCGAGGTAAATAAATGGCCTTCTCAATAGGTTAGTAATGAACTACTGCCCTTTTCATAAATGAGGTAAATAATATGGTTTTCTCATGTTAGTAGTAAAAAAAAGATCATACTGTTGATCGAAACTATGTATGAGAGACTATGTACTAAAAGAGCAAGTCATACTGCTGACTTTCAGATGCCGAACAAATAAATAAAGGAATAGTAAAAAGAATAGGTCATACTGTTGATCTACAAGTCTTCGTAATTTGAAATAATAAATCATACCTGGAAACCTCAACAATATGTAAAAGAATGGATCATACCGCTGATCTACATTTAAGGTATTTAAAAGAATAGGTCATACAGTTGATCTGCATCTGTTTGAAAATTGAAGTAGTATATTATATACCTAGGTTGAGGAGGGAGCTGTTATTTACCGAGAAATTTTTCGAGGTAAATAAATGGCCTTCTCAATAGGTTAGTAATGAACTACTGCCTTTTTCATAAATGAGGTAAATAATAAGGTTTTCTCATGTTAGTAGTAAAAAAAAGATCATACTGTTGATCGAAACTATGTATGAGAGACTATGTACTAAAAGAGCAAGTCATACTGGTGACTTTCAGATGCCGAACAAATAAATAAATGAATAGTAAAAAGAATAGGTCATACTGTTGATCTACAAGTCTTCGTAATTTGAAATAATAGATCATACCTGGAAACCTCAACAATATATAAAAGAATGGATCATACCGCTGATCTACATTTAAGGTATTTAAAAGAATAGGTCATACAGTTGATCTGCATCTGTTTGAAAATTGAAGTAATATATTATATACCTAGGTTGAGGAGGGAGCTGTTATTTACCGAGAAATTTTTCGAGGTAAATAAATGGCCTTCTCAATAGGTTAGTAATGAACTACTGCCCTTTTCATAAATGAGGTAAATAATAAGGTTTTCTCATGTTAGTAGTAAAAAAAAGATCATACTGTTGATCGAAACTATGTATGAGAGACTATGTACTAAAAGAGCAAGTCATACTGCTGACTTTCAGATGCCGAACAAATAAATAAAGGAATAGTAAAAAGAATAGGTCATACTGTTGATCTACAAGTCTTCGTAATTTGAAATAATAAATCATACCTGGAAACCTCAACAATATGTAAAAGAATGGATCATACCGCTGATCTACATTTAAGGTATTTAAAAGAATAGGTCATACAGTTGATCTGCATCTGTTTGAAAATTGAAGTAGTATATTATCTACCTAGGTTGAGGAGGGAGCTGTTATTTACCGAGAAATTTTTCGAGGTAAATAAATGGCCTTCTCAATAGGTTAGTAATGAACTACTGCCCTTTTCATAAATGAGGTAAATAATAAGGTTTTCTCATGTTAGTAGTAAAAAAAGATTATACTGTTGATCGAAACTATGTATGAGAGACTATGTACTAAAAGAGCAAGTCATACTGCTGACTTTCAGATGCCGAACAAATAAATAAAGGAATAGTTAAAAGAATAGGTCATACTGTTGATCTACAAGTCTTCGTAATTTGAAATAATAAATCATACCTGGAAACCTCAACAATATGTAAAAGAATGGATCATACCGCTGATCTACATTTAAGGTGTTTAAAAGAATAGGTCATACAGTTGATCTGCATCTGTTTGAAAATTGAAGTAGTATATTATATACCTAGGTTGAGGAGGGAGCTGTTATTTACCGAGAAATTTTTCGAGGTAAATAAATGGCCTTCTCCATAGGTTAGTAATGAACTACTGCTCTTTTCATAAATGAGGTAAATAATAAGGTTTTCTCATGTTAGTAGTAAAAAAAAGATCATACTGTTGATCGAAACTATGTATGAGAGACTATGTACTAAAAGAGCAAGTCATACTGCTGACTTTCAGATGCCGAACAAATAAATAAAGGAATAGTAAAAAGAATAGGTCATACTGTTGATCTACAAGTCTTCGTAATTTGAAATAATAAATCATACCTGGAAACCTCAACAATATGTAAAAGAATGGATCATACCGCTGATCTACATTTAAGGTGTTTAAAAGAATAGGTCATACAGTTGATCTGCATCTGTTTGAAAATTGAAGTAGTATATTATATACCTAGGTTGAGGAGGGAGCTGTTATTTACCGAGAAATTTTTCGAGGTAAATAAATGGCCTTCCCAATAGGTTAGTAATGAACTACTGTCCTTTTCATAAATGAGGTAAATAATAAGGTTTTCTCATGTTAGTAGTAAAAAAAAGATCATACTGTTGATCGAAACTATGTATGAGAGACTATGTACTAAAAGAGCAAGTCATACTGGTGACTTTCAGATGCCGAACAAATAAATAAAGGAATAGTAAAAAGAATAGGTCATACTGTTGATCTACAAGTCTTCGTAATTTGAAATAATAAATCATACCTGGAAACCTCAACATATGTAAAAGAATGGATCATACCGCTGATCTACATTTAAGGTGTTTAAAAGAATAGGTCATACAGTTGATCTGCATTTGTTTGAAAATTGATGTAGTATATTATATACCTAGGTTGAGGAGGGAGCTGTTATTTACCGAGAAATTTTTCGAGGTAAATAAATGGCCTTCTCAATAGGTTAGTAATGAACTACTGCGCTTTTCATAAATGAGGTAAATAATAAGGTTTTCTCATGTTAGTAGTAAAAAAAAGATCATACTGTTGATCGAAACTATGTATGAGAGACTATGTACTAAAAGAGCAAGTCATACTGGTGACTTTCAGATGCCGAACAAATAAATAAAGGAATAGTAAAAAGAATAGGTCATACTGTTGATCTACAAGTCTTCGTAATTTGAAATAATAAATCATACCTGGAAACCTCAACAATATGTAAAAGAATGGATCATACCGCTGATCTACATTTAAGGTATTTAAAAGAATAGGTCATACAGTTGATCTGCATCTGTTTGAAAATTGAAGTAGTATATTATCTACCTAGGTTGAGGAGGGAGCTGTTATTTACCGAGAAATTTTTCGAGGTAAATAAATGGCCTTCTCAATAGGTTAGTAATGAACTACTGCCCTTTTCATAAATGAGGTAAATAATATGGTTTTCTCATGTTAGTAGTAAAAAAAAGATCATACTGTTGATCGAAACTATGTATGAGAGACTATGTACTAAAAGAGCAAGTCATACTGCTGACTTTCAGATGCCGAACAAATAAATAAAGGAATAGTAAAAAGAATAGGTCATACTGTTGATCTACAAGTCTTCGTAATTTGAAATAATAAATCATACCTGGAAACCTCAACAATATGTAAAAGAATGGATCATACCGCTGATCTACATTTAAGGTATTTAAAAGAATAGGTCATACAGTTGATCTGCATCTGTTTGAAAATTGAAGTAGTATATTATATATAGGTTGAGGAGGGAGCTGTTATTTACCGAGAAATTTTTCGAGGTAAATAAATGGCCTTCTCAATAGGTTAGTAATGAACTACTGCCCTTTTCATAAATGAGGTAAATAATAAGGTTTTCTCATGTTAGTAGTAAAAAAAAGATCATACTGTTGATCGAAACTATGTATGAGAGACTATGTACTAAAAGAGCAAGTCATACTGCTGACTTTCAGATGCCGAACAAATAAATAAAGGAATAGTAAAAAGAATAGGTCATACTGTTGATCTACAAGTCTTCGTAATTTGAAATAATAAATCATACCTGGAAACCTCCACAATATGTAAAAGAATGGATCATACCGCTGATCTACATTTAAGGTATTTAAAAGAATAGGTCATACAGTTGATCTGCATCTGTTTGAAAATTGAAGTAGTATATTATATACCTAGGTTGAGGAGGGAGCTGTTATTTACCGAGAAATTTTTCGAGGTAAATAAATGGCCTTCTCAATAGGTTAGTAATGAACTACTGCTCTTTTCATAAATGAGGTAAATAATAAGGTTTTCTCATGTTAGTAGTAAAAAGAAGATCATACTGTTGATCGAAACTATGTATGAGAGACTATGTACTAAAAGAGCAAGTCATACTGCTGACTTTCAGATGCCGAACAAATAAATAAAGGAATAGTAAAAAGAATAGGTCATACTGTTGATCTACAAGTCTTCGTAATTTGAAATAATAAATCATACCTGGAAACCTCAACAATATGTAAAAGAATGGATCATACCGCTGATCTACATTTAAGGTGTTTAAAAGAATAGGTCATACAGTTGATCTGCATCTGTTTGAAAATTGAAGTAGTATATTATATACCTAGGTTGAGGAGGGAGCTGTTATTTACCGAGAAATTTTTCGAGGTAAATAAATGGCCTTCTCAATAGGTTAGTAATGAACTACTGCCCTTTTCATAAATGAGGTAAATAATATGGTTTTCTCATGTTAGTAGTAAAAAAAAGATCATACTGTTGATCGAAACTATGTATGAGAGACTATGTACGAAAAGAGCAAGTCATAAATAAAGGAATAGTAAAAAGAATAGGTCATACTGTTGATCTACAAGTCTTCGTAATTTGAAATAATAAATCATACCTGGAAACCTCAACAATATGTAAAAGAATGGATCATACCGCTGATCTACATTTAAGGTATTTAAAAGAATAGGTCATACAGTTGATCTGCATCTGTTTGAAAATTGAAGTAGTATATTATATACCTAGGTTGAGGAGGGAGCTGTTATTTACTGAGAAATTTTTCGAGGTAAATAAATGGCCTTCTCAATAGGTTAGTAATGAACTACTGCCCTTTTCATAAATGAGGTAAATAATAAGGTTTTCTCATGATAGTAGTAAAAAAAAGATCATACTGTTGATCGAAACTATGTATGAGAGACTATGTACTAAAAGAGCAAGTCATACTGGTGACTTTCAGATGCCGAACAAATAAATAAAGGAATAGTAAAAAGAATAGGTCATACTGTTGATCTACAAGTCTTCGTAATTTGAAATAATAAATCATACCTGGAAACCTCAACAATATGTAAAAGAATGGATCATACCGCTGATCTACATTTAAGGTGTTTAAAAGAATAGGTCATACAGTTGATCTGCATCTGTTTGAAAATTGAAGTAGTATATTATATACCTAGGTTGAGGAGGGAGCTGTTATTTACCGAGAAATTTTTCGAGGTAAATAAATGGCCTTCTCAATAGGTTAGTAATGAACTACTGCCCTTTTCATAAATGAGGTAAATAATAAGGTTTTCTCATGTTAGTAGTAAAAAAAAGATCATACTGTTGATCGAAACTATGTATGAGAGACTATGTACTAAAAGAGCAAGTCATACTGCTGACTTTCAGATGCCGAACAAATAAATAAAGGAATAGTAAAAAGAATAGGTCATACTGTTGATCTACAAGTCTTCGTAATTTGAAATAATAAATCATACCTGGAAACCTCAACAATATGTAAAAGAATGGATCATACCGCTGATCTACATTTAAGGTATTTAAAAGAATAGGTCATACAGTTGATCTGCATCTGTTTGAAAATTGAAGTAGTATATTATATACCTAGGTTGAGGAGGGAGCTGTTATTTACCGAGAAATTTTTCGAGGTAAATAAATGGCCTTCTCAATAGGTTAGTAATGAACTACTGCTCTTTTCATAAATGAGGTAAATAATAAGGTTTTCTCATGTTAGTAGTAAAAAAAAGATCATACTGTTGATCGAAACTATGTATGAGAGACTATGTACTAAAAGAGCAAGTCATACTGCTGACTTTCAGATGCCGAACAAATAAATAAAGGAATAGTAAAAAGAATAGGTCATACTGTTGATCTACAAGTCTTCGTAATTTGAAATAATAAATCATACCTGGAAACCTCAACAATATGTAAAAGAATGGATCATACCGCTGATCTACATTTAAGGTATTTAAAAGAATAGGTCATACAGTTGATCTGCATCTGTTTGAAAATTGAAGTAGTGTATTATCTACCTAGGTTGAGGAGGGAGCTGTTATTTACCGAGAAATTTTTCGAGGTAAATAAATGGCCTTCTCAATAGGTTAGTAATGAACTACTGCCCTTTTCATAAATGAGGTAAATAATATGGTTTTCTCATGTTAGTAGTAAAAAAAAGATCATACTGTTGATCGAAACTATGTATGAGAGACTATGTACTAAAAGAGCAAGTCATACTGCTGACTTTCAGATGCCGAACAAATAAATAAAGGAATAGTAAAAAGAATAGGTCATACTGTTGATCTACAAGTCTTCGTAATTTGAAATAATAAATCATACCTGGAAACCTCCACAATATGTAAAAGAATGGATCATACCGCTGATCTACATTTAAGGTATTTAAAAGAATAGGTCATACAGTTGATCTGCATCTGTTTGAAAATTGAAGTAGTATATTATATACCTAGGTTGAGGAGGGAGCTGTTATTTACCGAGAAATTTTTCGAGGTAAATAAATGGCCTTCTCAATAGGTTAGTAATGAACTACTGCTCTTTTCATAAATGAGGTAAATAATAAGGTTTTCTCATGTTAGTAGTAAAAAGAAGATCATACTGTTGATCGAAACTATGTATGAGAGACTATGTACTAAAAGAGCAAGTCATACTGCTGACTTTCAGATGCCGAACAAATAAATAAAGGAATAGTAAAAAGAATAGGTCATACTGTTGATCTACAAGTCTTCGTAATTTGAAATAATAAATCATACCTGGAAACCTCAACAATATGTAAAAGAATGGATCATACCGCTGATCTACATTTAAGGTGTTTAAAAGAATAGGTCATACAGTTGATCTGCATCTGTTTGAAAATTGAAGTAGTATATTATATACCTAGGTTGAGGAGGGAGCTGTTATTTACCGAGAAATTTTTCGAGGTAAATAAATGGCCTTCTCAATAGGTTAGTAATGAACTACTGCCCTTTTCATAAATGAGGTAAATAATATGGTTTTCTCATGTTAGTAGTAAAAAAAAGATCATACTGTTGATCGAAACTATGTATGAGAGACTATGTACGAAAAGAGCAAGTCATAAATAAAGGAATAGTAAAAAGAATAGGTCATACTGTTGATCTACAAGTCTTCGTAATTTGAAATAATAAATCATACCTGGAAACCTCAACAATATGTAAAAGAATGGATCATACCGCTGATCTACATTTAAGGTATTTAAAAGAATAGGTCATACAGTTGATCTGCATCTGTTTGAAAATTGAAGTAGTATATTATATACCTAGGTTGAGGAGGGAGCTGTTATTTACTGAGAAATTTTTCGAGGTAAATAAATGGCCTTCTCAATAGGTTAGTAATGAACTACTGCCCTTTTCATAAATGAGGTAAATAATAAGGTTTTCTCATGATAGTAGTAAAAAAAAGATCATACTGTTGATCGAAACTATGTATGAGAGACTATGTACTAAAAGAGCAAGTCATACTGGTGACTTTCAGATGCCGAACAAATAAATAAAGGAATAGTAAAAAGAATAGGTCATACTGTTGATCTACAAGTCTTCGTAATTTGAAATAATAAATCATACCTGGAAACCTCAACAATATGTAAAAGAATGGATCATACCGCTGATCTACATTTAAGGTATTTAAAAGAATAGGTCATACAGTTGATCTGCATCTGTTTGAAAATTGAAGTAGTATATTATATACCTAGGTTGAGGAGGGAGCTGTTATTTACCGAGAAATTTTTCGAGGTAAATAAATGGCCTTCTCAATAGGTTAGTAATGAACTACTGCCCTTTTCATAAATGAGGTAAATAATAAGGTTTTCTCATGTTAGTAGTAAAAAAAAGATCATACTGTTGATCGAAACTATGTATGAGAGACTATGTACTAAAAGAGCAAGTCATACTGCTGACTTTCAGATGCCGAACAAATAAATAAAGGAATAGTAAAAAGAATAGGTCATACTGTTGATCTACAAGTCTTCGTAATTTGAAATAATAAATCATACCTGGAAACCTCAACAATATGTAAAAGAATGGATCATACCGCTGATCTACATTTAAGGTATTTAAAAGAATAGGTCATACAGTTGATCTGCATCTGTTTGAAAATTGAAGTAGTATATTATATACCTAGGTTGAGGAGGGAGCTGTTATTTACCGAGAAATTTTTCGAGGTAAATAAATGGCCTTCTCAATAGGTTAGTAATGAACTACTGCTCTTTTCATAAATGAGGTAAATAATAAGGTTTTCTCATGTTAGTAGTAAAAAAAAGATCATACTGTTGATCGAAACTATGTATGAGAGACTATGTACTAAAAGAGCAAGTCATACTGCTGACTTTCAGATGCCGAACAAATAAATAAAGGAATAGTAAAAAGAATAGGTCATACTGTTGATCTACAAGTCTTCGTAATTTGAAATAATAAATCATACCTGGAAACCTCAACAATATGTAAAAGAATGGATCATACCGCTGATCTACATTTAAGGTATTTAAAAGAATAGGTCATACAGTTGATCTGCATCTGTTTGAAAATTGAAGTAGTATATTATCTACCTAGGTTGAGGAGGGAGCTGTTATTTACCGAGAAATTTTTCGAGGTAAATAAATGGCCTTCTCAATAGGTTAGTAATGAACTACTGCCCTTTTCATAAATGAGGTAAATAATATGGTTTTCTCATGTTAGTAGTAAAAAAAAGATCATACTGTTGATCGAAACTATGTATGAGAGACTATGTACTAAAAGAGCAAGTCATACTGCTGACTTTCAGATGCCGAACAAATAAATAAAGGAATAGTAAAAAGAATAGGTCATACTGTTGATCTACAAGTCTTCGTAATTTGAAATAATAAATCATACCTGGAAACCTCAACAATATGTAAAAGAATGGATCATACCGCTGATCTACATTTAAGGTATTTAAAAGAATAGGTCATACAGTTGATCTGCATCTGTTTGAAAATTGAAGTAGTATATTATATACCTAGGTTGAGGAGGGAGCTGTTATTTACCGAGAAATTTTTCGAGGTAAATAAATGGCCTTCTCAATAGGTTAGTAATGAACTACTGCCTTTTTCATAAATGAGGTAAATAATAAGGTTTTCTCATGTTAGTAGTAAAAAAAAGATCATACTGTTGATCGAAACTATGTATGAGAGACTATGTACTAAAAGAGCAAGTCATACTGGTGACTTTCAGATGCCGAACAAATAAATAAATGAATAGTAAAAAGAATAGGTCATACTGTTGATCTACAAGTCTTCGTAATTTGAAATAATAGATCATACCTGGAAACCTCAACAATATATAAAAGAATGGATCATACCGCTGATCTACATTTAAGGTATTTAAAAGAATAGGTCATACAGTTGATCTGCATCTGTTTGAAAATTGAAGTAATATATTATATACCTAGGTTGAGGAGGGAGCTGTTATTTACCGAGAAATTTTTCGAGGTAAATAAATGGCCTTCTCAATAGGTTAGTAATGAACTACTGCCCTTTTCATAAATGAGGTAAATAATAAGGTTTTCTCATGTTAGTAGTAAAAAAAAGATCATACTGTTGATCGAAACTATGTATGAGAGACTATGTACTAAAAGAGCAAGTCATACTGCTGACTTTCAGATGCCGAACAAATAAATAAAGGAATAGTAAAAAGAATAGGTCATACTGTTGATCTACAAGTCTTCGTAATTTGAAATAATAAATCATACCTGGAAACCTCAACAATATGTAAAAGAATGGATCATACCGCTGATCTACATTTAAGGTATTTAAAAGAATAGGTCATACAGTTGATCTGCATCTGTTTGAAAATTGAAGTAGTATATTATCTACCTAGGTTGAGGAGGGAGCTGTTATTTACCGAGAAATTTTTCGAGGTAAATAAATGGCCTTCTCAATAGGTTAGTAATGAACTACTGCCCTTTTCATAAATGAGGTAAATAATAAGGTTTTCTCATGTTAGTAGTAAAAAAAGATTATACTGTTGATCGAAACTATGTATGAGAGACTATGTACTAAAAGAGCAAGTCATACTGCTGACTTTCAGATGCCGAACAAATAAATAAAGGAATAGTTAAAAGAATAGGTCATACTGTTGATCTACAAGTCTTCGTAATTTGAAATAATAAATCATACCTGGAAACCTCAACAATATGTAAAAGAATGGATCATACCGCTGATCTACATTTAAGGTGTTTAAAAGAATAGGTCATACAGTTGATCTGCATCTGTTTGAAAATTGAAGTAGTATATTATATACCTAGGTTGAGGAGGGAGCTGTTATTTACCGAGAAATTTTTCGAGGTAAATAAATGGCCTTCTCCATAGGTTAGTAATGAACTACTGCTCTTTTCATAAATGAGGTAAATAATAAGGTTTTCTCATGTTAGTAGTAAAAAAAAGATCATACTGTTGATCGAAACTATGTATGAGAGACTATGTACTAAAAGAGCAAGTCATACTGCTGACTTTCAGATGCCGAACAAATAAATAAAGGAATAGTAAAAAGAATAGGTCATACTGTTGATCTACAAGTCTTCGTAATTTGAAATAATAAATCATACCTGGAAACCTCAACAATATGTAAAAGAATGGATCATACCGCTGATCTACATTTAAGGTGTTTAAAAGAATAGGTCATACAGTTGATCTGCATCTGTTTGAAAATTGAAGTAGTATATTATATACCTAGGTTGAGGAGGGAGCTGTTATTTACCGAGAAATTTTTCGAGGTAAATAAATGGCCTTCCCAATAGGTTAGTAATGAACTACTGTCCTTTTCATAAATGAGGTAAATAATAAGGTTTTCTCATGTTAGTAGTAAAAAAAAGATCATACTGTTGATCGAAACTATGTATGAGAGACTATGTACTAAAAGAGCAAGTCATACTGGTGACTTTCAGATGCCGAACAAATAAATAAAGGAATAGTAAAAAGAATAGGTCATACTGTTGATCTACAAGTCTTCGTAATTTGAAATAATAAATCATACCTGGAAACCTCAACATATGTAAAAGAATGGATCATACCGCTGATCTACATTTAAGGTGTTTAAAAGAATAGGTCATACAGTTGATCTGCATTTGTTTGAAAATTGATGTAGTATATTATATACCTAGGTTGAGGAGGGAGCTGTTATTTACCGAGAAATTTTTCGAGGTAAATAAATGGCCTTCTCAATAGGTTAGTAATGAACTACTGCGCTTTTCATAAATGAGGTAAATAATAAGGTTTTCTCATGTTAGTAGTAAAAAAAAGATCATACTGTTGATCGAAACTATGTATGAGAGACTATGTACTAAAAGAGCAAGTCATACTGGTGACTTTCAGATGCCGAACAAATAAATAAAGGAATAGTAAAAAGAATAGGTCATACTGTTGATCTACAAGTCTTCGTAATTTGAAATAATAAATCATACCTGGAAACCTCAACAATATGTAAAAGAATGGATCATACCGCTGATCTACATTTAAGGTATTTAAAAGAATAGGTCATACAGTTGATCTGCATCTGTTTGAAAATTGAAGTAGTATATTATCTACCTAGGTTGAGGAGGGAGCTGTTATTTACCGAGAAATTTTTCGAGGTAAATAAATGGCCTTCTCAATAGGTTAGTAATGAACTACTGCCCTTTTCATAAATGAGGTAAATAATATGGTTTTCTCATGTTAGTAGTAAAAAAAAGATCATACTGTTGATCGAAACTATGTATGAGAGACTATGTACTAAAAGAGCAAGTCATACTGCTGACTTTCAGATGCCGAACAAATAAATAAAGGAATAGTAAAAAGAATAGGTCATACTGTTGATCTACAAGTCTTCGTAATTTGAAATAATAAATCATACCTGGAAACCTCAACAATATGTAAAAGAATGGATCATACCGCTGATCTACATTTAAGGTATTTAAAAGAATAGGTCATACAGTTGATCTGCATCTGTTTGAAAATTGAAGTAGTATATTATATATAGGTTGAGGAGGGAGCTGTTATTTACCGAGAAATTTTTCGAGGTAAATAAATGGCCTTCTCAATAGGTTAGTAATGAACTACTGCCCTTTTCATAAATGAGGTAAATAATAAGGTTTTCTCATGTTAGTAGTAAAAAAAAGATCATACTGTTGATCGAAACTATGTATGAGAGACTATGTACTAAAAGAGCAAGTCATACTGCTGACTTTCAGATGCCGAACAAATAAATAAAGGAATAGTAAAAAGAATAGGTCATACTGTTGATCTACAAGTCTTCGTAATTTGAAATAATAAATCATACCTGGAAACCTCCACAATATGTAAAAGAATGGATCATACCGCTGATCTACATTTAAGGTATTTAAAAGAATAGGTCATACAGTTGATCTGCATCTGTTTGAAAATTGAAGTAGTATATTATATACCTAGGTTGAGGAGGGAGCTGTTATTTACCGAGAAATTTTTCGAGGTAAATAAATGGCCTTCTCAATAGGTTAGTAATGAACTACTGCTCTTTTCATAAATGAGGTAAATAATAAGGTTTTCTCATGTTAGTAGTAAAAAGAAGATCATACTGTTGATCGAAACTATGTATGAGAGACTATGTACTAAAAGAGCAAGTCATACTGCTGACTTTCAGATGCCGAACAAATAAATAAAGGAATAGTAAAAAGAATAGGTCATACTGTTGATCTACAAGTCTTCGTAATTTGAAATAATAAATCATACCTGGAAACCTCAACAATATGTAAAAGAATGGATCATACCGCTGATCTACATTTAAGGTGTTTAAAAGAATAGGTCATACAGTTGATCTGCATCTGTTTGAAAATTGAAGTAGTATATTATATACCTAGGTTGAGGAGGGAGCTGTTATTTACCGAGAAATTTTTCGAGGTAAATAAATGGCCTTCTCAATAGGTTAGTAATGAACTACTGCCCTTTTCATAAATGAGGTAAATAATATGGTTTTCTCATGTTAGTAGTAAAAAAAAGATCATACTGTTGATCGAAACTATGTATGAGAGACTATGTACGAAAAGAGCAAGTCATACTGCTGACTTTCAGATGCCGAACAAATAAATAAAGGAATAGTAAAAAGAATAGGTCATACTGTTGATCTACAAGTCTTCGTAATTTGAAATAATAAATCATACCTGGAAACCTCAACAATATGTAAAAGAATGGATCATACCGCTGATCTACATTTAAGGTATTTAAAAGAATAGGTCATACAGTTGATCTGCATCTGTTTGAAAATTGAAGTAGTATATTATATACCTAGGTTGAGGAGGGAGCTGTTATTTACTGAGAAATTTTTCGAGGTAAATAAATGGCCTTCTCAATAGGTTAGTAATGAACTACTGCCCTTTTCATAAATGAGGTAAATAATAAGGTTTTCTCATGTTAGTAGTAAAAAAAAGATCATACTGTTGATCGAAACTATGTATGAGAGACTATGTACTAAAAGAGCAAGTCATACTGGTGACTTTCAGATGCCGAACAAATAAATAAAGGAATAGTAAAAAGAATAGGTCATACTGTTGATCTACAAGTCTTCGTAATTTGAAATAATAAATCATACCTGGAAACCTCAACAATATGTAAAAGAATGGATCATACCGCTGATCTACATTTAAGGTATTTAAAAGAATAGGTCATACAGTTGATCTGCATCTGTTTGAAAATTGAAGTAGTATATTATCTACCTAGGTTGAGGAGGGAGCTGTTATTTACCGAGAAATTTTTCGAGGTAAATAAATGGCCTTCTCAATAGGTTAGTAATGAACTACTGCCCTTTTCATAAATGAGGTAAATAATATGGTTTTCTCATGTTAGTAGTAAAAAAAAGATCATACTGTTGATCGAAACTATGTATGAGAGACTATGTACTAAAAGAGCAAGTCATACTGCTGACTTTCAGATGCCGAACAAATAAATAAAGGAATAGTAAAAAGAATAGGTCATACTGTTGATCTACAAGTCTTCGTAATTTGAAATAATAAATCATACCTGGAAACCTCAACAATATATAAAAGAATGGATCATACCGCTGATCTACATTTAAGGTATTTAAAAGAATAGGTCATACAGTTGATCTGCATCTGTTTGAAAATTGAAGTAGTATATTATATACCTAGGTTGAGGAGGGAGCTGTTATTTACCGAGAAATTTTTCGAGGTAAATAAATGGCCTTCTCAATAGGTTAGTAATGAACTACTGCCCTTTTCATAAATGAGGTAAATAATAAGGTTTTCTCATGTTAGTAGTAAAAAAAAGATCATACTGTTGATCGAAACTATGTATGAGAGACTATGTACTAAAAGAGCAAGTCATACTGCTGACTTTCAGATGCCGAACAAATAAATAAAGGAATAGTAAAAAGAATAGGTCATACTGTTGATCTACAAGTCTTCGTAATTTGAAATAATAAATCATACCTGGAAACCTCAACAATATGTAAAAGAATGGATCATACCGCTGATCTACATTTAAGGTATTTAAAAGAATAGGTCATACAGTTGATCTGCATCTGTTTGAAAATTGAAGTAGTATATTATATATAGGTTGAGGAGGGAGCTGTTATTTACCGAGAAATTTTTCGAGGTAAATAAATGGCCTTCTCAATAGGTTAGTAATGAACTACTGCCCTTTTCATAAATGAGGTAAATAATAAGGTTTTCTCATGTTAGTAGTAAAAAAAAGATCATACTGTTGATCGAAACTATGTATGAGAGACTATGTACTAAAAGAGCAAGTCATACTGCTGACTTTCAGATGCCGAACAAATAAATAAAGGAATAGTAAAAAGAATAGGTCATACTGTTGATCTACAAGTCTTCGTAATTTGAAATAATAAATCATACCTGGAAACCTCCACAATATGTAAAAGAATGGATCATACCGCTGATCTACATTTAAGGTATTTAAAAGAATAGGTCATACAGTTGATCTGCATCTGTTTGAAAATTGAAGTAGTATATTATATACCTAGGTTGAGGAGGGAGCTGTTATTTACCGAGAAATTTTTCGAGGTAAATAAATGGCCTTCTCAATAGGTTAGTAATGAACTACTGCTCTTTTCATAAATGAGGTAAATAATAAGGTTTTCTCATGTTAGTAGTAAAAAGAAGATCATACTGTTGATCGAAACTATGTATGAGAGACTATGTACTAAAAGAGCAAGTCATACTGCTGACTTTCAGATGCCGAACAAATAAATAAAGGAATAGTAAAAAGAATAGGTCATACTGTTGATCTACAAGTCTTCGTAATTTGAAATAATAAATCATACCTGGAAACCTCAACAATATGTAAAAGAATGGATCATACCGCTGATCTACATTTAAGGTGTTTAAAAGAATAGGTCATACAGTTGATCTGCATCTGTTTGAAAATTGAAGTAGTATATTATATACCTAGGTTGAGGAGGGAGCTGTTATTTACCGAGAAATTTTTCGAGGTAAATAAATGGCCTTCTCAATAGGTTAGTAATGAACTACTGCCCTTTTCATAAATGAGGTAAATAATATGGTTTTCTCATGTTAGTAGTAAAAAAAAGATCATACTGTTGATCGAAACTATGTATGAGAGACTATGTACGAAAAGAGCAAGTCATACTGCTGACTTTCAGATGCCGAACAAATAAATAAAGGAATAGTAAAAAGAATAGGTCATACTGTTGATCTACAAGTCTTCGTAATTTGAAATAATAAATCATACCTGGAAACCTCAACAATATGTAAAAGAATGGATCATACCGCTGATCTACATTTAAGGTATTTAAAAGAATAGGTCATACAGTTGATCTGCATCTGTTTGAAAATTGAAGTAGTATATTATATACCTAGGTTGAGGAGGGAGCTGTTATTTACTGAGAAATTTTTCGAGGTAAATAAATGGCCTTCTCAATAGGTTAGTAATGAACTACTGCCCTTTTCATAAATGAGGTAAATAATAAGGTTTTCTCATGTTAGTAGTAAAAAAAAGATCATACTGTTGATCGAAACTATGTATGAGAGACTATGTACTAAAAGAGCAAGTCATACTGGTGACTTTCAGATGCCGAACAAATAAATAAAGGAATAGTAAAAAGAATAGGTCATACTGTTGATCTACAAGTCTTCGTAATTTGAAATAATAAATCATACCTGGAAACCTCAACAATATGTAAAAGAATGGATCATACCGCTGATCTACATTTAAGGTATTTAAAAGAATAGGTCATACAGTTGATCTGCATCTGTTTGAAAATTGAAGTAGTATATTATCTACCTAGGTTGAGGAGGGAGCTGTTATTTACCGAGAAATTTTTCGAGGTAAATAAATGGCCTTCTCAATAGGTTAGTAATGAACTACTGCCCTTTTCATAAATGAGGTAAATAATATGGTTTTCTCATGTTAGTAGTAAAAAAAAGATCATACTGTTGATCGAAACTATGTATGAGAGACTATGTACTAAAAGAGCAAGTCATACTGCTGACTTTCAGATGCCGAACAAATAAATAAAGGAATAGTAAAAAGAATAGGTCATACTGTTGATCTACAAGTCTTCGTAATTTGAAATAATAAATCATACCTGGAAACCTCAACAATATATAAAAGAATGGATCATACCGCTGATCTACATTTAAGGTATTTAAAAGAATAGGTCATACAGTTGATCTGCATCTGTTTGAAAATTGAAGTAGTATATTATATACCTAGGTTGAGGAGGGAGCTGTTATTTACCGAGAAATTTTTCGAGGTAAATAAATGGCCTTCTCAATAGGTTAGTAATGAACTACTGCCCTTTTCATAAATGAGGTAAATAATAAGGTTTTCTCATGTTAGTAGTAAAAAAAAGATCATACTGTTGATCGAAACTATGTATGAGAGACTATGTACTAAAAGAGCAAGTCATACTGCTGACTTTCAGATGCCGAACAAATAAATAAAGGAATAGTAAAAAGAATAGGTCATACTGTTGATCTACAAGTCTTCGTAATTTGAAATAATAAATCATACCTGGAAACCTCAACAATATGTAAAAGAATGGATCATACCGCTGATCTACATTTAAGGTATTTAAAAGAATAGGTCATACAGTTGATCTGCATCTGTTTGAAAATTGAAGTAGTATATTATATACCTAGGTTGAGGAGGGAGCTGTTATTTACCGAGAAATTTTTCGAGGTAAATAAATGGCCTTCTCAATAGGTTAGTAATGAACTACTGCCCTTTTCATAAATGAGGTAAATAATAAGGTTTTCTCATGATAGTAGTAAAAAAAAGATCATACTGTTGATCGAAACTATGTATGAGAGACTATGTACTAAAAGAGCAAGTCATACTGGTGACTTTCAGATGCCGAACAAATAAATAAAGGAATAGTAAAAAGAATAGGTCATACTGTTGATCTACAAGTCTTCGTAATTTGAAATAATAAATCATACCTGGAAACCTCAACAATATGTAAAAGAATGGATCATACCGCTGATCTACATTTAAGGTATTTAAAAGAATAGGTCATACAGTTGATCTGCATCTGTTTGAAAATTGAAGTAGTATATTATATACCTAGGTTGAGGAGGGAGCTGTTATTTACCGAGAAATTTTTCGAGGTAAATAAATGGCCTTCTCAATAGGTTAGTAATGAACTACTGCCCTTTTCATAAATGAGGTAAATAATAAGGTTTTCTCATGTTAGTAGTAAAAAAAAGATCATACTGTTGATCGAAACTATGTATGAGAGACTATGTACTAAAAGAGCAAGTCATACTGCTGACTTTCAGATGCCGAACAAATAAATAAAGGAATAGTAAAAAGAATAGGTCATACTGTTGATCTACAAGTCTTCGTAATTTGAAATAATAAATCATACCTGGAAACCTCCACAATATGTAAAAGAATGGATCATACCGCTGATCTACATTTAAGGTGTTTAAAAGAATAGGTCATACAGTTGATCTGCATCTGTTTGAAAATTGAAGTAGTATATTATATACCTAGGTTGAGGAGGGAGCTGTTATTTACCGAGAAATTTTTCGAGGTAAATAAATGGCCTTCTCAATAGGTTAGTAATGAACTACTGCCTTTTTCATAAATGAGGTAAATAATAAGGTTTTCTCATGTTAGTAGTAAAAAAAAGATCATACTGTTGATCGAAACTATGTATGAGAGACTATGTACTAAAAGAGCAAGTCATACTGCTGACTTTCAGATGCCGAACAAATAAATAAAGGAATAGTAAAAAGAATAGGTCATACTGTTGATCTACAAGTCTTCGTAATTTGAAATAATAAATCATACCTGGAAACCTCAACAATATGTAAAAGAATGGATCATACCGCTGATCTACATTTAAGGTGTTTAAAAGAATAGGTCATACAGTTGATCTGCATCTGTTTGAAAATTGAGGTAGTATATTATATACCTAGGTTGAGGAGGGAGCTGTTATTTACCGAGAAATTTTTCGAGGTAAATAAATGGCCTTCTCAATAGGTTAGTAATGAACTACTGCCTTTTTCATAAATGAGGTAAATAATAAGGTTTTCTCATGTTAGTAGTAAAAAAAAGATCATACTGTTGATCGAAACTATGTATGAGAGACTATGTACTAAAAGAGCAAGTCATACTGCTGACTTTCAGATGCCGAACAAATAAATAAAGGAATAGTAAAAAGAATAGGTCATACTGTTGATCTACAAGTCTTCGTAATTTGAAATAATAAATCATACCTGGAAACCTCAACAATATGTAAAAGAATGGATCATACCGCTGATCTACATTTAAGGTGTTTAAAAGAATAGGTCATACAGTTGATCTGCATCTGTTTGAAAATTGAAGTAGTATATTATATACCTAGGTTGAGGAGGGAGCTGTTATTTACCGAGAAATTTTTCGAGGTAAATAAATGGCCTTCTCAATAGGTTAGTAATGAACTACTGCCTTTTTCATAAATGAGGTAAATAATAAGGTTTTCTCATGTTAGTAGTAAAAAAAAGATCATACTGTTGATCGAAACTATGTATGAGAGACTATGTACTAAAAGAGCAAGTCATACTGGTGACTTTCAGATGCCGAACAAATAAATAAATGAATAGTAAAAAGAATAGGTCATACTGTTGATCTACAAGTCTTCGTAATTTGAAATAATAGATCATACCTGGAAACCTCAACAATATATAAAAGAATGGATCATACCGCTGATCTACATTTAAGGTATTTAAAAGAATAGGTCATACAGTTGATCTGCATCTGTTTGAAAATTGAAGTAATATATTATATACCTAGGTTGAGGAGGGAGCTGTTATTTACCGAGAAATTTTTCGAGGTAAATAAATGGCCTTCTCAATAGGTTAGTAATGAACTACTGCCCTTTTCATAAATGAGGTAAATAATAAGGTTTTCTCATGTTAGTAGTAAAAAAAAGATCATACTGTTGATCGAAACTATGTATGAGAGACTATGTACTAAAAGAGCAAGTCATACTGCTGACTTTCAGATGCCGAACAAATAAATAAAGGAATAGTAAAAAGAATAGGTCATACTGTTGATCTACAAGTCTTCGTAATTTGAAATAATAAATCATACCTGGAAACCTCAACAATATGTAAAAGAATGGATCATACCGCTGATCTACATTTAAGGTATTTAAAAGAATAGGTCATACAGTTGATCTGCATCTGTTTGAAAATTGAAGTAGTATATTATATACCTAGGTTGAGGAGGGAGCTGTTATTTACCGAGAAATTTTTCGAGGTAAATAAATGGCCTTCTCAATAGGTTAGTAATGAACTACTGCTCTTTTCATAAATGAGGTAAATAATAAGGTTTTCTCATGTTAGTAGTAAAAAAAAGATCATACTGTTGATCGAAACTATGTATGAGAGACTATGTACTAAAAGAGCAAGTCATACTGCTGACTTTCAGATGCCGAACAAATAAATAAAGGAATAGTAAAAAGAATAGGTCATACTGTTGATCTACAAGTCTTCGTGATTTGAAATAATAAATCATACCTGGAAACCTCAACAATATGTAAAAGAATGGATCATACCGC
This sequence comes from Pogonocherus hispidulus, assembly GCA_963924545.1. Taxonomy (NCBI): domain Eukaryota; kingdom Metazoa; phylum Arthropoda; class Insecta; order Coleoptera; family Cerambycidae; genus Pogonocherus; species Pogonocherus hispidulus. Next base: position 1,523,901 of record OZ004698.1, read on the forward strand.
TGATCTACATTGAAGGTATTTAAAAGAATAGGTCATACAGTTGATCTGCATCTGTTTGAAAATTGAAGTAGTATATTATATACCTAGGTTGAGGAGGGAGCTGTTATTTACCGAGAAATTTTTCGAGGTAAATAAATGGCCTTCTCAATAGGTTAGTAATGAACTACTGCCCTTTTCATAAATGAGGTAAATAATAAGGTTTTCTCATGTTAGTAGTAAAAAAAGATTATACTGTTGATCGAAACTATGTATGAGAGACTATGTACTAAAAGAGCAAGTCATACTGCTGACTTTCAGATGCCGAACAAATAAATAAAGGAATAGTTAAAAGAATAGGTCATACTGTTGATCTACAAGTCTTCGTAATTTGAAATAATAGATCATACCTGGAAACCTCAACAATATATAAAAGAATGGATCATACCGCTGATCTACATTTAAGGTATTTAAAAGAATAGGTCATACAGTTGATCTGCATCTGTTTGAAAATTGAAGTAGTATATTATATACCTAGGTTGAGGAGGGAGCTGTTATTTACCGAGAAATTTTTCGAGGTAAATAAATGGCCTTCTCAATAGGTTAGTAATGAACTACTGCCCTTTTCATAAATGAGGTAAATAATAAGGTTTTCTCATGTTAGTAGTAAAAAAAGATTATACTGTTGATCGAAACTATGTATGAGAGACTATGTACTAAAAGAGCAAGTCATACTGCTGACTTTCAGATGCCGAACAAATAAATAAAGGAATAGTTAAAAGAATAGGTCATACTGTTGATCTACAAGTCTTCGTAATTTGAAATAATAGATCATACCTGGAAACCTCAACAATATATAAAAGAATGGATCATACCGCTGATCTACATTTAAGGTATTTAAAAGAATAGGTCATACAGTTGATCTGCATCTGTTTGAAAATTGAAGTAGTATATTATATACCTAGGTTGAGGAGGGAGCTGTTATTTACCGAGAAATTTTTCGAGGTAAATAAATGGCCTTCTCAATAGGTTAGTAATGAACTACTGCTCTTTTCATAAATGAGGTAAATAATAAGGTTTTCTCATGTTAGTAGTAAAAAAAAGATTATGCTGTTGATCGAAACTATGTATGAGAGACTATGTACTAAAAGAGCAAGTCATACTGGTGACTTTCAGATGCCGAACAAATAAATAATGGAATAGTAAAAAGAATAGGTCATACTGTTGATCTACAAGTCTTCGTAATTTGAAATAATAGATCATACCTGGAAACCTCAACAATATATAAAAGAATGGATCATACCGCTGATCTACATTGAAGGTATTTAAAAGAATAGGTCATACAGTTGATCTGCATCTGTTTGAAAATTGAAGTAGTATATTATATACCTAGGTTGAGGAGGGAGCTGTTATTTACCGAGAAATTTTTCGAGGTAAATAAATGGCCTTCTCAATAGGTTAGTAATGAACTACTGCCCTTTTCATAAATGAGGTAAATAATAAGGTTTTCTCATGTTAGTAGTAAAAAAAGATTATACTGTTGATCGAAACTATGTATGAGAGACTATGTACTAAAAGAGCAAGTCATACTGCTGACTTTCAGATGCCGAACAAATAAATAAAGGAATAGTTAAAAGAATAGGTCATACTGTTGATCTACAAGTCTTCGTAATTTGAAATAATAGATCATACCTGGAAACCTCAACAATATATAAAAGAATGGATCATACCGCTGATCTACATTTAAGGTATTTAAAAGAATAGGTCATACAGTTGATCTGCATCTGTTTGAAAATTGAAGTAGTATATTATATACCTAGGTTGAGGAGGGAGCTGTTATTTACCGAGAAATTTTTCGAGGTAAATAAATGGCCTTCTCAATAGGTTAGTAATGAACTACTGCTCTTTTCATAAATGAGGTAAATAATAAGGTTTTCTCATGTTAGTAGTAAAAAAAAGATTATGCTGTTGATCGAAACTATGTATGAGAGACTATGTACTAAAAGAGCAAGTCATACTGGTGACTTTCAGATGCCGAACAAATAAATAATGGAATAGTAAAAAGAATAGGTCATACTGTTGATCTACAAGTCTTCGTGATTTGAAATAATAAATCATACCTGGAAACCTCAACAATATGTAAAAGAATGGATCATACCGCTGATCTACATTGAAGGTATTTAAAAGAATAGGTCATACAGTTGATCTGCATCTGTTTGAAAATTGAAGTAGTATATTATATACCTAGGTTGAGGAGGGAGCTGTTATTTACCGAGAAATTTTTCGAGGTAAATAAATGGCCTTCTCAATAGGTTAGTAATGAACTACTGCTCTTTTCATAAATGAGGTAAATAATAAGGTTTTCTCATGTTAGTAGTAAAAAAAAGATTATGCTGTTGATCGAAACTATGTATGAGAGACTATGTACTAAAAGAGCAAGTCATACTGGTGACTTTCAGATGCCGAACAAATAAATAATGGAATAGTAAAAAGAATAGGTCATACTGTTGATCTACAAGTCTTCGTAATTTGAAATAATAAATCATACCTGGAAACCTCAACAATATGTAAAAGAATGGATCATACCGCTGATCTACATTTAAGGTACCTATTTAAAAGAATAGGTCATACAGTTGATCTGCATCTGTTTGAAAATTGAAGTAGTATATTATCTACCTAGGTTGAGGAGGGAGCTGTTATTTACCGAGAAATTTTTCGAGGTAAATAAATGGCCTTCTCAATAGGTTAGTAATGAACTACTGCCCTTTTCATAAATGAGGTAAATAATAAGGTTTTCTCATGTTAGTAGTAAAAAAAGATTATACTGTTGATCGAAACTATGTATGAGAGACTATGTACTAAAAGAGCAAGTCATACTGCTGACTTTCAGATGCCGAACAAGTAAATAAAGGAATAGTAAAAAGAATAGGTCATACTGTTGATCTACAAGTCTTCGTAATTTGAAATAATAAATCATACCTGGAAACCTCAACAATATGTAAAAGAATGGATCATACCGCTGATCTACATTTAAGGTGTTTAAAAGAATAGGTCATACAGTTGATCTGCATCTGTTTGAAAATTGAAGTAGTATATTATATACCTAGGTTGAGGAGGGAGCTGTTATTTACCGAGAAATTTTTCGAGGTAAATAAATGGCCTTCTCCATAGGTTAGTAATGAACTACTGCTCTTTTCATAAATGAGGTAAATAATAAGGTTTTCTCATGTTAGTAGTAAAAAAAAGATCATACTGTTGATCGAAACTATGTATGAGAGACTATGTACTAAAAGAGCAAGTCATACTGCTGACTTTCAGATGCCGAACAAATAAATAAAGGAATAGTAAAAAGAATAGGTCATACTGTTGATCTACAAGTCTTCGTAATTTGAAATAATAAATCATACCTGGAAACCTCAACAATATGTAAAAGAATGGATCATACCGCTGATCTACATTTAAGGTGTTTAAAAGAATAGGTCATACAGTTGATCTGCATCTGTTTGAAAATTGAAGTAGTATATTATATACCTAGGTTGAGGAGGGAGCTGTTATTTACCGATAAATTTTTCGAGGTAAATAAATGGCCTTCTCAATAGGTTAGTAATGAACTACTGCCCTTTTCATAAATGAGGTAAATAATAAGGTTTTCTCATGTTAGTAGTAAAAAAAAGATCATACTGTTGATCGAAACTATGTATGAGAGACTATGTACTAAAAGAGCAAGTCATACTGGTGACTTTCAGATGCCGAACAAATAAATAAACGAATAGTAAAAAGAATAGGTCATACAGTTGATCTACAAGTCTTCGTAATTTGAAATAATAAATCATACCTGGAAACCTCAACAATATGTAAAAGAATGGATCATACCGCTGATCTACATTTAAGGTATTTAAAAGAATAGGTCATACAGTTGATCTGCATCTGTTTGAAAATTGAAGTAGTATATTATATACCTAGGTTGAGGAGGGAGCTGTTATTTACCGAGAAATTTTTCGAGGTAAATAAATGGCCTTCTCAATAGGTTAGTAATGAACTACTGCCCTTTTCATAAATGAGGTAAATAATAAGGTTTTCTCATGTGAGTAGTAAAAAAAGATTATACTGTTGATCGAAACTATGTATGAGAGACTATGTACTAAAAGAGCAAGTCATACTGCTGACTTTCAGATGCCGAACAAATAAATAAAGGAATAGTAAAAAGAATAGGTCATACTGTTGATCTACAAGTCATCGTAATTTGAAATAATAAATCATACCTGGAAACCTCAACAATATGTAAGAGAATGGATCATACTGTTGATCTGTAACTCACTAAAATCTAAAAACGGTAACATATTTCTGAATTTAAACAAAGCAACACAATAGATCATACCGTTGATCTATTATTCTTTCAAAGAAAGCTGAAGGAACTTCTACAACTTCTCTACAACAATAATAGTATGACATAACAGTTAGAAGTTAAAATCGTACAGCACACTGCTGATCTCATCGTAAGTACGCATGTATCTACATCAACGTAAGATCAAACTGTTGATCTACAACTTTAGTCAAACAAAAAGAATAAATCATACTGTTGATCTTCAATCGTCGAAAGATCTCATATCTTCTTTCTCACCACAATGCATAGGTATACATTTATTTTAGTAGTTTAATTTTTCTAATAACTACGCTATCCGTACTAAGGATTTACCTCGAAGAAGAAAACCAACAACAAAAGTTACATGTGGTCATGTACCACATCGCCAACAACAAGACAGGTGATAGATGAAGAAAAATAGAGAAGAGAATGAAGCCTGCCTATTGGGAATACTACTATGAAAGAAGCTGTACCTCTAGGCGGTGCGGAAAGGAATAAGACAAAGGTTGGATGAAATACAGAAGGATACATGATTTGTTCTTGATACTGCTCGTGCTACAAACTCAAGAACCCTACTTGTACCAAGAGGCAGAAAAGTTATTCGTCTTCAGGATTATGTATAGTAAAGTAAGTTTTAAATAGTGGAGTTGGTCATTTGCCAAAAAGACAATTTGCAAGTATATACGCAGATTTTGTTAGTTAATAATGTTAAGTGAAAATTGCATCTTTCGTTAAAAGCTAAGTTATCTTCATTATGAAATTTTCATTTACTTACTTACTTATATTTTTTAAAACTTACGTAAACTAGTTGATATATTTAAAAAAAATACTAATACTTTACTACTGTAAAATATATGAGTTACCTCTTTTGGTATGTGTATATGTATGTTCTTATTATCTATATATAAGTCGCATAATTATCAACTATAAAAAGCACTAAATTAACATTAAAATAAACCAAAATTACCACTTCTATTATTACTTTAAAAATAATTCTTGAAAATGTTAGCTAAACTGTGCAGGTAATTATACAGTTGTAACTTATACTATAATATCTGAATTTCCAATAAACGTAAAATTTACATTACTCTATATTAAGTAAAATTTAAATGATTCTATTAGGTATACTTTTCCAAAATTTCTACAGTAACTATTAGTTAGTTAAAGGTGTTTGTTTTAGGCGAGGATTTGGAATACCTGACCGAGAAGATTGGACTATCTTCACAAAGGATTAGGAAACTGGAAGAAGTGGGAAACGACGTTACCCTGACACGCAGGCTTCGATTTATAAATATATACTTGATTTAGGTATACTTTTCCAAAATTTCTAAAGTAACTATTAGTTATTTGAAGGTGTTTGTTTTAGGCGAGGATTTGGAATACCTGATCGAGAAGATTGGACTATCTTCACAAAGGATTAGGAAACTGGAAGAAGTGGGAAACGACGTTGTCCTGACACTCAGGCTTCGATTTATAAATATATAGTTGATTTAGGTATACTTTTTCAAAATTTCTAAAGTAACTATTAGTTATTTAAAGGTGTTTGTTTTAGGCGAGGATTTGGAATACCTGACCGAGAAGATTGGACTATCTTCACAAAGGATTAGGAAACTGGAAGAAGTGGGAAACGACGTTACCCTGACACGCAGGCTTCGATTTATATGAATACCTGATCAAGAAGATTGGACTATCTTCACAAAAGATTAGGAAACTGGAAGAAGTGGGAAACGACGTTGTTCTGACACGCAGGCTTCGATTTATAAATATATACTTGATTTAGGTATACTTTTCCAAAATTTCTAAAGTAACTATTAGTTATTTGAAGGTGTTTGTTTTAGGCGAGGATTTGGAATACCTGATCGAGAAGATTGGACTATCTTCACAAAGGATTAGGAAACTGGAAGAAGTGGGAAATGACGTTACCCTGACACGCAGGCTTCGATTTATATGAATACCTGATCGAGAAGATTGGACTATCTTCACAAAAGATTAGGAAACTGGAAGAAGTGGGAAACGACGTTGTTCTGACACGCAGGCTTCAATTTATAAATATATACTTGATTTAGGTATACTTTTCCAAAATTTCTAAAGTAACTATTAGTTATTTGAAGGTGTTTGTTTTAGGCGAGGATTTGGTATACCTGATCGAGAAGATTAGACTATCTTCACAAAGGATTAGGAAACTGGAAGAAGTGGGAAACGACGTTACCCTGACACACAGGCTTCGATTTATAAATATATACTTACTTGATTTGTATCCATTCCATTATGAAAAAACTTGTTTTATATAATTCTTGCCATTTTTTTTGAAAGGCCTTAAACCTTTTATTTATCGTAGAAATGTGAAGAAGAAATTGTTACTTACCTATTCTATGTAAAAAAATATATTTTAAATAAAATTGTTAAAAGTTTACAATACAGTGTATTATTTTTACATTATCACATTCATCATATTATAATAGGAATCGTAAGAAGTAAATTTTTCGTAATACTGTCTTTGAACTTCAGTTTTCAGTTCGCAAAACAATAACTAGACTTAAATATTTTTCAAAAAGTTAGTTATTTGAACATATAGTAAAAATATATTCAAAAAAATATAAATCAGAAAGAACTTAAAATTATGGTCAGTATGGATATTGTTTCAAATAGTATAATTATATTTAAAAAACTAATACCAAAATTCAGAAAGTTTTTAATATCTCATTTTCTGATATATAACGATATGCTGGAAGAATATCTAATAAACAATAATAGACGCGGTGCATTGCATAGACATATTTAGCAACCTAAGGTAAGTAAAGTAATGTCTGTAACTTATTTGTGGTGCGTTTTCATGATTCATAGTTTCTTTTGGAATTACACCACCTGTAAAATAACAAGAAGCAGGAAACCAGAAGCATACAAATTAAATATTCAAAGTGGAGTATCAAGGCAAACTTCTAAAGTTTGCCCCAAAAAACCACTGCATAATATGTAATAAAATAAATATTTGATAAATTAACTAAATTTCATCAGTGGTTTTTGAGTTTTATACAAAATTCTGTAATATTACAAATCAGATTTTAAATTATTTCTAAATAAAATAATTATTATAATAAAATTTAAAAGAAACTAAATACTAAACTAGTTTTTTCCTAAATTATATATTCACAATCCACTGCTTACAGAATTGTCTCCAGTCTTTATTTCAGAACAACTAAACAAAATAGTTCATAAATCACTAAAAAAACATTAAAATCAAAACACTTTATCGAAACAAGCTTTTAACTTATACAAGGTGTTTCAGAAATGAGTATTCAAAATTTCAGAGGATGTAGAAGACGTTGAAAGATGACGGAAACCTTAGTACACTTTATGTCAGTGGCGGCTCCTAAGGGAGATACTGCCCCTTAAAGGGGTTATCTCAGAAACGGTTTTTGTTGTGTAACATATCTACATATTCAGAAAATGTGGCATTCTCTTCAATAATTTTGAACGTTTATACTCTACGCTGCAGCACAAGTTAAAACACAATAATAAACGACGTTGTTAATGATAACTGTCACTGCCAAGTTAGTGTTTTTTTTTTCTCATGGCACACTTTGATTATTTTATTATTTCACCTAAAGCAATTTGAATTTTTCTGCATGTTACGGATTTTTAAAATCGATTTTACTGGAGAACGGCGCGTTCTAGCGAAATTGAACTACAGTACCTTTTTATGTAAAATACTTTAAATTTTTATATTTTCCCATCAGAAACAGAACAAAATTGCTCATAAAAAAGATTTGAATAAATTTCCCCCTCGCCCCCACCATTTTCGTACGCCCCTGTTTTAAATTTTAAAATGTAATGTATGCTAATCGTTAGGAATAAAAATGTACATACTCACTCAAAATTTCATTCATCTTAGTTATTCGGTTATGAAGTTACGCAACAAAAACCGTTTCTGAGATAACCCCTTTAAGGGGCAGTATCTCCCTTAGGAGCCGCCACTGACATAAAGTGTACTAAGGCTTTCGTCATCTTTCAACGTCTTCTACATCCTCTGAAATTTTGAATACTCATTTCTGAAACACCTTGTATAACAAGTTAAAAATCCTTGGGCGTAGGTAGGTACTTTTATATCAAGAACCCTAAACAAAGAAGGACTGATCAATCAGTAACAGCCAATCACATTTGTTTATCACTTATGTGACGTCAGTGGATTCCCTTTAGCGGGAGATTTGAAATTTAAATATCCTCTTTGTTTTAATTTGACAGCTTTAACCTTTTAACATAACCTATATATGTCACATTGTCATGTAGAATGTCTCGGTTGTCTTTGGAATGTCATCACTGTCATCAGTCATGTCATCATATCAAAGTATTTCTGTATCATATCATAGTAATCTGTGCACTGATTAACAAAACACAAGTTATCACAGTTGTCAAATCGTCAACGATTTTTGCACAACGCACTTCAAATCGTAAGATATATATCGTAAAACACATACCTATATAAGTACTTTAAAATCACATTTAATTGCATTAATACAGTCTCTGAAATAATATTGGGTTGGATATTTTGACTGAAAATTTTTGAAATTGCAATTAGAGGCAAATTTGGCAATAGGGGATCCACTGACGTTTTACGAGAAATCTGTTGAAAATGACCTTCAAATTTTTATGAATGAATTGATCAGTCCTTCTTTGTTTAGGGTTCTTGCTTTTATATTATATTTTCTTATGGCAGTGAGTTGTCAACGGTTCATGTCAGACAAGGAGCCACACAATATATATAGAGAGAGAGAAAGAGTAACGGGTCTCGCTACACTACTAGAAAAGGGTCCTTTATCTAGTGCTATAGGTCTCGCAGTGACGTCACTCAGATTGGATAATATTGAGTAATAGGCATCGAGCAATCTTATCCTTGGTATAGGGTAGTTTCTGATCGATAAAGTTATTAGTAACTAATTTAGGCAAAGAAAATATCTACTTACCTATTTAGTTGCCTATAGAGTAACAGATATAATTAACAATTTTGATTCCGTACGCCATCTACTGTTGGGAGGCTTAAAACCGAAGGTAGTGTAGCAGCGCCTCCGCGATTATCTTGGTTAACAAGCCTCTCGCGTCACCCTGAACATACCTGAAATAGAGGGTTTGGCTGATTCCCACCGAGCGCTACTTTACGGACGCTAGCATGTTTTAGCAACGGGCCTCTGAGACCGGTTAAATATATTAAGTGACATCATTAAAACGATTTTAGCTTAAATCATCAAATTAACTTGTTGCAATCAAAGTAAAAACTGTTAAAACGTAAAGTTCATATCATTTTAATTATCTTTTATGAATATTAATAAGGTTTATTAGAAATTAAATCTTTCCGCGCCTAACCATCTTTTACTTGTGTTCCGGTTAAAATAGACGACGTATAAAATGCGATGAAAAGTGTCAAAGTTGTCCATAACCTCTAATAACCTATGTATGTTTTGTTTGTGTAAGAATGATATATGATATTAATCTGGATTTTGTCATTAATAATACTATATATGATTATGAATATGGTGCCAGTGGAATTTTTATTTCCCAATGAAACATGCTTCCTCTGTATAGAAATAAATATTAAGAGGTGATCTATCAAAATGTGTTGGATCCTAAGTTTGAGGAATTATTTGCAAAATAAAAACGAGAACACTTTTTTAATTGAAGTTTAAGTATTCTATTTGTATTAAGGTATACTGATAATGTTTAGCTTTATTAAGTGTTAGAACTGCAATCATTACATATTACATTTCGTACAGGGGTTTTTCAAACTTATAGTTAGCCTCGATGTTGCAGTTGTACCTAATTTTCAAAAGTTTGTAGTTTTTTATTTGCAAATGAGATATTCGCAAAAGTGTTTGATGAATTTTAGAACTGTGCCACAAATAAATTATTAGGTAGGTTATAATAATCTACTTATATTTTTGAAGAACAGGTGATTTTTAGTTGCTAAATATATATGAAAGATATATTTTTAATATATATTCATCACCAGGTTTAAGGTATTCTCGTTAATGATGCCTATGATGTATATATGATGCCATTGAGTATAGGTAGGTATAGTGAAATATTTCTAGCACTAAAGAAAAGTCAGCAATTATCACAGATTCATTAAATCTTTTTGGAAAATATCTGTACTAGTTGTGTAATGCATGAATATCAACTGCTGGGTATGTTTTAAGTAAATACCCTCTGAGAACACTTACCTAAATATTTATAGATGTTTTTTTTTGTGGCATTTTATAATTACCAGGATATTTAGCCATTAGGGTAAACAACAATATTAGGAAATTATTATTATTTACGTTAGTACCTTCCTTATGCAAAAATATAACAGTTTACGTGAATGTATTTGTACTAGGCAAGAAGTGGAATAATTCTAATTTTGTTACTCCTCAAACCATTTTCAATATATTTAACTTTAAGGGCATAATTTTAGCATTTAGGCCATATACCTGTACCGTATAAGCATCAACAATCAAAAGTATTTTTCAACAGGCCGTATTCATTACTCTTATTAAAAAAGCTTGAAAATCTAACGAAAATTGTTGTGTTTGTAATGATATAACGTAATAGTAGCAGTATTTAGCTCAAAGTGAAAGATGAAAAAAATACAGCGTAGTAAAAAAACATAAGTTCTTTGGATGTTTATATTATATTAATTTAATGAATTTTAATAAATAATTAGTTATAGATCAACCAGAATATCTCTAACTTTCGTATTTTTAATAGTGGGATCTCATTATCATACTGCCTATTATGGTTTGTGTTGAATCCCCAGCTTTGGCACTAAAAATGTCGGTGGGTAATACACCATACAAACATATATTCAATGATACAATGTTCAAGCAGGCAACCCACAAAAACAAGTCTGTTGAGTATCGAAACAGTGTTTCGATGCACTTCACTGTATCGTATCTAATGTATCGATACAGTAAAATGTGCTAGATCGCCCAACACTAACTTGAACCTCTATATCGTGGGATGTTAATAACTGCAAACTGGTCTTTTATGGTCTCATCAGTGCAATATAGGTGATCATACCTAAAGATGTGAAGACCCAAGTGCTTAACACAGTAGGTACGTTTTGCATACGTATACCCTATACCATATTGCCACCTTTTGGTAGTTCTCGCAACACAATCCAAATCAAACTAATTGTATGAGAATCGAATACAATAACGAGATGTAAAAACAAGCTCTACTACTTGACATAGGTATATGATGTATATAACACATTACTACAATATATATAAAGTAGATTGGTATAGGTGGATATAAAGTAGATTCATACTATTCGTAGTTATGTGTTATGTACCTTCCATCTGTCAAGTAGTAGAATTTGTATCTACATCACGTTATTGTACTGGATATTACCTAAATACTTAATTAGATTTAAATGAACTCTTTGACTTTACTTTAAATAATTTTACATTGGCGAAAAATATTGGAAATACCTATAGGTACTTAATGCAGCAGTAGTGTTATCTTATATTTTTGTGTAAAGGAACATCTATATATATTCTATTTGGTTTTAATAAGCTAATTATTTCCAATTAGAGAAATAAAACAGATAGTTTTTTGAATTTTATAGATATAATATCGGATATACTGTATTTCAGACAATTATAATTGCAATTTTTTGAAATTGGATAATTTTTTACTGGCAAAGTAATAAGACCCGTCAATAAAATTACAATTATATATAAACAATTGTTAAGTATTAGTCACAAAGAATACAATGGTATGTGGCAAGTCAGAAGGTCGTAACGAATTTACAATTAAGAATTATAAAATAAGTAGTGTTTGGAAAAACCGATTGATTTAATAATAGAGTACTCACTACTTGAGCGATATCAATAATCGAGCGATCGCTCAAGTTAAATTTCGCTCGAATTCAAATAACGGTTTTATGGCCCCTTGTCGGTACTTACTTACGGCTTGGAGCGCTCGGACTCGTAATAGACTCCAAAAGGGTGACGTTTCATTCTCACCTTAATGTTTCTATTCCCAGTTAATAGTGAACCTTAATGCCTCTTGGCATACTGACACCAAGGAATAAGGAATGTAGGTATTTCAAACGTTCTAATTATATTATAAATATTTAACGATTGAAATATTTTTTTTCATTGATCCCAATAACGTTTACTTCTTCCTACAGTAAAATTCAATTAAAAAGTATTTGTAATAACATTTTTTTATTATCTCAACATATTTAAACAATTTTTATTTATAGATCGATTGTGTTAATTGATTGTAGTTGCATAAAAATAGGTGTCAATAGTTAAATGTGAGAAATAACGCCAATATGGGCCATTTTAGTAAAGGGTCTCTAATTTTGACCCTAAAAGTAACGACACATAAGAGAGCCGAGTGCCGAGTACCGAGTACCTACATAATGTCACCAAGTGCTCCCTGTTCAGTGCTCAGTTCAGTAGATGAAAAACCAATTTTTCATCGCTTGCATTTATAACTCGAATCATGCGCCAATAATCGAGTGCCGTCGGTTATTTCAATAATCAAGTGCTCGAGTACTTTTTCGCTCGAGCGGTCTCAACACTAAAAATAAGTATAAAACATTACACCTCGCATTACACATTCAATAAACAAAGAAACATACAAAACAATGTTTAATTAAAATTACACCTCGCATAACACATTCAATACACAAAGATACATACAAAACAATGTTTAATTAATCATTAAAGGACTAAGCCAATCACCGCCTCCGGCACATGGGCATAATCATGATCTTGGAATTTTTTTGGCAAAGCCCCACTTTATCATGGGGTAAGTATTTTCAATTGATTATCATCGTATATACAAGGGACCTCGATTTTACATCGTCGATAGTACATCTTCTGTAAACAAATCGCTTAATTTCGTATAGCTTTTGATAATTCACTGGCATTTAAGCCATTATGTGGTGGGCAGGCATTGTTGGTATCCTCTACATGTGGTCATCCATCCAAGTATGTATGCCAGAAAATGGCTTACTTTCAAGTGGTTCATACCAACTTTATGAAGTAGCTTATATTGTTATATGGAGGATCCTTGCTAGAAAAGAGTAATAATTATGCTTTTGAACAATTGGTAAATTGCATTAGAGCCTAGACATGTCATTGCTCAGTGGGAACCAATATACTGGCAGCACAACACTTGCAATCATAGAGCTGCAGATACTAATTCCCAACATTTTACTAAATCTTGTAAAATCCTTTCCAACAATTTAAGGAAAGTTCCACATACTTGTATATTTGGTCATTTAAGTAGACAAATGAGTCTTGTATTACAATATCGGTATCACTTCCATAGTTTTAAGGTTACACTATACTAGACAATATCAAATAGGTAATAGAGTACAAGTCAATGGACCAATGTCTGATTATATGATGAGGTAACTATTGGGATAATGACACGAAAAAACGAAATGCTAAATATATGAGAAATAAAACAAATAATTTTTCAAAAATAACTAGTTAAAACAAACATTGTATGTACCTACCTATTGCGGATATGATTTTACATCCTCGATTGTACATCTTCTAAAAACAAATCGCTAAAGTTCAGCTCTTGATAATTCACTGGCATATCAGCCACTAGGTGGTGGGCAGGCATCGTAAATATTCGGTACATGATCATCCATACAAGTATGTGTGCCGACCAACGGCCAAGTTTTCATGTGGTTCATATACCAACTTTACGAAGTAGCTTATATACCTTGCTGCTAGAACAGAGTAATAATTGTGCTCATGAACAGTTGGTACGGTGCATTAGTTACCTAAACATGTCAATGCTTAGTGGAAACCAATATACTGGCAGCACAATATTTAGGATCATGCAGAGGTGCAGATATTACTTTCCAACATTTTAAAAAAATCTTGTAAAATCCCTTTCCAACAATTTAAGGAAAGTTCCACGTACTTGTGTTATTTAATCATCAAATTGGTCTTTCGTTTTATCACAATGTCGGTATCACCTACATGCTATAACTAGGTAACTATAAAACTATTGAAGTACGAAGTATAGTTTATATGAGAAATAAAATAAATAAAATTTCAAAAATACATAATAAAAAGCTCAGACAAATAAACGATGATTTATCTGAGATTAAAACAATATGGTATGTATCTATCTACCTATTGCCGATGTGATGACTATCATTTTCTTTTTATTTATTCTTCCAGTTATTTTGAAAGTGTTTTTGACAAATCACAATATCATGCCCACAAAACGAAATATAAATGACGTCTCTATAGGTACATTCAATAACATTATTTATTGGGTATTTTGTGTTTTTTTTAGAGAATTGAATAGTTACTGTAAAGCTTGAAGTATTTTATAAGAATTATCTTGTTTTTAATACCATTGCTAGTAAGTACTATTCAAACTGCATAAATTAAGCTTAAGCATTGGCTAAATTATTTACAGAACTAATAACTTTATCGATGGCTTAACCGTGTTATTTTCATTAGGCAGAGTTTTTAACAAAACCCAAAACATGAGATAATTTAATATTTCTGTTCAGTGGTGGCAAAATACTCAATCAAATAAAAATATTTAAAACTAGGTAGGTACTGAGTAAAAATAAATTTTGCAGTTAGATCTGATCTTTCATAAATATTGCCTGATGCAGGTATCTACCATCTACTTACCTAGTTTGATGTTTTACCTGCAAATTCACAATTTTTAACCATAATAAACGCCGATAATTAAAAATCGGAGATGTTTTTTGTCTTTATAGTTCCTGGCACCGCACTTTTTCACTAGTTCAAAAACTAACTGAAATACCTACCTTATTTCACAAAATCCTTATTACCGGTACTCACTCGGTCTTCACAGAAAAACGTGAGAAAACCAATAAAACATATAAGAAAAATTTTTGTTGACTTGGACAAACATTAAAAAGTAACATAACCTATATTTTTAACATTTGACAACTTCAAAGTTGATTATTTTGTAACCGACCGCAAGGAGCCGCCACACTACGGACGCAGCAATTGTTTCTTCAGAATCAAGAAAAGTAGCTGACGCGAGAGGCTATTTAACGGAGTTAAACGGAGTAAATCTAGAAGGCGGTGTAGTGTAGGATAGAAATCTTGGATCGACAAAGTTATTAGTAAATAAGTTAGGCAAAGAAAATACCTACTTGTTTATTTAGTTGCCTATAGGGTAACAGATATAATTTACAATTTTGATTCCGTACGCCATCTACTGTTTGCTGGCATGATATAATAAGTACAGTATCAGCGCCTCCGCGATTATCTTGGTTATCAAGCCTCTCGCGTCACCCTCATCAGCGCCTCTGCGATTATCAGCGCCTCCGCGATTATCTTGGTTATCAAACCTCTCGCGTCACCCTCATATAGAGGGTTTGGCTGATTCCCACCGAGCGCTACTTTACGGACGCTAGCATGTTTTAGCAACGGGCCTTCTGAGAGCAGTTAAATACGTTAGTGACATCATTAAAACGATTTTAGCTTAAATCATCAAATTAACTTGTTGCAATCAAAGTAAAAACTCTTAAAACGTAAAGTTCATATCATTTTAATTATCTTTTATGAATATTAATAAGGTTTATTAGAAATTAAATCTTTCCGCGCCTAACCAACTTTTACTTGTGTTCCGGTTAAAATAGACGACGTATAAAATGCAATGAAAAGTGTCAAAGTTGACCATAACCTCTAATAACCTATGTATGTTTTATTTGTGTAAGAATGATATATGATATTAATCTGGATTTTGTCATTAATACTATATATGATTATGAATATGGTGCCAGTGGAATTTTTATTTCCCATTGAAACATGGTGATCTATCAAAATGTGTTGGATCCTAAGTTGGAGGAATTATTTGCAAAATGAAAACGAGAACACTTTTTTAATTGAAGTTTAAGTATTCTATTTGTATTAAGGTATACTGATAAGGTTTAGCTTTATTAAGTGTTAGAACTGCAATCATTACATATTACATTTCGTACAGGAGTTTTTCAAACTTATAGTTTGCCTCGATGTTGCAGTTGTAATTTTGAAAAGTTTGTAGTTTTTTATTTGCAAATGAGATATTCGCAAAAGTGTTTGATGAATTTTGGAATTGTGCCACAAATAAATTATTAGGTAGGTTATAATAATATGCTTATTTTTGAAGAACAGGTGATATTTTAGGCTTGGTTGAAATAAATTACAAAAACCATATGATCTCCAATTTTCATGTGCAGTGCCCTACGATAGGAAAATAACAGCACTTACATATAAAGACATAGTTGCTAAAAATATATGAAAGATATATTTTTAATATATATTCATCACCAGGTTTAAGGTATTCTCGGTAATGATGCCTAGCAAAAAGCAGAACTCATTGAGTATAGGTAGGTATAGTGAAATATTTCTAGCACTAAAGAAAAGTCAGCAATTATCACAAATTCATTAAATCTTTTTGGAATGTATCTGTACTAGTTGTGTAATGCATGAAATCAACTGCTGGTGGGTATGTTTTAAGTAAATACCCTCTGAGAACACTTACCTAAATATTTATAATGTTTTTTTGGTGGCATTTTATAATTACCAGGATATTTAGCCATTAGGGTAAACAACAATATTAGGAAATTATTATTATTTATGTTAGTACCTTCCTTATGCAAAAATATAACAGTTTACGTGAATGGAATGTATTTGTACTAGGCAAGAAGTGGAATAATTCTAATTTTGTTACTCCTCAAACCATTTTCAATATATTTAACTTTAAGGGCATAATTTTAGCATTTAGGCCATATACCTATACCGTATAAGCATCAACAATCAAAAGTATTTTTCAACTGGCCTGGCATTACTTTTATTAAAAAAGCTTGAAAATCTAACGAAAATTGTTGTTTGTAATGATGTAACGTAATAGTAGCAGTATTTAGCTCAAAGTGAAAGATGAAAAAAATACAGCGTAGTAAAAACATAAGTTCTTTGGATGTTTATATTATATTAATTCAATGAATTTTAATAAATAATTAGTTGTAGATCAACCAGAGTATCGAACTTTCGTATTTTTGATAGTGGGATCTCATTATCATACTGCCTATTATGGTTTGTATTGAATCCCCAGCTTTGGCACTAAAAATGTCGGTGGGTACCACCAAACATATATTCAGTGATACAATGTTTAAGCAGGCAACTCACAAGAACAAGTCTGTCGAGTGTTGAAACAGTGTTTCGATGCACTTCACTGTATCAATACAGTAAAATGTGCTAGATCGCACTAACTTGGACCTCAACATCGTAGGATGTTAATAACTGCAAACCGGTCTTTTATAGTCTCATCAGTGCAATATAAGTGATCATACCTAAAGATGTGAAGACCCAAGTGCTTAACACAGTAGGTACGTTTTGCATACATATACCCTACACCATATTGCCACCTTTTGGTAGTTCTCGCAACACAATCCAAATCAAACTAATTGTATGAGAATCGAATACAATAACGAGATGTAGAAACAAGTTCTACTACTTGACATATATGATGTATATAACACATTACTACAATATATATAAAGTAGATTGGTATAGGTGGATATAAAGTAGATTCATACTATTCGTAGTTATGTGTTATGTACATTCCATCTGTCAAGTAGTAGAATTTGTTTCTACATCTCGTTATTGTATTGGATATTACCTAAATACTTAATTAGATTTGAATGAACTCTTTGACTTTACTTTAAATAATTTTACATTGGCAAAAAATACTGGAAATACCTATAGGTACTTAATGCAGCAGTAGTGTTATCTTATATTTTTGTGTAAAGGAACATCTATATATATTTTATTTGGTTTTAATAAGTTAATTATTTCTAATTAAAGAAATAAAACAGAGTTTTTTGAATTTTATAGATATAATATTGGATATAATGTATTTTAGACAATTATAACTGCAATTTTTTGAAATTGGATAATTTTTTACTGGCAAGGTAATAAAACCCATAAAATTACAATTATATATAAACAATTATTAAGTATTACTGTGCGGCTGAAAGTTGACCTTAAAACAATAAATACATTTAGATAGATACATAATTTTATCGGCCACAAAGAGTACAATGGTATGTGGCAAGTCAGAAGGTCGCAACGAATTTACGATTAAGAATTATAAAATAAGTATAAAACATTACACCTCACATTACACATTCAATAAACAAACATACATACAAAACAATGTTTAATTAATCATTAAAGGACAAAGCCAATCACCGCCTCCGGCACATGGGCAACATCATGATCTTGGAAATTTTTTGGCAAAGCCCCACTTTATCATGGGGTAGGTATTTTCAATTGCCTATCATCGTATATAGGGACCTCGATTTTACATCGTCGATGTACATCTTCTGTAAACAAATCGCTTAATTTTGTATAGCTTTTGATAATTCACTGGCATTCAAGCCATTATGTGGTGGGCAGGCATTGTTGGTATCCTCTACATGGTCATCCATCCAAGTATGTATGCCGGAAAATGGCTTACTTTCATGTGGTTCATACCAACTTTATAAAGTAGCTTATATTGTTATATGGAGGATCCTTGCTAGAAAAGAGTAATAATTATGCTTTTGAACAATTGGCAAATTGCATTAGAGCCTAGACATGTCATTGCTCAGTGGGAACCAATATACTGGCAACACAACACTTGCAATCATAGATCTGCAGATACTAATTCCCAACATTTTACTAAATCTTGTAAAATCCTTTCCAACAATTTAAGGAAAGTTCCACATACTTGTGTTATTTGGTCATTTAATTAGACAAATAAGTCTTGTTGTATTACAATATCGGTATCACTTCCATAGTTTTAAGGTTACACTATACTAGACAATATCAAATAGGTAATAGAGTACAGGTCAATGGACCAATGTCTGATTATATGATGAGGTAACTATTGGGATAATGACACGAAAAAACGAAATGCTAAATATATGAGAAATAAAACAAATAAGTTTTAAAAAATAACTAGTTAAAACAAACATTGTATGTACCTACCTATTGCGGATATGATTTTACATCCTCGATTGTACATCTTCTAAAAACAAATTGCTAAAGTTCAGCTCTTGATAATTCACTGGCATACCAGCCACTAGGTGGTGGGCAGGCATCGTAAATATTTGGTACATGATCATCCATACAAGTATGTGTGCCGACCAACGGCCAAGTTTTCATGTGGTTCATATACCAACATTACGAAGTAGCTTATATACCTTGCTGCTAGAACAGAGTAATAATTGTGCTCATGAACAGTTGATACGGTGCATTAGAGTTACCTAAACAAGTCAATGCTTAGTGGAAACCAATATACTGGCAGCACAATATTTAGGATCATGCAGAGGTGCAGATATTACTTTCCAACATTTTAAAAAAATCTTGTAAAATCCCTTTCCAACAATTTAATGAAAGTTCCACGTACTTGTGTTATTTAATCATCAAATTGGTCTTTCGTTTTATCAGAATGTCGGTATCACTTACAAGCTATAACTAGGTAACTATAAAATTATTCAAGTACGAAGTAGAGTTTATATGAGAAATAAAATAAATAAATTTTCAAAAATACATAATAAAAAGCTCAGACAAATAAACAATGATTTATCTGAGATTAAAACAATATGGTACTTATGTATCTATCTAACCTATTGCTGATGTGATAACTCATTTTCTTTTTATTTATTCTTCCAGTTATTTTGAAAGTGTTTTTGACAAATCAAAATATCATGCCCACAAAACGAAATATAAATAATGTCTCTATACATTCAATAACATTATTTATTGGGTATTTTGTGTGTTTTTTTAGAGAATTGAATAGTTACTGTAAAGCTTGAAGTATTTTATAAGAATTATCTTGTTTTTAATACCATTGCTAGTAAGTACTATTCAAACTGCATAAATTAAGCTTAAGCATTGGCTAAATTATTTACAGAACTAATAACTTTATCGATGGCTTAAGCGTGTTATTTTCATTAGGCAGAGTTTTTAACAAAACCCAAAACATGGGACAATTTAATATTTCTGTTCAGTGGTGGCAAAATACTCAATCAAATAAAAATATTTAAAACTAGGTAGGTACTGAGTAAAAATAAATTTTGCAGTTACATCTGATCTTTCTATCTTTCATAAATATTGCCTGATGCAGGTATCTACCATCTACTTACATAGTTTGATGTTTTACCTGCAAATTCACAATTTTTAACCATAAAAAACGCCGATAATAAAAAATCGGAGATGTTTTTTGTCTTTATAGTTCCTGGCACCGCACTTTTTCACTAGTTCAAAAACTAACTGAAGTACCTACCTTATTTCACAAAATCCTTATTACCCGTACTCACTCGGCGATCACACTGATCACAGAAAAACGTGAGAAAACCAATGAAACATATAAGAAAAATTTTTGTTGACTTGGAAAAACATTAAAAAGTAACATAACCTATATTTTTAACATTTGACAACTTCAAAGTAGATTATTTTGTAACCGACCGTGAGGAGCCGCCACACTACGGACGCAGCAATTGTTTCTTCAGAATCAAGAAAAGTAGCTGACGCGAGAGGCTATTTAACGGAGTTAAACGGAGTAAATCTAGAAGGCGGTGACCTTTTCTAATCTATGTGTAGATGTCAATGGTAATAAGAACAAAGACTAGAAAACTGCATCGACAACATTTTGCTTAGTTTAAAGGTAGTATCTGTTTCAAAACAGTTGCTCAGTCGCGTCGCAAACCGCGTTGGCCAATGAAAATAAGTTGTTTTGAATTTTGAACAATGAAACCAATGAAACGAATCAATTGAAACGTAGGAAGAATGCAAGGATTGTTAACTGTTTACGTTAACAATCCTTGGGAAGAATGAGGTTAACATAGGCCTTGGCGAACTGCGAACTTCTTAAATGAAGACGACACCATGTTCTAGAATAGTTCTAGTCTATTAAGTCTATTTTTACAGGGGGCAGAAAATATCTTAATAATATAACAGGGTTTCTGTTAGCAAATTAATAATTTTTCTAATCGAAAATTATAGAAATGATTGGTAAAAAATGCCAACCCTATTTGTATATAGTTTGCAAAATTTATGAAGAATAAATAGTAAATAAAGGATATATAGTTTAACTTTATATAGGAATAAATTAAATAAAAAATCCACTTCACCGCGAGGAATTTCCCAAAATATTTTCGTATTCCGAAATAATGAATTTATTCCATTCGTAGTTTCCACACTGTACGCATTGCAAACGGCTAGATCAAGTCGTCTAGTCCCGGCTCCTTAGGATACAAAATTAAATAGGATATTAAATAGGAACAGGCCACGGGATTTAACATCAGAGTAATAAATTACTCTGCATTGGTACTCTGCGTATGCTTGTCTACAATAGAAAGAAAGCTATTATCGCTTTCTACTGGCGATCTCTATTTCTACCTAAAACGGTACTCTGCAAAAACATCGACAACCGTTCGGGCACAGTCGGTGCTATACTATTCAACGTAAATAAATAAGAGCTTTAAAATAGTAAATTTGAGTTTGTAACCAAATAAAATATATTTGGTACATGAAATTTGTAAATGTCAACTTTTAATTTGTTAACGTTTTGTATTTCAAAAGTAATCTATTTATTTTTTTTGCTCGTAAATTGTATAATTCGCATATAATCACGTCCTCTTTATTATAATTATCCTAGATTTGTTTTAAATTTGTTTAATTTATATTGCATATTGCTGAAGTTAAGGTAATTAAATGCTTCCAATTATATTATCGTAAAATAAGAGGGTTTATAATAATTATTATTCCGAAATTAGATTGTTATTTTAAATGTTTCCTCTAGTTCGCAAGTTCAACAGAGGTAGTCTTAAATTTTCATTTTTTACATGATCAAGAGACACATGCATAATATGCTTTGTTATAATATAATATACTTACCACCTTACTTAAAAATAAATTAATAAAAGTTGATACATTAATGAATGATAGAATGATAACTGAAAAGCTAAATTTATGTACCTATACTTACTTATTAGTGTTTAAGTAGGTACTTACTTATTCATACAAACCTTTTTCCATTCTTCAATAGTTTTTCTCCGAACCCAAGACTGTTTAGTCTAGTGGCAACAGACTGCCAAATAATATTTAAATTGTCTCTGCCACCTGGTCCTTTGTACCTATATTAGTAATTAAATGAGAATTTTCCTCAGCTATAGCTAAAAATAAATTCCAGTGGTCTACTCTTACACGCATATTTTTATAAAAACAATAATAATTACAAACAAAAAAGATGCTAGAAATTCATCTATCCACAACGAATGATATAATTGTTTTGTGATAATAAAAATTATTAGGTATATTGTTTCCCACCACAGCTGTTTAAAATCATAAAATTGGGAATCTCCACCACCAAATTTTACGGTTGTGACTATCTCACTTACACTCAAGCGCGCTTAGCGGAAGACGATATTTTCTGTTTCAATAGCTACACCTCTCGAGCCATCGCCAGAAAGCGATCGGTATTGCAGTGCGGGGTAAGGGGAAAAAGTAGATAACTAAACGCAGAGTACCAAACTGTCGCTTCGAGGCGATATATAGAATTCTATCGTGACGCAGAGTACCACCGCTGATGATTTAACCGATTATGGACGTATATTTATTTGTATTAGTTGCGTACGCAACCGCCAGGCTGCGCTAAATATAGCTTTCTTACGGTTGTGATTGGCTAAGCGTTACGAAACCGTAACCGGTAAAATGGTGCCATTTAAAATTCAGTTTATTTGTTTCTTTTCACAGAAACTGTAAAAAAGTGTGGATGACGTTATCTTTATGAAATACATCATATTTTTAGTAAATTTGAGACAGTAATAGAAGTAAGTATTATGATTCATTACTTTTTGTAAGCTTTTCACGTTTCTTATTATTCGTTACTCTGTTGCAGTAATCTACAACTTCATGTGTTGCGATTTGTCAAGTTGACAGAGTCTTTATCGGTAAAAAAATATGTAGGAAACAATAGTTACACGGAAAAATTCTAGCAAGTTATATTTAAGAGATATGCAGTTCAGGAAAGCTCACATACCTTTAGTACCCAGGGCTGGCACCTACTCTTGTTCTTCGACAAACAGACTGACGAGGAAAAAGTTGGCTTCCACCCAGACCGATAAGTGCTTGTCTCCGTTTCAAAATTGGTTCGAAACCAATCAAATCCTAAAGGACAATCTTACCTTCAACGAAGAAACGACCAAAACGTATTCCATGGCTTTGGAGTACATCAACAGCTTCCATTCTTACATGAACAAGAAGTTGAGTGAGAAATTCGACGAGTGCGGCGATTCGAAACCCGAATGCAACCATTGTTTTAAGCTGCCGGACGTGCCGAACTATGCTGCAGTTTTTCTGATGCTTTTGGAGAAAACAAAGGAGACAAAAGTAACAGGAAACAGCGGATATATTTCGAAAAAGAAAACTGACAGTGTTAAACCCGAATTGGAGACAAAGAAGTACGCCACAAAAGAAACCATGGTCGAGTTCGTGCCTGAAATAAAGAAAATGTTCGAGTATACAATTTTGGAGCAAAATGATGTCTTGGAAGACATAAAAATTACTGATCAAGAAGTGCAGACTGCTATCAGTCGTCTAAAAGACGATGACTCGACGTCTAGTCCTTCTAAAACAGTGAGTGATGATTTTTCTGCTTCTTCCTCCAAGAAATCTAGTAATCTTCATTCCACACTTTCAGAAGAAGGTCCGGATTTGGACAAGGAAAACGGATTGGAAGAGAAAGTTGCCTGCAGAGGGAAAAAAGCAGATGATATTTTAATTAATGGGAAAATACAAAAGGCAGGTAGGTTATGGCGTGTTACGTGTTTATTTTTACAAACCAATTGCAAAATTGTTTCCGAGGTACCTATTTAAATAGTTTCCACCATGTACTATTAATTAATATGAGTCGCCATTTGTTTGTCCCATGGCAGCCATGTTGAATTTAGTTTCACACTTCAAATCATTACTTTTTGTAAACCAAACAAATTTAGACATGTAGGACATTGTTAAAAGCCTCATCTTCTATAAAATTCCAGTTATTCAAAACAAACCTGAATAACAGTGAAATAATACCAACCTTTATATAGGTGACGAAATAATCCATAAAGAAAACAACGAGAGAAACGAGGAATTAGTCACAGAACAATCGCACGAAACCCAGACGGACCGCAAATCGTTCATGGGTGATGTAAACAAAGACCTGTCTCTCGACGACCAAAGTATCATGATTGACATCATCAAGGAACGCGTCCGAAAGGAAATCACCACGTTCTTAGACAAAAACAGCGCCCCTCCTCCAAAAAACGAACAGCGCCCGCGGCTGATGAGATCTCATTTTAACGTTGTCAATATCCCGCCCCAAATCAACCTGCTCGAGTACGCCCAAAAAAAATTGGAGAGGCAGCTGGCCACCGGATCCAGGCCCGTTAGCCCTGCGGGTAAGGCCGATGCCTTGGAAAATCGGAGGCAGTTCTTTAACAACTGTATATCTGCCAGGAAGTCGATGAATGTCACGGCCAGTACTCCCAAGAAGGTCACCGACATGTTTCGGAAGTTTTCCGAGGAGAATTTTAGAAATGTTGAGGATGCTTTTGGACTGGAGTGCGAGCAGTCTGACGAGGACAGTGTGATTTTAGACGATGAGGAGTTTGAAAAGATTAACGGATACGTGGACGAGCAGGTCGACAAGAGGCAGAAGAGGAATAATTCTGGTAGGTAGACCCCTCCCCTAAATATATTCGAGTCTTTATAAGGTTTACGGGTTAGTAACCTGACCTGTGGTTTTTATAACAGTGAGAGGCTCACTTGAGTTCGCTTGATTTTGGAAGAGGATAATTGTCTGATTAATTAAAACAGAACAGAAGCAAGATTGGAGAACCTATTGTACAAACTGGCTTCTAGCCTAAAACCAAAGCTTGTATAAAAACTGTTGTATACAATTTTCTAAGACTAACTTCAACTACTCTAGCATAACAGCTTCTTGGTTCTACTGCCTTAGGTTTAAACCAACAATAAATAATATCTTTTTATCTATGACTTTGTTTGGCGAATTAAAGTTAATATTATTCAGGGTGTCCAAAAAACATAAAGACAAACTTTAAGGGGTGGTAGGAGATATGAAAGTAAACTTTTTTGTTTAATAAACACATGTCTGCAACTGAGCCGTTTGGGCTGTACCTAGAGCAATAAAATCACTAAATTAATTTAAAATTAAATTTAAGAATTGTCTGAAGGGATTTTAAAATAGGAAAACTGTTTACAAGTTACAATTGGTTTTTTTGGAATTTGATTGCGAATTATTTTATCTACCCTTGCTGTTTAAGCACTATTTTATCTACGATTTTTAGTAGATAAAAGGCAACTTTCACATTCGCTATAGATAAAGCATAATTTATTAGTTTACGAGCCGACAATCGGGATGATATAAAGCAAGTAGACAAGAAAAGTTAAATCTTGTAACATAATTAAGAGGTAAGGCCCGTTGCTAAACGCTCAGACAGGCCTGGCGCTGACGTCACATACGCTGCACCTCATACCGCGCGTCCCTCGCCCAACATGCAAATGGTCAACATTTTGAACACTTATTGTAAACCATCATTTATTTATCAATGAACCAAAGTCTAACACGAACAAAAAGTGATTTATTAATGTCCTCCTGAACACTTTTTGTAAATGAATATTAGTTATTTATCACTGAATAAATAAAACTTAAAAAACAAGTTTTCCTTTTTTCTGCCAAAACGGTTCATTGCGGACATATGTTCACAAACAAAAACAAAAAAGGTTTGTTATCACGTCTCCTTCCACCCTCTGACAAAACTTTGTCGGCATATTTTTGGGACACCCTGTATTTTATATCACAAAATCGAGTATTATAAAAACAAATTGCACTTCAGTGTTGCTACCTACTTGCTATTGTTTAGATAGCAGAGGTCGTATTTGTAATTTCAAGTATAGATATCACTAAATTTATTACTATGTAATCAAATCTTGAATGTTTGGAATTTTAAACTTTGTGTGTTTATCATTGAACTATGTATGTATATATAAAGCGCATTTATCTGAGTTTTAATCTTCAAAAATATAGTCTATCAAAAAAATCTTGTTTCCACTCAGATGCGTCTATTAGAGCATTGAAGATTATAGCAAATACCAAACAATCAAGATAGAACCTGTATTTTTCGTCAACGATGATTATACTTTCATCGTTCGCGACGTTCTTGCATTCAGTTTGATTTTGTACCTACTGTTTACTGTGTGTCTATTGCATCAAAAATGATGTTTAGGATTTAAATATAGGAATGTTCGTTTGATGTTTGATGTGACTTCATTATTTTCTGAATTGCGTCCCGTGTTTCCTGGGTAATGTCAATGTGACTTTTTTCCCTTGGTGGTTTATGGCTGATAAAGTACCTAATTTAATGAGACAAGATAAGATAACGTGTCCTGTCGTTATGTAGTCTCCTAATTCCAATATTTTGTTTGCAAACTGAAGTATTATCAGATAAATTCCAATGCCCATTTCGACAGGGCATATACATACCAATAGTGTGACAAAGTTCCATACTATCTCATATGCCATAATAAACAAGAAAAAAATTGGATTTCATATGGAGGCTAAGGGAAACACACATTTTAAATATACAGGGTGACCCATTAAGAATGGAAACACTCGCGTAGAAAATTTGTTTATGGATCGATTTGAACCGGATTTTTTTCAAAAGATATATCTCCAAAAGCTCTAGGTTGATGCAAAATTTGAAGGCGAAATTTTGATTTTCAAGGCCTACTACGAATTTTTTTTTATGTGAAAAATAGCAAAATTTTGTTAGCAATTTTTTTTATAAAAAATCTGACTACACCGCTTGATTTATGAACCCCTCGAATGCATTTGTACCAATTTTTGCGAAAAAAAGTTTGTTCCTAAAAAAGTTATGACAATATCGTCATCACCAGTGTTTGCCTTTGTCGGTGAACCTATTCTTATATAAAAATCGAATAGAACCCAAAGAGAAACAAAATTAAATAACTTAAACACTGGTGTAATTATTAATAAGAACCATAAAAACCAGTATACACAAAATAACCAACAAATACTCTAAAACAACAATTGATAGGTGAGTTCGTCAAATTATTATTATGCCAAAACTTATATTACCTTCTTAGATAAAAAATAACTACATTATAATTTTTTCTTCAAAAAGTGTGAATCAATTTGACAGACTCCTTTTTCATTTTGAAAAATGTAATTTTCTAATCATTACTTTTTTTTATCAATTGTTGTTTATATTAGAGTAATTGTTGGTTATTTTGTGTATACTGGTTTTTACGGTTCTTATTAATAATTACACCCAGTGTTTACGTTGTTTAATTTTGTTTCTCTTTGGGTTCTATTAGATTTTTATAAAGGAATAGGTTCACCGACAAAGGCAAACACTGGTGATGCCGATACTGTCATAACTTTTTTAGGAACAAATATTTTCGCAAAAATTGGTACAAATGCATTCGAGGGGTTCCTAAATCCAGTGGTGTAGTCAGATTTTTTATAAAAAAATCACTAACAAAATTTTGCTATTTTTCACATAAAAAAAGATTCGTAGGAGGCCTTGAAAATCACAATTTCGTTTTCAAATTTTGCATCAACATAGAGCTTTTGGAGATCCATCTTTTGAAAAAAATCCGGTTCAAATCGGTAAATAAACAAATTTTGTACGAGAGTGTTTCCATTCTTAATGGGTCACCCTGTATGTATATCTATTACGTTATATAGGGTGCTATATAAACTGAGGCCATAACACACTTATGTTTTTTTAAATGGCAGTTCAAATAAACCATACATCATTTTCACAATTTTTTTATTGATTTTTTAAAATTTCCCTAATGAACCGCGAATTTCGCTAATAAAGTAAAATGTGCGTCCCCCTAGGCTTTATGAGATCCTAAAATTGTTTTTTTTTTGTTTTTTACGGCGTAGGAGTTGTCACACTATTGGGCCACCCTGTATATTTAAAAATATAAACTTAAGAGTCCATTCACTAGTCCGAAATAAGCCCAAAATCCGCGTTCGTCTCGTGTCTAATTATAAAAAAACTATAAGCGACTTTTAGTAACAAGTATTGAAAGATAAGTCTTTCATCTAAATCCCTATAGTAGTAATTTTTAGTAATTCTTTTTATTTTTAAAATTGCAGGCAAACAATCTTGTACTAAAATAATAGCGTATTTTCAAAAATTATTTTCTCTAAAATACATGTATTAACCAAAAATTTGCTATTATAGCGATCTAGTTTATCTTTTGATCTTTCCGGTGATATATAATTTATAACATTAAAAAGAAATTTTGTTGCAATTATAAGACAAATTCGGTACCGTTGCAGTAAGGGCAAACCTTATTTCCATGTGGCTTTTTACTTCGGCTTTACGTGCACCTCCGAAATCTAAATAATTCGGTAGTGGGAATATGTAAGTGTTCGCCCATCGGCTACCCAACCTCTCAACCCGACCCCGCATTTATGCCTGTCAAATCTAGAGTGAATGGACTCTTAAAACATATCTTTCTAATTTGTATGTTCCTCTCAATTTCGAATATAGTATACAACGTTTCAGCGGGTAGAGAGAAGTCCAATCCTCTGAAGCTGACCGTGAGAGACATGACGAAAGTGAACGAGAAGATGCTGAGCGCCATCGGACTCTTTACCGAAAGAGGAGACATCCGTCCAGGGGTCATAGACTTCCTGGAGGAACAGAACAAGGCCAAGCCAAAGGATGCAAGGAATAAGCAGTTCAGATCGAGGCGGCAGTGGGACCTGCAGATTCATTTGAACCCCAAGGAGAATCTGAATTCTAGTTTGACGTCGATCTCTTCCGAGAAGTCCTTCATAAGTCTGTCCTCCGCTGACCTCAGGTCGGATTTTAATACTGTTAAGAAAGTATCGCAGCAAGTAGATTATGATGAATAATAACATTGAAAATTAAGATGGTTTATTCATTTATTCTCTTTATAATGTTTCTAGTATGTGTTTTTAAGTGGTAACCTGTTGTAAATAATTGGGGTGATAAAATAAGCCAACTGGACTTCAATCGGGTGGCATAGGTGACGACTTGATATCATAAAATGTTATTATTAAGTGTGAGATATGATGAAACTAGCGATTTTTCAAAAATATTTTATTACAAACATATTCATTGCAACTAAAAATATGTATCAGCAAATCTTCAACTCAATGATGATGTGGTGGATGACCTCCATGATGGCCTGAAAGAAAACGAAAACTGCGTCAAACAAGAACAAAAAATATATCGAAATAATGTTGTAGTGAGTGATGTATCGAGTATTGTCGAGAACTACCAGCTTACATACAGGGTGACCCATTAAGAATGGAAAAACTCGCGTACAAAATTTGTTTATGAAGCGATTTGAGCCGGATTTTTTTCAAAAGATAGATCTCCAAAAGCTCTATGTTGATGCAAAATTTGAGGACGAAATTTTGATTTTCAAGGCCTACTACGAATTTTTTTTAAGTGAAAAATAGCAAAATTTTGTTAGCGATTTTTTTATAAAAAATCTGACTGCACCAAATGGATTTAGGAGTCCGTCGAATACATTTGTACCAATTTTTGCGAAAAAAAGTTTGTTCTTAAAAAAGTTATGACAATATCGGCATCACCAGTGTTTGCCTTTGTCGGTGAACCTATTCTTTTATAAAAATCGAATAGAACCCAAAGAGAAACAAAATTAAACAGCTTAAACACTGGTGTAATTATTAATAAGAACCATAAAAACCAGTATACACAAAATAACCAACAATTAAGTACTATAATATAAAGAACAATTCATACAAAATATAATGATGAAAAAATTACATTTTTAAAAATGAAAAAGGATTCTGTCAAATTGATTCACACTTTTTGAATAAAAAATTATAATGTAGTTAGTTTTTATCTACGAAGGTAATATTATAAGTTTTGGCATAATAACCACAAAATAATAATAATTTGACGAACTTACTTATCAATTGTTGTTTATATTAGAGTAATTGTTGGTTATTTTGTGTATACTGGTTTTTATGGTTCTTATTAATAGTTACACCAGTGTTTAAGTTGTTTAATTTTGTTTCTTTTTGGGTTCTTTTCGATTTTTATAAAAGAATAGGTTCACCGACAAAGGCAAACACTGGTGATGTCGATATTGTCATAACTTTTTTAGGAACAAACCTTTTTTCGCAAAAATTGGTACAAATGCATTCGAGAGGATCCTAAATCCAGTGGTGTAGTAAGATTTTTTATAAAAAAATCGCTAATAAAATTTTGCTATTTTTCACTTAAAAAAAATTCGTAGGAGGCCTTGAAAATCAAAATTTCGTCTTCAAATTTTGCATCAACATAGAGCTTTTGGAGATCTATCTTTTTAAAAAAATCCGGCTCAAATCGCTCCATAAACAAATTTTGTACGCGAGTGTTTCCATTCTTAATGGGTCACCCTGTATATAGGGTGAATCTTTTACTTGCACATATATTTTGATGGGTGATAGATTTTGCATAATAAATGAGTACAGTACAAGCAATTTTTCGAAATTTGGAATATTAAACGAGTTATTAATCATTAAAAATTTTGAAATTTTAATCTCAAGGTTCGAGAACCTCTGGAATAATCATCTCTGGAACCTCATCAACAGCACTTAATTTATGATTTGTTTTACTTCCTGATAGCTTCGATCATGTATACCATGAAGTATAAAGATTCCTCCTATAAATCCAGAACCTATTGACAGATATCTGGCTGCACTTTGATGTTAAAAATTCGCCGTGGATGATCTTCAATGAGTCTAGCGTCCCTTCTTATTTTCAGTATTTTCACCGATACATGACGGTCGTTCATAAAGGTAAAACTGACAAATGAAATGAAAAATGACAAATTTAAAGCCAATCACAGTCTTTCACTCTAGTGGCGACCTCAAGCTTGCGTTTTTGAAAGGGACGCCATGCTCAAACATTTAAAAATACTCTCCTACTGAGACAGACTTTCGCAAAATAGGTAAAAGTATGTACGCTGGTATTACAGAAACTACTGGAGATGGAGAAAAAATGTATTGATTGTTTCACAGTTATTTTCATTAGATAAAAGAATATGTGTACACAAGATTGTTGTTAAATATTTTTTTGCACTTTGTTGGCTAAACCCTTGTTTTTATTTAAAGAAAATAACTGTAAAATAATTTATCTTCTGCACTTGTTATTCCAAAAAAAAAAAAACTATAAAACAAACTTACCCGGTCCTGGTGGTGGTGGACCTCCGTGAGGTCCGGGCGGACCCCCATGAGGTCCGGGCGGGCCTCCGTGGGGTTTGGGAGGACCTGGTGGATGGCCATGCGGATGATGGGGAGGGTGTTCGTGTGGTGGAGGCGGTGGAACCATCTTTTAGAATGCGAATTCGAATACTGTGCATGCCTAATCTTCGTGACACTATTTATATAACATGAGATGTGTGCAAGAGATAAGATAGTGACAGTTAATAGGAGTTATTGATTCCCGGTAAGCACTTTTTTTGTTAAAGCGTAGAGTAGTGGAAATTTATGACATACCTATGTAATAATTCATCTGTACACACATTTATTTACGCTATACTATCAGCAAAAATAGCTAATATAGGCTAATCATACGAATATATTGTTGCGCAGCATTTTTCAGTCCCAACACAATCAAAATATTGGTGTAGATTTATAATTCCAAATTTCGTAAAAAAAATCAAATACTAAGAAATTTTAGAGGAGAATAAGTTGTATTTTAACTTGCTTAATGCAAACCAAATACCAAACTTACAGTGGCGTGCCATATTTTTTGCTATTGATATTATTTGGATTGCCTTCTGGGATGTCAACTGGCATAATAAATAAACAAATCTTTATTAATCCTTTAGATATATAAATGTATAGGACAAGTCAGAGTTAGATGTTAAAATCACAAAGTAAGTTTAACAAGCAACAGAAAACAGATTTACACTAAATTGTCATTAAAAAATTCATCTACACTATAATAAGCCTTCTCTAGGACTAACCTTTTTACTTTGTTTTTAAAAGCAGTTTCAGTTAAAATTTTAAATTGAAGCGGTAAGTGGTTATAGTCGCAGTGACTGGTTTGAGAGCCGTGATTGAAATTATTTTCCTTTATCATCTGCAAATAATGTGATGACGTCACTTTTAATGTTTGGGTAGGTCATTGACGAACAAGAATATAAGTGGTCCCAGCACATATCCCTGAGGTACACCTGCATTTACTTTACGTCAATCTGATGTAACTGTCCCTGTTTTTACTAGGATTGTCTTATCTTTTAAGGTCAGCCAGTTCAGGAATATACCCCTAAATTCCAAGTTGAACAAATTTTCAATAAAATTTAAGTTAAGACAGTCGAAGGCACGTGTCAAGCCGAAGAAAAAACATGCTACATGCCTTCCGCCATCAAGGCACTCGTAAACATCTTCGAGTAAAGTACATGCCGCTGAATACGTTGATCTGTATTTCCGAAAACCACGTTGAGAATCATTTAAAATATTGAAGTCTGTTAAGAAGTTGTACATTTTGTTATATAAACAATGTTTTCATAAATTTTAGAAAACACAATTAAGATCGATTTTGAGCAGTAGTTGGCGATATTTTGTGGATCATTTTTTTTTAATGGGAATGACTATAGCGGTTTTTAGAATGCTAGGAAAAATACCCGAATTAGCGTCTTTTTTACAATTTTAACCGAAATATTATTATCAGTGCCGCTGCTTTTTTATTTTTTAGTTCTTTTATTGCACTTGACACATCTTTTGATACTAGAGTGAAGAAAAAAGTTTTATTAGTAATACTAAAATTAGCTAGTCAGTGACGTACCCAGAAAAACGGGGGGGAGGGGGAGCTCGCCTAACGATGATAACAATGTATGAGTATATAATGTTTATTGCCGGGGGAAATTTCAAAGTCGTTCTTGGCAGTCAGTACAAATATTGATAAATTATGAAAATATTTTTCTAAAGAAATTTTGAATTCACAATTTCCTCAAATTAAGTCCTTAC
Source organism: Pogonocherus hispidulus (assembly GCA_963924545.1). Taxonomy (NCBI): domain Eukaryota; kingdom Metazoa; phylum Arthropoda; class Insecta; order Coleoptera; family Cerambycidae; genus Pogonocherus; species Pogonocherus hispidulus. The sequence continues at coordinate 1,557,334 of OZ004698.1, forward strand.
TCAGAAATGATTACGTGAGTACTGGTTAAGATTAAAGTAGTGAGTTATTTTTAGTAATTACTTGAGAGAAAAATATTTGAAAAATGTGGTTTTGGTGATAACTATAAAGATTATGGATTATCAACAAATAAAGTAAGTAAATAAATATAGCTTGTTATGATGACAAAATTACAAATTGCTATAGATAAAACACTAGCTGTATTTTGATAAATCCGTACATATTCAGAACAATAAGATAAGAATCCTGTTTTATAATAGGTAGGTATTGCAGAAATATACAATTTAGGCAGGCAGTTAAAGACAGATTTTTGGTTGCGAGGAGTCAGTATACCTTTCAGAGGGTATTATAATGCGTATATTCTCAAGAGACGAGAAGGAATGAATCAAAGAGTCATCCCGCGGGTTCTTCACATAGAAAAATAAATTTTCATTTTTTAATCGAAAATTATGCGTTTTAATACGATTTTAGTCAGGCTCCCATGTATTTTATGAAGTTCAACACAAAAGCATATTAAGAACTATCAAAAATGAAAACTGCCAGTGAATTTTTATACAGAGTGAGTCACAAGTAACTGTACAACACCTAATTGTGTTGTGTATACACAATTAAATTAAAAGGCACCTATTCAGTTTGGAAACACATACGTCATAACCAACCCCTCTCTTTGACAGGTACCACGTGATCTGATGCCAAGATGTTCGTGCCGAGCCCCAGACGTTGATTGGTTAGTTTGCTCCATTCGTAAATATATTAAATTTTTATTGGGTTCGTTTATGTTTACGTTCCCATGCCATTCTGTCCATTCACAGTTGATTTTAGGATTATCAATTACGGCTTCAAACAGTTGTATACTGATTAAATATAAAAAATATATCTAGTTCATACATATGAACGATCATAACGGTGCCATAACATTGAAGTAATTCGAAATAGAATATAAAGAAACCGTCAACAAAGTCAAAACAGAAAAGGTGAGGCTATATTATGCCTTATGCAATCGTTTTCGTTCATTTATTTTCTATTTGTCCGTCTCATCTGGAATCACGTGACTGTAATCTCGTCGCATCCGTGAGCATATTACCGAACGCAACAAATAAATGTTATTAAACTACCGGGATATCAAAAATTATCTTGGTCATGGGTGGTTGTGGAATGTAAAACGTGTGTCTTACTTTAAATTTTTGAATATGTTTTGTTGTGTCAGAATCTGTCAAGTCATTGTGCTGAAATTTTCTAATCCAGTTTTTGAATCATGCCTCTTACCACACAGCACAAAATTTTCATGATTGAAGCCTATTTTCGAACTAGTTAATGGAAATTGGCAATACAGTCAACGTTTGCGTTTGGACAATTTTCGAGAGCACTTCCCAAACGTGGCAATATTACCGGACAATTTTTATGCGTGCCTTACAAATTGTGTTTCGCGAAACTGGTTGTGTGACTCATAAAAAAGGTGCTGGTAGACCAAGAGTTCGTACAGAAGAAGTTGTCAATGACGTTCGTCAACGTATGGAAGAGGAGCCTGCAAAACCTTTGAAACGTCTTTCTCAGGAAATTGGACTTTCTTATGGAACATGTCATAAGATTTTAAAGAAAGACTTGAACATGCATCCATATAAGATGCAAGGACATCAAGCTCTTCTGCCCGCAGACCACCCCAGACGCCTTGCTTACTGCCATTGGTTTGTCAATAATTTAATGAATGACGATCTTCTGGACTTAACTTTTTTTTCTGACGAAGCGTGGTTCCACCTTTCGGGATACATCAATTCTCAAAATATGCGAATGTGGAGCAATGATAACCCTCATGTTTTTACTGAATCGCCACTACATGCTCAAAAAATTGGTGTTTGGATGGGCCAATTTTTTTCGATTTCACCGTCAACGCAGAAAGGTACAGACACAACTTTTTGGCTGAATTTGTGCAACAGTTAAACGATGATGAACTTCGGTACGGTTATTTCCAGCATGACGGTGCAATAGCACATACTACACGAGAAAATATTGCTTTCCTCCGCGAGTTTTTTGATGACCGGCTGATAAGTTTGCATACAGAAGTTGAGTTTCCTCCGAGATCACCTTGTTTGACAATTATGAACTATTTTATATTTCCTTACTTAAAAAACAAGATTTTCGCAACTCCGGTAAATAATTTGCAAGAACTGCAACAAAGAATTGTTCAGCAATGTGCAACCATAACGAAAGAAATGCTGCAAAATACTTTTCACAGCATGAGGAGGCGCGTCAACTTGTGCATCGAACAAAACGGGGGACATTTCCAACAATTACTGTAATTTAGTTTTTCTTGTTACTAAAACCGTTATTTCATAATTTGTAGTTCATTATTGTTTTACAACTGAAATAAATAGATATGAAATTTGTAGGTTATTGATGATGTCAGTGTGACAGTGACATAATTATTTCAAATTTAAAGTAAAACACACGTTTTACATTCCACAACCACCCTTGACCAAGATAATTTTTGATATCCCGGTATTAACAGGGCAATATGGAGGTGTTGAACAGGGTCTTGGTTCACAGCGGGATTACAAACATTATGTTACCATGCAACACCCTGTCAGGAAGAAACGGAAACAAATCTCCATGGAAACTCATATTCATTAAGCCCCCAATAGTTGCCATGGAAACAAACAAATCAGACAGTTGGTTAGTTGGACGGCTGTCAACCACCGATTTTATTATTAATTTGAAAAGAGTACTAATTCAACCCTTCAATACTTGTCTTATAAAGAAATAACGATCTCTTGCTATGGACCAGAACCAGAAGTCCAACAAAGCAAAAAAGTACGGTACTCGCGTCGAGTTCACCCCACCGTGGATACCGACCATCACCTATTTTGATTGCCGTAAGCAGTCCAAAAGCAAGTATGGGACCCGCGTCGATTGTATCCCCCCGTGGCTGCCGCAAGTGTGGGCGGAGTGGGAGTCCAAACCCAGCGATATCTTTCAGAGAATTGACCACTCGGAATTCCCGCCGCTGTTTGCGCAGAGGTCCTGGACCAAGGGCGTGCCCCAGAAGGATGTGCAGATGTATTTTAAACCATCTGAGACAATAGGTGAATATGGCTATGCTCACACCTTTATCACATGTATACACTTTCAGATATTAGAGATATCGTCAAGGAATTTATATACATGCAACGATTATCAAAGCTGCGCGAGTATTCCAATTTTGAATCCGCCATTTTGATGTCTGAAAATTGGTGGGAAATTTAACAATATTAACCTAGCCTCTTCAATTAGGTAGCAATAACAAATAAAAACCACAGAAAGCAGCAAGTAAAACTTTTGAGTAAGAAAAATTCTAAATAGGTATAAGAAATGTTCAATATTTTATAGTTTAATTACGATTATTTGCGAAAAATAAAATATATTGTCATAAACCTTGTTGTAAAATTGATGAAGGTACAAACGAAATATTTTGTGTACCTACCATGTATCTTTTGTTCACATTATTTATGTAAAATACACCATTAGCCGTTTAGAAAAGTAAATATTTAAATGCATTATGCATATAAAATTGAATTATCCTTTACCTTACTTTTAACTATTAAGGCTTATTTTTTGTATTGTTTATGTTTGCAGTTTTCATAATTTACTATTATATTAGCTAGGAACTATGATTGCATGTCTCTTATGAAGACTTTCATAAAATCCGAATTTACCTGGAATAATTACGAAAGTCCAATACTCAAATATCGTCACTCAAAGTCTATAAATCAAAGGAACACAATAATAAACACACAAACAGAATCAAACCGAGAGAATCACAATAAAATAAACCAACAAGACGCCAAAAATACAAAACAAACACTATTTTCCAAATTTACCCATACCACTGTTGCCGTGTTAGGAAGATTTGAACCATTGAATTTTTAGATTAGAAAGAAAAAGACACTAGAATTCTAGGGTCTTGGTCAGGTGTACCAATACAAAATGTAGAAGTTGGAAGCAGTGTGACATCAAAATGGCGGCTCCCATGTTTCCACACAAAATTGGATGCGCAGTCGTCTATAATCGTTCCATGTATATAAATTCCTTAGATATCGTATGGTAGGTATACCTACCATGCACACGAAAGCGCACCAATCCAAACAATGGAAGCGTGGAATTTATGTCGTCAATTTTAAATCCCAGTCCAAATTTAATTCTGATATAATTTTTTCTAACTTTTCTTCATTTACGATTTTACTTTGACTACAGCATACCATATCATTTAAAACCACTAGGTAATAGACAACGTGTCTAATTTATAAACGTACCACTTATTAAATACATTGTACCAATATCTATTCCACTAACCTAACATTTTTTAAGGTTCCAGTTTCAGTCCCCAAGTACAGGACCTTCGAATCCAAGACTTGCGGCAGAAAAGGAAGGCTGCCCATTTTAGTCCACTATCCAAGGATGGTAATATGTTTCCTTTTCATATAATCAATCTTTTTACCATTACTTTGAATAGGCAAACTCCAGTACCCTCCGAAAAAGACGAAGAAAGAGTTGGAGCGCGATATGCGGCAGGAGATGTTGAAAGAGAAGAAGAGGAGGAATGAAGAGCCGATGTTTGTGAACATAGAAGAGCTGCTGTCGGGGGAATATTGGAGGAAGAGGAACGAGAGGGAGGAGCGGAGACGCAAAGAGAGAAAAATGAAGAACAAGATCGATTTGTTGAATTGGGAAGGGTTTCCAGATGAATCACAGTAAAAATATTGCTGTTATAGGTGGTTAATTGCCGGCCATCACACCTCTCTTAACGGTTAAAAGCGATACCCGACGAGTGCTGCATCCACACTCTCGTTTGTTTTATAAATATGGCAAGATGGATGCCTTTGAAATTGCAATCGCTACTGCTCTTTGCACTATAAGTTATTATAATTATTATACTGTTATATTTATAATAGTCGCATAAAAAAAATGAGTGTAGGTAGACATGTCTCCCGTCTCGCCTTGTCTCGCTGAAAAATTGTCTCGGCGAGAGTGTGGAGGCGGCATAAATAGTTTGGTTCACTGTTTAAAATTTGTACATATTTTAAACGTCTTATCTATACTCTAGACCAGAATTAAGCAAGTGCAATGACCGGAAAAAGAGTAGATCTGTGTTGTCACATTTATTTCTAAAATATTCTTATTTAAAACAGGAAACGTATTAATTACCTTATTTACCCATTTTTTTTTTACTTGTCTTTAACGTCCCGTATCCCTATTGTACTTTATTAAAACAAACACAATGTTTAATTTGTCTTTTACTTAATAATATCACAAGTATAAAGATATAATATATCTTTATACTTGAGATAATATCAAGGAATTTCCTAATATGTGGCAACTGCAAAAGCAGTAAAGTTGACGACAAGCTGTTCATCCTTATTTAACATACATATTCTTGCATTTACGCTTTCTTTTCTTTGAGCTTCAACGACGTTGATTGGTCGAATCAGGAACCAACAAGCGACTGCGCTCGAGGTAGTGGGGAAACAGTGGCGTGATGTTGGGTTATTTCGCGCGCGTTTCTTAACGGTAAAAATTGTATATAAATTGATAATAGGTACCTATATTACATTTTTACATGTATACATTAGTTTTTTTTACAGTTTTCCACTGACATTTTTCGGTAATTATTTAATTTACCATAAGGCTATCAAAATTTTCTGAAATTTTGTCTACCACCATTTTCGTAAATGCTGCCATTTTTCCTCAAAAATTACATTCGTCCACAAAAAATAACTTTAGATTTGTATTAAGCACACCCGAAAATAGGGGGATAGGCAAAATTTCAGGACAATTTGAGAGTTTTACGCTAAAGCAAATAATTTTTCACCTAATGACAAATCTAAAAATGTCTATATTAACTAGACATTTTTAGATTTGTCTTTTTTAACCACTGGGCATATTTCAGTTAATATATACTAGAAGTATTCTTTAGAATAGTATACGGGTATATATTAACTGAAATGTGCCCAATGGTAAAACAGAATACGCACGCCCATGCATTACCGCATTTTACCAGATCGGCAAGGTCATTCCACTTCGCTTAATTCTGGTCTTGACTTTTGTTATACGGTGATTGACCACTATTATTAATGTAATAAGCAATGCTTCATATTTTAGGCAATACCAATTCATCATAGGTAACTATTCATAAGAGGTGTGGGGGCGGCAATTAGCCGCATTTAGAATAATGCATGAAATATAGTGCGTATGAATGTCCAACGTGGCTGTATCAAGTACCTTTACCTTTAAACTCATTAAAAACCAGAAAAAACTCAAAAATATTTTGATATTACTGATATTTTCAAATCTTTTCGGCTTTGGAAGGGTGGTTGTTTTCCGAGCTTAACCAGGGGTTTCTCGGATATTTTAAGAGATATAAGGTCAGTCAAATTGGGGCAAAAACGGGACATTTACCTTTGTATACAGGGTGCTTCAAATTCGATGCAATACATGGGGATCTCGGAAACGGTAAGAGATGCGAAGTCGGTTAAATGGAGGCAAAGTTGCGTATTCAGGGGGGCAACATAATGGTGAAAAGAGATCAAGGCTAACTTGATTAGTTTTCGAAATATTTTGAAAAAACCGAAAATTTCTTTTTTCGTTTTTATTTTTTTGTGGGCCTATTCGATGAGGTATTAAAAAATAAAGAGCACTTTTCGATAGCAACTTTTTACCCTTTATCGAATGGTGTTAGCCAATTTTCCGCAAAATGTTTCGTTTCGCGGAAACCAACATCAACTTAATTTTTTTAAATACGGACCTGGAATTTTTTTTCAATTTTTTGGAAGCATTTTTGTAACTTGATAGAATGCCACCCTAAAAGGAACCAGATTTAAACGTTGTGATTTAGATTTTTTTAATATCTAGAATTAACAAAAGTCGAAACAAAAATACTAATGATGGATTTTTCTTAGACAAAACGTATAAATCTGGTTCCTGTTATGGTGGCATTCTATAAAGTTACAAAAAATGCTTCAAAAAAATAGAAAAAAAATTCCAGGTCCGTATAAAAAAATTAAGTTGATGTTGGTTTCTGGGAAACGAAACGTTTTGCGGAAAATTCGCTAACATCATTCGATAAAGGGCAAAAAGTTGCTATAGAAAAGTGCTCTTTATTTTTTAATACCTCATCAAATAAGCCCGCAAAAAAATAAAAACGAAAATCGAAATTTTCGGTTTTTTCTAAATATTTCGAAAACTAATCAGGTTAGCCTTGATTTCTTTTCACCATTATGTTGCCCCCCCCCCCCCTCCTGAATATGCAACTTTGCCTCCATTTAACCGACTTCGCATCTCTTACCGTTTCCGAGATCCCCATGTATTGCATCGAATTTGAAGCACCCTGTATATTTACATTAAGAGTATGGGCGCTTTGAATAATTCTATACGTATACAGGGACAGGATGGCCCAATCGCGTAATAAAGTTACAACATATTTAACGAGAAAAAGAAAGGTAATATTTGTCAATAGTGGCAAGTCCAAGTTCCAAGGATTTATCACTTTTGTCTTGATCTTTGATATCTAAATATATACTGAGAATATGAGAATAAATTCTCTTGCCTAGGAAACTGCAGAAATTGCAAGCGATCCTTCCGCAAACTCCTGAACAGCAGAAAACTTATTTGTACAAGCAATGCACAAAAGAAATGAAAAAGTTCGTCAGGACTCAAGATATAGATCGCATGATATATTATATGACACAGGTAAGTATATGACAGCTGCAGACGGGGCATATATACATACATCTAACGGGAAAAATAGGATCTTCTCCTTTCACCAAAGTCAAATAAATCATCTATTTGGAGATTTGTGTTACCAAAAACAGTAGGAAATATATAAGTAATGTAAGGCTTCCAATCATAAAAATACCTGATGTGTTGAAGAGAAAGTTTTACTGATGTAAATGTTTCAAATAATTTCTGTTAATTTCTGTACGAGTATAAATCGTGTAAAAAAAATTGGTACCCTCAGATACAATATAAAAAAAACTTAGAAGGATATCGGTGAATATGCCGAGAAATGACAAAAAGAATGTCCGTTTACAATGGATATTGGAAAACTATTTGGAGAGTCAGCATTATCTTGCCGCAGATATTGTTTCTTTTTAATCAAAATGTCTTTTCATCCTTTTCAATCACTTAGTGGTTTTATTGATACAATTAATTATTTTCCACTCACTTGCAATAGTTACTTGAAATGGGATTCCTTTTATCTTTTGTGTATTACACTGTCGTATGAATTTCGCGTTTGTAAACCGAGCTTATTATTTTTTACAGGGTTTAGATCCGGAGCACATTCCCCCATACAACCACGAGCTGATGCAACGCGCCAAAAATATAATTCCCGCCAAATACAGACAGCTGAGAGATTACAGTCGTTTAATATCAAAGGATGAGAAACTGGTATTGAGGCTCTACTGTATCTTTATGCGCAAACATCTATTGACGTATATTCTTCACGACCCTATGGAATGGGACAGGTAATTTTTTATTAGGCGTCTTTTAAAACGTAATCCATAAAAGTGTGATATTGAAGGCAGAATCAAAAATTTAGTTGTTCCGATCCTATTGTCAAAGATTTAATTAACAAATACATGTTCTTGAAAACTGCTTTGAACTACTACCTACTTAAATTTCAAGCTCGTACGAAAAACGCGCAAACTTTAAAAATAATTGATATCGCAGAGTGCCCTGTATTAACACTGGAAGGTACCTATTTGATATTTATTTAGTATTCCAATAAGGTGTATTTGAGGTAAACACTTACATATTTGGGCTGGTTTAGTTCACACAGGGTGTTCAGAATAAAAGATATTATATTAAGTATTTATCAGACTCTTTATTTGTTTTTGTTTTTGGAGATATCGACCTAAAGTGAGCATTTTAAATCAGCTATGATTTAAAATGCTCAACAGTTTAAATATGATTTTAAACTGTTTTCAGGTTAGGTTTCAAGAGCTTCCCCACAGATTTTCCGATAATGTTGGTACGCGCCCCAGTACCCTGGCATACTCAATATTGTTTGAGCACTCAGTATATGGAGAAGCACTATTACAACGCCAACATAATAGTAAGAAAAATAAGGGATTTGTGGTTTGAAAAGTAAGTAATTATTAAAGAATTCTGGTCTCCATTCAATTGGTACCTTTGTAAAACTAAATCAGATATTTTTTAGAGTTTTGCAGATTAAATGATATACGAGTAGCAACTAACACAGTTTTTTACTAAATACGAAAGATTGTATTTCTCTTGATATGTGTTTCGTTAACGAAAAGACCATTATCTGTATAGATTACGTCATATCTCCGAAAAGGCTATGTTTTCTATTTAAAATTCTGCGCACTTTCCGAGTCCACAAATAAGGGCATTACACATTTTCGTCAGTATAGTTGACATATAGACGGTCAGGTAGGCAGTACCAAATAGTTGGTGGGCGGAAATTAAAAAAATCAGAGTTTAAGGGAGTGAAAATACTTTCTTAATGACACGCCCACAAAAATTACAGAGTAGTCAAATAAGTATGTTACACAGTTTCGCTAGTAAGTTTATATATATTTCTTTATAAATTTATAATTTTTTTCAGGGTGCGTGGACCGGAGAAATGTACAATTTTTCAATCTGTTTTTAGTAATCTTCAGCAAACGAGTGAAAGCAAACGAGAAAATTTACTCGGAAATTTTGCTTGTTTTGCATACAACACTCAAAACCCAGGGCATCGGAATCTTTTCAGAATTACTTCCGTATTCTAATATTTTGCATGGATTGATTATTTTTTTTATGCTTTTGTTTGTATATTTTATAATGTCTATCGTTACGACGAAACTATTAATTGGCTTGAAAGATGCACCAGCAACGTTTCCATAAAAAATAAAGTTCCATTTTCTAATAGTTTTGACTATTTGTAAATGCTTTGCTTTGTATATTTTACAATATTTGTGGTTACGACGAAACTATTCCTTCCAGATACGACGACATGCTGATCTTACCCGTGGACCAGTTAGAGCGGACAAAAGCATTTCCGCTGCAGCCCGCGTTTTTCGAGGAACAGGTGAAGATCATATGCGATCAAACCAGGCAGGTGCTGGTGAAGGAGTGGCTGCCCTCCTGCGCGGACATCTTCCTGGAGTACAAGCAGCACTGGAAGCAGTACATACCGCTGAAACCGGAGGATTCGGTGGATATTATTCAGAGGTTCTTCGCCTGCGTGAATATGTTACTGTCCATACAAGTTAGATCGATGGTTATGAAGAGCTTGAAGCATTTTGCGGATATGATTCTGAAATATAAGGTAGTCTCATCCTTGATCATACATCACAGATCACAGAAATGCAGAAAGCAGCCCAAGTATTGATCATCTCTTTCAATAGGCCATCTTCTCAAGGCGAATAAGTGAAGGGAAATACTTTCTGAATCGTAATATTACTCTGAGACACTAAGCAATACCTTATACTGGATTGTAATTTAGACAATCTGATATTATAATTAATTTACGTATTTTTTATTGATAATTTATGGATAATTTGTTTGTTAAAAAGTAAGCGAAACTATTAGTTTGACATCATCTAAGAGTTGAATTTCATGCTGCTCACTATTTAAACTTCACAATTATGCTCATAGATCTTTTCTCTTCTTTTTTCGCGAATTAATACTCTTTTTTCTTTCTTTCTTTCTTTCTTTCTTCTTCTTTTTTGCCGAATTACTACGCGTTATCATAGCAGCATATAGCAACTCCTTAATTAAAAGAAATGCACATTTTGCTCATATAAAGATTCATTTTAGGATGGAAACGATTACGGCGACGAATACACGGATCTGGCATTGATCAACCTACCAATCATAACCGTGGCAGTCACACCTCACGTCGGCACAAACAAGTTGACTTTAACGCCCCCGGTAGAGGAGATCCAGGACATGCTGTACAGATGCTTCAACAAGATACTGGACGTTAACAAAAATATTCTGAAAATCGAAATTATTATGTTTCCCGGTAGGTTTCTTTTCCAGAGGCCATCGAAATGTTTTCCACTGATTTATCTTGTCTTCATTTTCTTAGAATTTGCGACTCATGAAAGTTTCTTGTACGTCGTCGACGAAAAAGAAGAACCTGTGAAGAAAATCTTCGACAGCATTACGCAAGCTCTGTCAACGAATTTCATAGGACCAAATAAGTATTTGGTGATGTACGAGCAGTACTACTATATACTGAATGGGTCTGCAGAAAGAGATCTGATGGAATTCTTCAAAACCGAGCCATTCCCCTTCCTCAAGGTAAATAAATAAATACATATGATTGCCCACAAAGTTCCGGTCTGCAGGAGGTTTAGAGTAACATAGCTCATAGAGAAATCTCAATTCGTGTTATAGCGAAAATTTAGTGGCAACATGATTTTTAGGATTTCGCAAGGAAAATCTACTCGTACGAGGAACTGAAGGAGGAAATGATGGGACTGCGACGTTTCATACCTTTAAATCTAATCAGCCTCGATTGCGGCGAACTAAATGAGGCGCTGATCACAATCTTGGACAGCCTGCGCAGTTATATAGTGAATTATTATATAACTGAGAACCACAATCACAACAGAAGGTAACAGCTGAACATATAATTACACATCAAGCATTCCTTGATTCTTAGGGCTGCTGTTCTGTATATTCTATACCTAATTTAAATCGTATAGATTATTAGATATTTCCGTTGCTTAAATTCAGTACCTATAGCACATTGAATTATATTTATTATTGTTGTCAATTTGTCCATTAGGCATAAGGAGCGTACATATATAGCGCATAAGGTAGACGTTTTCAACGTCACATCATCACAGAGTTCGAATTGACTATTTTATTTATTTGTGAATTTATTCATAGAGAAGTCGACTCGTATTTCTCAAAAGTGAATGTATAGAGAATTGAACTGGTGTTTGCAATTGAGCCACATTATTTTGGACCACAATTTTTAGAATCTGTGATACGTTTGATGAAATGTCCCAGAAAGTAAGCGTCAGTCCGGACACAGTGGCGGAATTGGTGGAGCTACAAAACTATGTGGTAGAGTGTCGAGACGTGACTATGTACAACCTTAAAGAGCAGATAAGAAAGACTGCAGAATACGTCCTGTTCCTCATGAACCATGCTCATTTGGCTAGTAAGTACTTTTTCTAGACTTACTGCACAATTATATACTTATTTTTAGTTATTTTAGTCACTAATATTTAATAATATTAAAACTATAAAGCACTGCATCTTTTAAAGGAAGCAAGATAGAGGGTTAAAATAACCGAAAACCATATCCTGAATAGTCAAGTGAAAACCAAGGTACTCATAGGAGGAAGGGTTTTATCTAAAACACTTATCATTTTATACAAGTAATTAATGAGAAATATTCAGATATCTAATTTTTCACGTCACGCAATAAACGCGAGAGATTCTCTATAATATAGTATATATTTTTCTACATAATCTATCGTATACTTCAATTTATAGTCGAGGACATCAATCTAAACTGTCGGGTCTTCATATGGCCCAAAGATATGGAATCGGTGGTAGAGTTGGCCATACAAAGACTGAACATGAAGCGTGACCAAGCAGAAACGCTTTTAAAGAACAAAAGGATTCAGTTCGACTCTAAACTTAAGAAACATGAGAAACTGCTCGTCGCTTTTAAGAAGAAAGATCCCGCCATCCTCACGATGGAAGAAATGGAAGAAAATGTCGGCATTGTGGAGAGTTTGGTGACCAAACTAGAGGTATTAAAGTCGTTGGTGAGTTTTCGGACAGAGATAATTCTCATTCTGCCATTGTAGGAGGATAAGGCCGAAGCGGAGCAGATAAACGAGGAGGAACAACTTTTGGACATCGATCCTTCTCCATTCATGAACTTGTATAAGATGTTGGCGGTGGTGGAACCATACGATAAGCTGTGGCACACGGTTTTGGACTTCCACGTCAAATATGATGACTGGTACGGTTCCCGAATTGATAAGAGTAAAAAATGAGTGAGAAAAAGTTAAAATAATAAAAAAATTTCCGATTTTTAAACCTATCAAAGTTTTTTATGGGTGCGTGTTAACGCCGCCACACCCTGTCGTTATAAACTAAATTACCAATGAATCAGTATACGTTAAATCTTCGTTTTTAAAAAGATTAAGGTATTGAGCATTAATAGATAGCGTGTGATTTCCTTTAAAGGTATTACGGTCCATTTGCCGACCTGGATGCCGATGAGGTTACAGAGTATGTGGAGAACGTGTGGAGGACCCTGTACAAGCTCGCCAAGACTCTCAGCGATAACCCGGGTGCCAAAAGGATCGCTGAAATGGTTCGAGCCAAAGTAGAGAAATTCAGACAGTTCCTGCCAGTACTGCAAACCGTCTGCAACAAAGGATTACAAAAGAGGCACTGGGATATGGTGAGTACAAAACAAATCTGTTGTTGAGGCTTTATTCAAGAGCAGTTTTGCCTTTATTTGTTGTCTTGGAATAGCATTTGAAATTTTATTCCGGGACGTACATGGAAAAATACGCTCTACATCACAGCAGCATTCCCAGGCGGTCAATAATAATAATAATAATAGGCTTTTATTGGCATGATATACTTCATTTGATTGTTGTTTTAGATCAGCGAAATTGTCGGCGTGCAATTGGTGATAACAGACGATTCGACCTTGAATGATATGATTGAGGCAGGGTTGCCAAAGTTCTCTACGCAGCTAGAAGAAATCAGTGGTGCTGCCACCAAGGAATACGCGCTCCAGAAGAACTTGGCCAAAATGAAGGAAGAATGGGTGGACATAAAATTCGAATGCATACCATACAGGTAGAATTTTTACGTGAATAGGCATTCTTGTATCAGAAATCAAAGAGGCGGGTGTCAGCTTCATTATTAAGTAAGGGCATCAGTTAAAAGGAATCATAGAAAAGACAATGTTTCTGATAAGTAACTGGGGTATGAATAGACTCTCGCGTTTTGGTTTTCTTAGTGCTATATGTCTCTGAATTAGTTATAATTCTGAGTTTAGACTTCATAGATGAATATTTTAATTAGTTAGGTACTTTTGGGAGCTAATATCAAATGGCATATCTTTGATTTTAGAGACACTGGGGTTAATATCCTTACTGCAGTCGATGATATCCAGGTCATGATGGATGATCATATCTTAAAGGCCCAAACCATGAGAGGTTCACCGTATGTCAAGGCTTTTGAAGCTGAGATGCAGGCTTGGGAGGAGAAGCTGATTTCCATGCAAGACATCTTAGAACAGTGGCTTAACGTACGTTCCTTTCATAGGATAGTATAGAGAACACAGACTATAAAAGAGTTGTCCTTATTAATCTGAACCTCAAAGTAGTTACTAGGCTGTGTGTTAAAGTTTAAATTTCTGTGTACCTTCTACTCTTTTCAATTATGAATTACTAAAAAGTAACTCTTTATCTTAGTGTCAAGCGACTTGGATGTACCTGGAGCCGATATTTAGTTCAGAAGACATAATGAGGCAGATGCCCACCGAAGCGAGGAATTTTAAGATGGTGGACAGGGTTTGGCGTGCTGTTCAAAACCACACAATGAAAGATACCCACGTAATAGCGGCGACGGAGTACAAAAATATGCTCTCGCTGTTGAAAGAGAATAATAGGCTCCTCGACGACATCCAGAAAGGACTGAACGACTATTTGGAAAAGAAGAGACTGTTCTTCCCCAGGTACGAACATTCGCAAGTTATCTTAATCAACTTACTCACTCGTCGATTTCTTCCATTTTGTGGATGATAGAAATTCCTATTCAGTTAGAGTTTCAGTTATAAAAATGTTTCTATTACATATTACTAAATTAGAATATAAATAAACTGATTGGCATTCCGAACTGCAACCATTTGGCACTTCCAGCTACCTAAAGCCACCACACAATTGATCTCTTAATTTGGTTTATTCTGTAATCGATTCCTCAACCGTGTAACTCCCTCAGGTTCTTCTTCCTGTCCAACGACGAACTCTTGGAGATCCTCTCCGAAACCAAGGACCCTCTTCGTGTCCAGCCGCATCTGAAGAAGTGCTTCGAGGGCATCCACCAACTGGACTTCACCTACGACGAAGAGGTCGTAGGCATGATAAGCGCCGAAAAGGAAGTCGTACCCTTCAGTGGAAAGATCGTACCGGCGGACGCCAAGGGCATGGTGGAGAAATGGCTGGTGCAAGTGGAGGCCGTGATGATCCAGTCACTCAAGGACGTCACTTCTGACTCCATCAAGCATTACCCGACGGTGGAGAGGCCGGCGTGGATCTTGCACTGGCCTGGGCAGGTGGTACAGTGTGTGGACTGCGTGCAGTGGACCACTGAGGTGACCAATGCAATTTTCCAAGGTACTCTGCAGGAGCAAGAGGCTCTGTGCACCGAGCAAATCGAACAAAGCGTCAAAATGGTGCAGGGAAAACTGAAACCGAACAATCAAGTCACTGTCGAGGCATTGATCGTCATAGATGTACATGGTAAGTATGCACACAAGTTTAAAGGTTTTACGAACACTGTGGAACGGCATGATCCGATATTTTTTTGTTTTATCTTTCATATTTCTGTCAATTGTGATTTGTTTTAGGTAGAGACATTGTTAAGAAACTGAAGGAGTTGCACGTGTCGTCCATAGCTGACTTTAATTGGATCTCACAATTGAGGTATTACTGGGACAATTTCTTAGTACGAGTTTCCATGATCACCACCGACGTCATGTACGGATTTGAATATTTAGGCAATACCGGTAGACTAGTGGCCACACCGTTAACGGACAGATGCTACAGGTTTGTTCAGTCACTATCACAAAATAAAAAAAGTCTATTAGAGCGCAGATATCACGGTATATAAAAAACAAATCAGTTTACGTTTCGCATAAGTCTAGCTCCAATCAATTAACAAGTCATTTGTGTCCCTAGGACGTTGATGGGAGCTTTAAAACTGAATCTTGGTGGAGCTCCCGAAGGTCCGGCAGGGACTGGTAAGACGGAAACATGCAAGGATTTGGCCAAAGCAGTCGCTAAGAAGTGCGTAGTCTTCAACTGTTCCGACGGGTTGGACTATAAAGCTCTTGGGAAGTTCTTCAAGGTAGATACTCATTACATATCAGCTGGCAAAAAAATTTAGTAAAAGCTAATATTAAAAATAAGTTACCTAACCAATGTAGTGTTTGAAAAAGAAGTAATTTAGATATTCATTTAATTGTTCCATAGGGCTTAGCTCAGGCCGGCGCGTGGGCGTGCTTCGACGAGTTTAACAGGATCGAGTTGGAGGTACTGTCGGTGGTCGCCCAGCAAATACTGAGCATTCAGACTGCCGTGGCAGCCAAATTAAAGAAATTTGTATTCGAGGGAACTGAAATTACTTTAGATCCTACTTGCACTTGTTTTATCACGATGAACCCTGGGTAAATATATTTCCTACAAATAGAGATGATATTTTTATGGTTACGTGGTTTTAGGTACGCAGGACGTCAAGAGTTGCCGGATAATTTGAAAGTGCTGTTTAGGACAGTAGCCATGATGGTTCCGGATTATGCAATGATAGGAGAAATATCGTTGTATTCCTATGGATTTGTTCAAGCTCACAGGCAAGAATTTTGTAATAATATACACATAATAGAAGTTAGTAAACTACGCACATCATTTAAATTTGGTCACTTTGATTTTTGATCAAAAGTTACAATTATGAATATGAAAAAAATGAATATTATTAACTTTCAAGTGTTTTAAATCAGGTAAAATTTATGTAAGTAGATTATAAAGTTATGTAACAAATCTTTCAGTCTATCACAAAAAATTGTCCATACCTACAAGCTATGCTCCGAGCAGCTGTCTTCTCAGAACCACTACGATTACGGAATGAGAGCAGTAAAGTCCGTCCTTTTAGCCGCTGGAGCCCTACGAAGAGCTTACCCTGAATCTGCAGAGGACCAGCTGGTGTTGAGAGCCATTATAGACGTAAATCTGCCCAAGTTTCTGGCACAGGTAGGGAATTGCTACTGTTTAGATTATATTAAAAGTAAATCATCTTCCAGGATGTTCCCTTATTCGAGGGTATCTTCTCCGATCTGTTCCCTGGCGTCAAATTACCAGCTTTTGAGAGAGCGGAACTTATAGAATGCTTGATCGATGAAATAAAGAAGCGAAACCTTCAACCGACGCCTTGGTTCGTAGAGAAGTGCATGCAGGTATACGAAATGATCCTGGTCAGACATGGTTTGATGATCGTAGGGAAGCCTATGGGCGGAAAGACTTGTGCATACCAGGTAAGTGAGTCTACTGCTTTGTCAAAAAAATTGGCGCTCAATGTGGGGTCAAAATTGGCGCCCGACGTGGGGCAAAATCTTTATATTTCAATATTTATTATTTTTTATAAGACAAAAGACAAGATAAACTTTAGTGCTTAGATAACGTCGACGTAACGTACGTTTCGATTTTTAGAGTCTTGGGGATGGCTTGGGCCGTTTGGGCCAGAGAAGAAACGCCAAATTAATAGAACATAACGTCATTTACAAAATAATCAACCCCAAGGCCATCTCTATGGGTCAACTTTACGGTCAGTTCGATCCTGCCTCGCACGAATGGTCCGATGGGGTTCTCGCTACAACTTTCCGTGAATATGCCAACAGTGTTACCATGGATCGGAAATGGATTCTCTTCGATGGGCCAGTAGACGCAGTATGGATTGAGAATATGAACACTGTCCTGGATGATAACAAGAAGTTGTGTCTAATGTCTGGAGAAATAATACAGGTTTGAAAAAAAAAATTGTTAAACATAAATATAATCCTATTAGTGAAGCTGATACTTCAGGAGAAGATTAAATTATTCGATGTCTCTGTGATACATATCTAATGTTCGAACTCAATCCTTTATCTCTGATTAAAATTTTTTCCAGATGTCCAATCAAATGAACTTGATTTTTGAACCCGCCGATTTGGAACAAGCATCACCAGCCACCGTTTCCAGGTGCGGTATGATCTATATGGAACCCGCACTGTTGGGCTGGCGACCGCTCATGGATTCCTACATGACCACGCTGGAAAAGTACCTGCTACCCGAGCAGAGGGAGCTGTTGGCGGAGTGCATAGACTGGCTGGTGCCGGCTTGTTTGGAGTATATAAATGCAAAGTGCAAGAAGTTTGTGGAGACTTCGGATATTCATTTATTCCACGTAAGAGGGAGGGGGACTTGTTTAAGAACAAATAAATTTCGACCATTTTGTTTTTCTTGTGCTTGTTAATTGTTTTCCTCATGCAAATTACATGAATATTACAAGAATGTTACATGATATAATATGAACGTTATGTAAATGTTATATGAATGGTACATTATTGTTACATCTATATTATATGGATGTTACATAATGCTTTATTAGTGTCGCATGTTACATCATTCCTTTTCAGTCTTTCACCCGTCTCTTCACCTGCATGCTCAGAGAAGAGAACCAAGTGAGCACCGTGTGGCTACAGAACGTGTTCATATTCTGCATAGCCTGGGGACTTGGATCCACTTTGACAGCCGAAGGCCAGAGAAAGTTCGATGTCTTCTACAGGAAAATCCTAAATGGCGACAACAAAAACTACCCCAAATCAAAGTCTTTCAAGTTAACTAAAAGCCAGATATTTCCAGAGAGATCGATCATTTTTGATTGGATATACGATAAAAAGAACAATGGGAGTTGGATTGCTTGGGTAGATACCGTGGATAAGGCCCAGCAGATACCAGCAAATGCAAATGTAAGGAATTAGGGACTACGAATACGTTTAATTAATTTTGAAGCAGTATATCACGAAAAATATATGCTTGAAATAATATAGTTTCGCTTAAACGAAAATGATGTGGTTAGTATGTATATGTTAAATATAGGTCAAATTAACCAATCAAAGACATGAACAAATATAGCTACCCATTCCTTGTAAAACTATTGCATAGTAAAATGGGATAGAGTGGAGACAGATATAGACTGAATCTTAAGAACCATACTTGACTGTATATCTTTTTTTTTGTCTATTTAAGGCCAGTGAACTAATCATCCAGACCAACCAGTCTTGCTGTCAAAGGTTTTTCCTGAAAACCTGCCTCGCTAACGAGATACCAATCCTCTTTGTAGGCCCTACAGGTACTGGAAAAACCGCTGTGGTATTGGATCACCTACTTAACTTACCTAAGGAGAAAATCTTACCTAATGTAGTAAATTTTAGTGCAAGAACATCATCCAGCATGGTAAAACTAATAATCTCAACGATATTTGTTCGGCAGTAATCTTCCTTATGTTTTAGACTCAAGAAATGGTCATGTCCAAGTTAGATAAACGCAGACGTGGTGTCTTTGGACCTTCTATGGGGAAAAAGTGCATACTTTTCGTTGACGACGTAGGTATGCCTCAGAAAGAGACCTATGGGGCACAACCTGCTGTTGAGTTGCTGAGGCAGTGGATAGATCACGGTCATTGGTTCGATAAAGACACATCTACGCTGCAATTGGTGGACATTGTAAGCACTTTTAGTTTTACAAGCTTCTTTTGTACCAAGTTGACTACTAAATGAGTCATTTAATGTAATGTGCCAAGGATTTATATATTGTAACTATCAAAACAAAAATAACCATATTTCGGTTATACTACCAGAAACAAAGAAGAACAAATTACAATATATTAGTATTGAAAAGTATTACCTTTGCGTTATCTGGGGTTTTAAGAAATTCTGTCAACATATTATTGATTGCAAATTTGTATTTAACAATTTTCACGCGAAGATCGATATTTTTAAGCTATTTGTCGGTGCTATGGGAGTACCTGGCGGTGGAAGAAACGAAGTAACCGACAGGTTCTTGAGACACAATCAGATAATCTGCATGGATTCTTTCGATGACAACACTTTGAACAAAATATTTGTAACTATATTAGACTGGCACTTAGGAAAAGGCTACGTAGAAAACGTAGCAAGATTGTCCAAGGTAAACCTGTTTTCCAAACTCTAGCATTCCTGATGTATAACAAAAATATTTTTCACTTTAGTTCTGTGTTGGAGCAACGCTAGATGTATACAAAGAAGCAACTTTAAGTTTCTTGCCAACACCTACAAAATCTCACTACACCTTTTCATTAAGAGATTTTTCGAGGGTTATAAATGGAATGTTACTCACCCCTCCCGCCCGCATGGCAGACCCAGATAAATTCATAAGACTCTGGGTGCACGAATCATACAGGGTGTTCCACGATAGATTAATCGATGAAAACGACAGGTAGGTAAGCAAAGAGTATTTATCAAATCAATATTTAAGGAGCTACTTCTTCTGCTTAGGAATATGTTATTCGATATCGTAAAGAAATCATGCTACCAGAACTTCAGGCAACATTTGGACAGGGTTACTGAAGAATTAGTGCCGGAAGGGGAGATTCTAGGACCCCAGCATATTAGGAACTTATTTTATGGAAATTATATAGATCCAGACGCAGAGCCTAAAATTTACGATGAGGTACTGTGCAATTTGACATTTGTTGATCTGACCTTTTTAATAATGTCGATCATTAGAAAAAGTCCAAAACAGTCGTAGGGGTATCTCTTGATAAGTGTATAACTATTCCTTCTCCTTCAAATCAAATGCCTATGTTGTTTCTTCCGCAGATAACTAACATGGAGGATCTGATAGAAAAAATGGAGTACTATCTAAACGAATACAACCTCATAACTAAATCTCCCATGAACCTGGTCATGTTTAAATTCGCAATAGAACACGTCTCAAGGGTGTCCCGTGTGCTTATGCAACCCAACGGTAATGTTTTGTTGGTGGGAATTGGCGGATCAGGTAGACACAGTTCTGCCAAGCTAGCCGGCGCTATGGCAGAATTTAACATATACCAAGTAAGACTCACGCTGTTATACCAGTTACTAAATCCTGTCAACGCAATTTTTGTTATAATTGTTTTATCTCATGAAAATAATTTTTTGTAGATCGAACTGAGTCGAACTTATGGTATTATGGATTGGAGAGAGGATTTGAAGAAGCTCCTTATGAAGGTTGGCATCGAAGGAAAGCCGTTGATTTTCCTTTTTGCAGACACCCAAATCGCCGACGAAATGTTTATCGAAGATATTAATACGGTGTTGAACACCGCAGATGTTCCCAACTTGTACGCTCCAGATGAAAAGGCAGACATATTGGAAAAGATGCAGACTGCAGCAAGGGACAGTGTAAGTCATCTCCCTTCACAAATATTATGTATTCTAAATTCTGTCCAAGAAGAACATGTTCCACTGCTTGATATATCTTTAGGGGAGAAAAATTGATCCAACACCTCTAGCCCTTTACAACTACTTCATCGAAAGAGTGCGCAGCAATCTTCATGTGGCTCTGTGCATGTCGCCAATTGGAGATTCCTTTAGAGTCAGGTGCAGGATGTTCCCTTCGCTTATCAACTGCTGCACCATCGATTGGTTCCAGGACTGGCCGGATGACGCTTTGGAGAGGGTGGCTCACAATTTCCTTTCAGCAACCAGCATTGGGGAAGAAATGACGGAGCATTGCGTCTTGATTTGCAAACATTTCCACGTGACTGTCCAAGATGCCTCTCAAAGGTTCTTTAGAGAACAACGGAGGAAGACCTATATCACTCCCACTTCGTATCTGGAGCTGATTCAGACGTTTAAGAACTTGTACGAGCTGAAAGTGGGACAGATAACGATGCAGAGGAATCGGTATGAGACTGGGTTGGAAAAATTGGACTTTGCAGCGGGGCAAGTCAGTATTATGCAGGATGAGTTGCATGCTTTGCAGCCCAAGCTGATCGTAGCTTCGGAAAAGACGGAAAAGCTGATGATAAAGATCGAGCAGGACACCGTCATAGTGGAGAAACAGAAAGAGGTATTAAAACATTTAGGACATCAACTTGATGTCCAAAACTACTTTTAAAAATACAAATAGCAGCTTCTGTCTTTCAATGTGTATACGTAATTCACTGCTCGTAAATTGGTAATTGCAATTCTTGTGTCGATAAATTTATTTTTTGGGATGATTCTTTTTGAAGGGTAAACGAGGGTCACCACTTGGTAAGTCAACATTTATTTTAAAATGACAGCTACCTGCTGAACACATATTCCCGAAAATATTCCAGCTCTCTGATAAATTATTTCTTTAGATTGTCGGTGCTGACGAAGCTTTAGCAAACGAAGCAGCTGCAGCTGCTCAAGCAATCAAAGACGATTGCGAATCTGATTTATCGGAAGCCATTCCCGCCTTAGAAGCAGCCGTTGAGGCTTTAAACACTTTGAAACCTGCAGATATCACTCTCGTAAAGTCTATGAAAAATCCACCTTCCGGAGTGAAGCTGGTTATGGAAGCTGTAAGTTGCTATTAATTTTAAGGCTGTCCTGTAAAAAAATAGGTTAGCGTAGACGATTTATGAAGCTCGAAATACCAATTAAGCTTTTATGTTTCAATCCAAGCATGACTCCACTATTTTTGAACAACATGCGTAGGTATAAGAAATGTAAATCATGTTTTTCGGTAGATATGCGTCATGAAGCAAGTGAAACCGGAAAGGAAACCGGATCCATCAACTGGAAAAATGATAGAGGACTACTGGGGATCGTCAGTAAAATTGCTGGGTGACATGAAGTTTCTAGAAAATCTGAAGGCTTACGATAAGGACAATATTCCTATTCCAGTGATGAAAAAAATTCGCGACAGGTTGGTGTCGAGTCTTATAAATAATCGTGAGGAATTGAATGGGTAAATAGTAATTATTTAAAAGGCAAAGATGCAATTCCCAGCAAACAGATCGATGTAACACGTAACGTAAGACAACACTGCATGCAAACAGATCGATAAATATTGACCAGTCTAGTGATTTAAATTCATAAACAAATTATTAAAACGTTCATTTTAAGCATGTACCAGCAATATAATTAACTCAAAAAGTGGATAATATTAATATTATTCTTTATCTCAGGTATATTCCCGATCGGGAATTCGACCCTGAAAGAATAAAGACAGTATCGACGGCATGTGAGGGTCTCTGCAAGTGGGTCAGAGCCATGGAAGTCTACGACAGAGTCATCAAAATTGTTGCCCCGAAGAAAGCGAGGTTGGAAGAAGCTGAAGGGGAACTGGCTGCACAAATGGATACTTTAAATGCCAAAAGGGCGCAATTGCAAGAGGTATTCTAAAATCAAACGAAAAGTCTCAGTCCTTGATAGATGCGGGCCCTTCTAGGTTGCAGATAAACTCCAAGCCCTGAACGACGAATTTGCAGCCGAGACGAAGAAGAAGAAAGATTTGGAAGACGAGATATACCTTTGCTCTCAGAAATTGGACAGGGCCGAAAAACTCATTGGTGGCCTTGGCGGGGAGAAGACAAGGTGGTCCCAAACAGCAAAACAATTGCAAGGCCTACTAGACAATGTTATTGGCGATGTCGTCTTATCCGCGGGAACTATAGCCTATTTGGGACCATTCACGGTAGACTATAGGTAAGCTCTGTTCAGAATCATATTCATAGTCAATCTTCCTGTGAAAATTGTCTCTATATGCCACTTCTGAAATTCTGAAATAGTGTGTTATTTTCTAAAATTATACTACTTCAGGCAAGAGCTGCTAAAGCATTGGAATCCCACTTCTGAAAATCAGAAGTGGGATAAGTTATTTTCTAAAAATTATACTATTTCAGACAAGAGTTGATAAAGAATTGGAACGTCTACTCTCTTAATTTGGGAATACCTTGTTCCCAAAACTTTTCGCTGGTGTTAACAATGGGAGAACCAGTGGTAATAAGGGCTTGGAATATAGCTGGATTACCTGTGGATAACTATAGCATAGAAAACGGAATCATCGCTACTACTGCTAGGAGGTGGCCTTTGATGATAGATCCTCAAGGTGAGAACATAAACGATTTTATTCCATCGAGTCCATAGTTGCGTTCAAAATACCGGCAGTTTCTAAATTATTACAGAATTTATTGCATACTGTACAACTTTCTACAGAGTTTTATGCAATTTCTAGGTCAAGCCAACAAATGGGTAAAGAACATGGAGAAAAACAACAGATTGCAAGTTATAAAGCTTACCGATGCCAACTACGTGCGAGTCCTGGAAAACGCCATCACTTTCGGCACTCCGGTCCTGCTGGAAAACGTAAACGAAGACATCGATGCCGTCTTAGATCCCATCTTAGTCAAGAATATCTACAAGCAGCAGGGAGTGTGGTACCTGAAGCTGAGCGACAACGTCTTGGAGTACTCTTTCGACTTTCGGTTTTTCATCACCACCCGTTTGAGGAATCCACACTATTTGCCGGAAATCGCGGTGAAAGTTACGCTACTCAATTTCATGATTACTTTGCAAGGTTTACAGGATCAGCTTCTGGGTATCGTGGTTGCCAGAGAGAAGCCTATTCTGGAAGAGAAGAAGAACGCGATGATTGTGGAAAGCGCCAACAATAAGAAGATGCTGAAGGAGATTGAAGATAAAATTTTAGAGGTATAATCCACCAATGAGCCAAGCGAATCTTCCCCAGGTATATTTAAATATATTTCATTTTACCACTTGCAGGTTCTCTCTTCCTCAGAAGGAAATATTTTAGAAGACGAGACAGCCATCAAAATTCTATCATCCAGTAAGGTCCTGTCTGAAGAGATACAAGAAAAACAGAAATTGGCGGCAGTAACAGAGAAAGAAATAGATTTTGCCAGGAATGAATACGTCCCGGTCTCTAGACACTCCTCAGTCTTATTCTTCTGCATTTCCGACCTAGCCAACATAGATCCGATGTACCAATACTCCTTGGTGTGGTTTATTAACTTGTACAACCAGTCTATTACGAATAGCACCAAGTCGCCCGTTTTGGAAGAAAGATTAGGTTATCTGAACAATCATTTTACCAACAGCATCTACAGGAATGTCTGCAGATCCTTGTTCGAGAAGGATAAACTTATTTTTTCGTTTGTGTTGGCCGTGGGGATCTTGAGGTATCAGGTAATAGTAATAGAGTTTAATACGGAGCAATGGTTGAAAGAGGTACACTTTCTTGTACCTCTTTCTCTTGTTCTTTGGAACATTGAAGGTCTACTTAACATTTAGGACTTTAATTATCACTTTAGGGAAAAATAGACGAGGAGGTGTGGAATTTCTTACTGACTGGAGGTGTGGCTCTAGAAAATCCTTATCCTAATCCTGCACCAGAATGGCTAACAGAGAAATCCTGGTCTGAAATCGTAAGAGCAAGTAACCTAAAGGGGTAAGTCTCACCTTTCCTAATATTGTACCAAAACATGTTTTACTTAATTTTTAATTAAAATATGTATAATTCGTCTAATATTGTTTAGCTTGGAACAATTCCAAGAATCCTTCAAAACTAATCCCCAGGCGTGGAAGAAATTCTACGATGTATCAAACCCTCACGAAATTCCGTATCCCGCACCATTGCAAAATGTAAAAGGGTTGCTCAGACTGGTCGCTCTAAGATGTGTAAGACCTGATAAAGTGGTGCCTGCTGTGCAGGTGAGGGATATTCAATTTACAAGTTTGACGATCGCCTTTCTGAATATGGCACTGCTTAACTCAACCGGTTTCTGCTTAATTACACTCGTGGAAATTGGAAACGACTCACCTAAAACTATAGTCATTTCTGTACGGTTATATTTTCTAAACGGTTTTATCAATTTGACCAAATTTCTTTTTATTTCATTAAGCCCAGCTTGGGCTGTAATATAGGGCAGATCAGTTGTCATATAACACGGTTATAGAATATGTACAGGATGATGTGTAGGAACGCGTTTTTTTACCAAAATATAAACAAGTATCTGGGATGCACGTAAAGTGGGAAAATAAATTTTATTGTGTCAAAACATAGTTTTATTTGTGCTAAAAAAAATGTTTTTTTGAAAATCCATTCTATATAGATTGGTTTCCAAATTATAGCGGTTTTTGTAAACCATTGCATTTGTGACTGATCACGTGCCGATTTTTTAAAATAAAATAAGTTGGCTTTGAAATGAAAATCGATCCTGTCACTTGTCACCTAGCAATAAGTAATCTGATTATAATTAAAAAATTATATACAAAATTTAAGTTCTTATTTATTAATAAAATCAAAAAACATGAACTAGAAATGTTACAAAAAAAAAATAGGACTATAGGCAAATAGTAATATCTGGTGGGGCCTCCACGAACTCTTATAATTTCATAACATCATCCTGATAGGTGACAGGATCGATTTTCATTTCAAAGCCAACTTGTTTTAATTTAAAAAATCGGCACCTGTGATCAGTTTCAAATGCAATGGTTTACAAAAACTGCTATAATTTGGAAACCAATCTAAAAAGGATTTTCAAAAAACATTTTTTTTTGCACAAATAAAACTATCTTTTGACACAATAAAAATTATTTCCCCACTTTGCGTGCATCCCAGATATCTGCTTATATTTTGTTAAAAAAACAAGTCCTTACACATCACCCTGTAGATAATCATTAACCGTGTTATATGTCAATTGACCTACCCTACATTACAGTCCAATAATGGCTTAATGAAATAAAAAAAATGGTCAAATTGATAAAAGCGTTTAGAAAATATAACCATACAAAAATGACTATAGTTTTAGGTGAGTCGTTTCCAATTTCCACGAGTGTATTTACATTTTTATCGTGTTTATTACAATTTTCAGTTGTATATTGTTGAAGAAATGGGTCCATCGTATCTAGAACCGCCACAGTTTAACCTACAGGAATCTTATGACGATAGCAACTGCTGCTCACCACTAGTATTTATCTTGTCTGCTGGTTCAGATCCCATGGCAGGATTGGTGAGGTTTGCTGCCGATAAAGGCATAGACAAGACCAGTCTCATGACCATATCTTTGGGCCAAGGTCAGGTAAGATCAACAACGATATATTGGGAGTGAAGCGAAAGCCTTTACTACTTTTCTAAATATACCGGGTTTCCCATTTCATTTGACTAATGGCAATTAACATGGGCTATTACATTTCATTGAATTTTATATTCCCAGGGCACTCTATGAGAAATATTGCTAACGGAATCGATAGTACTGACTGTCAAACACTTCTGATTACCAAAATAGAGAAGCAAAATGCTTTTTTTATTAAAATATCAATAAAAATTCGTTTTAAGTTAATAGGTGTAGTTTACATAACCTTTTTAGAGACATTGTTAAACGTCATCTGGTGGACTAGTTGGTTGAGCGGCAGTGTTTCAAACTGAACCGCAAAATTTTGCAGGTTCAAATCCCGCCAGAGACAACTTTTTTTTTTACTTTTTCATTAATTACAAATTATTAGTGTTTACTTATTCGAATAAATATAGTTCATTGTCAGTACCTAGTTATTATTTTTGAAAGTCACAATATTTGCTTATCAAAAAAAAAATAAATAAAACATGTTTTAATTGGTTCGTCTTCTTTATCTTTTGCTAAAGCTACTATCTTATAAAATAAGTAATCAACAAGCAACATATTCAATGAAATGTAATAGCTTATGTTAATTGCTATTAGTCAAATGAAATGGGAAACCCGGTATATATTACTAAATCAAAATTATTGATTTTATTTGAAAAAATATGCTGATATACAGACAATTTTGGAACTGATAGCGCACTTACCGGAATTACATATTCTAGGGTCCGATTGCAGCCCAAATGATTAACACAGGCTTAGAGACAGGCCAGTGGGCTGTTCTGCAGAATTGCCACTTGGCAGAAAGTTGGATGAGAGAGCTAGATAGAATTTGCGACGAAGTCATCATTCCTGAAAATACCAACACCAATTTCCGGTTGTGGCTTACGAGTTACCCCAGTAGAGCCTTTCCGGTTGCTATCCTTCAAAACGGTATGCTGTCATCATTATAACAGGCTCTTTTTGTTTACCAACTTTAGATTTTAGGCGTTAAGATGACAAATGAGGCACCTAAAGGTTTAAGACAAAACTTATTAAGGTCGTATATGTCGGATCCCATTTCTGATCCTGAGTTTTATGACTCTTGTCCCAATACCAAGGCATTCCGAGCACTTTTGTTCGGTCTCTGCTTTTTCCACGGTTTGGTACAAGAGAGAAGAAAATTCGGACCCCTGGGATGGAATATACCATACGAATTCAACGAATCTGATCTCAGGATATGCGTTTTACAACTACAAGTAAATCACTACAATGAATAGTGGGATGATTATTCCTATTCCGTCATTTTTCAGATGTTCTTAACGGATTACGTAGATGTACCTTACGAAGCACTGACGTATTTGACAGGAGAATGCAATTACGGAGGCAGAGTAACTGACGACAAAGATAGAAGATTGCTGAACTCCCTACTTTCTATATTTTATATTCCTGAGACTGTCACAGTTCCAAAGTAATGAAAAGGTAGTGTTAAATTTTGAAGGTTTATAACATACAAATATCTTGCAGATATGCATTTTCACCGAGTGGGCAATACTACGTACCGACCGACACAAGTTATGAAGGCTGTGTTTCGTATATTCGATCTCTGCCCATCATACCAATGCCCGAGGTATTTGGTTTGCACGAAAATGCCGATATTACAAAGGACAATCAAGAGACTCAAATCGTGAGTTTAAATTATCGATAGAGTAACTCTAAAGTATACAGAATTGTTTAACTACCAGAATTATTGCTAATGTTCTTTTTCTATGCTTCAGTATTTACTTTCTCCAATAATTTTACAAAAATTATCACCTTTTAGGAATTACACTAATATTGTTATAATACACTTTTTACAGTTGTTATATGGTGTTTTGATAACACAAACTCAAATAACATCTGGCGGCGGTGGCGAAGATACACAGGATATGATTATTGATCTAGCCAACGACATTTTGGGGAAAGTCCCGAATGTTTTCGATATTGATGATGTCAGTAAAAAATACCCTGTGATGTACAGCAATTCAATGAACACAGTTTTAAAGCAGGTAGTATTTTACATTTAATTTACAAGTATAATTTTTATTAACTGTTATGGCCAATCAAATATAAACTTTTATTTCAGGAGCTAATCAGATTCAATAGGTTGGTTGCTGTGGTGAAGAGAACTCTTCGAGACATGATCAAAGCAGTTAAGGGACTGGTGGTGATGTCTTCTGAATTAGAAGAAACCTGTAACGCGCTGGTTGTGGGAAAGGTGCCTTCTGCTTGGGCAAGCAAGAGTTATCCCAGTTTAAAACCTTTGGGATCGTATATAGCGGATCTGATAACCAGGTACCATCGAACACAAAAATAAAGAAACAGGGAGTTGTTTGTGTGGGAAAATAGATGGAACATTAGTATGACTAATTCAAAAGAGTTGATTTACCTTTCGCTTTTTGGAGGGTCAAAATTTGTTTTGCATTTATGATGAGTTATTCCAGTTTAAAACCTTTGGGATCGTATATAGCAGATCTAATAACCAGGTACCATAGAACACAAAAATAAAGAAACGGAGTTGTTTGTGTGGGAAAGGGGATGGTATATTATTATATAGGCCTGTAGTATGACTAATTGAAAAGAGTTGATTTACCTTTTGCTTTTTGGAGGGTCAAAATTTGTTTTGCATTCATGATCACTATAAAGACTATATTTTATGACCTGATGAAATTAATGTTCTCTCAGATTAAAGTTCTTCCAAGACTGGATCGACAATGGAGCTCCAAATGTTTTCTGGCTGTCAGGTTTTTACTTTACCCAGTCATTCTTAACGGGAGTTTTACAAAATTATTCGAGAAAGCAGAGGCTGCCCATAGACTGGATCCACTTTGAATTTTACACGACAAATTTTGAGCAGGACACGGAAGATGTTCTAGCTGTAGGAGTTTACTGTAAGGTAAGCCAAAATTGTTTACGGGCTTGAGGTAATAAATAAGAATTTGATGAATATATGGTGGTTTTCTATTAATTATTTTGTTTAACCGTTATTTTAATTTGTGGATGCAGCAAGTCAGGGAAATTCAGGAATTTAGTGTTCTTATAGATGTAAGTAAAGAGAGTTTTTTTTAGTGTGTTCGAACTGAGGCGAGATACTTCGGTGTTAAATATTAAAAAATCACTATTAACGGATGATTGGTTAATGTTTAACAGTTACCTATGTGTATAAACGTTTCACAAAGTATTTTTGTATGTATGTATGTGTAACTATTTAAATAATCCATTAATAAATTTGAAACTGTTAATATTAGTAGTAATAGTAATATAATATTAAGGTTCTTTCCTCATTTTCTTACCAAAAAGATATTTAATTTTACTTTTATCAATATCATGTGTGTTGATGTACGTAATTTAAATCTGCACGTAATCTTTGTTCCCACAAAGAGTACTTATGCAGATAAGTACTAAAATAATCAAAAGTTATATTCCCATTTAATTTTTTTTCTCATACAGGGTCTCTTCTTGGAGGGCGCCAGATGGGATAGGAAGAAAAAAATGCTGAACGAGTCCTACCCGAAAATCCTCTTTGATGTAGTCCCGATAATGTGGTTAAAACCCGCCCAGATATCAGAGTATCACCCCCCACCATGCTACAACTGCCCAGTGTACAAAACAAGTGCCAGAAGGGGCGTGCTTTCAACAACTGGCCACTCGACTAATTTCGTGATGTATACTACGTTTGATTCCGATTTGCCTGAGAAGCACTGGATCAATAGGGGAGTTGCTGCGCTGTGCCAACTCGACGATTAGACTACTTCTAGGATTTACACGTCTTTTATATGCTATAATATATATGCTATTGTAAATATATGCTTGTAAATAATTTTATAAATACAATTTTAAACCATATTCCTTGTTGTTATATTGACAGATTCTACATGAATATTTGCACAACATTAATTATTAAGAGTTGATTTATTTATTTTGTCAAGGTCGACGAGCGAAGAGAGTGTTATTCAGAACTTATCCATAATAAAATTTGGGGATGTTCAACATACATGTACAAATGTGGTAGTGCAAAAAAAATTTTTTGCCGGGTTCTGAAAACTATTTAAAAATTTTTAACTGCACGCCGCTGGATACTGGTCCACTGTAATGGAGTGACCCTGGGACTGACAATGCAAATTGGCGATGTCACATATAGCAAGAAAAAAACTTCGGAAGTTCTGAGTATACCGACACCCGGCGCAAAAAAGATTTGCAGCGTTTTTACTTTAAAATAAACTGAAAGATAGATAGATGTGACCAAAGTGACGTGTCTTTAAAATTAATAAAATTTTGTATCACTAATTTTGAAGAATTGCGCTACTTGACTACTAGGTATTAGAAACATGAAATTTATAAAAAATTTGCACAAACCTTGTTACAAAAGCTTGTTCGAAATTTTGTCCCTCGACTTGTACACACTTTTGGGCACGCCTTATCCAATTTTGCCGCACTAAAGCGAATGTTCCTCCTGGTGACTTGTACTTATTCGCGGATTTTCATGGACCAAATTCAACACTTGTTCTTCAGCTGCTAAAATACGTTGTGGTCGTCCCGGGCCACCATCTCGTCTATGATTTGCACGTAAATTACCAGTATCACGGCCACGTTGTACCACTGCCGTATAAGTTGTATAATTTGGCGTGTGTCGATTGGGAAATCGTTCCGCATACAAGTGCGAAGCTGCCAATCAATTTTGTCCAATTTCGCCATAAATAAGAATCATGTCCATTAACTCAGCATTACTGTACACATGAGCCATTTTGAAAATTTTACAGTTTAACACTCCTACGATAAATAAAACACCGGCACTAAGAGAGCGACACAGATAGACTGATGACTGATAGACAATAGAGATATTATCCCCACTCCAACTCTATTTTCGCTCGGTCTTAACCAGGCGTTCCAGGTACAAAAACTTGCTTTACTGTTTTTTGTAGGAATGTGGTATATCAGATGTCGTTAAAGTACAGTTGCCCATCTACGTAGTCCTTTATAATAGTATAACTTTAAACATTGTTTACGGGAAATCCTAAGACTTTTATTATAAATTTTTTTGGTGATATCGATTTCTTATTTAAGGATGCACATATCCTCAAAGTTTTAGAGATAAGTTCTGAATAACCCTGTATAAATAACATGTCACAGAGAGTAACTTGAAGAACGTTTATTAAAAACAATTTTTATATGTATAAATATAATATGTATATATTGACTATAATGTTTGAATTAATTGATATATTGCACTTTAAGAAGAATATTTGGCACACTTTAATACAACATGGCACAAGAGAAAAATGTTGTCAGCGTGGCACATACTGGTAAAGACGTAAATATGTCACATAATCTATTGACTAGCGATTATTAATATTTATAAAATGGCATCACTACGAATTCTTTTTGTAACTCGAGAAATGATGTACATCAACGTCAGATCCCGCTGGGCCTGCAGAAGCTAAAATTAAAATATTACGTTTCTCCCCCAATCGCGTTTGATTTTATAATACTTACAAGCCAAAGAAAATCTCGATATATCTGAAAATTTGTTGAATAAGTATAGTTGTAACAAAAAGTATAAAGTGATTTTGCTTTACCTCGAATAAAATCATCTTGCGAGTCTCTAAATCGTGGTATACCTTGCTGGGATGTGATCGGATCAAGCTTACGGCCATCTTGAAGGTTATATTGCCACTCTGAAAGAAAAGATTAAGACATTACGACATTCAGACATTAATTTTACGGTCACAAGGTGCGCTTCACTTTTTCCATCTCCAATCTACCGGGATATCAAAAATTATCTTGGTCAAGGGTGGTTGTGGAATGTAAAACGTGTGTCTTACTTTAAATTTGAAATAATTATGTCACTGTCACACTGACATCATCAATAACCTACAAATTTCATACCTATTTATTCCAGTTGTAAAACAATAATGAACTACAAATTATGAAATAACGGTTTAGAAAAACTAAATTACAGTAATTGTTGGAAATGCCCCCGTTTTGTTCGATGCACAAGTTGACGCGCCTCCTCATGCTGTGAAAAGCGTTTTGCAGCATTTCTGGCGTTATGGTTGCACATTGCTGAACAATTCTTTGTTGCAGTTCTTGCAAATTATTTACCGGAGTTGCGAAAATCTTGTTTTTTAAGTAAGGAAATATAAAATACTCCATAATTGTCAAACAAGGTGATCTCAGAGGAAACTCAACTTCTGTATGCAAACTTATCAGCCGGTCATCAAAAAACTCGCGGAGGAAAGCAATATTTTCTCGTGTAGTATGTGCTGTTGCACCGTCATGCTGGAAATAACCGTACCGAAGTTCATCATCGTTTAACTGTTGCACAAATTCAGCCAAAAAGTTGTGTCTGTACCTTTCTGCATTGACGGTGAAATCGAAATTGGCCCAATTATTCTTCTGCGAGAAACTGCCATCCAAACACCAATTTTTTGAGCGATTCAGTAAAAACATGAGGGTTATCATTGCCCCACATTCGCATATTTTGAGAATTGATGTATCTCGAAAGGTGGAACCACGCTTCGTCAGAAAAAAAGTTAAGTCCAGAAGATCGTCATTCACTAAATTATTGACAAACCAATGGCAGTAAGCAAGGCATCTGGGGTGGTCTGCGGGCAGAAGAGCTTGATGTGCTTGCATCTTATATGGATGCATGTTCAAGTCTTTCTTTAAAATCTTATGACATGTTCCATAAGAAAGTCCAATTTCCTGAGAAAGACGTTTCAAAGGTTTTGCGGGCTCCTCTTCCATACGTTGACGAACGTCATTGACAACTTCTTCTGTACGAACTCTTGGTCTACCAGCACCTTTTTTATGAGTCACACAACCAGTTTCGCGAAACACTTCAACACAATTTGTAAGGCACGCATAAAAATTGTCCGGTAATATTGCCACGTTTGGGAAGTGCTCTCGAAAATTGTCCAAACACAAATGTTGACTGTATTGCCAATTTCCATTAACTAGCGCACCCGTTCGAAAATAGGCTTCAATCATGAAAATTTTGTGGTGTGTGGTAAGAGGCATGATTCAAAAACTGGATTAGAAAATTTCAGCACAATGACTTGACAGATTCTGACACAACAAAACATATTCAAAAATTTAAAGTAAGACACACGTTTTACATTCCACAACCACCCTTGACCAATTTTTGATATCCCGGTACTTGTTATCTTTACATTTTACAATTTAAGGAAAAGATCCGCTAACCTTACTTTACTTACCTCCTTTCGTTATTAACGATATATTTTGCAGCAAGAATTCCTTATCTCGGGATTCCCACAACAACATCTCCCTGTAAATCGCAACGATGCCCCGTTGAGCTTGAGCTTTTGCCCTTAAAAAGTAAACTCTTCCGCTAAAAAACAAATCTCGAGTTAACCACACAAAACAATAATTCTTATATAGAAAAAAAAAAAAGAATAATTACCATAACGCTATCAAAACTAGTGCTATAAACCCTGGCTTGGTAACAAAGAGTAAAATCGTCCAGATTTGATTGTCCTTCCTTAACTGTAAAATTCCCAACGTAACGATTTCATAAATATAGTCATAATGCCTGAACGGGCCACAGTTGGTCGTAGGCGTGCTAAAATTAATAAAACACAAAATTACTCAGTAAAAGAAAACACTCGATCACACCTACGAAGTAATGATGTATCCTAGGAGAGCCATTACCAACAGCAAACTGAGGAAGGACATCATCAAGAACCACGTGGTGGTTTGGGCCGCTCTCCAACTTTTGGAAGGGGGTCTGCAGAACTTCAGAACAAGAATTTTCCTAACGTACCACATTATAAAGAGCTTAATGGATACTATGACTGCTAGGAATGGCGAGAAGAACAGTCCGACCCAGAAGAGGGTTTGGTTGTAGATTATTTGCATGGTGTGATAGGCTATGTCAAAATGTAGGTTGTCGTCAATGAATAATCTAAAAAAAAATGTAATTTTAAACAGTTTATCAGATGCTATTCATACGAATCAAATAAATAATTGAATACTCAATACGTTGATATAGGGTTTGGCGAATTTAGCTCTAATAGTAAGGGAGATTACGTATATTTCCCTTACTATTCTTATAAAGAGTGTGCCATACACATAATATGTTAGAAAAATAATAATGGTCCGTCGCTGGCCTACAGAGGTATAAAGTCTTTCTCCAACACAATCCTCGTGTAGTAAACAAGTTATTTATTATGTACTTACCTGCAAAAACAGAATGAAACTAGATCAAGTGTAGGTGAAACTATTATGGAGAATATGAAGTCAAACAAAATCAATCTGTATGTCTCTTGACCAAGTGACGTCTCCCAACATTCCTAAAAAATATAAAAAGCTAACAAAATTATATAGAAAGGTATAAAAGAGAAACTTACAGTGTCCGGGGTTTTTAACCAAAAGCTCACTAGAACTCCAATAATAACAAATCCCAAGATAAACATCCTCAGAAGGGTAAGAAACAATTTTGTTTTTGGAGTCTTGTAGCCTTCATATCTAATTATGAAACACAAGCAGTTTTCAAATTCACTCGGCATTTGTCACTTGTCGCAAAAAATTATTAAATTTGTTGGAATTTCACATATTACATACATATAACTATATATATTATATAAATATAAATTTTGGCATAAAATTATAACGTATTTATACTTTCAATGTTCAGTGAACATCTACAGTTTGAATCATCTGGGGATATCTAATATATCTAAACAGACATCCTACGGACATCCAAATTAAAGACAACATTAATTGTGGATGCCATGGACAAAAAATTATAATACATTTTCAAAAGTGGGGACATCTGTTTTATATTATAGAACCTAGTAGCATTCAATGTTCAGTGGACATAAATTGTATATCTAAACAGACATCGTACGGACATCCGAACTGAATATAAGATTAATTGTGGATGCCATGGACAAAAAATTATAATACATCCTCAAAAGTGGGGACATCTGTTTTATACTATAGAACCTAGCAGCATTCAATGTTCAGTAGACATAAATTGTATATCTAAACAGACATTCTACGGTCATTCGAATTGAATACAAGATTAATTGTGGATGCCATGGACATCCTATGGAGAAAAAATTATAATACGTTCTCAAAAGTGGGGACATCTGATTTATATTATGGAACCTAGCAGCATTCAATGTTCAGTAGACATAAATTGTATATCTAAAGAGACATCCTATGGACATCCGAATTGAACATAAGATTAATAATTGTGGATGCCATGGACATCCTAATGGAAAAAAATTATAGTACATTCTCGTAAGGGAGCACATTAGTTTTATATCATAGTGCCTAGTAGCATTTAATATTCACAGGATATCCACAGAAAGTCCGAGTCATCCAGGTGTGTTCAGTACATCTGGAAGAAGATGTTTATTACACCAATTGTGGATGTTACGAGAGAAAAGGGACATTGGGACATTCATTGTATACCCATACAATGGATGTCTTTAATATTCCAATGTGTATGCTCAATGGATATCCATAGGACTATATAGCGCTACTAGGATCGCTGTGATTTCTTGGTCACAAATATACAATTTTCTGATAAGGCAAAAATAGGATTGATAGCGAATGCTGCCAATTTAAAAATTTTAAAAATAACAGGCTCACACCATATTCAACTTACTTTATAACCCAGCTGAAGACAGTAGGCAACACAGTCATAATAACGTTAACAGCAAGCGCCGAGTAAATGGGCGTCCATTGTTCCTTTTCCGACTTGTCCATTAAGAACCACATTAAGTAACCACTTCCAGCAAGCGAAATGAGCACCAGAATGTTCATCATTAGCTGTATGGTCCTCGTCCAAAAGACAACTATGCACGAATCTTTCCGAGACTCATACATTTCCTCAAATAGTAGCTCCTTAAATTTGTATTTATCAAAGTTCCGGTAAATACCATACTGTTACTTCTTAAGATTAGTTTGCGTGAGAGGAACATTTGCATTGTAATTAAAAAATAGTACAAACTTCCATAAAAAAAAATCGCTGCTTTGTTAAGCAAATCTTTTATCAAGACCGATTCCATTTTCAGTGAAATTGGAACTGCATCGGCGAAATTTGCATATAAATTGATGCCGCTATTTTCGATTTCTAATTTTTGACTAAAAATTCATAATCCGTGACGCTGGAAACTCCTGGATACTTATTTTTAATAGAGTCAAAACTATAAATAGCTAAATTCAATAACCACATGAGCGTTACTAAGAGAAAATTGGTCTGATAAAATATATATTTGCACATACCTTTAATTCATTGTAGATAGCACGTGATTTAAGCCTCGCAGCGTCTTCTGTTGCAATGTTGTAATCCCAACCACAAAATATTTTGTTAGCAAAGACATTTTTCAAACCGCCTTCGGTTTCGATGAAACTACGACGATAATCCACAGCAACGCTAGAAATGGAGACGCGTTAACTGATATCACCAACTAGTAGGAATAAAATAAAAAATATTTAGTGAGAGAGGTATTAAGTTTATTTGGAAAAAATCTGGTGGATGGAAAGTGATCTAACCTAAATTGCTGTAAAATGAAATAAATAAGAGGAAAAAAAAAACAAACCTAACGCTTAAAACAGCGAAACAAAATATATACAGGCAGACCATAGTAAATAAATACGCATCAGGCATACTGTAGGCCAATGGGGATTGGCTAATGGATTCATTTGTGTAAAAACCATAATAAAGAAAAGTGTTTGTCAGATGTCCCTAAAAAATAAAAAATAAAAAAATAATAATAATAACAAAAATTCTAATACCTACAGACAGGAAGTGAGAGAAAAAGCATATTATAGCAATCAATAGTTTCCATTAATATACAGGGTGTTAATTAAACATGCGGCAAAAATTGAAGAGGTCTATTCTAAGGGCTTGGACTATTCTAAGGGTATTTTATCCTTTGATGATTTTTGAAAAAGCGCTTTGTTGCGAAGATATAGGGCGAAAAAAATTTTCAACAAATCCAATTTTGGTATTTTTCACATTATTAATGTAGGTGAAATAAAAGCATGGCGCACTACACTGGACGTATGAAGTAAAAGACATGTAAGAAAAAGAAGTTGTTTTTTCTTACCAACATTCCGTGATACTTCGGAGTGATTATTTTGTATGTTTTTGTAGTTTGTATGTGTCACATTTGTTAAGATTGATTGACGTTTGGCTAGTTGACATGTAAACGGTTGTTAGTGAAGTCCTCTATCATGGCTCGCTATACGAATGCCGAGATGGCTGACATGCATTTTATTTATG
The DNA here is from genome assembly GCA_963924545.1 of Pogonocherus hispidulus. Taxonomy (NCBI): domain Eukaryota; kingdom Metazoa; phylum Arthropoda; class Insecta; order Coleoptera; family Cerambycidae; genus Pogonocherus; species Pogonocherus hispidulus. The sequence goes on from OZ004698.1 coordinate 1,595,526, forward strand.
GACTTGCTGATGGCAATGCATTAGAAGCTAGGCGACTGTACATTGAACGATTTCCTAACCACATTGCTCCCGATAGAAAAATATTTCAAAGTATTCATCAACGTCTTCGAGAAACGGGAACATTGAAGCGAAGTGGATCAGGAAGGCCATGGACTGTAAGAACGGTAGACGTAGAAGAGAATGTGCTGGACATGATAGAAGAAGATCCAGGTACTTCTATGTGAAGAATTGTAAATACTTGGAATGTAAGTAATTGGACTGTTTGGAAAATTCTGAGAGATAATTTGTTGTACCCATACCACATTCAACGCGTTCAGGCACTTCTTCCTGCGGATTTTGCTCCACGTATTGCACTTTGTCAATGGCTTTTGCACACATTAGTTGAAATCCCTCAACTACTTACACTGATTCTTTTTACCGATGAAACCAGTTTCTCACGAAATGCAATAAGGAATTTCCACAATAACCATGTGTGGGCTGACGAAAAGCCACATGAGATTTATGAAGATCAGTTTCAACATCAGTTTTCGTTGAATGTTTGGGTTGGAATTGTGGGTGACTGGCTACCGGCGAAGTATACCGCAACTTTTTGGAACAAACGCTACCTCAGTTTCTGGGGGTGTACCATTGGCTACAAGACAGACAATGTGGTTTATGCATGATGGTGCACCACCTCATTTTAGTGTAGTTGCTCGAGAGTTTTTAACAGCAACATACGGAGATCGCTGCATTGGTCGAGGTGGACCTCACGTATGACCTGCTCAATCCCTGGACTTAAACCCCCTGGATTATTTCCTATGGGGCCAGCGAAAGTCATTAGTTTATACTATGAGACTACTAGTCTATGAGGAGAAGATTGGATGGTTGAATCCGAGCTGGAGGTAGTCATTTTGAACAATTCTTGTAGGCTCAGAAATGTTGCATGTAATTTTTAGTTAATTTTAATAAATTGTTATTTGTTGAAAATTTTTTTCGCCCTATATCTTCGCAACAAAGCGCTTTTTCAAAAATCATCAAAGGATAAAATATCCTTAGAATAGTCCAAGGAATAACCTAATTTTTGCCGCATGTTTAACTAACACCCTGTATAAAATTATATTTTGTTTCTTTACTTTTAGAATGTCCTCTTACCTGTCCGGTAAAAATATCCTCTACATCTAAACCTTCCATGAGAGACCCATTCCTTGACGTAAAAATAATTTGAGGCACAACTATAAAGGAAAACGATATGAGAGCCATAGACACATTCAAAATGAACATCCACCGTAAGAATTTGAAGAACGATGCCACGCCCGAACCGAATTTGCCCTCGATTTGTTTCACAGTGCTATACCATAATTCAAACATGCTTGCTAGGTTTTTCATACTTAACTTAAACTAAAAAAATAAATAAAACTATTTGTAAAGTTTACGATAAGAGACAGGCTACAGAAAATAAAGGAATGTACTATGCAGATGGAATACTATCTACAATATACACAACTACGAATAATACTAAACACTGCTCAAGATCCTCCATCTGCAAACATCTCGTGTGAGTAAAAATTAAAACAAACTGTAAGTGGAAGAATGTAAAAATGTTTCATTGTTTTCAAGCAATCTGTATTTTGATGCCAACTTTGTTAAGAAAAAATATAGCACATTTATATTTATATAACGCGTTTGCAGATAGAGGAGGTATAGAATAGTACAGTATTCTATTTCGTTTTCTTACCTTTGAGAATGTGAAACTCATCCTATATTTGAACATTTTGTAACAACCCAAAGGTTTCCGTTTAGATTTCTGGGTGACAGATTTTGATAGTTTATCTTTGACGCATCTTTTCAAGGTTAGGCATTGCGGCATATCACGCAAAGTCTCTCTTAAAAAATAAAACAATCAAGGTCAATTAAAGAAAAACAAAAAAAAGTAGTTAAGAAAAAAGTTATCCTGATATCCTGTTAGATGTACCTCCAAAACTGATAGGAATTTAAATTTGAAATTTTGACAGATGCCATTTTAGCAGGAGATATATTTTTTAAAGATATTTTCGGTTGTGGCCTGCTTCCGGTTATACCGGAAGTCTATGTCAACTTGCTTATTTTAAACGAAACATCCTATATATTTTTGCAGTTCCGAAAATAGCATAAAATTCTGAGTCAAAAATATGTAACATACCCTATAGCTAAACCCAGCCGTTTCGGATATGTGGGGTCATCATCAAGTAAGGGACTTTAAAGTCCCTTATAAAGTCTTATATAGCAGTCTTATATACACGGTGGGCCATTTTAATCTATGCACCTGAAAAACTCAGTAAGTTCGCATCCTATCAAAAAATGACCTTTATAAAAGTTGTAGGATACAAAGGGGGTCAAACAATAGTGACCTTGAATTTGACCTTCAAGCTGACCTTCAAGGTCAAATCAAGGTCAACTTGAGTTTTTTAAATGGAAACCCCTATTTTTTACACCGGAATCGGAAAGGGCGGGAAATTTTACGTCCGAACATGCTCTCAGGTCATCTGACCTCGATGACCTCAAAGGTCAGATGAAGGTCATAAATACGAAATAATCGGATGGCTATGAAAAATCTTAGGTAGGGTATTGCCGAAAAAGTAAAGGTCATTATTTAAGTAATTTTTAACGTGAAATTCAGTGGTGACCTTTATTTTGACCTTGGCAGTGACCTTCAAGGTCAAATCAAGGTCAACTTGAGTTTTTTAAATGGAAACCGCTATTTTTTACACCGGAATCGGAAAGAGTGGGAGATTTTACGTCCGAATATGCTCTCAGATCATCTGACCTCGATGACCTCAAAGGTCAGATGAAGGTCATAAATATGAAATAATCGGATGGCTATGAAAAATCTTAAGTTGGGTATTGCCGAAAAAGTAAAGGTCATTATTTAAGTAATTTTTAACGTGAAATTCAGTGGTGACCTTTATTTTGACCTTGGCGATGACCTTTAAGGTCAAATAAAAAATAAAAGGTGCTTATGAGGTCAAATACTGGTGACCTTGAATTACACCTTGAACTAAAGCTTTGTTGTTTCTTGCATTTACTTTTAGCGTATTTTATTATAGCGTATTTTAGCGTAATATTTCATATTTATGACCTTCATCTGACCTTTGAGGTCATCGAGGTCAGATGATCTGAGAGCATATTCGCACGTAAAATCTCCCACTCTTTCCGATTCCGGTGTAAAAAATAGGGGTTTCCATTTAAAAAACTCAAGTTGACCTTGATTTGACCTTGAAGGTCAAATTCAAGGTCACTATTGTTTGACCCCCTTTGTATCCCACAACTTTTATAAAGGTCATTTTTTGATAGGATGCGAACTTACTGAGTTTTTCAGGTGCATAGATTAAAATGGCCCACCGTGTATAAAGTCCTATATATTCTTATTTAAAGTCTTATAAGAAATTAAGCTACTAGCAAAAAGTAAATGGAATCTACTTGCTTCAATAATTGGATTTTACTGTATCTATGGAAAACAAAAGAATTGTCTTGCCAACTGCTGATACAAGTGTCAAACGTAATAATTGCGATTTAGAGAATTGTTATCAAAATAAAACTCATGTAAACGTAAATTGAAACGATTTAAACTTTAATAACATGTATCTACAAACAAGAATTAGTTTAGTAAAAAATATGGTGTTTAGAACACGACCAACAACGCTGGAAGAATTAAAAGACTCTATTAGGGAGTAAATTGCTGTAATTCAACTAGAAATGCTGAATAATGCTGTGTACAATTTGAAGGAATGGTTGGTGATTGTACAACAGCAAAATGGAAGACATATTGAACATTTGTGTTAACCACTGTTGGACATAAGAAATCCCATTATTTAGGCAATCGAATTTCTTTCACATCCTGTTATTAACTTAATTTGTTAAAAATACATAAGCTGAAATACATCCTTTACTTTATGATAACCTTGTATTTGACATTTTATAAAAAAATTGACAGGTACAAGAGTTCGCGAGTACCTTTATAACTTTTTTCGTTTAGCATGGGTTTATTTGAAAAAACCCATATATAGTATCAAAATATTATGATAATTAATACGACGTAATATGAAACTAATATTAAAAATAAAATAAAACAAATCTGAACAGATAAATCCATTAGACATTCTTTAAATGAAAACATTATTAAAATTTGAAGTGCATGTTGTTATAACAAGTTTTATTTTTCCTTAATTCTGTAAGTGTAAAAAAAACGAACAAGGTGTAAGAGAATGAGAAAATACGAAAGCTATTACCTTCTTAGCTCCTCAGATGTAGGGGAATCTTCCATCAACAAGGCATCTTGCTCCATTTTAGCAACTATGAGATCTGCATGATTTTCGATAGATTCTGCCATATTACCTAAATTTCATTAATTAATACACAACTCGCTTCCTAATTTTTGGAGGACAGTTAATAACATCTATACCTAGATCTATATGAATAGGTTAAAAGAATTTTGAAAAGTGCAAGTGCAAGTTATTATCGATGGAAGTGGACTAACAGTAATTTAACAATTTGAAAGGAAAATTGAAAATAATATACAGGGTGTCCAGTTAGTGTTCCCTCGGAAGATTGTACAAAAACGGCTAACATTATAAAAAAACTTTCTTAACAAAACTTTTAATATTTCATCTTAACTACAACGTAAAATTATTTAGAATTATACAAGGTGTCACAAAACCGAGTTACACAAGAAAGTATAATTTTTTTTAATGGAACACCCTGTATATTTTTTCATTTTTGGATTCTACAAAAAATTCTAAACACATTTCATGTAGGATGTCCTATACCTATCTTCAACTGTTTTTGAAATATTGACAGGTGAATATTGACATTTTTGCAACTGTGACACCCTGTAAAATCTAAGCGGTTTGAGATCAAGCAAAATGGTTTCCACATTCCTATCTTAACTTTTCGTAAGCTATCGTTTGGTACTAATTTCAAATTTATACAGGAATCAAAAATTTTCAAAATTTTCAGAAAATTTTAAATAATTCTGAAATTAGTACCAAACGATAGCTTATGAAAAGTTAAGATAGGAATGTGCAAACCGTTTTGCTTGATCTCAAACCGCTTAGATTTTATAGGGTGTCAAAGTTGCAAAAATGTCAATATTCACCTGTCAATATTTCAAAAACAGTTGAGGATAGGTATAGGACATCCTACATGAAATGTGTTTAGAATTTTCTGTAGAATCCAAAAATGAAAAAATATACAGGGTGTTCCATTAAAAAAATTATACTTTCTTGTGTAACTCGTTTTTGTGACACCTTGTATAATTCTAAATAATTTTACGTTGTAGTAAAGATGAAATATTAAAAGTATTGGTAAGACAGTTTTTTATAAAGTTAGCCGTTTTTGTACAATCTTCCGAGGGAATATTAACTGGACACCCTGTACTATATGATAGCAATAAAGCTATATTTTCTAGTGATTTTTTTTAAACTTTTCCATTATTCTATTTATTTTCAATAAGTACACTATTTAACAGGTACAAGTACCCAACTACTGAAAAGGATGGTATGCAATAAAAATATGAAAAAGAAATACATTACAATAGAGAGTTTTTGAACCCCTTAAAATTTACGTTATCGTTATGGTTATTCTGAGCATGCGCAGTGCCGAAAATTATACTATTTTTGGCACTGCACATGCGCAGAATAACGATAACGACGTGCTGAAATTTAAGGGGTTCAAAAATTCCCTAATAATAATCCAAAATACAAATATACAGCATTTACACAACATATACATATATAAAAGAATTAAAAATAATTAAATGAAATATTAAAATGAGAGTGCAAAAATGAAGATAGAAAAAGTAACAACAATTTTAATTGTTGTACATATAATGTTTCAAAATTAAAGTTGCAGTTGAAAATATCTATTAAATTAATAGAAACATTACAGTAGTTGGTAAAAACCATATGAAGAGGAGAGTATTGTAAGTAAATTACTACGTGGTGTGGGTAGATTAAAAGTTAAACTGCCCCATGTCCTGAATCTTGGAACACCATAAAGATAAATTATTCTGTAAATTACGCAGTGCAGTGCAGAAAAACCTGGCCGAAATATTTTCGTTTAATTCCAAGCTTGGCAACAGAATGTCTCCTAAGTAACTCACTATGTGGAAATCCAATAAAGGGGTAAACAACACCACGCTGAACTGAGTCTTATTGATGGGTACCCCACAGTGAGAGTACCACACCAGAGCCAGAGAGGCCTGAGCCTTTGGAGAGAGAGGCCAGATGGGCAACATACAGACTAAAGCAGGCAGCTTTTAACATGCCGCAGTCTGACACCATGGAGCGCAATAGGCTGCTGGATGACATGGAAAGTCACAGTATCCTGGAGATGATTTCAGATGTCATGCCTGCAAAGACCAACCTTGAACTGCCCTTTCACATTCTCTTCCCAGGAAGAGATGAGTGGGATCGGAATAAGGCTGACCTATTAAGGGCAGATAGTTGTTGGTTTACAGACGGATCCAAAACACCCATGGGAGTTGGAGCCGGAGTATATAGTTGCAACCCAACGGTGAAAATATCTTCATCCCTTGGCAGTTATGCAACTATATTTCAGGCAGAAATTTATGCCATCGAATTGTGTGTACAGAGGCTGGAACAAAGGCAACTTACACGCAAATCGATAAAAATCTTCTCAGACAGCCAAGCAGCTCTTAAAGCTCTTGGTTCCTACCGTTGCAACTCAAAAACGGTATGGAGCTGCCAGCAGGCACTTGCTCAATTGAGCAGAAAAAATAGAATAACTCTGGTCTGGGTCCCAGGCCATTCTGGCCATGAGGGGAATGAGGCAGCCGACTCTCTAGCTAGGGAGGGTGCTGCTTCTGAATTTGTCGGACCAGAACCGGTGCTTGGCATATCCTCGAGTACTGCCAAAGCAACGCTCTTGACCCGGGCTGAGGAGCAAATCCTCCAGTACTGGCAGGAACTACCACGATTAGTTCATTCGAAGGCGTTTATAATAAACCCTTCAAAAACAAGAACTAAAAAACTTCTAGAGTTAAGCAGGTTTCACCTACGAACTCTAATTGGCCTATATACGGGCCACTGCCGTTTAAAATATCATCTGTGCAAATTCGGCCTAGCAGAAGATGCTGAGTGCCGCCTATGCTTAGAAGATGATGAAACGGCAGAACACATATTGTGCACCTGCCCTGCTGGGGAAAGGATCAGATACTCATTATTTGGCAAAGGACAACTTCTGCCAGAGGATCTGAACAAACTCTCACCCAATAAGGTGATCAGCTACATTAAGAAGCTGGACCTGTTGGGTGAAATATAAGTAAGTGTGAGCCACAATAGACCACATGGTCGCGGTGGAGGGTCTGGTTTTCGGCCCACTCACTTTTGAACCTAACCTAACCTAACCACACCAGAGCAGTAATCTCATGTTTAGATCTAATAAAGCCAAAACAGAGAAGTGTCATTACGTTGGTGTTTGTAAAGCCACAGAAATTATGAACAATACATCCATATGCTCTACTAGCTTTAGAAATAATGTTGTCAATGTGAATATTATCAATTCAAATACAACATCAAGAATACGGAATGTTTTTGGTCTATTTACACAAAAAAAATACCTAAATCTTTCGACAAAGGCTTGTAAAGCTTAGGTGGTTGATTGTAAAGTTTTGTCTGCGGCTTGGAGATTTGTACGATTAGTTGATTTTTCAACAAAAAACTCGACAATCCCTAAATGTATTTAGTGAATGCCACTTTTTGAGTTGAAGTCTTTCCAGATTGGCTTGTTTTTCGCCCTGATAATTATTGCATACCTTGTCCAGAAAAAATAGTAGGTACCTACTTTCCAAATGTGATTCCATATTTCACATTTCCAATTCTGAAATATCACATGTATTTAGGTAATAAACCTCACCATGATTTCTTTAAAGAAGATATCAGTTAATAAAGCTGTCTTTAGTTGATAAACCATAAATTACATACTTTGCACGAGTGAGATTATACAAAACTGAATTTTATCTAATTTTTCTATCAGTCAATCTTATATTTTTATCCTGAGCCACAAATCTGTTATCTTAAATTAGAGGTAGGTAGTTAAAAATTATGGATGTAAATAGATAAAATATAGAAGTGTTGAAAATGGTTTGAGAATAAAAAAGAGAGGAAAATATATATTTTCTGAACATATTATATTAATGTCTGCAACGTATTTGGAGTACATGTGTATGATTCGTTGTAGTTTCTTTTGAGATTATTATTTTATAGGTGGTGTAATTCCAAAAGAAACAATGAAAATATTATATTGTTTCCCGTATGTCTATCAATGAGTATACAGGGTATCTTTAAAACATATGTACTTATATCATTATGTATCATTATATATCATTTCTGACAGACTATCAATCAAGGAATCAAGGGAAAAGTTATAACAAAAATAGTTTCTATACAATTCCCACAAGTTGTTTTGGGTTAAAACACTCTCATGAATCAATATTGTATAAAAATATATGAACACTATATAAAAAGTACAAATAACTATGACACATTATTTTATAGATACAATTTATAATACATAAAATGTTGACTTAAATACCTGCAGGTTTATGCCAATTTAACGTTCTTGCCCTCGTACCACCAATCCTTGCTTCAATAGCACTATCTACATTGTTTCTCTCATTATTACTTAAACGATTTCTATGCATGGAGTGCACCCTATTTGTATAACTGATATCTTCCTCAATATTTCTTTGGTCGCCCATAGGACCAAGTTCCACATTTTCAAAATAATTATCATCCAAACTTTCATCATCGTCATCATTTCTAGACTGTAAATTCTCCATTGGAATGTTGCTACGCTGGTTAAAAGCTGTTCTAAGACCTCCAGTTGACGGAGCTCTTTGAGAATCACCTCCTTGAAACTCTACTGTCCATAACGGAGTCCGCTGATAGTAAACCGGTTTCCTATACAAAGAAATGTGTCAGTTTATTAAATATCCAACATAATTCACATACTTATCCATTATTTGAGCAAGTAATTCACTACCGCATTTAATGTTAATTGAACAGAATATAAACAACTATAAATATTTGTAGAATAAAAGATAAGATAAGGATAAACGTATAAAGCCAATTAATCTACAAGATTTAATATCCTGGTTTCTAGCATTTAGATATGAGAAGAATAGTAATTAGTCATTTAATTACCTAAATTGTCCTCTTTGTTTTAAAGCACAGAATATCTATAAGATTTTAAAGTGGGCAGACTTTTTCAATTATTTTAGGAATAGTTTGAGGTTATAATGGTTATAATCTCGTAATTAATCTATGGTTATAATGTTTTAGATTTTAACTGTTCTGTGGTTTTAGACACAGAACAGGTAAAGGAAAGGGTTTTAGATGACAGTAGTGACAATTCAGTCAGAGCCGTAGTAAGGCTATTTAAATAATAATATGGGTGGGAAGACCAAAGGGCAAATAACTGGATTAAATACCTTTTTATTATTTTATTTTTTATTGTTTTGTAATAATATGTATATATGATATCTATATACTCGTATATATCTTCATGAATGAAGCATAGTATTAAGATTTTCTTCGATTAGGTACTGGGCCATGAAAATATGAAACTATTTCAAGTGTTGTTAATTTATTAAAAAATAGCTATTATCACAGATAAAATAGCTACGCAAACTACGCTTGCGTAGCTATTTTATCTGTGCTATTATCTAAACATTTTTTTCCTTTCATTTTATTAGAACAAGTTTATTGGTATTTTCGAACATTCATAAACATTCATATTATATTTTTCTTGGAATGTGCTATCTTATAAATAAAAACAAGAAAATATATATAGTTACTCGACTGAAATTAATATTAATATTCTCTTTGCTAATATATTGGTAGGTTCAAGAGGTTTACTAATTAAATAACGTGGAGCAACATATTTGCTATTGATATTATATCTTTAATTATAGTGGATTATATTATACGGTTGTTTTAAAATGGCTGATTAAGTTTTAATCATAATAATAATAATAATAATACAAAATAAGGGACAAAAAAATCCTAAAAACGATCCTGTTCAATTTTCACTTGTAAATATCGATAATGCAGATAGCTTGAGATAAATTTCTTTACATTGCAGTAGGTGGCGCAACAGAAAGAAAAGCCAATGAATGGTTCCTTTTCGGGATCGACCATGACGTTTTTGTGTTGCGTTACTGTTTGACAGATGGTGGTAAGAATGGAAAAAACACGCGATGTCTGTTTTTACGACATCCCCACGCATAGATAATAGAGGGTTTAGATAGGCAACTCCCATTATATGACTTGATACTGCATTTAGCGCTATCTGCCGAGAAATCCGCTCCTGTTTATACTGCGCGGAGGGTTCAGGATTGTTTAAAATTTTACTGCAATTATTATTAGGCCGGATTTCATAATAAAAAATAAAGGAGATTTAGTTAAAGTTGCTTTTAAATACGTTAGATACTATTATTGAGACATAATAGTGTCAATAATAGTATCCAAGGTATTTAAAAGCAACTTTAACTAATTATCCATTATTTTGTATTATGAAACCCGGCCTAATACTTTTTCTAATTGTATATATTTAAATTAATTGATACTGAAAAAATGCACAAAGGATTATTTTCAGAAATATGTACAGAGTGGCCCACATAAGATGACCCTGTACCTTATCTCAGAAACTGTTAGACAGAAAAAAATGTTTTATGCAACAAAAGTTGTTTGCATTGAAGTAGATTTTTTATTTTTTATACTTTTATATATACAGGGTGATTCAAAAGTAGTGATACATACCAAAGCCGTTCTTATACGTCAACCGTCCCGAAAGGGTTAATTACAATAACTTGACAACGGATTTTCAAAAACAAAAGATAGAATGGTATAAAACCATATAAAGCATTAGATAAAGTGGTATAAGACATATAAAGAGAAACATATAATGGTATAAGACAATATAAAGCATTCCATTTAAAAAACCATAAGTTTGGTATGATTCACTACTTTTGAATTGCCGTGTATATATAACTTTTGTATAAAACTTTTTCTATCTTAAACAGTTTCTGAGATAAGGTACAGGGTCATCTTATGTGGTCCACCCTGTACAATATAAATTAATTTAGAATATACAAATAGTCAGAAAGGGTTACAATAATAAAATTGGAAAATTAATTAGGTTACCAAATTTTTTTAGATAAATTGGTTATTAAGAATAAATTTATATTTACTACATTACAAAGTTTACATAATTCTACATCACTTAGGACAAAATGTATAAACAATATTGTATATAAGTAATAAAACACATCAAGATAATGAAAATTCAAGTTAAATTTACTGACCTTAAAATAAAATTCACTTGTATTAAAAACTTAAATAAGTACATAAAATTTATAAAACAACACATCAAATCCAAATTTTTAGTGACTTATACAAAAAAATTAATGAATTGCAACTCTGACTTTAGGAGTAGGTACCATAATTAAATTTACTATATATAAAGACAATAACTTATTTTTCTTTATTCTTTTTTCTTTTATTATAATATTCCATTGCAGCCTTATAAACCATATCGGTGCCCCTATACCTTGTGTCAGTTCCCCGTAATATTCTGTTTATGCCCTCTGCCCAATTATGGCAACATAAAGTTGCAAAATGCTTAATAATTGCCGCTTTCGTGTCCTCGCTATGTTCACACTCTTGGAATGAAAAATCTACATTTTTTTTTAAGAAATAAATTAAAATGTTTAGAAAATATCTTTTTCTATAAAATTTTAAAACTAACAATTTGAAAAAATTATAAATTTGAGCAATTGCTCTAACAAAATTTGGAGTGCAATATCGTAATTTATTTGGAACACTACTCTTGAATTCCTTTGCTACACAAAGATCATGCCACTGATTCAATTTGTCCCTACAAAGTACATTATTTTTACAAATCATACAGCTGTTCAATGATTTAATTTTTTTTGATATAAAACCGCTTACATATCCAACACTCATAGTGTCTACATATGTGAGTGGCATTTCTGAAATATATATATTCACAAGTAAAGCATCGAACTCTTCTGATGTGTATTCGATTTCTTCAGGCACCCCTTGTGTTACAAACCGCTTTACTGACGATATGATATTAACAGATTGATCTATTTCACAGTTTGCAGACAAGGAATGCCTGGTAACAAAATTATTTAACAGTAATGTTTTAAAGAATTGTTTAAAATTTTGAACCGTTGGATTTGTATTTCGACCACCATGTTGCCTTAGTTGACCAAAAAAATTTTCAACAGGGTCTTGATTTATAAATCTTGGTTTGAAAAAAGATACATCATTTGCTTTAAGCATTTTTTGTAGTTCTTCCATTCCTGCAAGTGTGTAGATCCAATTCCTAATAGATGGCGGAATTACTTTTTCGTTTGTCTCTGGTTTTATAAAATACATGTTTTTTAATGCCTTTCTTGTGTTTTTCCAGTACTCGATATGTCCAGACGAACCAGTAACAGCACATTTTAGTTCTTTTGTATTACATAATAAGCTATTTCCATTGACACTGTCAAATAGTTTATCAAAAAAAGCAAGTATTCCTGCTGTCTCAGTGGCCGACTTATCCAAACCGGAATCTGAAAAAAATTGCATTACCTACATTGTGCAAGACTAAATATTAATAATACCTACCTTTTACAGATGACAAAAGCTGCATCACAGATGCTACAGAATAGCTAAATACTTGGGCTGCATATGAGACCTTCATCTTTTTTAACTTATCGGGAATCACATGGCTATCAGTTAGTCTTGGTAATAATCTTAAATTCCCAGAAGCATTATCAAATTTATAAACATTTATAATATGATCCCACTTGGCTGTATGTAGAATACCATTTTTCTTCCATACTAAGTGTTTATTTAGAACGTTATTCCTAATGCCTTTTAGAAGATGTGGTGGATCATATATGTGAATAATTCTTTGCTCATTTACCTGGAAAATTTTTAGATCATCCGAGAAATTATCACTTATAGAGTTGTACTTCGTTAGGTAATTTACAGCAGCACAATTGGTAGTCCCTTGATCGCTTACTGTTGCCAGAATTTTGAGACCGGCTTGCTGACATTGATAGATTATTGTTTTTAGTAACCGAACTAGATCTATAGTTTTAGTAGAAGATTTACAAAATGTGTACACAATTGGTTGCTTCCAGGATTTTGTAATGCCCTTTAACATAAATAGAAGAACGTGATCTGCTATGTTCCCTGTCATCTCATCATCACCTGTGTCTTCAAATCCCTCAAACTGTGAAGTATGTACATTTAAATTTATGTGAGGCTCTAATGCCATCTCATCGAACATCAATGTGCATAATCGATCCCTAGGTTGCAGTAACATGACATTTGCCTTTAGATTGTCAAATATAGATTCATTAATTCCAGCAGTAATAGGTATGCGACTTAACAATATTGATAATGTTCTTCGAGATGGAAGGTAAAACATCTTCTCCATAGTTCTATAAGCCCTACCACTTTGTTTGTGTAAAATCAAGCCCAGTATTTTTTCATCCAAAGTGTATCTTCTGCCATGAGGTTTTCTAGTGCTCTGATTTATTTGACATCGCACAAATGTTGCAACAGAATTAAGCATTGGAGAGATTATCTGATCCAGCATTTCATCTTTAGAAAATTCTTTATACAATCGCCTCTTGTGTAACTTCGATCTACGGCTTTTTAACGTCCTCAATGTTTTTGTTAAAGTGGTTGCTCTTTTGTATAATTTTCTGGCCTTGGGGGTTAAGTGAATTTCTCTTGTAACACCTACGTCTTTTAAAAGTGCAGATGTTTTACCTTAAATAGATCACATGTCTTTATATAATGTTTATGGACATTATTGAAGTCTTTATATATATTATGTTTTTGGTTGTGTATAGAGTGAACTATAAATCTTGTTATTGTTTAATATGTTTATTGTATTTGTATGTAGAGCATTGCTGCTCAAGTCTATAATATAATGACTTCCATACTAATGCAAATTAGTCAGTGAATGACCCCTATTATTATTATTATTATTATATAATAACTTGTGGTAACTTACTTATACTATCACTTTCGGTATGCATGAAATGTACCGGTGTACATACTATATCTTGTCTTTGCTCCTCACTTGCAGATTGAGTACTAATAGAATACGATGTTGAAGGCATCTCTTCAAAACATTGTTTTGCAATGGGAAAAGTTGTTGGTTCAGGGATAACTGTCTCTTTTAGTGGCCCTAAAAAAATAGTAAAAATATTATGAATACTTACTTCCATGAAAATATTGTAAACATTTTTTAAATCGTAACAATAAAAATTGAAACATACCTGCTTCTGCAATAGGGGCAGATATCGCTGAAGGTAAATGCAGAACAGGGTAAGCACCCTTTTTCAGATACATGTTTGTAGATCTGTCTTCAGGAGTAAAATGTAAGTGACACACCTTACGTGTCTTGTGTACTTGTTCAGGTGTCATAGACAACAATTTTTCATTTCCACAAGCTTGCAACCATTTTTTAAATAAAGCCGGGTTAGTATTTGGATCGGGAAAGCGGTGTCTAGTAGACTCCCGATCCTTACATTGAGCTACAGAACAGTATCCAGTTTTAACCATGATGAAAGTCTAAAATTGATTATTTGTTTATTTTACACTGTATTTTACATTATTTAGAGGAAAATGATGGCTATGCAATGCTGTATAATAAACTTTGTGGCGTGTTTCGTGTTAAAAAAATGAACAGAAGATAGGTGATATATTATAGTATAGGTATTACAACGTATATGAGACGGTGAGTTTGTTAAATTTTATTTTCAATGCACATCATCTACATCACTTTAATATACAGCTTAACATGCTTATTTACTTACCAGAATAATAATTAAATAAATCACCTCACAAAATAATTAACGGAATATAATAAAATCAAATCACCACGTGTAAATAATCTATGATTCACCGAGTCACTACTGCCAATTACAATTACCGCCAAATTACTGTCAAATGTTGATTTGACAACTGACAAGACCAGAGATAAGAGAGAGACAAGACAGGTCATTTCTGTTTTGACGTAAGGAGTTCTGTTGGTTTCAGTGCTACCTGGAAAAGTTGGAAAAGTGGTAAGCAGCGCCATCTGTTGAGAAGTCCGCTGCGAAAAAATAAAGAAACAATAGGGCAATGTAAGTGACTAGGCCCTGTCCCCACGTGTTTACCAACATTTCTACCGACTGAGACGTTATGAAATCAACTCGAGAGACACATAGCAGCAGCACAGGTGACCATAGATTACATAGATTTAGATAGGAATCTTCCATTACCGACAAGGCGACGCGGAAAGCGACATCTGCAGAGATGTAGTTGAACTATCTCTTCTTCCCACAGTGTTGATGTAACAACTTTATATATTTTCATTCTCAAAATGGAGGGGAGGGAAAATATATTCCGGATAAGATTTAATTTTAAATAAATTAGTCTATAAATCTAAAATTTGAAGTATGAGAACTACAAATTTTTCATTTGTAGACTAAATTATTTAAAACCTATCTCACCCAAAATATTAAAAATTTATAAACATCAAATCAGTATACTGGAGATTTATTTTAATTACATGCTACATGACAAATAGAAAAATATAAAGCAATAATGAAAGTGATAATATAAAATGTTGCTTATTTCTGTGTCAATATTTCAGGGATTGTTAAGTGACCAACCTTTTTTAAGATACTGGACATTGCTGGGAGTCACATATTTTAATAACGGGTTTGGTGCACATGATGAAAATATTAGTTAAATTATCATGTAATTATACTTCAAATATATATATGTTCTAATAATAGGGTTGGTTAATGTCTAGACATTTATTCGAACACTACTTAGTATTAACTATTGTGAACATAAAATAAAAAAAAAAAAAACTTAAAAGACGCAAGTTTCAAAAAGATAAAATAAATTTGAATATAAAATCGGAAATACCCACGGACTACCAAATTACTGTATGGTAGGATTAAGAGACAAGAAAGATTTAGTTTTGTTACCTTATCACTAAAATATGATATGCAGTTAAAAAATATCCCGCAATCGTAACGATCGTAACGATATTATATTATGTTACTAGGAGTAGAAGGCGAACATTATTTGTTGAGATCAGAAGCATATAGGAGTTAGCCAAGGCTGTGTAAACTGGGGCGAAACACATAAAGAGCTCTATACTCCCGAGTGACACACTATTTTTTCTTCAAGCATCAAAGTTAAAATTGTATTTCTTCAGACATTCATGATTGTATAAAAAGTGATCTGACGTAACGTTTAATTTCAAACTGACAGTTCTGAGAAATCATGGCTACATGACTCTCTTTTTTAATCAGTTGTTATGGTTACACTTTTACTTTTTTGTACTTTTAAGAAAATTAGAATATTTCTTTAGTAGTAAAACAATAGGTATTTTCTATAATACGTCTTATATAAAATAATGTAAGTATTACTATATGCTTGAAGAAAATAGATATTTACATACTAGTCCCGAAAGGAATGTTTTACTGGACGAGTGGGCAAGCCTGCGAGTCCAGTGAAAACACTTTCGGGGTAAGTTACATACACTATTTTTCCTGCAACCGTCACTTATTTTAAAAAAATACATTACAATTTTTAATAGTTTCAACATTTTTGACTTTTTTGCAAAATAAGCCAAAATGACATCTTCAGTTATTGTTTTCGTTGCTGCAAACTTATCATATATTTGTTTGTAGCATTTCCTCAACTTCTGCAATAATTCAAAGTAGCTGCTGACGTTGCATCTGTAATTTTATTTGGAATAGGGCATAATGTAGGGCTTGCTTCGGAATTCAGATACATATTTGTACTTAAATCTTCTGTTGCAAAATGTCAGTGACATATTCTGTAATTACCAAATACTTTTGAGGGTTCCAAGCTATTTAGATGGTCATTTCCAATAATCTCCAGCCAGTTATTAAATTTTACTAAAAACTTATTTGGATTTGGGAAGCGAAGTCTTGTAGATGTCCTATCCTCACAATCGGGAACAGCACATGTAATTGCCATCTAAAAATTTTTTTAGAAATGTGATATGCTCGGTAATTCGAATATGAAATTAAACTTTAAGGATCATGGTCCTCTGACTAATTATGCAGCACTTTGATATAATTTTTACTCAAAAACAAAAATAATACTGGTGTACTGATAAGTGTAAACAAACTTAAACTTATAATTAATATCTAAATGCTCATAAAATGTAAAAATCTAATTTTCTTGACTTACCTTGATAGTTTTCTCAGGTCAATTAAAAAGTATAGAAAAAGCTCAAAACACAAATATTATTCACAAAACTCAAAGTGCATTAACAAACCTCAAAAACAAAACAAATATAAAATCTTGTATCATGTATAAAATCACAATCACAGAATAAATTGGGTATTGAGTATTGAGTTAGTAGTTCAGTTTCAATGTTCAATGCGATCAATGTAGCAAATATATAATCTGAAGTGTGTTCTGTGGTTTCTGCCACAATGTGATTGCAACTCTATTTATACATTAGCGCCATCTTCTGAGATGTAGTCAAAATACTAATATTCTATCTCTGTCTTACAACTTGACTCCAGCTATTCCCATATAAGATCCCAGCCCGTGCAGGTGACTCCCACGAGTCTCACGTTTGTACAGCGATTTGTAGGTAAACAGTGGACTTTTCGGTGGTGCGTGCTCAAAAAAAGTGTCGTGAAGTGTGTGATCGGGTTATGTCCGCATATCCAATGACGGCGGAAAGTGATGCATGGGCCCTTCTTTCGCTGAAGTCGCAGCCTGCGAGCCCTGCGAGGATGCAGTGGAGCCCCGACAACAAGGGGGACCCGATAGCCCGCATTGAGGGCCGTGACTTCGAGTACCTGGTCAAGCAGAATCGGATAGTCATCGGCAGGAATAGTTCGCGCGGCGATGTGGACGTGAATATGGGACACTCCAGCTTCATCTCGAGGAGGCATTTGGAATTGTTCTTCGAGCATCCCTATTTTTATATGTTGTGCAACGGCAAGAACGGCGTCTTCGTGGACGGCGTGCTGCAGCGCAAAGGAGCCCCCTCGATCCGGCTACCCAAGACGTAAGTTTAGCTAATGTTATGTAAACAAAGTGTGCTGTTCCCATTATTGCGGCGTGTTTATCCGAGGAGGCCTTGAGAGGTTAAAATTTACACATGGTGCCGATCACGTGTCATTCTCTGTCCGTTTCCTTATGTCTTCACTATTGAAAATCAATACCCCTTTTCCCGAAGTCGTCGGCGGGGCCATAAATAAACATCGCGAGTCATTTTGGAAATCCATGTGAAGTATTTATTGAGCCAGTGACGTCAGGCGACTACCTACCGACTGTCACCTCTATGTCCAACTCCCATAAGTGTCATATTTCATGGCTTTCAAGTAAATACGACATACGGTTAGTATTGATGCGATGTCTAGCAGCATGACAACATACTTTTCTGTTTCATTTTAATAGATTGGCCTAGCACGTGGTTTCTACTAGCCGATTAAGGTTCCACATCTAATTTCCACAAGACGGCGATGTACTGTTTACCTTGTTTACATGGCAACAACTGTACGATATCGCTACGTTTGTATGCGTTATTTCCGGTTTTATCGACTGCCTGGCTAATTTTAAATCGGCTCCATGGCCACGTCGATTTAAATATCGCGACTTGCCGAGGAACAGCAAAACAAAAATATTATGGTTTTTTGCCAGGCTGCCAGACAAAAACCGAAAACCGGAAAGCTACTAGCAAGAGAAAACAACAAAACACGTACGATATCATAATGAATATTCCCAAACACACAGGTGACAATTATTGTGACATTGTTTATGGAATATCTTTAGCGACTGGATTATTAGTAAATAAACAAGCGGGAGTTTTAACAGGGAGACTCGCGCAAAACTCTCTTATCTACAAAATACCACACATACATGTTTATAAATAACCAGATAGGTATTCCAGTAAAAGTTTTTTATCTAATGTCACAGAAGTAAATAAGATTTGTATAGGTATCTTATATGATGAATTGGTGACTGACTGGTACCTAGGTACTTGAAAATGAAACTAGTCGCTAGTAGGTATGATAATAATTCTGACGTCATCAAATATGAAAATAAAAGATCATTGCTTTATTCTAGCTGTGTCATTTCCAAGTTATCGGTATTATATAGTGGTACCCTACTTGGGTATAATATGCTTGTAATGTTTGCACATACTTTTAACAATGAAGTGTCGTTATCCCTTAATGCAATTCATCTTAATCTTAAAACATACGATGAGGTGATGGTGTGACGTAATCTTTAGTTTTGATAGCTTATAATGCGTTTTTGTCAAAACTATGAAATGTGAATACCTACAATTAATTGTTAAATCCAGACACCTATCCAAACACCTTGCAAAATACAGGGTGTCCCAAGATAATGTGACTCATTTTAAAGGCTTATAACTTCAAGGCGAAATGAGATAGCGACGAGCGGTTTTCACTGGTGCTCTTAATTTTACAAAAAGTTTTCTTTTGTTATTGGTACTACCTAAAGTCTATGCCAGAATTAATCAAAGTGGAATGACCTCGCCGATCTGGTAAAATGCGGTGATGCATGGGCGTGCGGATTCTGTTTTACCATTGGGCACATTTCAGTTAATATATTATACTCGTATACTATTCTATAGAATACTTCTAGTATATGCACTTCCACTTTTTTATCTAACACAAATAAGTATAAACACTGACACAAAGAATAAGTACACTGATAATTTTACCACAAATTTTTACCGTTAAAAAAACGCGCGCGAAATAATCCAACATCACGCCACTGTTTCCTTACTATCTCGAGCGCAGTTGCTTGTTGGTTCCTGATTCGACCAGATTCGACCAATGAACGTCGTTGAGGCTCAGAAAAAGAAAGCGTAAATGCAAGAATATGTATGTTAAATAAGGATGAACTGCTTGTCGTCAACTTTACGACTTTCGCAGTTGTCACATAATAGGGAGTTTTTGAACCCCTTAAAATTTACGTTATCGTTATGGTTATGGTTATTCTGAGCATGCGCAGTGCCGAAAATGATACTATTTTTGGCACTGCGCATGCGCAGAATAACGATAACGATAACGACGTGCTGAAATTTAAGGGGTTCAAAAACTCTCTATTGCAAAATTCCTTGATATTATTAAGTAAAAAACAAATTAAACAGTGTGTTTGCTTTAATCATATATATAATACTACTATATCGCGTATTTCCTATGTTAGCCCATAAGCGGTTTCTCCGAAAACATCAAAGGACAAAAGATATAGTGCCATACTGTTCCAGAGACCCTTTGTTCGATTTGCGCATGCGCAGATTTTGTCGATATCCATGGTTACGGAAACTGACACATTGCTTATAGGTTGACAGACTTTCCAACTTTCAACTTTTTTTTAAAAGAAGTCAGTAGAGAGAGATGCAGTATTTATGCTGCATGCTTATTGGAAGTCGCGAAATTCGTGCGCATGCGCATATTTGACTAAGGTACTCTCGATAAGGATAGAGATTGTATGTCGGCGCCGTGTATTATATATATGGCTTTAATAAGGGGGTTATATGTCTATAATAATAATAAAACTTCGAAAACTGAAGGCTCTGGTTTGGTCTTAACATTCGCAAGGTTCGATGAATCCTTCCGCCTTCCGTAGCAGTTAGTACCATCCCGTCTTGATAGTGTAGGGCAGTGCCGTTTCCTTTATGTCGTAAAAATATGTAATCGATACAAATGTGTAAGCCTATTTAGGTATGATGTCGAGAGATGCTTTTAGGGCACACGTATTCAATGAACAAGGTCAAGAAGACATGACGTTATTGTAATTTTAAAATTAAGTATACCAGTCGGCTAAAATAATAGGCAGTGACTCATGGTATAATTCGATACAGAATAGGGACGAAGTGTAAATACTTAATACATAGCGGCACAAACGTTTGCACATAGAAAAGTGATGCCGTTTACGCATTACTATTGAACAGAACTATAAATTGTCTGTTCCATGGTGGTTCCATGCTTCTCTATTCGATGCCACCACAATTCTTTACGTCGGATATAGTTCCGTCTTTGTTTAACGGGTTAAAAAACGAAGAGCGAGATATGCAACCTATGCAACAAAAGTCAAGAGTGTCTAGAAGATCGGACATGCGCATTTCACACACATCCAAGTAGTTCTTCGCAGCCTGACATTAGCGTAGTACGCGGGAAATGCTGTAATTTATGTCTGGACTGCATATATTAATTGGTGAACTTGGTAATGTGTTACTTAGTTTATTTAGTGTTCGAAGAAAAGGATTTTATTATGGAAGCGATCGCGGGGAGCAGTGGATTAGGAACGCGTAAACGATCTCATCTGACAAGCGAGGAAATTCGTATGATAAAAAATTTCTATGAGCGATTAAAAGCGCGTGATAAAAATTTAAGTGTAGTGGATGCGGCGGAACTGTGTAGTGAATTAACAAAAGTCTCCGTTCGTAGGGTATTTCGTGCAATAAAATATGGAGACACAGACTCCATTGCTCTGGCAGAAGACAGCGATTTGCCCAAACTCTCGTATAAATTGCTTACAAGGACAATGCATGAAATGAATTTCAAATATTGCAAACGGAATCGGAAGAGTTAACGCTTATAGAGAAAAATGAGATTGTGACATGGAGACGAGAATATTTGGAGAAAATAAGAGAATTTCGCGCTTTAAATAGAAAAATATATTATATGGATGAGACATGGTTAAATGAAGGATGGGTAGACATGTGTTGTGTTGTGTAGTGTAGTGTAGTGTAGTGTAGTGTAGTGTAGTGAAATGAAGTGAAGTGAAGTGAAGTGAAGTGAATTGAAGTGAAGTGTTAAATAGTAAACTTGCTCCGGAATGTGATTAATCGCGTTTTCGGTGGCGGCTGTGGGTTGGTGGTGGGCCATCAACACTTAAAAGCGTTCTTTTAATATCTGTGGCAATATTCATGAATTTCGTTCGATGTACAACTAATCTGTAAGGTGAGTTTGAAAAACAATTCACAATTTCTATAACACCGTTCATGTTCTGATATTTTTTATATTTATTTGACATTATTAGCGCCTTTCCAATGATTTTTGCGTATGCCTATGGAATTACAGTCCCCACCACAATTTATTACGTCACGCGGTAATACGTCACTGCCTATTATTTTGTCCCACGGGTTGTAGATAGGTAGGTACTTAATACCGGTGAAGTGTTTCCAAATTCTATTGGGCGTTTTCACATTTACCGACACGGCACCGGCACGACAACGATAACGATGCCGGTGGACGTGTAATCTCATGTAATTAAATGGGAACGTTTTCACACTCACCGATATATCGGTATTGTGTCGTTACAGGCGACGACATGTCGGCGGGGAGCAACCACTCCACTCGTGTCGTTGGTGTCTTTTTAATTGTTTTGATAATTTGAATTGTTTGTCAATCCAATTTTAATAATCCTATTTGAAATACTTTACTTTTAAATAAACCATGACCAATTTTAAGTATGACATTGTTACCTTAATTGAACTTGTCGGATCAAAACCGTGTTTTAGGGACAAAATGAAAGAAAAAAAAATAATAAAAAGGATTGGATGTATCCAGAATTTACTTTGCTGCCTTCGCTTTTTCCGTCTTAAATACAATAAATATAGCAAATACAATTTCACGGCAGCCATATCTGCAATAATCAGCGTGACACTACGACACGGCAGAGATATACTGTCGGTAAATGTGAAAATACCCGCCGACTTATCGTGTCGGTGTCGTTACCGTGCCGTCATCGTGCCGGTGTCGTGTCCGATAGTGTGAAAACGCCCATTGAAGGGGTTGAAATAGTATAAAAACTTTTAATCGGGAATTTGGTCAAATTCATCGGTCCACAAGGAAGAGTGAATTATATTTTATTATAAAATATATTGAGTATTCCATTATTACTCTTCTGCGACGATGTTGCTTGTAAAATAACGACAAGGAAACAAACTACTGATAAAATTTAGTTAATTTATTAAATCTGCGTTCATTACATTTTAGTGTTAAACTTTAGAAGTTTGCCTACTAGACGAATATTTAAGTACCTATATTAGAAATTAGGTATAGACGAATAGAGTTCTTTTTTTTAATGGTTTTCTATTAGCATTTTCGTATAGAATGAGAAGTTGAACAAAATATTATGCAGACTATTTCAAAGAAAGTTGACCACGTAACACAAATAAGTACTATTTATTAGAACAGCATGCAGTTTACATTTCTTTCAGTAAATTCAATACTCAAATAAGTATTCTGCTGCTCATCTCTTGTCGCTTATTGGCGATTTCAAAAATGAATGCGCCCTCTGCATGAAAATTATTTGAACCTACTTAAAAAGTAATTTTTGGAGGCTTATTGCTGATATAATGATAAATAACACGTATTTAGGTTTGTTTAACGTAATAATTTAGTGGTGCTTGGGATTTTTTGGTGTTACAAAGTTAAAAACGACGTGGTTAGTATTTGTACATCTTTATTTTTACATTTTAAAATGGCATTCAAAAGAAATCAGCACAACAGAAACTGCCGTGTTTATAGGTGTCATTCCACAAAATGTGTCAATAGAAGTGTTTAAGATTGAAGATAGGTAGAAGTTTGGCCCTAGTATAAGAAACTGTTTCTTATTCATTTCTCCAAAAGGCATGTAACAATTTAATAACAGGAAACACGTTTATTTACACAACATAACCACTTTTTTGCAGTTTTTCTATACTTTTCTATTATTAGCCTTATAAAAGCAGAATATATTTTAATTTAAACATTGTTTAACAAAAAACAAGCACTATTATGGTATCACCATACAGTTTATCACACTTATTTTAGCCCAAAATGTAAGTAAATAAAATCTGTTTCATCCCAAAAAATTCATATCCATAGCAATGAAGCACTTATGGGACGTTTGACTGCTTTTACCACTCTTTTTATGCTTTATTTCAGCCTAACTAGCACATGAAGTCATTATTTATGGCAGATGAATGCTAAATTGCTAGATGATGTGATATGAAATGCAAAATTTTTACTCGTATTCCTCCATATTTGTTTACAATTTGCAGCGCCTTCATCGGTAATTTGAATGTCCAATGCGATCACGAAATATATCCATCTCTTTTGCTCCCAGTGAACGACAATTTCCTGTCTCGCTCTAACGCTGCAAAGATCTCAATAATTGTCAGTAGCGTATCATTAAATAAGGAAAATTAATTTACTTAAACTCCGAATATTGTACGAGATAATGTATTTGATAATTTTGCTAATTTAGCCAATAACAGTTCAACAAAATGCTCTTTTTTACTTGATTTGTACCAAACGAGACCGGGACGTTTTTTTTTATTCTGTTTTTTATGTTGCAAATAAAATAATTGCAAAACTATTCAACATAATATAGGTATTTAATTAAGTATCTAGAAAATCTAATTGGTAACAAATTGGCCCGCCACTGACGCTATAATCTATAGTCACAGTGTGAACTTTTTATTTAAAGTAAATAATAAAATATTTAATAATTAGACTCGAACCTTAACTACAAGGGAGGAAAGAAGAATAGTAAAACTATAATTGCATTAATACGAATCGCACTGCACTGAACCGTAACTGAAGTTTACGACGCAATTGGGGAGGTAAAATAATTTGTTACCGTCAGAGATGGACTGTTCCGTAGGCCGTAGGAATTCAGAATTCAGTGTACCTGGTAGTGTAGTCCAAGGTTATTAGAAGGAGAATCCTTCTAGTAACCTTGAGCGGAGTCTGCAGATGGGAGGTGGGCATGATATAATAAGTTGTATCATGGGAGGTGGGTTATATCATTTCAGATGTACCACCCTGTAGACACGTATGGGCTGTAAATGGATATTGATTTTCCCTACGCCCTCGACCCGAACAAACTTGATTTCCGCGCTATCGGCAACGGACCGCGAATTCGCAAACAACAACAAAAACAAATACGGAAAACTGTGTTTCTGGTTAGGCACCACGTTTAACCTCTGTGACCGGAGGTCCACACTCCCTACTACTACATAGGCAATCGCTGTTCACTAGACTAGAGCACTAGAGTCAATAAACGAGCCGTGATAGGTAATGCGGTGGTTGCAGACAAGGCACAAGATTCGTTGTCAATCGAATGAATTTTTCTAGGCGTTTCAACAACGAACGGGCTGCTGAGATTTTTTCGACAGAATAAAGGCTTTGAATTTGCAATTTTTGAAGACCTATTAGATATATAAAGCTGGTCGTCATTTCCGCCGGGCCATAGGCGTACTCGTGTTGTCGATGGCACCCCATGGGGTATTTTCCTTCAATCGAAATGAAAGTGGAAACCTGTATTTTTATAAAATATTTTTTTTTATATTTATTAGGATAAAAATTATTAAGATTGAATCGGTAGAAAATTTTTAATTCAATTTTGAAATTTTATTCTATATTCGTGACGTCACTAAGCGAAAACTAGGGAATATGTATCTATAAAGAGGCCACACTGATAATATGTGGCTAGATTCAGTTTGTAACGACAACAAACGACAGTCGACATTTCGATAATTGACATTTGAAATTTCCTGTTTGTGTTTGGCTTGACAACTTGACGTGTTATGTTGTTGTTTTCTTGTGAAGTAAACTTTTATTAAACATGGAGCAAGATTTTGTAGAGGCTAAGTCCGACAATTTACCGGTTATAGATCCTTTTATGATAAAGATCCTATAGATCCTTTCAGAAATAAAAGGGATGAAAAATGTAAGGGTAGTATTTAACGTAACAGTATTACTGCAAAGTCGATTAAATATATTCAAAAATTACCTTTACAAATTACGATGTTTTTCTATTACTAATAAATACACTTGTAATCAGTCACAGGCAGAGACAACAATTCACAGGTAAACATATAAACTAAAAACAATATCTCATGTTTACCATGATGTTTACCCTAACCAAACAATTCAAACATAAACAAGAGTAAAGTTGTCACGCGGTGACACCAACCACACAAATGAAAATATCCTTCCTAGAAATCACTAACAAATGGCGCAAATTTTGAATTTTCGCTTAGTGACGTCACATCGATATCGCGCACAATAAAAAAATAATTTATGGACTTAAATGAACTCAATATTAAAATTCCAGAAATACGTATATCTTCTTTTTCCAACTACTTTCCATTGCCGATGTAAAAAAAAAAATAGGAAAACACCCCATTTCACTGCAATTATTTCATTCTCCAAATTTCAAGATGTGTAGCGTCCGAACGGCAAGAGATGACTTCCCCTCCAATTTGCACGTATGGAAGACAGTTTTATTGACATTACCATGGTGGGTCTTTCGTCCAGATCGGATAATAGTCGCTTTTTTAAGTTTTTTTTCAACACGGTAACTGGGAAGGAAAGCGATGCGATGCTATTTTTTCCAAAACAGTAGGCTGTATCTCGGCTGTATGTCGGTATTTCGGTCGTTGCCCCTGTGCTGCCGGCGCCCTTGAACCCTCGGACATCTCGTCAGCTGGGGTGGGTACTTTCACTCCCGATTAAAGTGTTAATCGACTGTCAAATATAATCCATATTTAGACTGTGATTTTCAACCTGCGATTACTACGTAACCAATGTGAAAGTACCGGCCCTTATTGGCGATTCAAAAAATATATGCGCCCTCTGCATGAAAATATTTGAACCTACTTAAAAGGTAATTTTTGGAGGCTTATTGCTGATATAATGATAAATAACACGTATTTGGGTTTGTTTAACGTAATAATTTAGTGGTGCTTGTGATTTTTTGGTATTACAAAGTTAAAAACGACGTGGTCAGTTAGTATTTGCACATCTTTATTTTTACATTTTAAAATGGCATTCAAAAGAAATCAGCACAGCACAAACTGCCGTGTTAATAGGTGTCAATAGAAGTGTTTTAAGATTGAAGATAGGTAGAAATTTGGTGGTCCTAGTATAAGAAACTGTTTCTCATTCATTTCTCCAAAAGACATGTAACAATTTAATAACAGGGAACACGTTTATTTACACAACATAACCACTTTGTTGCTGTTTGTCTATACTTTTCTATCATTAGTCTTATAAAAGCAGAATATATTTTAATTTAAACATTATTTAACAAAAGACAAGCACTAATATGGTATCACCATACAGTTTATCACACTTATTTTAATCCAAAATATAAGTAAACAAAAACTAGGGTACCTGTTTTAACCCAAAAAATTCATATAATTAACAATGAAGCACTTATGGGACGTTTGACTACTTTTACCACTCTTTATCCTTTATTTGACCCTAACTAACACATGAAGTAACTACCTATATTTTATTTATGGCAGCTGAATGCTAAATTGCTAGATGATAATGAAAAGCAAAATTTTTACTCGTCTTCATCCATATTTGTTTACAATTTGCAGCGTCCTCATCGGTAATTTGAATCGCCAATAGCGAATGAAATGTGTTTTCTATTAATGAATTAGCTCGAAATTCTGACACAAAAATAAATTTATTTTGATAATAGTTATTGCTTGTCGACTGATAAGATTTAAAAACTCGTCCTCATCATAAGTTATTTCCATTTTACCCAATTCTAGACACAGCCCGAATAAGGACAT
Source organism: Pogonocherus hispidulus (assembly GCA_963924545.1). Lineage (NCBI taxonomy): Eukaryota > Metazoa > Arthropoda > Insecta > Coleoptera > Cerambycidae > Pogonocherus > Pogonocherus hispidulus. Next base: position 1,623,201 of record OZ004698.1, read on the forward strand.
TTGCGTTGCGACATTCAAATGCCCGAAAATCCTATGGAAATTTTCGTGGTGCTGCTAAAATTCGTCACCTCTTTGAATAGAGTCCTCTAAACAGACTTTGGAAGTTGCTGTACTGCCATCTGTTGGTACTAGTGGTGTTACTGGCAGCGTAAAAACAGACCTTATCAAGGTACAATGGATCTGCTGCAGATATAATGGGAACTGATAAAAACGTATTTATCTCTGATATACAACGTTGTTTACCGCCTTTAGTTCATATAACTAATAAAATTATGTTGCTATTAATAGGACCCTGTGTTTATTTCTCTATTTACAAGTAGATTCCGTCTACGTCATTTATTATATTGTTCTGATGCAACTTGCTTGTTTTCTGATGTTGAATGGAACTTGTAAGCCGTAGAGGGTCGCTCCATTTTCAATTTGAAAACAAAGATGCAAGATATTAGTACCTACATCATAGTTGAATAAAGATAAATAACAAAATACTGGAAAATGAAAATACTTCCGATTCGTTATTTGATGGGGGAATTCAGCCGAGAGCCACACCCACAGACTACCTCTGTGGCCACACCTCTGACCTCTGTCGCCCCTATCACATCTCCCACCCATATAGATATTGATACATCGGCCCACCCATGCATCGTTCTTTTTCTCGTTTAATATTACCGGGATATCAAAAATTATCTTGGTCAAGGGTGGTTGTGGAATGTAAAACGTGTGTCTTACTTTAAATTTTTGAATATGTTTTGTTGTGTCAGAATCTGTCAAGTCATTGTGCTGAAATTTTCTAATCCAGTTTTTGAATCATGCCTCTTACCACACAGCACAAAATTTTCATGATTGGAGCCTATTTTCGAACGGGTACGCTAGTTAATGGAAATTGGCAATACAGTCAACGTTTGTGTATGGACAATTTTCGAGAGCACTTCCCAAACGTGGCAATATTACCGGACAATTTTTATGCGTGCTTTACAAATTGTGTTGAAGTGTTTCGCGAAACTGGTTGTGTGACTCATAAAAAAGGTGCTGGTAGACCAAGAGTTGGTACAGAAGAAGTTGTCAATGACGTTCGTCAACGTATGGAAGAGGAGCCTGCAAAACCTTTGAAACGTCTTTCTCAGGAAATTGGACTTTCTTATGGAACATGTCATAAGATTTTAAAGAAAGACTTGAACATGCATCCATATAAGATGCAAGCACATCAAGCTCTTCTGCCTGCAGACCACCCCAGATGCCTTGCTTACTGCCATGGTTTGTCAATAATTTAATGAATGACGATCTTCTGGACTTAACTTTTTTTTCTGACGAAGCGTGGTTCCACCTTTTGGGATACATCAATTCTCAAAATATGCGAATGTGGAGCAATGATAACCCTCATGTTTTTACTGAATCGCCACTACATGCTCAAAAAATTGTTGTTTGGATGGCAGTTTCTCGCAGAAGAATAATTGGGCCAATTTTTTTCGATTTCACCGTCAACGCAGAAAGGTACAGACACAACTTTTTGGCTGAATTTGTGCAACAGTTAAACGATGATGAACTTCGGTACGGTTATTTCCAGCATGACGGTGCAACAGCACATACTACACGAGAAAATATTGGTTTCCTCCGCGAGCTTTTTGATGACCGGCTGATAAGTTTGCATACAGAAGTTGAGTTTCCTCCGAGATCACCTTGTTTGACAATTATGGACTATTTTATATTTCCTTACTTAAAAAACAAGATTTTCGCAACTCCGGTAAATAATTTGCAAGAACTGCAACAAAGAATTGTTCGGCAATGTGCAACCATAACGCCAGAAATGCTGCAAAACGCTTTTCACAGCATGAGGAGGCGCGTCAACTTGTGCATCGAACAAAACGGTGGACATTTCCAACAACTACTGTAATTTAGTTTTTCTTGTTACTAAAACCGTTATTTCATAATTTGTAGTTCATTATTGTTTTGCAACTGAAATAAATAGGTATGAAATTTGTAGGTTATTGATGATGTCAGTGTGACAGTGACATAATTATTTCAAATTTAAAGTAAGACACACGTTTTACATTCCACAACCACCCTTGACCAAGATAATTTTTGATATCCCGGTAGTATACTCTTTACTTACTATCGACCCGTATGTTGTCTCCAAATTGAACATAAGTACTTTTATTTGGGGATCCGTATACGGAGTAACTCCTTATATGTCTCCGAATTAATTTGTTTAGTCGTGGAACGATTGGAAATTTAAAAAAATCCTGTAATATTTGAGGATTTTAAGAGGCCACTTACTGACTGGCTCAGGATAAACAAATACAGCTTTTCCAACGTTAGGAAATCGAAAATTTTGATATCCAAGTGTCAAAGAGGGGAAGATTTAACTACGGTAAATTGTTGATTAAATAGTAACAAAATTATGGGTCCATATTAGCTGTTTTATTTAACCTTTATGGGTATCTGCTTTCTTCTGAAAAATAACCGAGCACGCCTAATACTACTTGAACTAATTTACAAATTAATTAAACATTATTCAGTTTATCAATGCGCTGTTAACCAAATAGATTAATATCACCTTATTAGCGCTGAATGGAGGTTTATCCAAATGTATTTTCGCTGGTTCTGGTAGTAGAGTGTAGGTCCAAGGTCAGCTGGGAAAGGTCGTATTATTGTACGTTACATTTCGGATTATCGTCCATGTCGACCGAGAGCTCAGCCGCCTATTATTGATTTCAGTCGCTATAAACAATGGTTTTTGTTACTTCCGTTGTTTTAATAATAAATAGTAAGTAGATAGGTACTAGAGAATATGTAGACTTTGGTACTATAGTAAACATTTATGCTATTGCGAGATATTGTCAAGCTGGAGAAACCGTTTTGTTGTTGTTTACTCTGTTGTTTAGGATATATTTAATATGTTGAAATGTTTACATGTACGAGGGTCGTGTGAAATGTCGCGACGCACAAATAAGTAGCTATATTTAATTTTTATTTAAGATTCGAAAATGTAACATGATAATTATCATATTGTATTAAAATAGGCGTTGAGGAACTTAATATTTCGATTATTTTTGACAAAAGAAATTACCTGAGAAATTATCATTTTTATTTTAGTCAGCATTAGATTTTAATCTAATGGGGGTTAAAAAAACACATTTATTTTCATCTATTGTAGTGCAGGAAATTTCGGCATACCTATTCAGTATTTAAATGTTTAACTATTTGTGACTATTTTCTTTTTGTTATTTTCAATCAACCCACGCAGTTGGTACGATTAAATGATGGTATATTCGTTTAATAGTTTTAAAACTGCTATATCAAAGGTGTCTACTTACCACATGTTAATAATTACCTTATTAATGTGTTATTGTTGTCACAACAATACATTTATATTAAGGGGGCGTTTGCACTCCCTTGTCGTAGCAGTCAAAAGATGAATTAAACATATTTAGGGACCCGAAACCTAGATGTCGCACTGAATATACAATCGGCCAAACAGATTGTAACATTTTAATCAAAAACCGTACTGGTCGACTGCAATTTAGGGATTTTTATGTTGCACGTCACAAATTTAGCTTTATATCAAACAGTCAGTGTGTCAGTCAAACAGTGTGTCCTATTGGTAGGAGATGCCGAAAACAACTACTCCACGGGCAATATGCCCCGACTGGCATGAAGTAGGATTATCTTCCTCAAAGACAATAGAGGTCGCTGTAATGGCATCTGCATAAAAGCAGATCGTTATCTGTCTGTCAATTAGACAATAATTGTCAGACAGGTAGTAGCAAAGACCCAAAGAGGGCACTACGGTATATTTCACTGTATCTAGCCACTACAAACATTCAAGTGTGTCCTATTATTAAATTTAAAATTGCCAAAATTATATTCCTAGCCGATAATGTTGAGATGCACGCAGAATTTGTATGGGAATCCTCAACATCTTGACTAAATAGGTTTTCTAGGTTTCTTAAATAATGGTTAGGCTTTTCCAGCCCAAGTCATTTTTGGGCTCTGATGCAGACTACATAATTATAATACCTATTTCGCCTTGAGAATGTTTCTTTTCCTCCCGGTAATATACTTCTATACTTTTCGTGCGCCCTCGTACGGTCCTTTGTCGAACAGTCAAACACAAGTTTTATTTTAAGATACGTATGTGTTTGTTGCGTCACTCTTATTTTAAAACCGCCATATAAACATTTACATTATTAGAAACTGTGTCTCGAGTTTTATTAATTGGATATTCCAGTCAATACCAGTCCATGCCGTGACATTGATTTTGATTTCATTTCGGTCAATTTATGTTCTATATTGCACGAATTAATCCTCTCACAGTACAGACTCTCTGTTTATCACGTAATAGGTATAGATGGGCAGCAAGACGCTCTTGATGCAAGCGGTATGTTTATGTAAACATGACCATAAAAAATATTTGTGTTCGCAATGTTCGCATTGCATCGAAGGTTCGTCTTTCTCGACAGGGTACCCAAGAGGAATATGCAGTGCTTTCGTAAAGTAGTGAATAAATTCCTTATTTTATAAATATAAAAAAAATACTATACTTGTCGGCTGTCTGCTAAAATAATAGGCAGTGGCAGTGACTCATGCATGATCTAATTCGATACAGAATAGGGACGAAGTGTAAATACTTAATACATAGCGGCACAAACGTTTGCACATAGAAAAGTGATGCCGCTTACACATTACTATTGAGCAGAACTATAAATTGTCTGTTCCATGGTGGTTCCATGCTTCTCTATTCCATCCCACCACAATTCTTTACGTCGGAAATAGTTCCGTCTTTGTTTAACGGGTTAAAAAACGAAGAGCGAGATATGCAACTTATGCAACAAAAGTCAAGAGTGTCTAGAAGATTGGACGTGCGCATTTCACACACATCTAAGTAGTTCATCGCAGCCTGACATAAGCGTAGTACGCGGGAAATGCTGTAATTTGTGTCTGGACTGCATATATTAATTGGTGAATTTGGTGATGTGTTACTTAGTTTATTTAGTGTTCGAAGAAAAGGATTTTATTATGGAAGCGATCGTGGGGAGTAGTGGATTAGAAACGTGTAAACGATCTCATCTGACAAGCGAGGAAATTCGTATGATAAAAAATTTCTATGAGGGATTTAAAGCGCGTGATAAAAATTTAAGTGTAGTGGATGCGACGGAACTGTGTAGTGAATTAACAAAAGTCTCCGTTCGTAGTGTATTTCGTGCAATAAAATATGGAGACACAGACGCAAAGAAGAAGAAAATGGAAACACGGGGAAGAAAAAAAATTACTGTGAATGAAAATGTGAAATATACTATTTGGCGAAAAATTCATGGTTTCTTTTTCAAAAATGAAATCCCAACAGTAAGTAAAGTTCAGGCTGCCTAGCAGAAGACAGCGATTTGTCCAAACTCTCGTATAAATTGCTTATAAGGACAATGCATGAAACTAATTTCAAATATTGCAAACGGAATCGGAAGAGTATGCTTATAGAGAAAAATGAGATTGTGACATGGAGACGAGAATATTTGAGGAAAATAGAGAATTTCGCGCTTTAAATAGAAAAATATATTATATGGATGATACATGGTTAAAATGAAGGATGTGTAGACATGTGTTGTTGTGTAGTGTAGTGTAGTGTAGTGAAATGAAGTGAAGTGAAGTGAAGTGAAGTGAAGTGAAGTGTTAAATAGTAAACTTGCTCCGGAATGTGATTAATCGCGTTTTCGGTGGCGGCTGTGGGTTGGCGGTGAACCATCAACACTTAAAAGCGTTCTTTTAATATCTGTGGCAATATTCATCAATTTCGTTCCATGTACAACCAATCTGTAAGGTGAGTTTAAAAAACAATTCACAATTTCTATAACACCGTTCATGTTCTGATATTTTTTATATTTATTTGACATTATTAGCACCTTTCCAATGATTTTTGCGTATGCCTATGGAATTACAGTCTCCACCACAATTTATCACGTCACGCGGTAATACGTCACTGCCTATTATTTTATCCGACGAGTGTAGAAGGAGAATATCGATTCGTTACTAGACTAGGCATCACGATATACACACGGAGGATAGGATGTTGCGCACAAGTGGGCGGTCCTTAATATAACCCGCACGTCGCACGTCACCGTCAGAGTATTTTATGTTGTTTACTGTGTTATCGTGGTGTATTTTGATGTTTTCAAAGCGATTTGAACGATTTTAATTAGTTTTTTGGCGATATATGATTAAAAACTTGTTAGGAAATTGTTGAAAATGCGGTGTGCTATGGTTGGATGCGATTCCGACAACCAGTCTAAAAAGAATCCCTGCCCAAACATCAAGTTTTTTCGTTTTCCTAAAAACTCTAATTTAAGCAAGGAATGGTTACATCTTACGAAGAGGAAAGACCTCGTTAATGTAAAAAACGCAGTTATTTGTTCAAAACATTTCTGTGGGAGTGATTATAAAGTGAATTTAAAACATGAGCTATTGAATTACACTCCTAAAAACTATCGTGGACTGAAAGATGACGCTATTCCAACGCAAAATTTATGGAAATCGCAAGGTGCTACCGTTTCATTACCATCAACGTCTAGGGAGAGGCGAAACCTTGTATATAAAAAAAGGCAAAGGGCTCAATTGATTAAAGAAATACCGATGAGTAAAGACACGTAAGTTTTTAAAGTTCTGATTTAAACATGTATCTATAACAGCCGGTTTTTTATGCATGACAGGGATAAAGAAATGCATGAAAATAATAATGGCAGGGATGATAACAATACCGGTCCAAGTCTTGAGGATAATATGGTGGTGGAGTCATGTAGCTATATCTCTGCATGTAGTACGAGTACTTATGATACAGGGTACGTTTAAGATTATTTTTATACAGTGTTGTGATAAAGTAACGCACAAAATTCATAACTTACCATATTATTAGAATCAATATACAGTGGCTTACAACTTTGCAAATTCCTAAAATATGATGACGTCACAACTCTAAAACAAAAACAGAATAAAACAAAATTTTTCATGCCATAAGAAAATTTCCTTATGTCAAAAAATCCGCAACTAAAAATACTAATCGACGTGTCCGAGCGTTTTCCTACAAAATAAAAATTTACCTAAATTTTAAACGAATTTGTCCCTTCATCATGGACGCACTGTATACATTGACAACACCACCAAGTCTAATTGTAGATAATAAAGATTATAGAACGTCAATTGAGTGACAAGTTGTGGTTTCCAATATTATCTAATGCTCGAATTAAAAAAAATATATCTTTTTAAACGTTATACTTATACTAGTAGTTATTTATTAGTAGATTATTTGTCCATTGGAACAACCAGAATAATATTATGTTGATACGGTGTTTACAATATGTGAAACTTCGCACCTGCAAGAATGATTAATATTCAGCAGTAAACAATATATATATGGCTTTAAAATTAGCAAGTATTCATATATGTTTTTAAATTATTGCCTTGCTCCAGTCTAACATGAGAGGTGGGGCCGGTTTGGTAGTATTTTGAATGTCAAGAGTCAAGATCAACGAGGGTCTTCGAATGAATGAAATCGCTTCGAGTAGGTACCTACGTGAATAATTTTGTGGTAAATGGCAAATAAAAACAAGGTTTTCAGAGAGCCGTCGATTGTGTCACCGCATACGCTGGCATGGCATAAAAGAAGAAATTGAGAGTAATATACGAATAGTATATTAAAAGAGTAGGTATCATAAGACGTACTTTTTCGCACGCGTCCAAGTTTAGAAAATAAGCCGCAAAGTGGCGAGTTTTCTAAAGGACAAGTAGTGTTTATAGTATTTTTTCTATTTTGCATGTTTTACACCTATAACAGCAACGAAAAATAATCAGAAAATTGAGTTCCCGTATAGGGATTTTTATACATATTCTGGAACAGTTGGTGTCATTGACACTTTTTGCCAACTTTTCTTTGCTTGAAAATTTAGTTTAGCCTACCGACTTAAAAAAAAAAAAAATTGAAAGTTGGGAAGTTTGTAGGCCTATAAACAATGTCTTGGCTTCCGTAACCATGGAGATCACGATATCTGCGCATGCGCAAATCGAACAAAGGGTTTCCGGAAGAGTATAACACTATATATATATATATATATATATATATATATATATATATATATATATATATCTTTTGTTTTGTAAATAACTTAGAGTTAACTTTAACTTGTGAGTTAACTCTATATTGAAAAACCGGGACTAAAGAGAGTCAGTTGTTTCAGCATTTTACACCTTTTATTGACGATTCAAATTACCGATGAGGGCGCTGCAAATTGTAAACAAATATGGATGAAGACGAGTAAACATTTTGATTTCATATCACATCATCTAGCAGTTTAGCATTCAGCTGCCATAAATATTAGTTACTTCATGTGTTAGTTCGGGTGAAATAAAGGATAAAGAGTGGTAAAAGTAGTCAAACGTCCCATAAGTGCTTGATTGCTAATTGTATGAATTTTTTGGGTTAAAACAGGTACCCTAGTTTTTGTTTACTTACATTTTGGGCTAAAATAAGTGTGATAAACTGTATGGTGATACCATATTAGTGCTTGTTTTTTGTTAAATAATGTTTAAATTAAAATATATTCTGCTTTTATAAGACTAATGATAGAAAAGTATAGACAAACAGCAACAAAGTGGTTATGTTGTGTAAATAAACGTATTCTCTGTTATTAACTTGTTACATGCCTTTTGGAGAAATGAATGAAAAACGGTGTCTTATACTAAGGCCAAATTTCTACCTATCTTCAATCTTAAACACTTCTATTGACACATTTTGTGGAATATGACACCTATAAACACGGCAGTTTGTGTTGTGCTGATTTCTTTTGAATACCAATTTTAAAAGTAAAAATAAAGATGTACAAATACTAACCACGTCGTTTTTAACTTTGTAATGCCAAAAAATCACAAGCACCACTAAATTATTACGTTAAACAAACCCAAAACCTGTTATTTGTCATTATATCAGCAATAAGCCTCCAAAAATTACCTTTTAAGTAGGTTCAAATATTTTCATGCAGAGGGCGCATTCATTTTTGGAACGCCAATTGCTTCCGAGATACTTATCCATCGGAATGCATATTTGAAACAATCTGTATATTAATATATTCTGTTGAAAATATTCGACATCTGTTGCTAATATACCTATTGACTTGATACCATTCAATAAAGCCAATGCTACTAATACTGCGATAAATCATATTATTTTATCCATTAGCCAACTAATTCACCTCGAAAATCTAGACATTATTTATTATTACCTCGGCATTGGCACTAAGACTATTATTTACATTATAATTCTTTATCTGGTAAATCCGATTGGAATATTGGGAAACTGCAGTCGTGATTCATCGATTTATATTGGAGAGTCGAATTCACTGTATTTTTTTGTGATATAAATTTATGACGATTGATACAACAGTAAGTTTCTTTTGTTCTCTATCCTCCGCTTTATCCTCAGAAATTTTGTAGCTTCAACGCTTCAACTAATCGTATTTCTTACCAAGAAGGTAACTGTTCCTTCAAACTCCATAATGGACACATTCCTAAATAAAATTACTTCGAAAATTACTATAGGTGTTAGTGTTAGGTACAACAAAATTAGACAAATTTGACAATTTTTAATGTAAGTTGGAAGGTTTTGAGTTTTGACACATTGAAATTTCTATCGCTGCGAGGCGCTTGCGACATACCTATGGGAAATTGTAGTTTGGCCTACTATTCATTTTCTTCGACCGAAAACCTTGTAACCTCTATGTATATTTAGGTTGTACCTGTTTACATTACATTTGGTAACTATTTTATGCAAATATATCAACATTGTTAACCTGACGCTTTGGTTTTAGGGGTAGTTTTATTACTAGGGAATAAATGTAGAAATAAAAAATGAGAATACCCATTTCCATCTAGATTTAGGTAATGGTAATACAATAATATCATCTCCCCCCCCACTGATTTCGCAATTTTTTTATTGTTCGTTCAACTATGCCACAATATATTTTTATCTGCAACGTTATCTCTGTGTCATCTAATATACATGTATAATACTTGTTAGTCCTCTTGAAGTGGTTTTATCACCAAACTGTCATTCGGATCACATGTTCTTTCCACTTTCATGCACTGTGTTTATTATTTCAAATCCTTTAAGGTTTTTGTTTGAAAATCTGACTAATCTTTATCTTGGGAGATTAGGGTCTTTTTGGGAAATATTTACACCACTTGCATCGAACTATAAGGGGCCCTGAATAGTTTTTTTTTTTTGGTTTTATTCAATATGCAGTTTGATCTTGATCTGTATCAAGTGCGTTTCATCTGCTGCCTGAAAATAGTGATTGCAGCTTTGAATAGCGTTCCAGACTCAGTGATTTTAAATAAACAAAATAGTAAGATTATTAATATTGATTTACCAAGATATTACTAGAACTAGAAATAATAAGCAAATTGAAATTGACGCAGAATGATAATGAAATTATGCAAATTTAATAGTGATTATACACGGTGCCTATAGTCTATATAATGCCAATTGAAACTGTACAAAAACTTCCGACAAAAGAAACACCTGCACTTCGACGGCGGCCTTTTTGTTTACGCACGTGTGTCGTTTGTCGGAATTTTTTATGCCATTTGAATTTGATTGTAAAGACTATACATTTAATTTAATAAACTTTAAAACCCATAATTGGCAAATCAAATTACCGATGAGGGCGCTGCAAATTGTAAACAAATATGGAGGCAGACGAGTAAAAATGTGATTTCATATCACATCATCTAGCAATTTAGCTTCAACTGCTATAAATATAGTGACTTCATGTGCTAGTTAGGGTGAAATAAAGGATAAAAAGAGTGGTAAAAGCAGTGATAACGTCCCATAAGTGCTTCATTGCTAACTATATGAATTTTTTGGGTCGAAACAGGTACCCTAGTTTTTGTTTACTTACATTTTGGGCTAAAATAAATGTGATAAACTGTATAGTGATATCATATTAGTGCTTGTTTTTTGTTAAATAATGTTTAAATTAAAATATATTGTTTTTATAAGACTAATAATAGAAAAATATAGACAAACTGCAACAGAGTGGTTATGTTGTGTAAATAAACGTGTTCCCTGGTATTAAATTGTTACATGCCTTTTGGAGAAAAGAATGAGAAACAGTTTCTTATACTAGCGCTACCTATCTTCCATCTTAAACACTTCTATTGACACATTTTGTGGAATGACACCCATAAACACGACAGTTTGTGTTGTGCTGATTTCTTTTGAATGCCATTTTAAAATGTAAAGATAAAGATGTACAAATACTAACCACGTCGTTTTTAACTTTGTAATACCAAAAAATCACAAGGAATTACTAAAGAATCACTAAATTATGACGTTAAATAAACTCAAATATGTGTTATTTATCATTTTATCAGCGATAACCCTCCGAAAATTACCTTTTAAGTAGGTTCAAATATTTTCATGCAGAGGGCGCATTCATTATTGGAATTGCCAATACATTTAATTAATAAACTTTAAAACCCATAATTAAAAAAAATTAGATATTGTCAGTGGCCAAAAAAGTGGTTTATGATTATATGACTATACAATTATTGAAAATTATTTTCAACATCTCTCGAACCTTTTTTCTGTTCCAGGTGCACTTTCCGGTTCCCCAGCACGAACATCCGCCTCTCGTTCGTGTCCCTGGTGGACGACAACTGCGACCCGCCCCCGAAGGTGCGCGAGGTGTCCCCGATGCGGATGAGAGACAGGTCGGGGGGCGGCGGCGGTTCGACGGCCACCTCGCTGCCGCCCCTCCGCATCAACATCCCCGACGCCTCCGACTACGGCAGCCCCTTCCCCTCGCCAACGGGAACTATCTCGGCAGCCAACAGCTGCCCTGCCAGCCCCAGAGGTGGGTGTGTTTTGGAGCCGGTGCGCGCTCCCGACGATGCCGGTTTTGTTGTCAAAATCGGGGGTTTATGATTGTACAGATTGGAACATATAGAGTATGTTGGTTCCTATCGAATTTATGTCAAAGATTCAGGTGGCAAAACAGTAACCTGGTATATCGATTCATTTTCAATTTATGAGAACTAATAGGTATTCATTTTTTTATCTTAGGAGGCCTGTGGGTCTCGCTTTTTTTACAGGAAATGTCTGGATCATATAGGAAAATCAATCAATTAGGCATTTCAATGACCTGTGAAAAATGATCGCTATGGGTCAAACAAAACATGTAAATTTGTGTAAGGAAGAGTATTAGTGTCCCCAATTTTATTTACAAACAGATTTTAATTGCTAGAGGTAGGATATATCTTATATAATACATGAAAATATAAATACCAATCATAACGGTGATTTTTACTCAAGGATTTTTAACTTATATAGGATTGCTCGATCCCTATTCCTCAATATTGTCCGATTTTAGTGGCGTCACTGCGAGACCCGATACTCTTTCTCTCTCTGTATTGTGCGATTCCTTATCTATGACGCGTTGACAAGTCACTGTCACTATCTAACTCATATATTTTGTATATCAATCCGATGACGTAGCCGCAAGACCCAATCACGTGATACGGCTAATAAATTCTAGGATCGAGCAATCCTATATAAGTTAAAAAGTCTTGCTTTTTACTGGCATATTTTGTTATATTTTCTTTTTTTTGACAGATGAATGAAAACTGATCATAAAATTCATTCCAATCAATATTTCTGAATTCAAGCAAAAATATTCAACGTCTTTAATGTTATTGGAAGATAAAAAATTGTTTTAGAATTTCTGAACATGTGGTAGGTACTCTTTAAAAAAATCACAAAAACTTACATTGTTTGACCCACAGAAGCCATTTTTTGTCGCATGTTCTGGAATGCATAATATTTTGTGATTTTTGTCCAATATCTATCATTTCTCAAAATAGGTTGGATCAATCATCTTGATTGGATCATCTTGATAAATAAGGCAGATACAGCTGGTGACCAATTACCTGAATTTAATTTTCAGTTTTCCAGCAAGCTGAAGAATTATTACTTCTTAAAAAGATACCCTTCAAAATGTTTTGATACGCACGCCTCTGTGTTTATCTTAGATGCACAGATCTTATCTTAGATAGAATAGTAAATAAATATCAAGATACTTTTCACGGTTAATTCTGAGAAATCTAATGTTTTCAAGTTTGACTATGGCGAAGAAGAATCTTTGACTGATTTTCCAATATTGATATTTTTAACGTTAATTTTAAAAAATGTATTACTTTAAAATGCCCTAATTGGAACGCCTATGGATTAACTTTATTATAAATTTAGGTAATAATAGCAAAGTCTACATAATATATTCTAATTATATGTAGACTTTAATAATAGTGTATCTAATAAGATAATCAAAATTGCAAATGATTTGGACTGGTGAAATTTTAGGAAATATACAGGGTGTGTCGAAATTACTGTGCAATATTTTACCAATGTGTTTACATATGGTTGAAAAGGGAACTTTCTTTCATATAAACATGGGTCAAAAAATACTTCTTAAGAAAAGGAACATCCTAGTGCCGATTTTTTCTAAATAACTCAAACCAGTTGAGATAATTTTGTTAAATTTTGTATCCTGCCCAAGTCTTATATGCTGAATCCGCTGCTGTGAATAAAATTCAAAATTTGTATCACATACATTCCAAACGGGGGGAGTGGGGTATATTACCCCAAGTTTTTTGTGGTTTAGCTTTTTCAACTTTTGATTAGGAAATATGAAATGTCAATATATTTCTATTAACCTAAAAAAAGGTACACTTGGTTCGTATCGATAGAATGCATTGTTTTCGAGCAAAATCGTTTTAATTATTTACATGCAATAACACGAGATGTAGTGACTTTTTTGTATGTAACTTTTCCCTGGTTTTGTCATTAAAATATGAAATTTTAAAGTTTTCAACGTAAAAAAGGTACATTTTAAAATGCACCGTTTTAATATAAAATCGATTTTAATCATAGCCCCCTCCCTTAGGAACCAATTTTTGACTCATGTATATATGAAGAAAAAGACCTCTTTTAACCAAATATCACACTGGTAAAATATTGCACACTAATTTCGGGACACCTTGTATAGAGGTGCTTCTAAATAAAAGGGACACACTGTATAATAATTCATTGGACCAATATGGAAACTAGCTTTACGATGTGTATGGCATTCTAATTTGATTTAATGAAGATGAATAAGGAATTTGCTGGAAACAGTTAGCATTGAACAGAAACGCATTAAAAATTAGTAAAACAGGTTAAGATTGTTAATTTTAATTATGAAAACAGACATGTGGATTAATTAAAAAATACGTAGTGGTTATGAAATAGTAAATTTAACAAAATATCACGCTTTGTAATTTTTGTAAAGAAATTTCTATAACCACTCGTACAAATCGGATATACCTACCACAAGATAAATAAATAATCAAAATAATATCTCATATTAAGCGCTCTATTCCTTCCTGTAACCTAGATACTTGGTTAACCTGAGATATCCTGAAACGGCCAGTGCTGTAGCATCCCGAGTAGTTAAAACCGAATTGCAGAAACGGCAAGCTAGAAATGAATTTTGTAAGATATTTTGCAGGGTATTTGTATTTAATCAAAAAATTTCTTACTAAATATACTAGCGATTTTTTGAATAATCGGGTTAAAATGACAAAAAACAAAATACTAATATTTTGAAAAAATCAAAAAATATTATTCTTTATTTAAATAAGGACTTGTATTATGATAGGTATTAAAACATTTTTTCAAAAGAAAATAATCTAAAGATATAAATTAATTAGGTTTCTGCAAAAGCAATAAAATATCCTCGAAAATACTTTTCCCTTTTGGAACTGAGGTTACGAATCCATCGGTAACCACATTAAAGGTGCCTCCTGCGAGATAGTTATTTATTTATTCTTGTATATCTACTATAAATATAGCTTAAAGTATTTATAAAGAAATAATGTTTTTAGTTTTTACAAAGCCCACTGTGGTTCTCCTTAAAAAAATCGGTTTTGGGAAGTGCTCGACTGCTTGAAAAGTGTTCATTCTGTTTTATCCCCACAGTAACTTGGATATTCTGGCGTAAAAAGTTAAATTATCACTTATAATTGCACAAGAGGTTTGTATTTTACCGGATAAATTAGGATTGTTTAATGAGAAACTGTTGCCAAGCAATCAGACGAGAAAAACTGTCAACTATTAAAAACGCGACACCGAAGGTGGAGCGTTTTTAGGTTGACAGTTTTTCGAGTCAAATTGCTAAAGGAAACAGTTTAGAATTTAAACAATCCAAATTTATCCGGTATCAATCAAACATCAAGTGTAATTCGGCAGGACAATTTAATGAATAAGAAATTAGAAACATATGAATGCAAACTTTATTTATGAAACACTAAAAATAAACACATTTTTATTTGAGCATCACCGAATCGATTCATTGCTAGTGTTTAATAATTCAATAACTTGTACACTTGATTAAAAAACGAATAAGTGAAAATACCACTAGTGCATTTGTCAATGTAAAAGTTGCAGGTAACTTTTATCGTTGCAAAAGTTGCAAAAGTTGTCGTGGCATATGCGATTTTTTATATATAAATTAAATTGTCATTATTAAATCACAGCAAAACTTTTGACAAAGTTACGATATTTTAAACTGAAAGATAGCCCCCGGAAGAGACCGTGATTACACTCTTTCTTATACAAAATGACTCGCCAATCTCTCCTTCTCTCAATTCCACGCTGATTTTTTCCAGGTGGACATGGCGGCGGCCACGGGAAGAGGAACGTACAGGCAGATCTGCAGATGGTCGCTCAGTACGCCGCTCAGGTGGTCCACAGGGACGACAGTCACCACGTACCGCAAAGTCATAGTCCTGAGTATAGGCAACCCACTTCAAATGGAAACGCGGTAAGGCTTTGATACCAGATCTGATTCCAATTGGCCAGAAATGTACACGTAATTTACCTATCGGTAACAAATAATGTAAACTGAAATCTGGTTTAAAATATTATGATATACAAAACTCATCTATATTCACTCTCATACAGTGTCTCCGATGGTTGCTGTACTAACTAAAGTTTGTCTCAAGTTTGCCTTAAATTTTGTGAGTTGCTTTTTAGTTTAATTGTTTTAGTGATATAAGTAATCTATTATTAAAGAAATAATATAATTCAACTTCACCAGGTTTTCTTTTGTTTTTTTTTCATATTCTTAAATTGATACTGTGTTCTTTCTCAATTAATTTGATCTTGACTCTTATCTAATTTTATAATTTTTCTCTACTATTTATTACACTTAATATATCGCTTATCGTGTTTATTTTAAATAATTACTTTATAATAATAATCAAAGTCATTCAATCTATGAGATCCTCTGAACTAACCTTGACCACAAGATTTGTTACAAAGTTGAAACGAAGAAGTGTGCGTGAATGTGTTAAAATGTCGGCTTGTGTTATCGGCCCGAAGGTCTGCTTTTTTGGTTATCTCTTGTGCTTAGAAAATGTGGCAAAATGTGTAAACATTCTCAGATATGGTCTGTAAAACATTTGTTTATGGTTTTCTTATCGGCAGTGTAAATATTTGTTTAAAATAATGTGTTTTGTTATTACATATATGTCAAACTACGTTTTGGGTAAAAATTTGTACGCACTGTACCGAGGAGTTCATTTTTTACGGTAATCCAGCGTACCTCAAAAAGTGTAAAAGTTACGGACAAATTAATTGCACAGTCTCGACCTACTTTTTCAAGGTCAGATTGATGATGCTATCAAATCAGTTCTATTGTCATATGTTTTCGAATAGCAGGGTGATTTTCAAATGTTGCCTTTTTGAACAAGGCCCTGTAGGTATCTTTCTTATTTTGAAAGATATAGAAAAAATGCAAATGACGAATTTTAATAGGAAGTGGAACGCAGTGGAATACATGGTCAAATATTTTCTATCTAATTTTGTTTTTGGGCTACAAAATAAACATATGTTTTTAAATGAGGCACCCTGTATGTCTTTCCTTATTTAAATGTATATTTTTTTCTGATTATAACAATCTCGATAATAATGTATAATAGAATACATCGAACTATAGCATATGACACGTCATGGAACTTGCAAGGAAAAATGCTGTCGAGTGACGCAAAAATATTAATGGAGCCGTATTAAACGGCCCCATTGTTCCAGTTAAAATAAGACAGTAGGTTGTTTATTTCTGTTGAAAATGGGGAGTGTTAAAATATTATATTGTCAATTACTTATTTAAATTAGTTAACACTACTGTTAACTTCTTGTTAGAAATAACGATTTGGCAAAAAAGAAAGTTGTGAAGAACTCGAGGCCTTACATACATGTTTCTCTTTCCAGATACAGCCAGTCGTTATAAACGATGGTGGGTACGTGGCGAGCAGCAGCGGCAAGGATGATTCGAAGCCGCCTTTCTCCTATGCGCAGCTCATAGTCCAGGCAATAGCCAGCGCGCCGGACAAGCAGCTGACGCTGTCCGGAATCTATAGTTACATTACTAAACATTATCCTTATTACCGAACCGCCGACAAGGGATGGCAGAACTCCATTCGGCATAACCTTAGTCTTAATAGATATTTCATTAAGGTAAGTTCATCGCCGCTTCACTGATAAACCGGGCACAAAAATGGCGTCTGTAGCACATTGACAATTGTAGCAAATTTGTGTATGTTCACAAGCCTAAAATGTGGTTCGCAATATCTACAGTACTATTGTCTTCGTTTTATACAACAGTGTTAATCATGTCACAGTTGATAATTTTTTCCCTAAAATCAGAAGTTCAACACATTATTCAACACCGGAAATATAGTGAAACATTACACAGTGTGTCTTACAGACGTTGTTTAGGTTAGGGTGTGAATTTATCGAAGACTTATAGTAATAATGATAATGATATTGACAATATTATATAATTAATAATAACTTAAAAGATAAAAATGTGATATATCCTTTTTGTTTATTCTTTTTTTACTGCTTTACGGTTAATAATAAAACAACTTCAGGGCCATATATTGTATACGCCTGACTTGCGCAAGTAATTGGGTATCTGTACCTGTGGCTATAAGGTATAATCGTCTACATTCAGTAGTGGTTTCGCTATTTGTGTATAACGACTAATTAATTATTATCCTAAGGTCCCCAGGAGTCAAATAACATCAGGGCCATATACTGTATACGCCTGACTTGCGCAAGTAATTAGGTATCTGTACCTGTGGCTACAAGGTGTAATCGTCTACATTCAGTAGTGGTTTCGCTATTTGTGTATAACGACTAATTAATTATTACTGGAAGGTCCCCAGGAGTCAAATAACATCAGGGCCATATACTGTATACGCCTGACTTGCGCAAGTAATTGGGTATCTGTACCTGTGGCTATAAGGTGTAATCGGCCACATTCAGTAGTGCTTTCGCTATTCGTGTATAACGACTAATTAATTATTATTCGAAGGTCCCCAGGAGTCAAGAAGAGCCCGGCAAGGGTTCGTTCTGGAGAATAGACCCGCAGTCGGAGACAAAGTTAATCGAACAAGCATTTAGGCGTCGACGGCCGAGGGGCGTATCATGTTTCAGAGCACCGTTCGGATTGAGTTCAAGGTAAGTGCAAGATGTGCAAACTAACGTTTCCTAAATTTTCCATTCTCGAGTCAGAATTGTTCTATCGATGCCAAGTTGATAATTCAGGAGCCTAGAGCTTAGAAATATCATTTATAAGTAGATTGTGGACCAGTGGCTCACAATGTGAACCGTGTGGTACACTGGTATAAATTTATTGTCTATCTAACCAGAAACTCGTTTATTCTGTGGATGAGGTATTACTAAAAAACAATTAAGAGCTACACATAGTTGATATAGAATAGGAGGGAGAGAAGTAGTTAGAAGAGAGGGCGAGATTCAGATGGGAGAGGGTGTTGTTAGTTAGAGAAGGGATAGAGCTAGTTTTGGAAGAAAATGGGACTCTTCAAGGTTTAGAAGAAATATAAAAATAGTTTTTAGATAAAGTAGAGAGAGTTTTAGATGAAAGAGTCTTTTGAGTAAAAAGATTTTTCGTAAGGTTTTTCGTTAAAGAGAGATAGAAGAAAGAGAGACTTTAGCGCGAAAAGGCGGTTTTAGCGGAAAAAAGTTTATCAGAGGAGTAGGAGTGCGAGTATTGATAACATAAAAATAAAATTTTGTTCTTGCAGAAGCGCCCCCGCGTCACCCTCTCACGTCAGTATGTCCGACCTGATGACTCCGGAGTCCCTTTCACGGGAGGGCTCCCCGACCATGGAGCACATGGTGGACGTCAGTCAGTCGGCCCCAGGCAGTCCCGGCAACCCGGCAGTGGCCTACGCCGGCTCCGGAGGCATGATTGGGCATCAGCAAATGTCGGCGCTGGTCGGGGCCACGAAAGCGAGGTTGCTCTTGCCCCATCCAATGGACAATATGGATCAGGTAGCCAGCTCCAACGGGCAAGAGTATAGGGAAGGTAAATGGTTTAGTTTTTGCTCACTATAACTGTTGTAATAAAATAAAATTGTGTGATTTTTCAGAAAAGTACCACGTGAATTCTAACATTGAAGACCGTTCGCTCTCACCCGCAGCTTTTTCTCCCCAACCCGTAATCGTTCAAACTGCGAACTATTCGCCATACAGGTAAGTCGCAAATGTCCGCTACTCAATCCGCCGACTAACACGCCCGTTTTCGTCCCCAGCAGCGGCAATTACGGAAGTGTAGGTCTAGACCTGAAGAGGCATATAGAAGATCAAAATGCTGGTAGCCCCTCCAGCGATATGGACAACATGCAGGAGCCCGACGTGAAGAGAGCGAGGCAGGAGCAGCCCAAATACGAGACAGAATAGGTTGTAGAGTAATAAGATAGGTTTATCAAGTTTTATCCGAAGCATAGCTACAAGGGAAAAATAAATCTGAATGTAAGATGACCACAGAAACGAAATAAGTCCATTTAATGCCAAGGTTTGTGAACGAGCGAGGCTACGTTCTGTTAGGTAGCCTCGCAGTTGTTGGATAATTGCTGTTTTTACGGTTTAAAACGTTGTTTTAGTTAGGTTATAGCTAGAGGAAGGTAACGATTGTGAATTTTATAAAAATTAGGTAATGTTTTAAAAAATTTTACGAGATCGTGTTAAATTGGAGCTCGCCATTTATTAGAAGTATACTAAGTGCCGGTGTTATTAAAATGGCGACCAGCTTACGGTATCGATGTTATCGTTTTATTTGCGTCGCCTCTGCTTAGCTGATTTATTATACGGATTTGGTGGCTTCGAGGTTTTCGCGCACTGCGTATCCGAGCATTCACCTAAAAGCTAATTATAACTCATAGTTCCTTGTAATGTCCTTTATTTTCGTTTTAGTCGTATAGGGTGACTTATTTTGCCTGGGATGCCAGAATACAGGGTGAAGGGCGATAGAAAAAAAGAGCTGACATGAGTGTCTTTTTTTCATCCTTTTCTTTTTTTTCTTTCTTCTTTCTTTCTTTCTTTCTTTTCTTTTTCCGTGTCTTTTAGCTTGTCCTGTACAAACCCAACCAAAATAAGTCAAACTATTTATTTCGATATTTGCATGCTTGGAATCATGTAAAGTTTAAATTTTTATGTAACAAGTTTTTTAGGTTAAAAATGCATCTGTTAATGTAAACATTGAACGTTGCGTTTTTTTTGTAGTAAATTTTGCTGATGTTGAATTAATTTTGAGGCGAGTCTATTTTTGATGAAACTCATATCTGGATGCCTTAAAATTTGCATGTTAAATTATGTGAAAGTATAGTTTTATCGGATGACAAAATATTATTTGGACTTATTTTTTACTGACCCTAAAGCAATACGAATCCTTTTTTATTTGTCGATTAACTTGTGAATATGAGTTTTGTTTTATTTTAATTCGATAAAAGGCACGCCTAAATTATTATTTTTTTAGATCATGGCAATTATTTATGTAGTATCTATAAGCATTCATAAAAAAGTTGTATTTAAAAATAATCTTCAGTAGCCTGTACTAGTAACATCATGATGATAATAGAAATAATGAAAAAATGTTGACTCTTTATTTTATGTTAAAAATTAGCTGTTACATGTATCGTTTCAGTTTAAACAAACTTTAAAATCATGGAAAATAATGCCTAATACCAAAACCTCGATGAACAAACCCGGATGACGTTGATAGTGTGCCAATTTAACAAGACCAAGTTGCTATAGTCTTTGATTTTAATTTGATAGGTATCGGAGGCCCCATTATATTTTGACCTTTTTTAAACCTATACAACTTGTGAACTAGTTGAGATAATGAAATGCGGTTTTCGCCCATCTTCTTCTAATTTTGATAAGTATTTTCTTGAGTATCTGTCTTTTTTCTCATTTCCGGTTTAACCGGAAGTGACATAGTGCATTTTCAGGGATAGGGCAACTTTGTTATTTCAAATAGAACACCCTATATGTTTTGACAGTTGGAAAGACCATTCTTTCCCCTTTCTGAAAGTGCCATATTTGTCATGGAAATTATACAGAGTGACAGTTTTATAAGCTTTTAAAGTGAATACCGCAGTTTATCGAAATGCTACGGAAAAAATAATAATTCACAAAGTAGTAGACTATGAAAATAAAAGACAACATCACTTGTAAATGTCAAATTAGTTTATTGACAATTCAGGTACTTGAGTTATTTTTAAAAAAATATTTACTTCAAGTGAAAAAGCTAAGTGTGTAATCTTTTTTGCTGAAACTAAATCTTACAAAACCACACAAAGAAGATTAAGAACTACGTTTAACAAAGGACCTCCAACAAAAAATTCAGTTAGAAAGTGGTATAGAAACTTTTGGATTTCAGGTTGTATTGACCATAAAAAAGAACTCCAAATAATGAAAATAGACTGAATAATGCAATTGAAATTTTGGAAATGACACCATCATGATTGTCATTTCCAAAATTTGAATTGCATTATTCAGTGTATTTTCATTATTTGGAGGTTTTTTTTTCGGTTAATACAACCTGATATCCAAAAGTTTCTATACCACTTTCTAACTGAATTTTTTGTTGGAGGTTCTTTGTTAAACATAGTTCCAAATCTTTGTGTTGTTTTGTAAGATTTAGTTTCAGCACAAAAGATTACACACTTTGCTTTTTCACTTAAAGTAAACATTTTTCTTAAAGTAACTCAAGCACCTGAGTTATCAATAAACCAATTTGACTTTTTCAAGTGATGTTGTCTTTTATTTTCATACTCTACTTTGTGAATTATTATTTTTTCCTTAGCATTTCAATAAAATGCGGTATTCACTTTAAAAGCTTATAAAACTGTCACTCTATATAATTTCTATGACAAATATGGAATTTTCAGAAAGGCGAAAGAATGGTCTTTCCAACTGTTAAAACATATACAGGATGTTCCATTTGAAATAACAAAGTCACCCTATCCCTGAAATACACTATGTCAAACATAGAGAAAACAAAGACAGATACTCAAGAAAAAACTGATCAAAATTAGAAGAAGACTGGCGAAAACCGCATTTCATTATCTCATCTAGTTCACAAGTTATATAGGTTTAAAAAGGATTGAAATATAATGGGGCAGCCGGTCATTAAATGGTAATGCAGTCCAGACAAATTGCAGTAGATAATTATACTTAATATCAAAGTTAAGTTTTACGAAATATTATTTAATGACTATCTTATTTACTTACCAACCTTGTAAGTAGACTATTGTGACATTATTTTTCCAAATGTAAGTGGCACTTTATATCTCTATTGGCAGTTGTTATGACAACTGGCTGTAATATTTATTACGTCCCTCCTTACAGGACAATAATAGTAATACTAGAACTATGAATAAAAGTAGTAGGTACCAGAAATATTAGATTTCATTTATTTAGAACTAGTTATTTTTATGTACCTAAAAATTTAACTATGACGAAAAATCTCATATGCACCACAGGTCGTTCAGGCAATTTTATGATCTCAAATACTTCCCTACAGGTCTCGATTTGCAAATCGTGTTTTTGACCATTAAATTATTGTACTTCCGAGCCTAGGTACATAAATAACTATTAAATCATTCTTTTTACTTTAAAGCAACTATTTATTTAATTTCAATCAGCATTTAGATATAAAACTATTCTTCAATAGCTTGGAGCATCATGATGATAATAATAGTAATTAAAAAATTGTAGTTTTTTATTTTCAATTAAAAATGTGTACAAATGTACGTTTTAGTGTAAAGCAGTGTGAACGAAAATCATGAATAATAATCTTGGCTAATACACTAAGACCAATGGAAATACCAAATTGACATTAATAATAATAATAATGAAGATTGTTAATTCTAAATTTGAGCAAGTCAAGTTTTAAGGTATCCAAGAAAAATTGTAGTAGATAATGGTACATAATATCAAAGTCAAGTTATATTTAGGAAATGTTATTTAATGATTTTAAATCATTCTTTTTACTCTTTAGTAACTATTTATTTAACTTCAATCAGCATTCATATATAAAACTATTCTTAAATAGCTTAGAGCATCATAATAGTAATGAAAAAAATGGTACAATGTGTACAAATGTACGTTTTAGTGTAAAGTAGTGTGAACAAAAATCAAGAATAATAATCTTGGCTAATACACTAAGACCAATGGAAATACCAAATTGACCATAATAATAATAATAATGAAGATTGTTAATTCTAAATTTGAGCAAGTCAATTTTTAAGGTATCCTAAAAAAAATTGCTGTAGATAATGGTACATAATAACAAAGTCAAGCTATATTTAGGAAATATTATTTAATGATTTTAAATCAATCTTTTTCCTCTTTAGTAACTATTTATTTACTTTCAATCAGCATTCATATATAAAACTATTCTTAAATAGCTTGGAGCATCATAATAGTAATGCAAAAAAATGGTACAATGTGTACAAATGTACGTTTTAGTGTAAAGCAGTGTGAACAAAAGTCAAGAATAATAATCTTGGCTAATACACTAAGACCATTGGAAATACAAAATTGACAATAATAATAATAATGAAGATTGTTAATGCTAAATTTGAGCAAGTCAAGTTTTAAGATATCCAAGAAAAATTGTAGTAGATAATGGTACTTAATATCAAAGTCAAGTTATATTTAGTAAATATTATTTAACGATTATTTTGTAAATCATTCTTTTTACTCTTTAGTAACTATTTATTTAATTTCAATCAGCTTTCATATATAAAACTATTCTTCAATAGCTTTGAGCGTCATAATAGTAATGAAAAAACAGTACAATGTGTACAAGCGTACCTTTTAGTGTAAAGCAGTGTGAACAAAAATCCTGGATAATAATCTTGGGTAATATACTAAGACCATTGGAAATACCAAGTTGGCATTAATAATCTGACTGAAGATTGTTTATGCTAAATCTGATGGAGTCAAATTCAAAGGTAACCGAGAAAAATGGAAGTAGATAATGGAAGCGATTTATCAATGCCAAGTTATATTTAGGAATATTATTTCTTGAGCCTTGTCTTGAAAACTAATACTTTTTTGACAGAAGTGTCAGAATGTGTCTTTAAAAGCATATGATGCAAAATGGTTGGTAAAATCTTGTGTTGCTTGGTAATTTTCAATCATAACGAAGGAGTGACCGGTTGTGATTTATTTGATAACTCGAGGAATTAATCCGTAACATCATTGAAAAAGATTTAAGTTTAGATGATGTTTACGGAATTCGGAACTTAAAATTACTTTTGATACATATGTTTATATATAACATTGTTGGCATAAAAATACAGTGCGAAGTGTTTCCAACGTTTGGCTATAAGAAAATAATTACAGAAATATGAAAAATTAAGTAGACAATATAGCCAATTTTAAAGTGCATTTACAATTTAGTAACAAAATCATAATTTAGGAGTGCCTTCCCATGAAGTAAGTCATACAGGGTGATTAAAAATCTTTGATTAGCAGTTAAGCGAGTCATCAGTTGATATTGTAGTATTAAGTTACCAGCGAACTGGAGATAGGAAAATTTTTATTAAATATAACAAATTTGTTTGAGGAAATCTATCTAACAAAATATTTTCTGTAGATGTTTATATTTTTCTATATATTTAAATATTAATTTCTTGTTGTATATTTTTAGGAACATGTTAAACATATATAATATATATTTAGTAAGCTATTAATTCAAAATTTACGGCTTGCAAGTACCATAATACTGAAATTCAGTTGATTCTACATTAGCCTTGCATGATGAATTTAGAAGCATTTTGTAACGCCCTGTATGTACATCAAGCCATTTAATTTTCATTTAGCAGTTCTCTGCCGCATTGTACATTTCCTATTTGTAAATATTGTAAGAAAAAAACTGTTTGTTGTTATTTTGTGTAGTATTTAAGTAGCCATACATTGGGATATATTTTTTTAAGCGTTCCTCAACCTCGTATGTGATCTGTTTCGTACTACATAGTTAAATATAGTAAAACTTGATAACACCCAGTGAATATGAATAAATTTGGGTTATTTGAAATAATTCTTTCTTTAGAACGCCCGTCGCTCTGCCCCGTCTTTGTTTTCTCTTTTTTTTTATTAAAAGTTAATTTGACGTGCCGTTGGAGCATTTTTGTGGACGATTACTGTGACGTAGCGGGACTATGCGGTAATCGTTTGCGATTTTATATTTTTGACTATTTCAATGGTCCTTATTACTGTTAGTTATTATACATGTATACAAAATTATATTGTAGGTATTTAAATAAAGTACTATTATTGCTGTGACCTAGTTGTTTCTGAATAAATCGAGCTTTTTTGAAAATTACACGGAGTATGATTGTATTGACCTTAAAAGTGTGTTAAAACGATATCTCAGACGCAGGTAAATATGATTTTTTACATATTTATATTAGATTAGGTTTATTTGGAATCAAAGCTGGCGAAGAACTAGACCCACCAACTAATCGAAGCTGCTCCAGCTTTTCTATAAGAATCGAGATTTTCAATGATATATTTTTTATATTAACATAATAACTTACGAAGATATGAGCGTACAAAATTTATACAATTTTTTTTGCCCACTGTGTATGTAGAATATATTTACATATTTAATTAATAATTGTTTTAGCATAATATATTCATTACTCGATTAAAGTTGTATTCTGACAGTTTCTAAAACAAAATTAACCCATCAGGATTACAATTGACAGTCTGAAATAAAATTGAATAATCCGAAACCCTGTTTCGATTGATAGGAAAGGCTTTTGACTGGAAAATATTTTGTCTAAAAATTTTGGAAGAAAAAGCCAGTATAGTAAACTTATATTTATATATTAAGTATACATATAAAGTACCTACAACTAGTTAACAAAATACATAGATATAAAAAACAATAAATTACAAAACATGCAACGTATTTAAGCAATTTAGCTGATGCTTTGCAACGAATGTAATAAGTCTTTCAGTTCTAACCCTAACAAACACAAAATCAGTAAAAAAATAAAATACACCTCTGAATACGTTTACATCGTCTGTTAATTATTGGAGTTATTATTTAGGTTGGAAACGTTGACTATGCTATTAAAGCATGATCTAAATAGACTAAGATCGAGTAACAACAAATTGATAGGAAAAACCTCTTGGAAAATGCTCGGACGATATTAATAACTGCGGAAATTAATATAACATACGATGCAAACTTATTTCCTGTTTTGTACCTTCTACAATTATTATAATAAAGCTACAGCAATGTTTTCTGGCCCTCACTTTGTGGTGAAAGTAGCACCAACTTAATAAATAGGTCTCAGCTCGTATTCGATACCAGTTTTCTTATCCAAGAACGTCCCCTTGTCAGATTCGAAGATCAGATCTTCCTCGTTGATCACATGTTGTTCCCTCTTGCCTCTATAATCATCAGCGCTCCTGTAATTCCCCCCGTGTTTCTGTGAATTGCCGTCCAGGATCAAAGATCTAGCCTTGTCGTTGATGAATTCAACATCGCCAAGCAGCCCTTCTCTTTTTCCTCTTTGATTGCCGTCTACAGCTACGTATGTTGGGGCTATTTTCGATTCCTCTCGTGCCTGTACACCATAACTGATGTATCTCGGTTGCTGCGACTCCTCCTCTTCCTGACGGACGGCGTACTGGGGTTGGTTTTCAGTTTCCTCTCCTTCGTCGTCCTTGTGGTGACCGTCGTGGTTGTAGTCCCAGTAGTGTTCGCCGTAGCCTCCGTGCTTGTCGCCCCACCTTACCTGGAGGAACAGCAAATGTTATGTAGGCAAAGAATAGGGTTAAGCTCTACGGTAATTCCATATTTGGGACTCGTATATGTGATGGTGTTGAACTTTAGGATTATTAAATAAAAGATTCATCTTCCCATCGACTAGGGATTTGCTATACAAGTAAAAAAAAAAGATACATATCGAAGGTAAGTATCTATGATGAAGCTATGGAAAAGATTAAATTGGCTCATTAAATTTTATGTTTTCGTTTATTCGTCAATTGAAATTTATTTGAAAATGTGTACTGAAATAAATTCACTGTTTGAAAAATGTTATTATCATCCACGAATTTATTCAATATTAACACATTTTCTTTAATTAACAATTCTACATAACTTATGGAGATTACCGTAAAGTTGAATTTTTAGGAAACATATCCAGATGACTTTGTATTCTACGACTTACCTTAAGCTTAAGAGACCAACAAACTGCTAGCAGTAAGGATATTAAGAGCTTATTTGTAGATGTAACTCAAGATAGAGTGTCTTTTAGATTTACGAACTAAGGAATATAAATATATATATATTTTTTTTAGTTTTTCTCAAGATTTTCATTATATTGTAATAATTATAAATTGCTTTCCAAATATGTATAATAGTCACGTATATTATACAGTTTTAGCAAACTGTTTAGAACAAGTTTTGAAAATGAACAAAATGAAAAAGAATTGCCAAAAACCTGGTTTGTTGGCCTCTCAAATACATCATGTCATTAGTCGGTTAGTAAAAGGATTCTCAAATTTTTGGTTTGTGTAGTGTACAGTGTACAGGATTCTCTATTTCATTAATATCTATATTTTTCAGAAAACAACAGTTGTAGTTTTGAAAATAATGATGATAATATCCCCACCCCTGTGTGGGAGAGGGGACATTATTATTATATACTATTATTATTATTGTGCAGACTGCGTAAATGCCTAAAAATTATGTGGGATGTTAAGCCTTAACCACCATTTAATGCAAGAATGGGGGAACTATGAAAATATCATTAGTTAGAGAGATAATCGAACACCTACTAATATTAATCGCTCAAATTAACAGCCTATTGGCAGGTATTCTTCTATTCTATCTCGCAAAGTTAGTTTGTTAGTTGATAGCGTTCTTTCTCGAATATATACAGTGTGTTCAAATTGCATGCAATAACATTGGTATTTTGGACAAAAAAATCAAAGCTAACGCGATTAATTTTTGAGATATTTGAAAACATAAACTTGGAAATTCGTTTTTGAAAAATTTTAGGCTTGTTTGAAGATATATTGAAATATATAAATATTGATATTGAAATAAAAATACACTTTCTCCATATCAACTGTTTGCGCAATTGGTAGTGGAGCAACTATTTTCAATTCCCATTGAAGCTAAGGGTAAAAATTTAAGAATCCTTGTCGATATTGGGTAGGTAGGTATGTTATTTTTGTTTTAAAGCAGTTTGTTAATTTGCATAGCATTAGTTTCATGTAAATGAAGCATACACATTAGCATTTTAAAAGCATCAATAAAACTACAAAGCAAAAGCACTGACATAATAAGCAAAATTTTAAAATAATATAGTTTGTCGTGTATTATCTTTTGACTAGCTACTTATACAATGTTATATCGGATGAATTAGTTAGCTGTTTTTGTGCAAGAGGTCAAGTTGAAGTGTTTTGTCGCCTCATCCATTGTCGAGCAGAAAGTATCATTTATTACATCACTCACCCCATCTCTATTTCATATATAAAAAATTACTTTAGAATGGGCAAATAAATAATTTACGCAGGTCATTTTCCTGCCTATGTTTATCAAGGCACCGTTTCTAGTATCCGCACCATAGCAAAACATATTTCTTCTCAATCTTTGCAGTCAGATTTTTTTGACAAGATGCAAATATTAATACAGGGTGTAAAAAATAGTGTACCGGACTTTGAGGGGTTATATTGTATACTACATCTAAAAATAAAAATAACAGTTCCTAATGAACATATACAGGGTGACCCATTAAGAATGGGAAACACTCGTATACAAAACTTGTTTATGGACCGATTTGAACCGGATTTTTTTCAAAAGATAGATCTCCAAAAGCTCTATGTTGATGCAAAATTTGAAGACGAAATTTTGATTTTCAAGGTCTACTACGAATTTTTTTTATGTGAGAAATGGAAAAATTTTGTTAGCGATTTTTTTATAAAAAATCGGACTACACCACTGGATTTAGGAACCCGTCGAATGCATTTGTACCAATTTTTGCGAAAAAAAGTTTTTTCCTAAGAAAGTTATGACAATATCGCATCACCAGTGTTTGCCTTTGTCGGTGAACCTATTCTTTTATAAAAATCGAATAGAACCCAAAGAGAAACAAAATTAAACAACTTAAACATTGGTGTAATTATTAATAAGAACCATAAAAACCAGTATACCTTACACAAAATAACCAACAATTACTCTAATATAAACAACAATTGATAGGTGAGTTCGTCAAATTATTAGTATTTCGTGGTTATTATGCCAAAACTTATATTACCTTCTTAGATAAAAAATAACTACGTTATAATTTTTTATTCAAAAAGAGTGAATCAATTTGACAGACTCCTTTTTCATTTTGGAAAATGTAATAATTTTCTAATTATTACTTTTTTTTTTATCAATTGTTGTTTATATAAGAGTAATAATTGTTGGTTATTTTGTGTATACCGGTTTTTATGGTTCTTATTAATAATTACACCAGTGTTTAAGTTGTTTAATTTTGTTTCTCTTTGGGTTCTATTTTTATAAAAGAATAGGTTCACCGACAAAGGCAAACACTGGTGATGCCGATATTGTCATAACTTTTTTAGGAACAAACTTTTTTTCGCAAAAATAGGTACAAATGCATTCGAGTGGCTCCTAAATCCAGTGGTGTAGTCAGATTTTTTATAAAAAAATCGTTAACAAAATTTTGCTATTTTTCACATAAAAAAAATATCGTACTAGGCCTTGAAAATCAAAATTTCGTCTTCAAATTTTGCATCAACCTAGAGCTTTTGGAAATCTATCTTTTAAAAAAAATCCGGTTGAAATCGGTCTATAAACAAATTTTGTACGCGAGTGTTTCCATTCTTAATGGGTCATCCTGTATATGCCCTAAAAAATGGTTCCTAAGGGAGTTACAGCAGACCTTTAAACGGTGGATAAAAAGAATGTTTTTATTTATTTTAGAACATTTTTGAGCACTAAAAGTAGGTATCAAATGTGTTCAAAACTGTCAGTTGAATTTTTTATTATCAGTTACCCCCCGGAGTCCGGTATACTATTTCTTTTTAACACCCTGTATATATCAAGGAACATTAACAACGTATAATTCCGTCAAAATACCTGAAAATTAATTCCTGGAGAACAAAATCCATAATCACTTTTCGTACTTCGTAATAAAAAAATTCAAATGTTAGATTTCAACAAGCAAATGTTACTATAAATCACCCGCGTCGACGGAAAATAATAACAAGCGCGAAATTTCGACTATTTGCAGGCGATTGATATCAGACGGTTTAATCATTTGTTTCAGCCAAACATCTGTGAAGAATCCATTATCAACCCCGCTATGACATTATCATTAGTTACAAATCGATTAACAGTACTCCAACATAGTACAATCCTCAGCCTTGAGTACTAGCGTGTTTGGATTCATTTACAAAAAGAGCGGCGTTGATCGATTGTCTATTAATTGTTAATCTGCACGCCCCGAGGGCCGAATCATTATTCACTGTTGGAAAAATTGAAATCAGGTTACGGACTCCAGGCGTATTTGACTGCCATCGATTGGGCCTAGGTCGGAAACGCGCGGCGGTAATTCGGCGATAGCCTTTTGTTTCGCGATTAGGTACTCGATTGTGCAATGGAAATATCATGGCAGTCTTGCTTATTGAAACTTTATAAGGATTATTTTGTGTAACTTGATTATGAACGGCTATATAATACAGAGTGGACCACAAAAAATGGACCAGTGATATTTGTACAATAAGGTGTCGCTAAACAGAGAAACACCTTGTATATTTTACAGATTTGAATATAACAATCTCACGAATGCACTGATATAGATATTGACGGATGTATCTCTAATAGTAAGGTAGACATGATGAAAAGAGTGCACGTTCATATTAAAAAATAATTTGATCAGCCTCTTTTTGGGACGCCTTGTATAAATGTTAGCAATTTTAAACTGTGTACAAATTCGGTTGGCTTGCTTTTTATAGGCTACTCTGTATACAGTGAGGACATAAAGTCCGTCCCCCCCCCCTCTAATTTTTGAACCACTGGGTAGATTGTGATGAAATTTGGAACGATAATAGGTATATGACTAAATTCTGAATTTTTTGAGACATCAATGACAGCTCTGAATGTCAAAGTGACAGCTGGGCACGCAATAGGAACATTTTTTTAAATGGAAATGGGGGTCGAGTAATAACTCATTTTGAAGCTATTTTTATGCTGAAAACATCCCCCAAATTTGAGGCCATTTGGTTCAGTAATTTCCAAATAAAAACCAGTAATATCCGTTTATAACATAATCTTTTTACCACATAATTTATATAATAGAACTTACCCATGGAAGATTTATTTGTCAGGAGGTTCATGGTGGTCATTTTCAACACTTTTTGAAGTAACACGTGTTTTCTAAATTTGTTTCTGCCTCTACGTTTAATATAAATTATTTTATAATTTTTTAATTTAGGTTATTTTAGGTTAGGGATGGTTTATTGTTATTTGTTTACTTTTAATTTTTGTTTTGCTTTGAATAATTTACAATAATTTGTAATATGTATGCAAAAAATTATGTAACAGAAATCGATATTACTGGTTTTTATTTGGAAATTACTGAACCAAATGTTCTCACTGTCCTCACTGTCCTCAACTGTATATATGAAAGAATTTAACAGTTACAGATTTTTCACGAGTAATTTGTACAACTTCCTCTTACTAACTGCTATTGTTCAAGATGTAAAAAAAATATGGGGACAAGGGCTTTCTATCTTGTTCAGGCAGGTAGAAAAATGATTGGTTTTATGATCTCAAACATTCAATTAGCTATACTTTTTAAAAGGAACTCTTCGTGTATTGTTTTAATGTGAAAAAAATAGTATGTGCCTCAAGATCATGAAGCTCGATTATTTTTCTGACAAGAATAAAAAATATATTTTGTGTACCTATTTGTTTTGACTAACAAACAATGGAATTAAGAGTATCCCTTAGCCAACACCCTGTATATCTATCTCTGATTATGTACAGTGTATAATATAGATTGCAAAATACTTCCAATGTTTGAATATGTCTTATTTTTCGTTTTTATCCTAAGAAAGTGAAAGTTCTTGAATCTAGAAATGAGTGGCATTATCAAAGTTTACAAATTCTAAGCATTATTTTCAATATGTGCACCGATGATGTTGATGTTAGGTTATTTTTCAATTGTTGAGGACAAAACTACGAAGGTGTGGAATGGCCACAGTATTCTTCGTTTTAATAATTCCCAATAATTTACAGTTGCAATTGCAAACTTTCCGTTTCAACTGTCAATTTACAGTTGCATCTGTCAATTAAGAATTATAAAAATGAACAAATTACTATGGCCGTTTCACGGTTTCGTACAAACTGATAGTTTGTACTGATAGTTTGTACATAATGAATGAAAATGCATTTTCATCCATTATGGAATCACCTACGTCAAGCTGCCCTCAAGTTTTTCCATTCATTGGACTAGAACGATATAAAAAAAATGTGCTGAGAGTAAGACAAACAAAATTTACTTTAGTTTGGAACTCCCCCTCGTGAGGATGAGCCTTCTCGTGCCTTTCTATGAAATGGTGGTCGTTGCCCCTTTTGTGTCCATGTTCGTAATCGTCTTTAGCTGGTACGTGAATGTATCTGTTAGTGGGGGAGAGAAGAAAACTTGTATTAACTCATGCTGCGCAAGCGCCTAAGCTAAGTATTAAAATATTAGTTGGCATTCTAACAGTAATGTAACAAATTCTGTTGCATCTATATTTTGCTAGCGTTAGTATACTAATTTAGTTAATATTATTAAATAGAATATGTTGCCAGGCTGCCTACAGTAAGTTAGTAAAAAATAATTTGTCTTGGTTGTTTGTCGGTCTTGTAGATTGTTGTGCTGAAAATTGGCTACCATTATCACCTTTAATCCAAAGCAAATTCATAAAAATTGATTTAACAAGTTGTTTTAATCACTTATTAGGTTTGTTGGGGGTTGTTCGCATATTTCAAAGTACGCATCTTCAGAACGGTTCAGAACCTGATCATTTGACAACCCAACAAACCTATCAAATTATGAGGCTTGTTCCTGCAGCAATCACCACGTGTCTGTCCAATTGATTGAAAATGTTGGCTGTCTATTACTAGTTTCATCTACCATCTCAGCAGAGTTCGGGTGCGTAGCACAGTTTGGGAACTGTGTCATAAGGGTTGTGATTGGTTGAAATCAATTTGCCGGCTGGTTTGGAATGATTTGATTGAATCTGACTAGTATGTGATTCCTGCAGGAACGGGGCTATGGAGTGCGTTTTTTGATAACATCTTGTACGTCATCTTTTGTGCTTTGATAACTAAACAACTTGTCCGTATGTAGCTTATTTGGGACCCCCTATATATCAAGTCTTATCATATAAAGCTTTTCACCACATAGTCGTTTAGTTTGTAAGTACTGAAAGTTATTAAATAAAATTTGCATTAAATAAAAGTTCACCTATAACAATGCCAATACCTGTTTTCTTTCTATACGCTTCTATACCATACTTTATATTGTGTCAACTGAAGTTATTGAGGGTTACAGTTGCAATAACTGAATAATACTAAAAAGAAAACGGCTATTGTCACTGAAAACATTAGTTCTAACTTAACTTAACTTAACTAACTTAATAAGAGACGGTTAACTGCAAAGCACATGAAAGCTTTTAGCACATATCTACTAGGTATTATGTATGAAGTCAAAATCCTTGCAGCAAAGTAACTGGCCATCCAAAGCACGTCTGAAGCCCTGTCAGGGGGTTAAATGCGGTCAGTTGGGCTAAAGCTACAAATGGAGAGTCAAACTAAGCTAAAATATTATTCAAGACACCTTTCCCTGACGCTGAAGATTCTCCAGGTTGATTTTCTCGAAACGTTGCTCCCAGTTGTTCGGGTTCTCCGCAACGTGGCCGAATTGCAGCTCGTTGGGCTTCTCCATGGCTACGTATATGTCCCTGGTTGGGAAATAAGGTGAGTATAGTGCATTCGCGGTGTGGTTAGGCGCAAGTTGGCCTTGAATATTTGGATTGAGATTCAGGAAGTTGCAACAAATATTCCAACATGGTAGATACGTATATCTTTAATATTTGCTTATCTGTTATCAGTCTATCTGTCTTTGAAATGTTAGTAATGCTTTTGGTTTAAGTGACTGACCTTAACCACTGATGATAATGGTAAACTTGCCCAATGTATAATATGACAGTATTATTAAGAAACATTATTAAGAACACTATTAAAAAACATTAATGTTTGTTGATGGTATTGTAGAAATTATTTGGGACAATTTCCATCGGTGCCATATAGATCACCAAAGGCCAATTTACGTCAAAACCACCGTGAAGAGTGTACAGTTTAATTTTAATACATGCTTTACAGTTTGGTTGGATCATTTATTGAGCCAAAATATGATAAACCGAAACAAAAACGAGGAAAATTCGGTTATATTAAAGCAAAACAAAAGACAGTTGCGTTGAAAAAAGTGTTTTAGAATTAACGTCGAGAATTTAAGTTCAAACAGAGTTCTGATTGAATAGATATGTGTAATTACTGATAGTAGATTCCTTTAAAATTTAATAATAACCCATTATGGTAATATTTCTTTGACAACTACTAAAATACGATTAGCTTAAGTAATGGTAAAAGTTGCTTTTTGCTAAAAATTACACTGAGAAAATGACCAGGAGAAAAATATTTGCTGAGTTTTTTTTAGCTAAACTAGCCAAAATTTTTGTAAGCACTGAAATACGAGTTACCTGATTTAGTGGAGTACGCTTTACTGATATGAGTTTACTGAAATTGTAATGTTCTTCGCTACTATCGAATACTACATTCTTGTTACAGCAAAACAAAAGATTAGCAAAATATATTACTGCAGTTGTAAAATTTACATGACTGGTACTGTAGATATTTTACTGTGGCGAAAGAGAATTTTTTATAAAATATACTCTACTACTTCAAGTAGAATATTTTCTATTTCAGCACAGCTAATATTTATAAAGTAGCTGTTCGGGAGTTTCTGCGCATGACCGGCTGACGAAATTGCGAGAAAGTTCTACTACCAAAGAATAGTTCTACCACTTCTTCTACCACTCGTCGTTTCTTTATAGACGTGCAAGCAATAAGGTATCAATATGTCTATATATTTTGAGAGTGAAAAGGTCTGTGAGAGTGAGCGTAAATATGAATATGAAAGCCTCTTGACTGACTGGGGGTTGTCCAGTTTTTTTGAAAATTTTCAGAGTAAGTATACAGTATATTCATATATAGGTAGTATATTTATGTACTTATAGTATTATTTTCTTTATGTTAGGACTACTTATAAACTTTTTTCTGATTCTTTTTAATAGGTATGAGGTATGATACTTACATGTGTTACGTGGCCTTCTATAAGAATAAGAATTAAGAATATTAGCTATATAAAAATAGTACCTACCTTACTGCTTATATACCTATAATATATATATATTTTATCTATGCCTATTATAATACGCATCCTATACGTATTTAGTTATACCCAGTGACCTTCAAGTTACCTTTTTTTTTTGTTTCTGCGCTTGCACCAGTAAAAATTGCGGGTAGGTACTTAAATCACATCATAATCATAATAGGTATGTACCTGGTATAATACCACAGCTTAATAAACAAAGCTGTGATAATACTACAACATAATATAAAAACTAAAAAACAACTCTCAAATGAATATTGTATAACCTCCAATTTACTACAATTTGTTATTTATATTTAGTTATCAACTTTATGTGTTTGTTATCTTTGTTAGTTTGGTTGATTTACTATCGACTATGGAGACCTAACGAATAAACAAAACATTTTTATTTCTGTTGTTATTCTTACAGAAAGCTGATGAATATGATTAAACTTTTTTAATTTACTTTGACATGCTTAAGCCCCTCGATACTGCTAAGATAGTGCACTTAATTTTTATTTTATATAGGTACCTACACATTTTTTGTTTTATTGCCAATTAAAATCAATTCAAGTAATTTTAAATGACTAGGTACTATATGTTTTATGAATGTATCAGCATAGGTATAGCATGTATAGCATTTTAAATGTTTTTATGGATTCTTAGTTGAAGGAATCACGGATCAAAGTTTTTACTTGCTGGATGATGAAACCATAAAGGCCTTATTTCCAAAATGTGGACCAAGGCTTGTTTTTAAACAGAAATTTAATGAATTTAAACAAAAGTTGGACAGTTCAGCTTCCTTGGTATTGGTATGGATACTTAATTAATAAGAAAATAAAAACTGTATTAAGTATGCAAATTATTTTAGGAAAGTGATACCACTTCAAGGGCATCAACTGACACATTGGAAAATTCAAGTATATATTCATTTGTACCAGATGAAAGTTTTATTCATCAGGTTTTAGCTACATCGTCACCTAATCCAACACATGCAGAAGATAATGCATATGTTGCAAAGTCTGTAACTGAAGTTGTTGAAACAGATGTAATAGATCAGTCTGTAAAGAAAATTAAATTTAGTAGTGTTTTCCCACAGGTAAATTTAATCTTGAATTATTTTCTAAATTGTGCGTTATTATTTTCTAATTTACAATGAAATTGACAAAGTTTCCATATTAAAGTCTATTTGTTACTGTAGGGTTTAGAAGCAGCTTTGAACAAGTATCCGGACGGACAACTTGTTCTTTTGAAGAGAAATAAATTAACTAATGATTTGAGGACAAAGTTAACGAAAGTAATTGTTAGCGAACTTTTTGGACAATATGGAATGAATCAGTAAGTATGCAAACCATCAGGTATTTTCATATTATACATTTTCATTGTTTTTAGTATTAAGGGAGATGTATTGAAAAGAGTCGCTGATGAAATCGAAACATGTTTTCCAGCAGAAAAAGGGGAGACATATTATATACCATATGACGCAACAATAAAAAAGGGCCCAAGGGGAAAACTTTATACAAAACTGATTAACACAAAATCTTCTCTTAAATTGGCAAATGCTTGTATTACCACTGACAAAATTGATCATGATCAGCATGAAAAAGAAAATGTAAACCCATCATCAGGGCAAAAATTACAGGAGGAATACCTAACATTTTTAAAAATAGGCGTAGAGCCATACACCAAAGTTTTAGAAGCATGGGAAGGCAGTTTCAAATTGAGAAGAAAATTATATTTAAATACTGAACTTGTAAAAATCTATGAAGATTTCCCTTGTTTAAGATTAGATCCAGGATTAGAATTGGTAAGTGTAATCAAAAAATGTTATATGCTTGTAGAAAACTAATTGTTATTAGGATTATTATTAGTATTAGTGATAGTCCTAGAAATATCAGTAAGTTATTTTAACATTTTTAGATTGAAACAGATTTTAATAAACGTCATCCAAATTGTATCGATATTATATATCATACATGGCGAGAAGTATGTGATGCTATTCTGGCTGAAGCACGAGAGCGGAAACTTACTGATCCCTGTCCTAATGCAGGTAAGCGTAAATTCATGACTGGATATTATCATTTAGTAGGCTAATTTTTACTTATCATGTATTTTTATTCAAATGGTAATACCTGTTTTTATTTCAGATGACTTTGTGAAGACGCTTCTGTTGCTCCCATATTTATTCAATCCTATTACCATCAAAAAGTCAAGAAAAGGATGCATTTGGAGACCGAGTCGAAGTGAGGTGCAGGAGAGTTTTTTTTCGAGAGTCGAGGTACGAAACAAATTTTTTATGATAAAAATAATAATAATTGTAATACATCCAATAATATTGACAGTATTTTAGCAATATAAAGTATACAATAATACACCCTTTTTTACAAAAATATTTATAAACCCCCTCTCATTTCACATGAAAATCTAAAAAAGAAAACTCTTAAAATGTCGGCCTCAGAGATGAAAACTTTTGTATTAAATGCTGGATTAATTTTTGGCGAATTAATTCCTGCTCAAAATAAATACTGGAAATTATATACTCTATTGAATAAAATATTACAAATTATTCTTAAACGTTATGTTACAATGGAAATGATTGCTGAATTGAAGGACTTAATCCATAAACATCATACATTGTATATATCATTATTTGAACAGACTCTTAGACCTAAATTTCATTTTATGACGCATTATCCTACTGTTCTTGAAATGTGTGGCCCATTGACATGTTTATCAACTTTGAGGTTCGAGTCTAAACATCGTCAGTTTAAATTGTCGGCAAATGTAATATCATCAAGGGTAAATATTACCCACTCTTTGGCCTTAAAACATCAACTTTCATTAACTTCACGATTTGCTGATGAAAAAGGATTTATTGATAGTGTTTGTTATAAATCTGAAAAAGAATATTTTAATGTTAAAGACTTTCTTGCTCAATGCAATATACCTGATTCCAAAATATTGTGTCAGGAATCAATACATAATTTCGAAGATAGTGTGAAAACTACTAAAAGAATAACTATAAATTCAAAAGTCTATAAAATAGGAGACATAATTTGTGTAAATTTCACAAATATCCCATTTTTTGGAAATATTTTATATATTGTCGTTAACAATAAACTTAATGTATTATTCATATATGAAAATTTTGTGACCATCAATTTTAATGACCATTTATGTGCTTTTCTTGTAAAAAAACACAGTCAAAAGAACTGTATTTTTTTAAATGATCTAATATTTTTTGATACTTTCAACATTACAAATGTTAATAATTTAAGTTATGTGGCATTATAAATAAACTAAAGAGTGCAGTGCAATTTTTGTTTTAGCATGTTTCTGTAAGTTATAGTATTTTTATTTCTGCCACTAAGACAGTCCCACCCTCAAATTTTAAATTGCAACACTATATGTCATGCGATATATCATCTGAAAACTTGTTAAATTTACAACAAAACCCTACATTATAATTTGGACAATTGATTGTTCTTCTATTGCAAATTTATACATTATACTACTTACATATTATAATTTTGTTAAATGTTGAAAATCTTCTACAATAATTGAATTAATAAATGTAACACAAAACTTTTTTTAATTTGCAATAACTACCTACTAGTCGAATTAAAAAGAAAGTGCTCATGTGGTACAAATGAAGCCACTGATAAACATGTCTCCTCAAAAACTGGCCTGTCCGATCATTATTTTCACTTAATATGCCAAAAATTGCACTGGACCCTTTTAGATAGGCTACACCAAAGTATGTACTATTATTTTTTTATCTTGAAGTATTTATTTTAGTTAAATACCTATTTATTGTTAATATTTTAATACTTATTAAAATTACTTATAATACTTGTAAAACTTTTTACATATACCTATGCCAAAACTGATGCACAATAAACTATATTTTATGTACAACTTTGTTTTAATGGTAAGTTTTAACAATCTCCCAAAAAAAAAAAAATGAAAGCAAAACTCAAATTGTAGGCGTACACTGCGATGAATTATAGTGAACATACAACACACGTTCAAACTACTGCTGCCTGGGGAGAAAGTTTTTTTGAAATAGGCATTTTTTTAAGGAGTTTTATCAAATGTTACACTTTCTTGTCGTCATTAGGTAACATTTTTTTGTAAATTTATACAGTATGTGTTCATCAGAACTAAATGGATATAATCAACTTTTTAGTAGTTCTTTTCTAGTATTTTCATTATGAACTAATAAGAAGTTGATTATATTCATTTAGCTCTGATGCACACCCTGTATAATTTACAAAACAATGTTGTGATGACGAGAAAGTGTAACATTTGGTAAAAAATATATGGCTGTACTGGCCAAGTTGGCTACCTACTAGGGGCGAGATCCCTTTTGAAACAAAAGTGATATTTGCTAGAATAGTAAAGTAAGTTCACAGATATAAAATAGATGCAGCTTGCAACAGGTACATATATTCCTAATGGTGTTATAATCTCTCTGTTGCCAGTAGAAAGTACAATTTTTGGCTTAAAAAGATCTTTACCACTACCAAAGAATATGTTTTTCTTTCAACAAATTATTTTAACTATTATAAGTAAGTACACTTTCTGATTTGTAAGTATCTTTGCTGTAGTAGTAAAGATGCATTTGCTAAAGCAGTAATATTTGTACACTACAGTGGCTGTGAGATTTTTCATAAAGTAACTTTACTGTAACTGTAAATCCTGAGTAGCAAAGTGGATTCTCGTGGTGTAGTAAACTTCTTAGCTGGCGCCTATGTTGCCAAAAATTTTAGCTAGGATAGCTTAAAAATTAGCTGTGGTTATATAGAAAATTTCTCAGTGTACAATTCAACCTCGTTATTTTTCTCATTTAAAAGTTTACAAATTGATTACCTAATTCCAATTACCTTCCTAAGTTATGCACAACGCTAATCGAGAATGGAAAGTCAGTGGTGGCTACTAGCATTTTTGTACAAGGGTGTTACTATTTATTATTTATTATCATTAAAAGATCTAAATAAAACAAACTGTATCTACCGCATTCATATCGATTCAAATCAGTAATTGGAGTAGGTAACGAATGGCGATTTGGACTAAATAGGATGGTCGTAGTAGGTAACTTGAAAATTAACTAAATATTTTTGATATAACGGATAAACGGATCTTTCGTCTAGAACATTTTTCCTTTTCAGTTCGCGGATCAGAAAAACATGTAATGTTATAGTTTGTTTTAAGTAATCCTCAAATTTTTCAGAATGGATTTCCTCAGCATCATGTGCTCCATTTTAATTTTCGTAGTCTTCTGAATACGCAAGAGTTTTACAAAACATTTAGTAAACAATAACTTTTCTCGTTTTGTTAATTTTATTGCTAGAGGACATTTTAAAGTAGTTAAGTGGCAAAAACTAAGCAACTGGATGAAATAAATAAAATTGTATATAGTTGTGAGTACCTAGTGAACGGTTTTTATGTTTTTTTCCAAAATTTGGTAGTAGATAGAGTAACAGATACAGTAACTACCACTGACCACCAAAACATTACACTTCTTCGATGCGTGTTTCGCTCGAATAACTATCATTACCTCCAGAATATTAAAACCACATCAAACGTCTTCAGATGATGCTAACTGGTTTAGGTAAATGCGCTTCGAGAGCGGTGTAATATTTTGGTGTAATACTCGGCCATTTTTCGACCAAAGACTACTTACTACGTTCTGGTGTACTTACTGGAAATACTTGCTGGCAGCATGGATGGCTTCGTGCGGATCCCCATGGCCGGACGACGCTGGTTCAAGGTCTCTCGCCTCGGAACTGTCAACGTGTCTCTTCTGCTTGAACTCGACCGGCTGGGCAGCCAGACCGCCCAGACACGTCAGCAGTAACACTGCGACCTGAAAAGAGACGGAAACTGAAGAACATCTACATGGACAGAATCTTTGTAGACAGACCCGTTGTATGGCAAAGCTTTTTGTTATTAATTTTTTATCATATGTACAAAGCT
Organism: Pogonocherus hispidulus; assembly: GCA_963924545.1. Lineage (NCBI taxonomy): Eukaryota > Metazoa > Arthropoda > Insecta > Coleoptera > Cerambycidae > Pogonocherus > Pogonocherus hispidulus. Next base: position 1,665,087 of record OZ004698.1, read on the forward strand.
GCAGTGAAGCAAAGGGGGAGAGGTAGAGAGTATGACAAAATGGAAGAGATGACAAAGAGAGAGCGGGGAGAGGAAGGCAGCAAGGGGTAGAGAGATTGAGAGAAAGATAGATGCACTGAGAGGTGAAGAGAATAGCATGGAAGAAATAGAAAGAGCCACAGAGACGCAAAAGAGAGATCATATAGTGTATGTATAAATACAGAGTGTTAGTTAAACATGCGGCAAAAATTCAAGAGGTTATTCCTTGGACTATTCTAAGGATATTTTATCCTTTGATGATTTTTGAAAAAGCGCTTTGTTGCGAAGATATAGGGCGAAACAAATTTTCAACAAATCCAATTTTGGTATTTTTCACATTATTAATGTAGGTGAAATAAAAGTATGGCGTACTACACTGGACGTATCAAGTAAAAGACATGTAACAAAACGGATCTTACCAGCATCCCGTGATACTTCGGAGTGATTATTTTGTATGTTGTGTTTTTGTAGTTTTTATGTGTCGCATTTGTTAAGATTGATTGACGTTTGGCTAGTTGACGTGTAAACGGTTGTTAGTGAAGTCCTCTATCATGGCTCGCTATACGAATGCCGAGATGGCTGACATGCATTTTATTTATGGACTTACTGATGGCAATGCATTAGAAGCTAGGCGACCGTACATTGAATGATTTCCTAATCACATTGTTCCCGATAGAAAAATCTTTCAAAGTATTCATCAACGTCTTCGAGAAATGGGAACATTGAAGCGAAGTGGAGGACCAGGAAGGCCAAGGACTGTAAGAACGGTAGACGTAGAAGAGAATGTGCTGGACATGATAGAAGAAGATCCAGGTACTTCTACGCGAAGAATTGCATATACTTGGAATGTAAGTAATTGGACTGTTTGGAAAATTCTGAGAGATAATTTGTTGTACCCATGCCACAATCAACGCGTTCGGGCACTTCTTCCTGCGGATTTTGCTCCACATATTGCATTTTGTCAATGGCTTTTGCATACATTGGTTGAAATCCCTCAACTACTTACGCTGATTTTTTTTACCGATGAAGCCAGTTTCTCGCGAAATGCAATAAGGAATTTCCACAATAACCATGTGTGGGCTGACGAAAATCCACATGAGATTTGTGAAGATCGGTTTCAACATCAGTTCTCGTTGAACGTTTGGGTTGGAATTGTGGGTGACTGGCTAATTGGACCGGTATTTCTACAAGGAAGACTTGCCGGCGAAGTATACCGCAACTTTTTGGAACAAACGCTACCTCAGTTTTCTTGGAGGATGTACCATTGACTACAAGACAGGCAATGTGGTTTATGCATGGTGGTGCACCACCTCATTTTAGTGTAGTTGCTCGAGAGTTTTTAACAGCAACATCCGGAGATCGCTGGATTGGTCGAGGTGGACCTCACGTATGACCTGCTCGATCCCCGGACTTAAACCCCCTGGATTATTTCCTATGGCGTCATCTAAAGTTATTAGTTTATACTAGGCCAGTGGAAGATGTGGACAATTTAAAAGATCGGATAATTGCTGGGTGTAAAACTCAATGAGAAACGACCCTGGTGTTTTTGAAAGAGTTCGGGAGTCTATAAAGAGATGATTGGATGGTTGCATCCGAGCTGGAGGTAGCCATTTTGAACAATTCTTGTAGGTTCAGAAATGTTACATGTAATTTTTAGTAATAAATTGTTATTTGTTCAACATTTTTTTCGCCCTATATCTTCGCAATAAAGCGCTTTTTCAAAAATTATCAAATCAAATATCCTTGGAATAGTCCAAGGAATAACCGCTTGAATTTTTGCCGCATGTTTAACTAACACCCTGTATACAGGGTTATTCAGAACCTATCCAAAATAAAATTTGGGGATGTTCAACATACATGTAGAAATGTGGTAGTGCAAAAAGAAATTTTTTTGGCGGGGTCTGAAAACTATTTAAAAATTTTTCATTGCACGCCGCTGGATACTGGTCCACTGTAATGGAGTGACCTTGGGACTGACAATGCAAACTGGCTAGCACGAAAAAAACTTCGGAAGTTCTGAGAGTATACCGACACCCGGCGCAAAAAAGATTTGCAGCGTTTTTACTTTAAAATAAACTTAAAGATAGATAGGCGTTCCAGGTAACCACATGTCGTTGAAGTACAGTTGCCCATCTACGTAGTCCTTTATAATGGTATAACTTTAAACATTGTTTACGGGAAATCTTAAGCCTTTTATTATAAATTTTTTTGGTGATATCGATTTCTTATTTACGGATGCACATATCCTCAAAGTTTTAGAGATGAGTTCTGAATAAGGCTGTATAGTATCTATATGGGTTTGGGTCCGATCCCTAGCTCCGGCGCTGGTAATGTTGATGGGTATCGATTGTCTGCGTTATTTTCAATAACTAACCGCCTTCTGGGCAGCCTCTATAGCTTTGAATTTGTCCGTTTTCTAATTTAGGTGGCATCTTACACGAATGAGAGAAAAACAAAGCAAAAAACAACTGAGAATAATCGTGACCTCAAACAAGTGAATACTGTCTAACGGAAGCGCCGATTTAGATCTGCAAACAATTGAACACATCATCTTGGCCGCGAGGCTACGATTATGAGTAATGGCAATTGCAGATGGATTAGTTGCGCATTCATATTGCATATTATCTACGAATCTTGCTTGCTTTTAAGGAGCATCGGAATAAATAACACGATAATTAGCCATTAGGATACAATCGCGATGATCCCAGCGCGGAAGTGACGTAAGAGGATTTGGTTAAATTGCTGAGCGATTTAGATGCCGTGCAGGCGATCGAATCATCTCAATTAAGAGAACGATTAGATTTATATAGTATGTAAACTAATTAATCACGGTAATCTGTTTATGCAATGTTTGTCAAGCGGTTTGGGGGGCAAACATAGAACAGGGTTGAATTGGAAAAACGGGACACTATGTCATAAATCACCATTAGAAGGTAGGGGTAAGGTTTTTCTTCAGAAGAATTGCATTCTATGTGTTATCGTATAATGAAGACCTCTATGGATTATGATTTCTACTTTTATACAGTTTATAAGGTATTTAGTAAGTGCTAACTAACTATAAAATTATACAGGGTGACACATGAAGTAGGGATCTTATTGAAAAAATATAATCTGATGATACTTGATCATATTTTTTGTTTTATTCTTCAAAAACTGTATAAAATGTCTGGTAACAAGAATAAATATATTCAAAGTGGGTTGCGGAAACAACTGAATAATATTAGTAGGTAGTTATTATTTTGTAATACTGCTTTTTGGTGAAGCATTTTTCCGGAAGTGTGAAGGACGCATACTCTTGGAAATTATATACATTGTCAAGAAAATATGACAGAATCCAGAAGGGAATTTATAAAAAGATATCCAGATGAAGCAATACCAATAAAAATTATCTTGAAGCAAATATAAATATAAAAAATAGACACCAATGGGCAACACAAAACCAGATGAAGAAGCAAGGATATAAAAAATATGAACTGTTGGTGTGGAAATCATAAATCTAAGATTTTATATTCTCTAAGATTAATTGGCCAGATTTACTTCCAGAATATCCTTCAAAATAATGTTGAAGACTATCTAGATGAGTTACCTTAGATATATTAAGGGTTTTTTTGGTACCAAGATCTTCACCCCACAATATTCGAGAATGGTTTTTTTAAATGATAAATATCGTCTCTGGATAGGAAAAAATGGTCCCATTTACTGACCTGTACGCAGTCAAGGTTTGTATTCCTTTGATTATTTTCTTGGGAATGCTCATATACAAAATTTACAATGAATCCTTGGAAAATACTGAAGAATATGAACACAAAATTTGTTTTCAACAACTATTTTACGTGCAATATGCACCCCCTACCATTGAATTACAACGGCATATCTTCATATAACCTCAACATTTTGTCTTTAATACATTTTGTTTTCGACAAATCTTAAAAATAATAAAGTTATTCCTTTGCGTACCTAGGTTATAGTTAACGGGGAAAATTAAGAACTTTATTGAACTAAAATATTTGATAATTTCATTACTAATAATTTATCTCTTAGTTAACTTTTTGGCTTAATTCCTAATATAAAGAAAAATATAAATATTTTTCTTTGCTGTTACACCATCGAGTTTCTACAGTTTTTGAAGAATAAAACAAACAATATGAAACCAAATATACAATATGTATATATTAGATTATATTTGTTATCAAAAGGACTCACGGAATCCAAAAATATAAAAACATACAGGGTGTTCCAGGCCAGTTTTCAAGTTTTTTTATATCTGTCAGTAATTAAAGTATTAAATTGACGTTTATATTAATAAAATTAACCTTGGTGAGAATTGGTAAATGTTTTATTTATATTGTTTCTGAATATTAGATCCGGTGGCTCTCAGTTTTAATTATCTGATTAAATTATTATAAGTTATAAACATACTTACGTACTTATATTAAAAATAAAAAAAACAGCATGCGAACTTTTGCCAGCAACTCGGTATAAATACAGTATGCACTACTCTACATCGTGAACAATTTTCTGAGGTAAATAATAGATTTATCTATTTTTGTTTATAGTACGTACCTATTTGTCCGTCAATTACAGTGATATTTTTTAGGTTCAATATATTTACTTTCCGAGAACATTTATTTATGCATGAGTAGTCAACTTTGTTTAATTTTTTTTTACCGTAAATACTAAATACTATGACTGGTTTTTCAAACAAATAATATAGGTACAGTTTTATTCCATTGTATAGTTACAAATATTATATCAAATTGTATCACAATATTATATGCAAGATATAGCTAATGAAATCGTAAAAAATATTCCAACTTCCAGTGACCCAAAAAAGTAAAAAAAGTAGATACTCGAAGTGGATGGTTCTTTATGAAACATCGTGAAAATAACTGTTTTGAAAAAAAAACATTGATCTCATTTAGATGTTCCAAGAAATATATAGAAAACACTCTATATATTAGTATTTCGGCTTATTAGGCCTTTTTCAATAGAGTAAATGTCTATTACTAAATGTTTCCAAGCGCGTTTTCGTTATTTATTTGTTTACGAGCACTCACCCCCGATTGATCCTACCATCTGGTAAAGTCCGAGTTTTTAGTACCTTTTCTAAGAAGGGCGAAAGTGTAAAATCTATCTGATCATTCCTAGTACAAGGATTTATAATTAAAGATCTTTTAATTTCTAATTGCTCTAACAGATCTAAGGGCTTTCCTTTCTTTTCACGATGCAGTACCTTTAAATTTTTCTGATCTACAAAATGATTGTTTTCTATACAGTTCGTCGAAAATCTTGAATTTTTTGCGTTATTTAGTATAGATTTTTTATGTTCTTTTACTCTAGTTTCAATACTTCTACAGGTTTGACCCACATACACGGCATTACAATCCACGCAGTTAATTTGGTATACTCCCGATTATTTTAATTTATTAACCCTTTCTTTGTTGTTTATCAAAATCCTTCCAATAGTACGCTTGTTGACACTAATCGTTTTACACCCGTTTCGTTCTAATCTGCGAGCTATTTTTTCACTATACTTACTTGGAAACATTTAGTAATAGACATTTACTCTATTGAAAAAGGCCTAATAACCCGAAATACTAGTATATAGAGTGTTTTCTATATATTTCTTGGAACATCTAAATGATATCAATGTTTTTTTCAAAACAATTACAAAAAAATTACTAATATTAGAAAATAAATGTCTTATTTTCCACTGGTCGCGTATACAGTGTGTCCCAAAATGATGACTAACTTTTTTTCCTTAAAAAAATACCTATGTAAAAAATAAACACATCTCTATAAACACATAAAGTTCACCAGAGTACCTTAGGTCATCGATAAAGTTATTGTTAATAGTTCTGTCTTAGGTCTAAAGTGAATGCGTGTTAGTTCCAATTCTTTCGTTGTTAAATTATTTAAAAAATGAAATTTTAATTATTCGATGGGGAGATAAAATCTGTAGTTAACAGGAGGTATGTGACTTATTTCACCATAATTATTCAGACTAAGAATTAGTCGAGCTACAATAAATAAAATATTCACAAAGCTTCAAGCAACCGTTTTACTTTGGGACACACTGTATGCCACTTTACACGTAATAAACTGATTAAAATATAAACCTGCTAATCAGTTGAATATTTATGCTTTATTTTCTTCCTTCAATTAGGTATTTTGCTACCTCTGAATTATACAAAATATTAAAAAATACACCTCTGTAACGAAAGGTACAGTCAATAGTTTGTTTTTGAGGGATAGGTTTAGACAACCCAAAAAAATTATAATTAAAAAAGTAAGTGTGACAAAATACTCTAATAAAGAAAGGATTATGGCTTTTGCTACAAAATAAATAGTCAATATTTTATGCTTTATATTCTAAAAATGTGGCAGCTTTATTGAAGCTTCTATTTCAAATAATTGTTCATCTTTGAGTCAGATAACATTAGACGTTGAATTTCTGATGTTCTTTTGCGAGTGACAAGAGACAGAAAGTGACAAAATACCCAAATAAAAACACTCTACAATACACCAATATCTCACCACCCGCTACTAATTAATAATTGAAAGCACAATCGACACTGAACAAGTACCTTGAAACACATTTTGCTACACTTATTCCTTCTGCTATTACTATTGTTTTCGTCTGTGGTTGTACTCGTACTGACACTATTGTGCAAACCAACACCTTTTATATCCCAATTTGTCGTAAAATTTCATATTATCCGTTTTCTAGCAGGTTCTCTGACACCGAAAGCGGTTTTTGAATTTCTTGCTCTAAAACTCTAATTGCTACACGAAAAAAGTGCCAGCACGTTAGAATCGAATTAGTTTCTTAACAGGGGAAACCGAGGTGCAACGTTTGATTAAATTTGAGAGTTACCGCGTAATTTAGGAACGCCGTCCGGTCATCCTCCACTTCCTCTATTGAATAATTCTGTCCTTGTTCAGTTAGTGTGATATCAGGGCCAGAAATCCTGTGGAAAACGTTTCGCAGGCACTTTATAGAATGAGGAAACTAGTACGAGTAAACAAGAGGAAAAACAGGTCCGGACTGGTCTGGAAAGTCACCGCGTAAAGCTCTGTGAGTAATAAGTTCCTCCAAAGGATGAATGGGTTGACTTGTCTAAGGATTTGAAAATACAATTTTATAGGATGATTACGGAAGGTTTAAATTCTGACTCGGGGCGAAAAAATCTCAAATTCGGACCTGGACAAGCATTTAGAGAAGTAAAAAGTAGATATTGATTAATTAAAATATTTTTTTACAGTCTCTATACAGGGTGCCCATTATCTATCTCCTTACATGGCTAACTTTGTTAATAGTGGAGATAGAGAATTGGTTGAATTAGCAAAATTGGGCAGAATTACAAGAGGAATTCAGTGCCTCCTTCAGATTTAATTTTAATTTTCAACTTTTCGAGATATTTTGAAAAAACTGAAAATCGCCAAAATTTTAAATTCGAATATCTCGAAAACTATAAAAGATACAAATAATATAAAAATATTGTGTGATAGTGTTTTTTACGTGGAATTCAGCGGTGATATTGAAAATTTCACGGGCATCTTAGTTATTCAGAAAAAAAATAAAGTTATGTTTTTTTAAATGGCAACCATAGTTGGATATGGTATCAATAAAAAGCTTATTTTTTTCTGATATCAAAAATATTATATATAAATCGTATGCATTAATAAATCGTATTTTTCTTCGTTTCTGTACATTTCACAATAACTATTTTAAGATAAACGTTTAATTTTGACGTTTATAATGTGACTTTAGTGTGATCTGACATTTATATTTTATTGTTGTTTACTGATCTACGTTTGGTTTTCATAGCTTACTACGTTAATAAATTATTTGTTCATTACAGTAAACAAAAGAAAAGAGAAAGGTATATTAAATATTATATTTTTGAAATCAGAAAAAATAAGCTTCTTATTGGTACTATAGCCAACTATGGTTGCCATTTAAAAAAACGTAACTTTATTTTTTTTCTCAAAAACTAAGATGCCCGTGAAATTTCCAAGATCACCGCTGAATTCCACGTAAAAAATACTATCACACACTATTTTTATATTATTTGTATCTTTTATAGTTTTCGAGATATTCGAGTTTAAAATTTTTGGCGATTTTCAGTTTTTCCAAAATATCTCGAAAAGTTGAAAATTAAAATTAAATCTGAAGGAGGCACTAAATTCCTCTTGTAATTCTGCCCAATTTTGCTAATTTAAACAATTCTCTATCTCCACTATCAACAAAGTTAGCCATGTAAGGGGATAGATAATGGGCACCTTGTATACACCGTGGGCGAAAATAGGGACCATTTTCCGCCAGGTTAAATTTTGAATATGAGTCACGATAGAGATATAATTTTTTTGTGACTACTCGATAGGGTAGATAAGATCTCGCAAAGTGGAAAATAGCGTTTTATATTCCAGTTACATACATGACTTTTCCATTTTTTAGGTTCTTATCCGGGGTGACGTATAGTTATATACGTACGCATAATTAACTGAGCACCCTGTACATTTGTCTATATTTTTGCAAAATGTAAAAAAGGCGAAAACAGCTCCCGCGAAGGAATTTTTTTTTAGATCTAGTTACCTACAACGGAGTTATAGAAGAAACACGCAATAAAAATATTGTTTTAGACGTAATTTACTAGAAGTAAAAAATCAGTCCCTCAAGGCTCTATTCTCGGCCTGTTATTATTTCTAATGTTCATAAATGACATGATTGGGCCCCTCAGTTACAACGCACTTCTTTATGCAGATGAGCTTTCTAGTTTGCCTTGCGCTTCAATCTGACATAGATCAAGTCAACCACTATTATTAAAAAAAAAATGCTTCGGCTTGAACATTAAAATTTTTTTAATTTACTAAAAGAGATAATCCCGTTATTTTTAATTACAAAAATGAAGACAATATTATCAAGAAAAATACCAGTTTTAAAGATATTGGAGTAACCTTTTAAAGTATCTAAAGGTTTATTGAGTACATCAATAATATTTAGGGTGAAGGTCTCAGAAATCTTAATTATATCTTAAGAAATTCAAAGCAATTTATAGATATTAAAACGGTATCCTTATTCTTTAATATATTTGTAAATATAATCTAATGTAAATAAACACACTATTATTATTATTATTATTATTATTTGCCTTTCAAAGTTAAAATATGCCTCCCTTATATGAGATTCAGGTTACCAAATCATAAACAAATTAGAAGCGATACGGTTTGATGTTGTCTAATGTCAAATAGAAGTGTGTACTTTTTAACTTAAAATAAAAAGCACCATATTATCTACCCTTTAGAAAAAATATTGGTACGTCCCTGGATAAACTTTCTACTATTAGCTGTATGTTTGTTTACCGCAGGTTTTTTCTCTGTTTAGTGATATTTGTTTTTGGTTGACTCTGATTACAAAATGTTCCGGAATTGTCGGAAATAGATTTCTTTTCTCCGGTTTTGCAGAGGTGTGAAAAAATTGACGATCTCAGTCCGGAAAAAACCGTAGAGGATGAAATACTGACCAGGGATTCAGGTATAAATGAAGTATTACTTAATACTGAATAAAATCGGCTGGTAATGGAGCTGTGGCTTTGTTGAAAAAGTGCCGACATTAAAATTTTATTATAATTGAATGAATCAGAAAGTAGCAAGGAAATATGCATATCCACTGAAGCAGGTATGACTAGTATTTAATGTGGTTAGGCAATAAGTGATGATCACAAATGTAAGTTTTTGTGGTTTTTACTAAGAGTACCTCATATTCAGAATTTCTAAAACGATTTTTTTTCTACAAATAATAATAAAGACGTTGGATCTTTTGCTGGCATTCATAAATATTGATCATAATCAGTTTTATAGTAAAGTTTTGTGTGGCTATAATGTAATAAAAAGAAAAATCTATTTTACCTCTTACAATTAAAATGTATGTATTAAAATGTAAAAAACAGAAAACCAGAAGCATACAAATTAAATACTCAAAGTGCAGTATCAAGGCAAACTTCTAAAGTTTGCCCCAAAAAAAAACCACTGTATAATATATAATAAAATAATATTTGATAAATTAACTAAATTTCATCAGTGGTTTTTCAGTTTTATACAAAATTTTGTAATATTATGTCACATTTTAAAATATGTCTAAGTAAAATAATTATTATAATAACATTTATAAAAGAAATTAAACACTCGAGTTGATCCTCAACTTGGTTGTACGATAAGAACTCTTTGTGTGGTAAGAAGTATTTTTTGTTAGATTGACATTTTTAATTCAGAATTAAAATGTCTATCTGACAAAAAATACTGCCTAAGGCCTGTAATTTTTTAGCTTTGTCTGACAATTACGTCGCAAAAACATTTTCAACAGTTCTCACCTTGCCCCAATCACGAAAATTATACGTCTTTTTATACCTGCCAATACAGCAACTTTACTGGTCCTGCCTGAAAAATTGCCCGACCAAATGTCAGTCCTTACTACGGTCCTGCCAAAGAAAAAAGGTGTAAGGAATATAACCGTTCAATTTTTTCCATTTCCAGTATGTGATACTTGTTGCTTTAGACTGAAACATTTTATTTTATTTGCTGAAACACTTGAGCAATATCTTTGTAAAAGTACCAGTAAAGTATTTCCAAATAAAACCCATGGTGCAATAGCAATGTGTTTAGAATCCTAAATAAAATGAAGAAAAGGTTTCATTTCACATTCTAAACTTCAGTATTCAATACTATGCCTACTTGTAAAGTTACACGATGTATTGTTATACAATTATATTTAATCGGTTTGATATGCTACAGTGATTCTTGATTCTTAAGGCTTTATTAAAGTGTTACAATTTTACGGCTGTTAATTTATATTGATTATTTATGGGCAAGCCAGACCTCAAGTCTATATTTCTAGTTACCTACCTAAAACTAATAGACCGGTAGTTAGTGACAGATTTTTGGTTGTTATTATTATGTTGCATATATTCTCATGACGAAAATGAATTAATCAATTTGTGCGTATGACCTTGGGTAAACGCAAGCGGTATGTCATCTTGGCTTTCAGCAGTTATATACTGTAACAAAAAGTTGTATACTTATCATTGGCTGCCTTTTCAAAAAAGCGGAAAAACTCTTTATTCAAATATAAGTTCATGTGACCATAACAGCCCTTTGGGCCACGCTAACGGTATGTCGGTGGTTTTCCGAGGAACTTTTATGTGTTGAACTTCATTTTAAAAGACATGGCAGCCTGACTATAGTTGTAGTAAAACGCACAATTTGTGAACAAAAAATGAAAACACAATTTTTCTACAGGGTATTAGTTAAACACGCGGAAAAAATTGAAGAGGTTATTCCTTGGACTATTCTAAGGATATTTTATCCTTTGATGATTTTTGAAAAAGCGCTTTGTTGCGAAGATATAGGGCGAAAAAAAATTTTCAACAAATAACAATTTATTACTAAAAATTTCATGTAACATTTCTGAACCTACAAGAATTGTTCAAAATGGCTACCTTCAGCTCGGATGCAACCATCCAATCTCCTCCTCATAGACTCCCGAACTCTTTCAAAAACACCAGGGTCGTTTCTTATTGAGTTACACCCAGCAATTATCCGATCTCTTAAATCGATCACATCTTCCACTGGCCTAGTATAAACTAATGACTTTAGATGGCCCCATAGGAAATAATCCAGGGGGTTTAAGTCCGGGGATCGAGCAGGCCATACGTGAGGTCCACCTCGACCAATCCAGTGATCTCCGTATGTTGCTGTTAAAAACTCTCGAGCAACTACACTAAAATGAGGTGGTGCACCGTCATGCATAAACCAGATTGCCTGTCTTGTAGCCAATGGTACATCCTCCAAAAACTGAGGTAGCGTTTGTTCCAAAAAGTTGCGGTATACTTCGCCGGTAAGTCTTCCTGGTAGAATTACCGGTCCAATTAGCCAGTCACCCACAATTCCAACCCAAACGTTCAACGAGAACTGATGTTGAAACCGATATTCACAAATCTCGTGTGCGGATTTTCGTCAACCCACACATGGTTATTGTGGAAATTCCTTATTGCATTTCGCGAGAAACTGGCTTCATCGGTAAAAAGAATCATCGTAAGTAGTTGAGGGATTTCAACCAATGTGTGCAAAAGCCATTGACAAAATGCAATGCGTGGAGCAAAATCCGCAGGAAGAAGTGCCTGAACGCGTTGAATGTGGTATGGGTACAACAAATTATATCTCAGAATTTTCCAAACAGTCCAATTATTTACATTCAAAGTATTTGCAATTCTTCGCGTGGAAGTACTTGGATCTTCTTCTATCATGTCCAGCACATTCTCTTCTATGTCTACCGTTCTTATAGTTCTTGGCTTTCCTGGTCCTCCACTTCGCTTCAATCTTCCCGTTTCTCGAAGACGTCGATGAATACTTTGAAAGATTTTTCTATCGGGAGCAATGTGGTTAGGAAATCGTTAAATTTACAGTCGCCTAGCTTCTAATGCATTGCCATCAGCAAGTTCATAAATAAAATGCATGAACGTATAGCGTTCGTATAGCGAGCCCTGATAGAGGATTTCACTAACAACCGTTTACACGTTAACTAGCCAAACGTCAATCAATCTTAACAAATGCGACACATACAAACTACAAAAACACAATATATAAAAACATACAAAATAATCACTCCGAAGTATCACGGGATGTTGGTAAGAAAAAACAATCCCTTTTTCTTACATGTCTTTTACTTGATACGTCCAGTGTAGTACGCCATACTTTTATTTCACCTACATTAATAATGTGAAAAATACCAAAATTGGATTTGTTGAAAATTTTTTTCGCCCTATATCTTCGCAACAAAGCGCTTTTTTAAAAATCATCAAAGGATAAAAATATCCTTAGAATAGTCCAAGGAATAACCTCTTGAAATTTTGCTGCATGTTTAACTAACACCCTGTATATGTAGAACTCGGGATGACTCTTTGATTCATTCCTTTGATTTCATTCCCAGAGATTATAATAGGCACTGTAGATATGTTTTACAATTTTAAAGACATGGGTTTTCTGGTTTCGCGTAAAAATGTATTCAGATTCAATTTTTTACCACGCATGTTAATGGACGTGATTCGATTTTAGTTTATCAGGAACTGCGTTACAGACAGGTTTCCATTTTCCATTATAAATGAAATCTGCAAGTGTAATTACCGAATAATTAATCACAGTTAACTTTTTCCGGTCCTTTTTCCCCCGAAAAATTTCTATTTAGGCCACTTAGACCAGTAAAAAAGAGCAGTTCGAACCCTTTCTTCCTTTGTAAAAGCATACTTTTATTTTTCGGGCTGTCTATATACATTTATAACGAGATTTGATTAATGAATGAGATGATTCTGTCGAAAGCAATATTCACAGGGATTCCAAGTCAAAAGCTACTGCAGGGGTTTTCAAGTTTAAAACATTAAGGAATATTATAAGCCCAAATAAACATTGGGTTTGTTTTACTTGATGGAGATCGATAATTTTAATTTATACATTTATTGCACTTGTGTATTATTGGTTGCATAAAATTGAGGCACAGATTTGCAACATCTGCCAAATGTCTTGTTAAAAAGGTAAAACAGTAAGGATGTAAACAGTAAAATGTTTTCAGCTGAAAATGTTTAGTCTAATGATTATATTGATTTAAATTTGTATGATTTCAAAATAAAGATTATATTTTCAAAGACCTTATATTATGTATCCCATATATTGATACCTATATGTGTAGATCAGGAGCTGATTTGGTGTCATTTTGTAAATTAAAATTGGCTTTATAGTGGAGTAAAATCGGTAGAAAAATATTTCAAAAAATTTTTTAAAGGTATAACCACATGAAACCTATACAGGATCATTGGTTGGGTCCTTGTGCATGTGAAATGACTAATTACGACATCTTTAGGGGGGTCAGACATTTTTTATCCCCAAAAATGTCAATAATTTGTCAAAATGTTATATTTATGTTTTTTTAGACATACCACGCGATAACTTCGAAACTAATTAACTTATAAATATGAGGTATTTTTTAATCGATTGAAGATATATAGGCGCTCATAACTGTACTAATTTAAGTCCCCTAGTTAGCATATTTTTTCTTGGAGAATGGAGTAAACTCGAAATTTTACTTTTATTGCTGCATGATTTTCGGTAAGCGAGAAACTTTTTTATTTCAAGGAATTTTGCCATAGTATCTGCGTATGAATTAAAGAAAAAATATTGAAAAAGTTTTTAGAAGAAGAACCAACCTTCTGTGACAAACAGTTTTCGAGTTATCGCCATTTAAATTTAATAACACAGGGGCGCGCTGCGCCGCGCAACGTGCTTTTCGAAGACTATCAAATTATCGCACCGTACCGCGCTCTCGATGTGTTTCGAAGGCCCGCTTGGGTGATCTCCTGACCAATATAAAATATCCAAAAAGAATTTTGTATTAAAAAAATAATTTAATGTTCTAGTATAATATATATTTTCTAATTTCATATGATTCGATAAATATTTTCTATCAGGAACACAAAGTTGCATTGTATTTACAATCATATTTTTAATATAAAGTTAAAACACGAATTGCAAAAAAAAAAGGACAGAAATTTAAAAAAATTAGAATTTTCTAGACTCCGAATCTGACGAACTTAGATCTTCGTTTTGTGGTCTGTTACTATATAATGGGTGGTATGAATACAAACGAAGTACCTGCTACTACTACAAGTATTAGTATATTTTACATAGTATTTACTTTAAAACGAAGTAGATACTACATTTCAAAGTACTCCCTTCTATTTTTCCGGAAATGCTAAAAATAATAACATTCTTCTAAACATTATAATTACTTTAATACTTTTTACTGGTAAATACTTCCATTTTAACAACTGAAATATTTTCTCCGTCATTAACGAAGTTGATATCATGGCAGCCTCATCGTGCGTGCTACAAATTGATTACTTTAAAAATGGTTCAAATACATAGAAATAAAATTTATACTGCAAGAAGACACTACGACGCTGATACCATATACCGTCAAATATTTAGGTAAACAATTAAGTACCATCAATTTAAAATGGTTTATGTTTATATTTTTCATCTAGGTTTAGTAGGGAAAACGTTACTTTCTCGTTACTCGATACTCTTCTATCACACTTCCTTCATCCGAAGACATCTTAAAGGACTGCTGATGTTATAAATACATACAAAACTGAAACTGTCTCTCAAAAACTTTTAAACATGTATATCTCGTTAGCCGGGACCTTCAAAACACATAGAGAGCGCGGTACGGTGCGATAATTTGATAGCGTCTTCGAAAAGCACGTCGCGCGGCGCAGCGCGCCCCTGTGTTATTAATTTTAAACGGCGATAACTCGAAAACTGTTTGTCACAGAAGGTTGGTTCTTGTTCTAAAAACTTTTTCAATATTTTTTCTTTAATTCATACGCAGATACTATCGCAAAATTCCTTGAAATAAAAAAGTTTCTCGCTTACCGAAAATCATGCAGCAATAAAAGTAAAATTTCGAGTTTACTCCATTCTCCAAGAAAAAATACGCTAACCAGGGGACTAAAATTAGTATAGTTATGACCGCCTATATGTCCTCAATCGATTAAAAAAAACCTCATGTTTATAAGTTAATTAGTTTCGAAGTTATCGCGTGGTATGTCTTAAAAAAACATAAATATAACATTTTGACAAATTATTGACATTTTTGGGGATAAAAAATGTCTGCATTATCTCCAGTTTACCGGTAATTTTATTTTTAGAGAAGCCTCTACATAAATAAAAATTCCCAGTATATTTGAATTATATATTGTTGAGAGCTCATCTTATATTATTTGCCATGAAATAGTTTATGTAGCTCGTCTAATGTACTTGGAAATAAAAAATATGTTACGCGAAGTGACTAAAGTTAAAACGAGGGGTAAACATTTACGAGAAGAAATTGACAATAATTTAAATATTTACATAGGCTTCGGAAAGTACGATTATGTTATTATACACACCCACTGGCCTTTTATTTTATATATACAATGTGTCCCGTATTGCGCAACGCCAATATATTTAACTTTTGTAATTTTAAGATGATACTTAAGTTTTTATGGGGATATATTAAAGGAATATTTTACTGGCTGTTTAAAATGCGTGTGGTATTAATAAGTCAGAACCCACTGGATTCAAAATTAATTTACTTTAAATCGTAATGATAATACGTTTATTGAAATGATTGCAAAAATATGGTTATTTAGGAAAACATCACTTGGATATAATTCACACTCCCTTTCTGCATATTTACCACAAATATACAAATACAAAAATACCTTGTATAGGTACATGATAATTGGTTGATTGCAGCTTATTTATTTATTTATATTGGCAACAATGCCAATTAATGGATGGGAGTAGATTAAAAATTAAAAAAAGATAGAATAGAAACGTATATTTCACACAGACTTTTCAGAATAAAACAGAAAGATGAATATTCCGACCCGAAAGATATAAGAGCAGGAGTGCCCCAGGGTAGCCTTCTTGGCCCTATCCTTTACCTGCTATATACTAGTGATATGCCAGTACTAGAAGAGACCATTGTAGCTACATTTGCTGACGACACTGCACTTCTTGCGGTCGGTAAAGATCAAGGAATATCCACTAGAAAACTGCAAGTAGCTAGCAACACAATACTCGATTGGACCAAACAATGGAAGATAAAGCTAAATCAGCTCAATTCAATTCATGTTAACTTTACTAACAAAAGACTAGTTAACCCTCGGTCCTTGGATATTAATGGTACTATTGTGCCAATGGCAAAAAACCAGTTTGGTTATAAGGTATTCAACTTTGGGGTTGTGCCAGAAATAGTAATATTAAAACCATTCAGACTTTCCAGAACAAAGTGCCGCGTAACATAATAGACGCTCCATGGTACATACGTATCTCCGATTTGCATCGAGACTTTAACATCCCAATGGTTAAAAATGAAATCAAAAGGTTGGCTGGCAGACATAGGGCCAGACTTCACTTCCACATCAATGGAGAAGCTCTTCAGCTGCTGGTCAACCAACATCTTGTTTGAAGATTGAAGAGACCCAAACCATTTGAGTTGGTGTAGTGTGCTGTGTAAAAGCAGGACATAGTGCGCCAGTGAAATTGTTAGAAGAAAACCATCTAAAGGACATCGTTGGATGAACTTTAGTTTATAAATATTTAGTTTGTAAGATTATTAGAAGAAAATTAATGGTTGGTCATCAGACCAGTTTTAATAGCAATAAGATTCTCCAACAAAGAATTTTAATAATAATAAAAAAAAGTTTTCTAATTTGCTGACAAGAATTTGATAACCTAATGCATTAAAAACCAAGGACACCGTCTTAATTTCTGTAAATTGTCTTGAGTGCTTGAGTCTTGAGACAAAACCAAGAAGTCATAAACTTCCGTCTGGATGTTATTGATGTGAACCACAAACTTAACTTAGTATCAAGTGTTACTCCAAAACAGTACAAACAAAAATATATCTACAGTGTGTTCGGTAAAAGCGATCTAGACTAGTGAAGTGAAGTTTTTTAAATGGAACGTCCTTCACAATATTTACTTTTTAAATAGGGTGTTTTCTTATGGGTCTGTTAGGGTCTCTATATATTGATGTAAGGGGTGATAGGTTTATCTTTTTTGTCCTCTTGGGTTCTAAAAAGATCCTAACATACTTTTTTTTGTCTTATTGGGCCACCCTGTAGGTATATCGTGTATTGATTTTCTGAGTGCCTTTCAGTCTATTTGTATTTCTTGTTTCCATTGTTTAGCTGGACAAAACGTAATAAATCTAATTATTCAATAAATTGAATAAATTCCCACGATCGATTCTATAGTTGAATATATTTTTGTGGTGGCTGTGTTGGGTTTTTAGTGTTTTTATGCTGAATCCACATTTTTTTTGCAACGTTATTAGTGACGTTCCGCCACTGCTCTCAACTATTTCCAACTTGGTAAAATAAACTGGCTGGCGTTTTGGCTCATTACATTTATTTTGATTCAAATGTACGTGAATCAACTGAATAAGTTCATAATATAAACATCGGGCTATTTCTGATACGGTTTCGTAGACCAGTGAAAGGACTGAGTTAAAATTATCTCCTTCCTTTTCGTAGAACTAAGGGAAAACACAATAATTGTTTTGAAAAAAACATGGATCTCATTGAGATGTTTCAAGAAATATATAGAAAACACTCTATATATTAGTATTTCGACTTATTAGGCCTTTTTCAATAGAGGAAATGTCTATTACTAAATGTTTCCAAGCGCGTTTTAGTTATTTATTTGTTTACAAGCGCCTACCCCCGATTGATCCTACCATCTGGTAAAGCCCGAGTTTTTAGTACCTTTTCTAAGAAGGGCGAAAGTGTAAAATCTATCTGATCATTCGTAGTACAAGGACTTATAATTAAAGATTTTTTAATTTGTAATTGCTCTAACAGATCTAAGCGCTTTCCTTTCTTTTCTCGATGCAGTACCTTTACATTTTTCAGATCTATAAAATGATTGTTTCCTATACAATGCGTCGAAAATCCTGAATTTTTTGCGTTATTTAGTGTGGATTTTTTATGTTCTTTTACTCTAGTTTCAATACTTCTACCGGTTTGACCCACATACACGGCATTACAATCCACGCAGTTAATTTGGTATACTCCCGATTGTTTTAATTTATTAACCCTTTCTTTGTTGTTTATCAAAATCCTCCCAATATTACGCTTGTAGACACTAATCGTTTTACACCAGTTTCATTCTTACTATTAGTATCAACAATAGTAGTCGATAGTCATAGTATCGATTATACATTTTTAGTATACGCTTTTACAAAACCATAGAAATGAGCAAGACAAATCCAAAGTCAACCTGAACTTTATCACATTTACTATATATGTGTATTGGCAGAGCCGATATAATTCCGATATTGATTATTTATAGTCCAATCTCAGTTGTAGGATTTACTTACAGCTATTGAAACCTCTAGACTAAGTTGAAAATATCGCTTTGGTCTAGAGTATAGAGAAATATTTGCTACCTCTCGGGAATTACCAAAATTCGGCAAAATTGAGTTACTTTAGGATAGCTTTCTTGGGACTGCGATTGGTCTGAGATGGGAAATTTGTATTTGTTTACAAATATTACTGTAATATGGGGCTCCTTTGATAATAATTACTAAAATTTAAATAGCCTTTAATGATAATACAGGGTATGACTCATAGAAATTATAAAAAACATAGAATGCTTTTATGGAGATGGGTCATTGATGGGTTATGGATGAAAATGATCATTCTATGAAGAACACGTAACTCTTGGAACTTTAGATTGTATTGGTAACTGTATTGGCGATTCCAAAAATGAATGCGCCCTCTGCATGAAAATATTTGAACCTATTTAAAAAGTAATTTTTGTAGGCTTATTGCTGATATAATGATAAATAACACGTATTTGGGTTTGTTTAACATAATAATTTAGTGGTACTTGTGATTTTTTGGTATTACAAAGTTAAAAACGACGTGGTTAGTATTTGTACATCTTTATTTTTACATGTTAAAATGACATTCAAAAGAAATCAGCACAACACAAACTGCCGTGTCCACGTGTCCGTTAATGAATAGGTGTTATTCCACAAAATGTGTCAATAGAAGTGTTTAAGATTGAAGATAGGTAGAAGTTTGGCCCTAATATAAGAAACTGTTTCTCATTCATTTCTCCAAAAGGCATGTAACAATTTAATAACACGGAACACTTTTATTTACACAACATAACCACTTTGTTGCAGTTTGTCTATACTTTTCCATTATTAGTCTTATAAAAGCAAAATATATTTTAATTTAAACATTATTTAACAAAAAACAAGCACTAATATGGTATCACCATACAGTTTATCACACTTATTTTAGTCCAAAATGTAAGTAAATAAAAACTAGGGTACCTACCTACTGATTCAACCCAAAAAATTCATATAATTAGCAATTAAGCACTTATGAGACGTTTTACTGCTTTATCCACTCTTTTTATCCTTTATTTCACCCTATCTAGCACATGAAGTCACTATATTTATGGCAGATGAATGCTAAATTGCTAGATGATGTGATATGAAATGAAAAATTTTTACTCGTCTTCCTCCATATTTGTTTACAATTTGCTGCGCATCGGCAATTTGAATCGCCAATTGGTAGCTACTAGCACTAGCTGCTAGCTTTGCATAAACTGATGGGCGGAAAATTTGAATATCAGGTCATTGAAATATTATAACCGATAGTTTATTTGAAGGATATGCCGAAGACAAATACTCCTCGGACTACATGCCCTGACCAGCGTTGCGTTACCTCGGTACCTCCACGAATGTCGCCACAACTTCAATCAAGACGATTCACCAGGTTTGCAGTCCTTAAATTTTGCCACCCAAAGCGTCAGCCTATGTGAGTCCAGTCCTGATTTCAGTAAAACAAATAAAATAAATTTGAACCAAACGGTATTTCATCGGCGTTTCATTAGCATCCCCTCGATGTTGTAAATTAGGCATTCCCACAAACCATTGGAATTATATTAAAAAAAAAAAACGTATAAGGGAATCCAATAATTGGGGGATCAGCCAGACGATCTAATGAAAAATCAATTGTGATATGTTGTCATTTGCTGTAATCGATGTAATGAAGTGCGTCATGCATTGCTGTCTAAAATAAAACAAAGCAAAAGCACCGCTGCCTGGATCGACACTCCATCCAGGTGGCAACTTAAGCAACATAGATGTCTCACTAAAAATATAGTGACGAAAAGAAATTATAACTTTTTTATCCGGAACTGCAAATTATGGATTTTTGTGTTGCTAGAGTTAATGGACCAACAGACAGACTATAGCATGTGATAGCATGATTGAACTCGCAAATGAGTGATGTAAAATATTAATGGGTCTGTGTTAGCAAAACTGAAGTTGATGATGGTTCAGAAGAGGCGAAACGTTACCTAAAAGGAAACTGTTTAGGCCATTCGATAGAGCGTAAAAATTGCTATGAGAAAGCGGCCTTTATTTTTTAAAAGCTCCTTAAACAAGCCTAAAATTTTATAAATACGAATTTCCAAAATTTTGAATTTTTCAAATATATCAAAAAGTTAGCTGTTAGTGATTTTTTGAGGCACATCATTTGTAACCAAATTATGCAACTTTGTCCAATTTAACCTAGTCTCTGTCTCTAACGGTGTCCAACATACCAATGTTATTGCACATCCAATTTCAAACACACTGTATAGGCAAGATGGTTTTAATGATCATATTTGATATGATCCATATAAGAAGAGACCACTGTAATTACATTTGCTGACGACATTGCACTTCTTGCGGTCGGTAAAGATCAAGGAATATCCACTAGAAGATTACAAGTAGCTAGTAACGCAATACTTGATTGGACCAAACAATGGAAGACCAAGCTAAACGAGCTCAAATCAATTCATGTTAACTTTACCAACAAAAGACTAGTTAACCCTCCGTCCTTGGATATTAATGGTACTATTGTATCCAATGAGAATAACGCCAAATACCTAGGCATGACCCTGGATGCCAAGCTCCGGTGGAAAGAACATGTGAAGAAGAAAAGAACCGAACTTGGTTTGAAATATAGACAGCATTATTGGATGCTTGGAAGAAATTTTAAGTTGACAATACATAATAAGATACTAATTTACAATCAGATCTTAAAACTAGTTTGGTTATACGGTTTTCAACTTTGGGGTTGTGCCAGAAATATTAAAACTATTCACTTTCCAGAAAAAAGTGCTGCGTAACATAGTAGACGCTCCATGGTACATACGCAACTCCGACTTGCATCGAGACCTTAACATCCTAATGGTTAAAGATGAGATCAAAAGGTTTGCTGGCAGACATGACTTCACCTCCACATCAATGCAGAAGCTCTTCAGCTGCTGGACAACCAACATCTTCTTCGAAGATTGAAGAGACCCAAACCATTTGAGCTGGTGTAGTGTGCTGTGTAAAAGCAGGACATAGTGCGCCAGTGAAATTGTTAGATGAAAACAATTTAAGGGACGTCGTTGGAACTTTAGTTAATAAATGTTTAGTTTGTAAGATTATTAGAAGAAAATTAATGGTTGGACATCAGACCAGTTTTAATAGAAATAAAATTCTCCAACAAAGAATTTTAATAAAAAAAAAAAAATGATATCTTAGAACTTATGGTTAACCGCTGGTGCATACCCTTCAGGACACCCTGTATAATAACTTTTATTTCAGGATGACTTATTGTCAGAAACAAACTGTACAATTTGTACAGTACACTCTGTATACAAACTTTTTTCGGTGTGCAGCTCTGCGTCTAGATTGAAAGGAGGTGTCAAATGCCATTCACACGGAATTCATCCTATTCTACGATTTTCGTGAAGGAATTCTTGTCAAACAAGTTTCAATCAATATTTACCGCAGCTGTTTATCCCAAAGTTAAACCCACCTAAGACAGGATAATGTTTACATAGGATTCCGTTCGGTCTGAGCTAGAGGAGGATGATTTAGTCTTCGATACAAAATATGCAAGAGAAAGAAAACAGGCTCTCTCGCAAAATCCTATGCGATGGTGTCGGCCTCTAGGTGGACCTTGGATGTGAAACTAACTGAGAATGTTTGTTCTTGCTTGCTTTACATATTTTTAATTTATTTCCCGTTTTGATAGTTAAGTTAAGGTTATAGGAAATGAGTCAAGTGGTAATCACTGCAACATTCTTAACACTGACTTAGTTTTCCACATAACACTATTCTGCACTCGAAGCACGTTTCGCCAACCAAGTTGGCATCATCTGGATATGATTAAAACTAAACCTAGGCTAACACTATGTCTTATTTACACAAGTTTGCCCCAAAAAACCACTGTAGAATATGTAATATCATAAATATTTGATAAATTAACTAAATTTCATCAGTGGTTTTTTAGTTTTATACAAAATTCTATAGTATTATAAATCATATTTTGAATTATGTATAAATAAAACAATTATTATAATAAAATTTAGAAGAAATTAAATACTTTTTTCTAAATGTTTCAAGTTGATCCTCATCTCGTCGTTGGTAGAAGGTTTGTATGATAAAAATTTGTCAGATTGACATTTTTAATTGAAAATGTCATTACATGCACTATGATATTAACTTTTCATTGGTAACATCCTTCTGGAGTAGGGGAAGCTACGTTTGATCTATGAATATTGTTTCTATTTAATTTTATTTTAACTGATTTTTCTTCTTTTGGTAAAATTTTAGCCTGTGTCCAATCGACCCGGTGAGCGTTATCCCATATATGTTTTACTAATGTAGACCTATCAATTTGATAATCCTTAACATAATTTTTATGTTCGTGGACCCTTACTTGTAATGGTCTAGATGTTTCGCCAATTTACCACATTCTCAAGGAATTGGTGAATCTAATTGATCACCAATTCTTTGGCCAGGTTGATGATGGTGAATACCATCAACCTGGCCTTGAAATAGCAGGTAGATACTGTGCAATTAATTTGTCCGTAAATTTTATACCTTTTAAATTATCCTGGAACCCATAAAAAATGGACTGCTCTGTACAATGGAACCTGACTGTTTGATACTAAGCTTTTTGTCAATTTTTTCCGACAGCTCTTTGATTGGTGATTTCAAGAAAAATTGGGGCCGCAGAATTTATTTTTGATATCTGTTCCGATATCTGTTCGACTAAACTTTCTGACCTCTCCAGACTCAACCGTTCATTTTAGGTTACTTCTGATGCTAGAAATAGATTCTACAAACTAGATTTACCCCAGAAACAGGAGGGCGTGGCAAATTAAACTAAACAAAAAGGGTTGATAGGCTGATAATTCAGAATTCATATCTATTCCTTACGATTCTCGTTTCAGCCGTGGTTTTGGTAAGGTTTTTAAAGATATAGGTTCATCAGTCGTTTATTCATCGGGAAATAAACTACAACAACATTTAGGCAATCCAAAAGACAAAAGAGAAACTAAGGAAAAGTCGGGGATTTACGAAATTACCTGCAAAGACTGCAATCAAAAGTATGTTGGACAAACTAGAAGATAGATTTGAACTAGATTCAAGGAAAATATGGCTCATCTCAAATATGGTAGAACAGATAAGTCTAGTGTCGCCCAGCATGCATTTGGGAACAACTATAAAATAAATAGTAGCAATTTAAGACTAATTAGGAATGTAGCAAATTCCAGACAGCTGGATGCATTTGAGAGTTTGGAAATTGTAAAGTGTAAAAATAGTATGAATAGTGACAGATGACCAATCCCATACAGTCCGCTTTATACGCGATTCTTGCTAAGCAATACGCTACCTACTGACGGCACACACAACTAACGCATGTGACTTTGGGTCAGTTTTGCGTATGTATGTCTATTGTGAATTTTGAAATATCCGTGGTTATATTAGTTAATTGCTTTGATTAGATATGAATCATTATTGTTGTGAGCGTCATTGTTCCTCTTGGACAAAGAAAAACCCCGAGATCAGTTTCATACTTTTCCAAAAGCGGGAAAATTTGAAGCTATCGTGGAAACTATAAGTTGGGCATTAAAGAGTTACAGGAGACAACTATGGATAAAGAAGCTAAAGAACACAAAGTAGAGTGTGTGCTCTTTACCTTTCTCCAAGAATCACTATTTACATAAAGGTATGTATGCCGTATGTCCAATAAAGAATTTGACATATTTTGAGGTTAAGTTTCATTTTCAGATTGAGCGCTCGAAAAATATTGAAATATATTTTAATTTTATATCACTACTTACCCCTTTGAAAATAGTTTTACAAGCTTTTTACCTGGTTTAAAGTTCTCGACAACAAATCTTTGATGAATACAATTTCAAACGTCAGTGTCAGGGAACGTAGGTTAGTATAGGTTACTGCCGCTTTGGCACTTCGATCTTAAAATGAATCGCGTATTGGTTTTGTCCCGTGTTTTGGTGTTATGTGGAAAACTACGTCAGTGTTATCTTCACACCAAAGGTGGCAACCCTTTTCGAAATTGAAGCAATTGATTTAATTTTATAAACTATTCTTTGGGGTAATAAATTTATATTCACCATATTCATAAACTGAATTACATTCTACGAATGTACGATAATTTTCTTAGGAAGATATGAACAAATCTTGTTGAAAAATCGATCAACAATCTACGCATATGCAATTTTTTTTCCGTGTACAAATGGCTGTTAAAAAATCTCATCCAGGTGTTCTTATTGCCACAACAATCAGGCAGGCAGCGCATCTTTGGGATCCCCAGCCAGCTCTAATAGTGCTGGGCGTCCTCAGCTTCCAACTGATGGACCGACGACGCTCAGTTCACACGCGACGCTCGCGACGCTAGCACATCGGGATGCTTTAAGTGATAGCAGCGGTAATATTAACTTTTGCGTAGACTGCAGTGGCCCTGCTGTGACCGGTTTGACTAGACTACCCAAAAGGACAAATTTAGTTTAGAAGGTAGGAGTTTTGAGGAGTCTTTCTTTGTTTAGATTATTTAGAAAAGTATTTAATTTTGACCAGGTTAACAAAATGATATGAGCTGAACAAAGTGGGTGTATAAAGTAGTTAAAAAAGATCGGCATTATTTGTAATATTTCTTTTTTGATAATAAAGGGTGGCCCATAATGTAGTGACACATTTTAGTGTAGTGTAGTGACACAAAGTCTAATAACTTTGCCTCTGAAAAACCTAAAGGTAAGTTTCTGGTTTTGTCCGATAGAAAAACTCAAAAAGTTTTTTGTGTTGCGAAAAAAATACAGGGTGTACCAAACTATAAAAATTCAAGTCAAAAAATAACTATGTAAAGTTAGATTCTGTATAATATAATTTTTTTGAAGCGTAACTGTAGAGATTTATAATTGTTATAATTTTCAAATAGACAGTAATGTACTGCCGGTTTCGAAAAATGAATCATCGCGCTTTTATTGTTGAAAATTTCTTTAAAAATAACGAGTCCATTGTCGTTACTCAACGTCAGTTTGTTATAAAAAATTAAATATAATGTCTAGAGTAGAATAATGTTCAAGAAGAGAAGGTCATCATCTTTTAGACACAATTTTTAAAAATTAGGCTAGTTATTATTATTATTATTATGTTAGTTTCCCTTGTTATTATATTTCTTGAATTCCATATTTTGATTAAAATCGTTTTATACTTTGGTACTCCCTGTATTTTTTTTGTAACACAAAAAACTTTTTGAGTTTTTCTATCGAACAACACCAAAAACTTACTTATAGATTTTTCAGAGGCAAAGTTATTAGACTTCAAAATGTGCCATTACGCATTATGGGCCACCCATTATTATCACATTAGGACAAATTCGGGCATAACAAAATGAAAATTATTATTATTAAGGTTTTATTAAACTTTTTTATTGAATTGCTTTGCATGTTTTTTACATACTGTGTGTTATATTTTGAAAATGCGCTACAGAAGTTACGACACATCTGGTTTTATTAAAAAAAAAAAATCAAAAATATAACGCAATATTTTTAATTCAAATTTATTAAATTGGTCATGAGACTTTTTTACCTGCTAGAAATTGTTTCATATTGCGGAGTTACTATGTTGGTTAAATAACAAAGATTCTTTATGCTGATTATTAAAAACAAAGTTAAATACAGAATTTTCGAGATATCAATAAAGTATGGTTATAATGGAACACCTTATATAGGTACCTACTTCCTAGGTAGGTATATATATTCTTCTATATAATAGGTATATTTTTTCATAAATAGGATGATAAAGTTTGGCAAGATTGTCAATATCTCGAAAATCCTGTATTTAATTGTTTTTCTATTAACAATCAGCATAAAAAACTTTGTTATTTAACCAACATGATAATATGTCAGAGCTGGTACGCTACATTGTTTTCAGACAATGTTAAAGCACGTTACTATTATAACGAATCTTTCTGAGATATATCTCTTACTATTAGAACTAGTCCCATCAAAGCCTGTATCAATAACTCTGTTAAATACATAAAAGGATGTTAAAAATATACGATTTAATTACGAAAATTAAACGTTCAACCGATTTTCTAATTGTTCAGTAATCAAACGACACAAATTCCTTCAAAAAATTTGGAACAGGGACGGCATACTATTATCAACTCACAAGTTGAGTAGTATTATCATTATCATGAGTAGTAGTATCATGAAGTATTATCATTCCTTCTCGTAATCTCATTGATCAGTTAACCTGAGATCTGAGATTCTATCCTGAAACGGCCAATAGTGTAGCATCTCGAGTGTTAGTAAGTTCGCAGTAAATTAGTTCTTACTCGTTGGGCTTAATGAGACAGTGATAATATCATATTAAAAGCGTCCGATTTCATTAATGAGGACATTGTTACTGTTACTGAGACTTTAGTTGAGCCCCAGCTACTTGAGGAAGAAATAGTCCCTTGTTACGTAAAAAACAGACACGAATTTATTTGCAGAAGATATTTTGCAGGGTATTTAATAAAAAAATGTCTCACTAAACATACTTTATGATGTTTGAACAATATTCTAAAGCTTACCAATATTTTCTACTATAAAGCTTACAAAAATACGAATTTGGATTTATTTGGCAATTTAAATATACCAATGATTTTGTAAGTTTTATATTGTTTGCTTGAAGTTTTATTTCAATTAACCTTTGAAAGTATTGTTATACAAAACAGCGTTATAAAAGGTTTTGAAATAATTAGTAAACACATTAAATTTGTACAGGGTGTCCAAAATAAGATCCTCTATCCCCTTATCTCAGAAAGTATAAAAGGTAGAGAAAAAGTTAAATACGAAAGTTTTTTGTTTTTACCTGAATTTTTTATTTTTATAACTTTCTTGAATACAGATTGTTCAGTTTCTCTGATCCATGCATCAACTTTCTTTTTTTAAATAGGACACCCTATATTCAATTACATTTTTGAAGTCTCATTAAAATTATAGGTCAACATTGTTAAGAGTACCCTATACTTATCATCTACCGTTACGAAGATATTAGCATTTAAAGAAAAAAATCTTTAAAAAACACCTGCTTAAAAAATCTCGGCAAAACAAATAAGACATTAAAAAAAATGTAAACAGGGTTTATTTCGTAGACAATTAGACTCAGAAATTACTTCAATGAATCGATATTACCTGATTAATATATAGTGTTTTTGACAGATGACTCAAACATGTATATGTTAAAACTACAGAAAATCGAAAATCTCTTATGGAACACCCTGTGTATTATTATATTTTTGGATTCTCTATTAAATTTTAACCTTACTCTATATAACGTTCCCTATTCTTATTTTTCTTAGTTTTCAAGATATTGACGAAAATGTTTAGTGCGCTATTTATAAGAGACACATTTTAGGCCCTGTCTTTCTTGGCCAATATTTCAATGGTCCCAGGTACCTTAGGTAAAAATATCAGGAAATGGCATTCATTACAAACTTGCATTTTACCTTTATTGGATGCCGAAGAAGATGCCAATCAGATTATCCATTTATCCATCAGATGGATGGAGTTCCATGTCACAATACTGCAGTTGTAAGGAATTTTATTAACAACAATTTCGTGGAATGGATAGGGCCAAACGGGAATATCCCATGGCCGCCGAGGATCCCAGATTTAACTCCACTTGATAACTTTTTATGGGGTACATTGAAAGCCCGACTTTATCAAATTTAGAGTAATAATGTTGATGATTTAAAGATTAAAATCAGGATGGAAATTGAAGCGCTCAATCAAAGTGATTGCGCTGTAAGAAAACTAGCAGTTATATATACAACATGCATAGCTGAAAATTGAGGACATATAGGACACTTGATTTAATTTATTATTTTTATTGTTATTTGTTGATTATTGTTAGTTATTTGTGGTTCAAGTTACAAACAGATTTGTTTATATTAGTTAATTAATGAAATTATTTCAAGAAAATATTAGTTTTTAATAAAATAATATATTCTTAATCAGTATTAAGGCACACTTACTATAATATACCAAATAATAGTAGATATATTTTTAATAATTGCCGATAATGATTAATAGCTGACATTTTTTCCACATTTTCGTCAATATCTTGAAAACTAAACAAAATAAGAATAAGGAAAGTTATATAGAGTATGGTTAAAATTTAATAGAGAAAATATAATAATACACAGGGTGTTCCATAAGAGATTTTCGATTTTCTGAAGTTTTAACATATACATGTTTGAGCCATCTCTCAAAAACATCCATAGAAGTAATTTCTGAGTCTAATTGTCTACGAAATAAACCCTATTTAGCTTTTTTTTTGATGTCTTATTTGTTTTGCCGAGATTTTTTGAGTAGGTGTTTTTTACAGATTTTTTTCTTTAAATGCTAATATCTTCATAACGGTAACTGATAGGTATAGGGTACTCTTAACAGTGTCGACCTAGAATTTTAAGGAGAGAGTTGAAAAACGTAATTGAATATAGGGTGTCCCATTTAAAAAAATAAAGTTGGTGTCTGGATCAGAGAAACTGAACAACCTGTATTCAAGAAAGTTATAAAAATGAAAAATTCATTTAAAAACAAAAAACTTTCGTATTTAACATTTTTCTCTACCTTTTATACTTTCCGAGATAAGGGGATATAGGATCTTATTTTGGACACCCTGTACATATGTTCGAGCACTTCTTATTTTTACTAAACTAGATGTTACCACTGATATTTTTCCTCATCCAGCTCTTTTGGTAGTCCCTAACTCGGTTATCTTACAGGGGGGCATACCTTGATGCTCTAACAACTCTGAAACATCTAATAAATTCTTGTGGTCTCCCTCTACGTCTAAAATTCTGCTTTTATTTTTATGTTTTTCTTCTCCGGATACCTTCATTTACATTTCGCAATAACGTCAGTCTTAAGCCTATCAAAAGTGACTGTAATGAGACCGCACAGATCCCTCGCTCTCACCAAAAGTCATCAGATCTGCGTGTTTGAGTTTCACCAGCCAGCCTGTCGGCAAACGCTTCTGGGAATTATAAATTACACCGGAAATCAGAGAAAATGGACGGGAGAATTCGAGAAGGGGGAATGGGATTGTAGGGCTTTCTGTCATCTAAAGGTAAACATCGAAATCGCGTGTAATGATTAGTGTGGGTTCGGATGCTCTCACTGGTCGTTCTGGACTTTGGAATGAGTGTCTGGGGAGTCCCTTGGAAGAGATTGTGTTCCTTATTTGTGACCGAGGGACAATATAAATTTCTGTGTGGGATCTCTTCAAGAGTGATAGTTCTATAATAAATTGGAAACATTAATGGAACAATAAACAAACTCATTGAACTTGCAAGGAAAAATGCTGTCGAGCGACAACATTTTCGACAGCAGGAATTCATTATATTTTGACAACTCTGTTGCATCGAAAAAGTTGTAGTTATATTTTCAATTTATTTTAAAGTGCTTTAAAGATGTGAACTGTGAGTATTTTTAAAGACAACGGATGATGATACCTCAAATGAACTTAAAACATTAATTTATGAACATAGAAGGCTTTTGATGAAATTAGTGATCCTTGGATGCACTGTTGTTTTTCACATATTTGTTACTTCTCTTTGAAACTTCCTAACTCCCATAACCAGGGAGTTAGGACAAATTTTTGGTTGTGATTCTTCATGAAAAGAAGTTTTTATTTGTGTGTATGCCCTTGGGCATACGGAAACGGTATGTCATCTTGTTTTTCAGCAGTTACAGAAAGTTGGCAGCTTGTTCGGAAAAGCGGAAAAATTTTTTATTCAAATACAAGTTCACGTG
Organism: Pogonocherus hispidulus; assembly: GCA_963924545.1. Taxonomy (NCBI): domain Eukaryota; kingdom Metazoa; phylum Arthropoda; class Insecta; order Coleoptera; family Cerambycidae; genus Pogonocherus; species Pogonocherus hispidulus. The sequence continues at coordinate 1,695,885 of OZ004698.1, forward strand.
ACCATTACAGCCCACGATGGCCCACGCCAACGGTATGCCGGTGGTTTTCCAAGGAATTTTTTGTGCTGAACTTAATTTGAAAAACATGGCAGCCTGACTATGAAGAATATGAATATGACGAAACCGGGATGACTCTTTGATTCATTCCTTTTCATCATGATGATATACGCATTACAATACTCTCTGAAAGCCATACTGACTAAAATCACAACCAAAAATCTGTCACTAACTGCCGGTCTACCAGTTTTTGACGTTATTTCAACATCTCATTGAATTTTGAGGTAATCTGGTTCCAGATATCTCCCAGAAACTACCCATCAGTATTTCTTTAGCCTCCTGTATGTTTTACTAACTTTAAACCTAAAAACCGTTTCTATAGAATGACAAATGTATCCACATTTTGATGGTTGGGGAGTAATTAACCTGATATTTAGTATTGTTGGATAAGCATTCCGAAATTTCGATGATTTATGCCTCACTGTTTAAAATAGACGTATAAATCATCGACATGACGCCTTGTTATTGTTATGGGTAAAATAAATTTCGGTATTCTAAAGATAAATATATCGAAAAACGCGTGATGAAGCCCAAGCAATTCATAATCTCTGCACTTTGGATGTAGAGAGAATTTAGTTACGTAAGTTCTTGGTTTTTTGATAAAGCGATGAAAGAACTACAGGGTGGACAAATTTGGATGCTTTTCTAGGGTAACTCGATAACTGTAAGATATACCAAAAAATGGACGATGCATTCTTGATGTCAAAACCAAAATTTGCTTTTGTTTTCGATTTCGAACCCAAAAGATGGATTTGTTAACTTTTCGATGTCTTGTACAAATAATTTACATGTTCATCAACCACTCTTTTGAGGAGAATCCAGTGGCGTGGACATATTTTTAATAAGGTCATCAAATTTTCACTGAATCACAGCTATGGTATAGTTAAAAGACATTGTTTGCGCTTTCCAACAATATATAATAATGTTGGGTCACTCATTTTCTAAATAAAACAAAACTTTCAATAAATTAGGTACCTACCAGCAGTTTTGTGCATTTCTTTTACTAGTAGCAATAAATCAAAATATCTGTCATCGATTTAATGTGTATTCGTTTTTATCTTCATATTTACTTCATTCTAGCCCTCTTTAGTACTTCGTTGTGACAATCTAGTGCTAAGATTTTCGAGATGTCTTTATATGCTCGCATTTACCCGTCCTTATTGAAACATTTTATGTATTCACCAGCACGGTTTTATGAAAAAAACGGTCTACTAATAGAAATGTAATTGTTTTACCCAATATTTGTCGACAATAATTGATCGGGTCGGGTGGATGTAATATATACAGACTTCTCGAAAGCCTTTGATCGCATAGACTATCGCATCCTGCTTGCCGAGTTGGAACATTACACTTTTCTGATAAACTCGTTTCCAACATGTTACCTTCAGATGTTTTAAGTCGTACCTGTATTCTATTACATCGGGGGTACCTCAGGGTTCTAATTCAGGTCCTCTTCTATTTTCCATGTTTGTCAATGATCTACTTCAGCTTATCGACGATCAGAAACCATTATTTGTTGATGATTTGAAATCATTTACCTTTGTAAACTCTAGTGAAGATTGCAATAACCTACAGTATGAGCTGAACAAAGTTGAACAGTGGTGTGAATCAAATAGATTTGATTTAAACATTTCCAAGTGCAAAGTTGTAATTTTTGCACGTAAAACTGGCGTCCAAATTCTTGAACAAGTTGACGTTATTAAAGATCTTGTAGTCTTTTGATAATAAACTGAGTTTTTCGTATTATATTGAGGGCGATACCTCCCAAAAATACAATATGTTAGAATGCTTTATTGAAAGTAATTACAATTCGAAACCTATTTCTATCGATATCTAATAAAAATATTTTATAGAAATTAAAGAAAGTCTTATTAATTGTGGGTCCTTCAATAAGTCAAAAAAGTCTAAAAAAACATCGAGAATACATCATCTATTTCTTGGTATATACCCTATAACAATATCCAAATGTTTTCACCCTGTACATAGGAAATACATGATTTATGTATCCGTCTCTCGTTGTTTAGCCAATAAAACATTTGGCAAATCTATAATTTATTGTACAAATGAAACACCAGCTATTATTCACATTTGTATCATTTATAGGATGCTCCAAACTGAACAATGTGCACTAAAAGAATAAAAAAAGAGTTTTTCAGCTTGAAATATTCCCGTGTTCTGTTTGTTTGGTTACAATAATTTATAACATCTGATAGTGCAATAAAATCAGGAATATTATGTAAACAGAATACGAATAGCATTGGTGACTGATCTAGCATTTCGTGTAATTTACTCTATATTGAGTATTTTGCCTTTCCAAAATTGTAGTAAAGTAAATAATTATTTCCTGGAAATTCAATAAACATAAATGCACCTTTAACAAAGTTTCAGGGGTTAATCACCCTGTACAGTCTGATTGTATAGGGCGAAATCACCAATTTGCACATTTGGCCGTAATATATTTTGCCGTGACATTTACTTAATAAGTAAATCACCAGTTTTAACCACCTTCAGATGACGTCAAGTTAGTTGGCGAAACGCGCGTCTAGTGCAGAATAGTGTATTGGTGTTATGTGGAAAACTACATTAGTGTTATCTTCACACAAAAGGTTCGAACCCCTTTCAAAACTTTGTGTGACAATCTGCCTTTGGAATCAATCAAAGATTTAATCCCTAGTGTTTGTATACATTCATATAACTAAAATAACTACTTTGCGATTGTTACACGAAAGCTTTTAGTTCTAGTGCCAGTTGAATACACCCTTTTAGGTGTACCTACGTTTCATGCAGGTATAAATAACCTCATTATATGTTTCGTTTATGAAGTTGCCGTTAGTTGAGTTTGAGCTTTGCGAAGTATTAATTGGGGTACTGTTAATAATATACGGCCCCAACTAGTTAGTGAAGTAATTTATTCAATAAATCCCAAGTTGAGGAAGCAAGAATTATACGGTAATAGAATAAGTTGAGACAAAGGGGTTGTTTATGCAGAGTAGGCGAACCCAAAAGCTCGTACTTTTCTTTATTATAAAATAATTTCTTTTTTTAATATGATGTAGTCCTACAAAGTACCCGTAAAATTTATGAAAAATAATTAGTTATTATGGTATACAAGTGCTTACTCTTACTCTTACAATTAGATTTGTGTAAAAGTACGCACTAGACACCGCATTAGAGAACGCACCTAAAAACGCATTAAATGGTATAAAGAACGCACCGTGAACGTTTCAGGGAACGCTCTGGAGAACACATTAGAGAACGCACTAGAGGGCGCTTTTTAAAGTGCACGTAGAGATAAATATCCTTGAACACACTAGAAGAAACACAAGAAAATGCACTAGACAATAGAACATGCAAATGGTATATAAATCATAACCTAACTAAATTTTCAAGCAAAGAAAAGTTAACAAAGGTCAATGACACCAACTATTCCAGAATATGTATAAAAATCCCTATACGGGAATTTGATTTTCTGATGATTATTCGAAATATGTATCAAGTATCTCTTGAAGTATCAATGCAAGCAGCATCAGAACACTGAATATTTATTTATTAATATTTCTCATTTCCTGTTTTTATTATTTTACATTTGGTATATCCTAAAAGAAAATACGATGAATCATACACCTGCATTAAATGTTATTATTAAAGGTCCGTGTTATTTTCCCATATTTCAATTTGAACGAGAAACGCAGCGTGTTGTTTATTTTAAAAGTCTGATTCTCCAGGAATTCTTTACATACCAATGTTTACCTTTCATTTTGTTCCGGCCACGAAATAGGTTGCGTTGAACAAAGAATTATGGATCACCCGGTACACATTCTGTGTTATAAAAAATGCAATATTCAGACCCTCATTTTTCAGGAGGAAAAGCTGTTAAATTGAAAAATTTAATATCGTCTTTAGAATTCAAGCTCTTTATTAAGATTTAAAATTCGCGTATTCCAAATAGCTCTACGGATTCTATTTTTCTCCTATATATCACTTGACTTCATCGTTATTAAAACATCAGCTCCAGGAGATATCCATTAGAAACTTTAAGATGAAAAACTGTACAAATATAATTTTTTATTAAGCCTTGTTTGAATAAATTTTATTTAAAAGAAAACTGATGCAGTAAATATGTATATTAAATTACCTCTTTATAAATCTTTTACATATTCATTATTTGGAAAACAACTTTTTCCTCTTACAGGATGTTCTTTAAATTATGGGTCAATCTTCATCATTACGGCGATAACTGCTCAAAATTTGCATGTCAACGTGATACATCACGCTGTTTCCTTTATTTTAAGACAGCCAGCTCGTTTACCTGATCTAAGTCCATTGGCCAAATTATCTGTAAATATTTTGGCGATTTAGTCTTAAATTCTATTAATTCTCAAAGACGAAAAAGTTCAAGGGACTTTAATCAGGTGATCGAACTGGCTATTAGTATACATAAAGCATACATAACGTATACATTAGCTGACATAAAGAGTACAATAGCTGACATGAAGTATAGAATGTGATATAGCATTGGAATGTAAATTTTGTGCAGTGTTTACAAATTTAAATTCATGATGTTCTATTTAATAAAATACAATTTACTTTCTACCTCAAAATGTTGTCAATCAAGACAAATTTCTCTATGCACTGCTATTTACTAAAAAAACTACAAAATAAGTATACAGGGTGTCAAAAAAAATGGTCTACCGCTCTTTGAGGGGTGATACTACATATAAAAATAAAAGTTCCTATGAACATATGCCCTAAAATAGTTCCTAAGGGAGTTACAGCCCTTTAAACGGTGGATAAAAAGAGCGTTCGTTTTCTCTGTTAATACACACTTTACTTATTATCCATCCTTGTCTCCACATTAAATATATTTTTATTTAGGGGTCCGTATACTTCTTACACTTACCAAGAGATCATAATATTCATTGCATGGGAACTATAGTAAACACTCCTCATTTCAAGTGCTTTTCTAAGAAAGGTTAATCTATATCCTAGTCAGGGATACAAGATTTTATACAAAGTTTTTAGCAAATTTAAAGAACTAGCCATCTAACACATGATCGATTACATCCAAAATGTTCTACCGTCGGTAATTTATGATACCAGCCATATTATATTGTTTTAAAGTCGATTTATGTGGGTGTACGTCTGTCAAGTCAAATATTTGTTTGTGTAGTTTATCAGGAAGGATTTAGTTTGTCAGCTGGCAAACTGTATAACCCTTAACGGCTTCGATGGATACATTCACTAGGTATAGAAGTTTTATAATACAGATATATCACTTTCAATAACAGTACAATGCACAAAATAAGTTTATTCTAGACTTTTTTACTTTATTCAAGTGATTATCGAGACAAACTAGAATATATTGATAGTAAGTTTTACGTATACAGATGACCAAATAAAAATATGTTGAATTTGGAAACAAAGACACGATAACAATACATAACATAATAGTGGAAAAGCCATCTAATTCGTTATTTAGTGGGACAACGCAGCTGAGAGCCACACCCACAGAACACCTCTGTGGCCACGCCTCTGACCTCTGTCACGCCTCCCATCTATACATATTGATACCGAGATACCTCGGCTCACCCGTGCACTGTTTTTTTTCTCTACTTAACACACTTTACTTACCATCGACCGGTCTTTGTCTCCAAATTGAATATATTTTAATTTGGGAATCTGTATACATATCTAATACATATAGTATATAAATTATAGAAATGGAGATATTTACGAAACGTCACTAAAAATGAAACTGTTGCAATGAGACTTATTCTGTCGGTCTTCTTCTTATTCTTCACCAACGAAAACAATTACCAATTACCAAAAGCTCTGAGGTAGAACTTGATGACATGTTTATGCGTGACGTCACTTCCTGTTCCGGAAACCCCATAAGATAACTACTCATAGCTACAAATAAATGTAATAAAACTAAAAAATCTAAGCACATTCACAACTTTTCACTGACACTATATTGTGTACAAAAGCGCAACTGCTACCGTTACCCAAAACATTTGACAAACAGTTAATATTTATTTGAAGGAGATGTCGGAAACCATTACTCCACGGGCAATGTGTCTCAACTGGCATTGGATTAATCCGGCATCTCCATAGGAGTTGCCACATCCTTCATCGGGACCAACCACCGGACACTGACCAGGCTTCGCATTTATTTTGTGCTCATCAGAGTGCCATAAAGAGTCTTCTGTCAAATTAAGAAGAATTTAAATTGCCAAATAATTGCAAATTGTCTAAAAATAAACAAAATAAAGCTGATTAAGCGATTTCAATTCCATGTAACCCTTTTAATAGGTTCACACCACTGTTAACATATGGTAACGCCACTGAAATTAATCAAAAGGTTCCAGGTTTTACTTATGACTATATAAATACACATAACTAAACCATAAAGTATATATTATGTATATTAAAGCTACTGAAAGTGCTTATAATGCTTAATGGATGTACTAAAAAAATAATCACAGATCACATTTACTACAGTTCGATGTGCCGCCATTTGTAAAACAAATAATCTCCAAAAATTATATAAAATAATGTATCGACCAAGAAAAATATTGTCAGTGTGAGGATTTGGAATGGAAGGAATTGATTTCACAATACACCGACTGCCGTGGGTAGCTGGGTATTTATTTACTTTACGGCAAAGTTAATTTAAGTCTAGAAATGTAGCAGATTAGTCAGGATTTTGTTTTTAGAGGTACCTATCCATTTTGTGAGCTGAGCGATTTTGCATCTTGGGGTTACAAATGAAACTCGTGTGGTTCTGAAAGTGTTTTAAAATTTTTTTAGTTACTACATATAAAGAAACCTGGTGGAACACAAAAGTTTATAAGGGAAATTAATAACAAAAAACTAAATAACATCAAAGTAGATCAATGAAATATATTAAAGATCCACATAGTAGTGTTTTGACATCCCTGTCAAGTTCATCTTTTTGCATATAAAGGAATTTAATTTCAAATAACCTTTTTTATGAAATTTTGAACACGTGTTTTGATTTTAAATTGACATCTAAGTGAAGGTCAAATTTCTTAATGTCAGGGTCGCGTGTCATTGTCAAGGATGACAATTTTTTTGTTTTAAGTAATTTTAAGGCTAGGATAGTCCATAATTACTTCCCTGTGTATTAAGAAGTAGATTATGACTCTTTGCAACCCAAGAAAATATTATTAAATTTTCATTTAGCTAAATCTAACATAATGAAACGGAAAAGAAAATAGCAATTGCATGTCATCCGCGTATTCATGTATATAGCAATGTTTAAGAGAATCGGGAAAATCGGCAGTGTATATAGAAAAAAGAATTGGCCCCAGAACGGTGCCTTGAGGTACATATTTTGTGACAGGTTTATATTGAGATGATTTATTATGTAGAACTACTTTTTGACGACTATACTATACAGACCAATAGTACATAAAAAATGAAACAACTAGCATTAAAAGTTATTACATAAAATGCAGAGATCTAAAGTGTCAAATGCTTTACTTAAATCTAATTGTATTAAAACTGCATTATTTCTTCTAAATAGTTCATCAGTGTACATCCAAAGGAGCAGTGTCGTACTATAGTTTTTACCATCCGACCAGATATTATATAGACAAATTATAGCAACACAGTTTTGTGACCAACAATATTTAAAACAAAAGCTTTTTGTTTACATTAGTGCCCAAGCATTTGGTCCAGTCAAAAAATGCCATTTGAATTTACCGCCTAAATTGTTAGAGATTTTGTGACTGTCACCAATGGGCGTGGTTTACACAGGTAAGTAGCCATGCATAAACGTAGAATCGGCGATCGCGAGAGGGATCGTCAATGATTTTACAATTGTTTTTTAATAGTAAATATTAAGTACTATTATAAATAGTGTAGTAAATATTATACACATAGGTGTATAAATTGTATGTTCTTGAATATATAAATCTTAAACTTTGTATTTATTAAAATAAAATATTCTAATTTGTACTTTTAGTTTTATAATTATTGTTTTCACCCCTTAAAACATAGCCGCCCATGCCGTTCGGCATTGTGACAGGAAATTTCTTTAAACTGATGTTGTGTTTTTTGTTATTCTTGGACACGATTATTTTATATACTGACAAATAGGCAATTACTTATCTATACATATTTGATCGGAGTTTTTACCCCACTGAAAAGAGGAGAAGATATCTTTTTTATTTAAATATGTCTTCAATTGCAGAGCTACAATTTTTTTGAGCACTTTTGACAGTGTACAGGCTACTTATTGGATGTAAGTTAGCCATTTTATGAATAATATGTTAAATAATAAGTGATATTATATAAATAATATGTTGTCTGTTTGCCAACGGAAGAATATAAAAATTTTTTAGTTGCCTGACATGTTTAAAATATTCCTAATAATTTAAAAGAATATAAATCTTGCGGCTGTTAGATCCTCAATACTAGAAAACCTGCTTTCGGCTGGTCGGTAGAAAAAATGTTTCAATTATGACCCCTTCTGTCCCATCTCACCAGTCCGACGCGCCTCTACTGTATTCCTCCAACTAGCCTCCTTTTTGTGCGAGGAGGAAACACCGAGAATTACTGCGGATGTGCGACAAGGGCAAAGGTGGGGACATATTTCAATTTCCTGCCCCAGTACGATTTACAGCTCGCTGAATTACCGGCAGAGGAGAATTCGCAGCGTCTTCTTCCGGTGGGTCGAGATGGAAGTGAAAGGCTAAATGTTTGCTGACATTTGCCAAAATCCAGTAAGCGTGTTTTGCAGCAGGATAATTCCTTTTGACGAGGTGTATAAAGACGGTCATACAGAGGCCAAGTAATTATAATATTAAATTATAAGATGAAGATAACTAAATTATGAAAACTATGCCTATTACATAAATATTCAAACACTGTTCACAGTTCACTACTAGATAAACTATCGACTATCGTTTATCTAGTCTAGAAGATACTTAAGGGACAGATTGTATAATAAGTACCTACTTATAAAATTATTAATAGCATATAAATTTAGCAGAGAGTACTGTTGTAGATTTATTAAGGAATTAAAACTAAATCCTTATGTAATAATAATGGTTTAAAACCCCTGCATTTACTTTAAATATGGACGCCTATGTTTTTCCTCTCTAGGGACCAACTCTACTTATTTGAGAGATGTCATACTCGCATCCAAACATTTCTGACCCTGTTGGGTCAGAAAACGTACACATTTTTCTCTCACTTCAGAAAAGATGAACTGGATAGATGGAATATCTCTGACCTATTTTGTTTCACGGGAATTTTAAAATATGATATATTTATATTCAGCGACAGATGCTTTACTTAATGTATTCCGTAGGGAGAAATAATAGCATACATTTCCCAAGTGTATTTCTGCAATTCATGTATGTTAAAAGAGGGAGAGAGGTGTTTCAAATCTTTTTATTTTGTTTGTGTGATTTGTATACAGGGTTATTCAGAACTTTATCCATAATAAAATTTGGGGATGTTCAACATACATGTAGAAATGTGGTAGTGCAAAAAAAAATTTTTTTTGGCGGGGTCTGAAAACTATTTAAAAATTTTTCATTGGACGCCGCTGCATACTGGTTCACTGTAATGGAGTGACCTTGGGACTGACAATGCAAACTGGCTAGAACGAAAAAAACCGGCGCACCCGGCGAAAAAAAAGATTTGCAGCGTTTTTACTTTAAAATAAACTTAAAGATAGATAGATGTGACCAAAGTGATGTGTCTTTAAAATGAATAAAATTTTGTTACACTAATTTTGAAGAATTGCGCTACTTGATTACTAGGTATTAGAAACATGAAATTTATAAAAAATTTGCACATATCTTGTTACAAAAGCTGTTCGAATATTCCTGGACTTGTACACAATTTTGGGCACGCCTTATCCAATTTTGCCCCACTAAACCGAATGTTCCTCCTGGTTGCTGATCTTGTAAACGCAAATTATTAAGTAAATTGGGGATTTTCAGCATTTTGCTGCAACAACCACTCACAAAACCTAACTGTCGATGTGTCGGTGTGTCCATTGGGAAATCGTTCCGTATACAAGCGCGAAGCTGCCAATGAATTTTGTCCAACTTCGCCATAAATAACCATTAACTCAGCATTACTGTACACATGAGCCATTTTGAAAATTTTACAGTTTAACACTCGATAAATAAAACACCCGCACAGAGACAGCGACACAGAAAGACTGATGACTGCATAGACAATAAGAGATATTATCCCCACTCCAACTGTATTCGCCAGGCGTTCGCCAGGTACAAAAACTGCTGTTTACTGTGTTTTGAAGGAATTTGATATATCAGATGCGTTGAAGTACAGTTGCCCAGCTACGTAGTCCTTTATAATGGTATAACTTTAAACATTGTTTACGGGAAATCCTAAGCCTTTTATTATACATTTTTTTGGTGATATCGATTTCTCATTTAAGGATGCACATATCCTCAAAGTTTTAGAGATGAGTTCTGAATAACCCTGTATAAGAGGCTTAGAGTATACATACTTACGCATACAGATTTATGCATAGTCATTATTCATATAATGAAATTATAATCCTTTAATGATAAATCGTAAATATAAATAACATTTTTATAATATTTCCGAATTAGAAAGAAACATTTGAGAACTAAGTTTGACAACATTGCAGCGCGATGTTTGTTGATGTTTGCGCTAGAGGTTAGGTTAAGACGAATTCATACACAGATGACTAGACAGTGCATCCAGCATATTATATTACAAACAATAAAATATTGGAAGTCTCTGACAAAAACAAAAAACTTCTGAAGAAGGCAGCTGTTCAAGACATAATAATTAACATCTCAAATAACCAGTAACGTAATGATTATGAAATTCCTATGCAGCGAATTTTCCAAGTCGTCGTCATGGAGAAATCAACAGCTGATGGACACTTAATTAGAAGATATTACCGAGTACTCAACTTTAACCGGTCCAATTTCCTTCTTAGGATCTCTCGCCGCGCCGTCTATTAAATGGAAATGGATGGTTTTTTTGCTGCTCAGTTCAAATTAGACATCAAAGATAAGGAGTAATAATGACTGTAATGGTGGAACTATATAAATTAGGTTTTGATTGAGTGCGAGTCAACCGTTTGACTCATGGAGATAAATGCACCCATATTCAAATGGAATTGCATCCTTACCTCACATCTATCAATGTATGTAAACGTTGTTATACATCTTATATAAAATATCGCCTATTTACTTTAGGACTTGTCCTATAGGAGAATTGTTCTATAAAATATTACTTATTTAGTTTGTGGAGTTCAATAATTTAATAAATAAACTTGAATAATTTTATTCAGCTTTACACAATGGTACTCAACAGAAATTCTTATCTTATGACTCAAATGTTACCAGCGTAACTTAATATAGCTACGTGCTATAAATTGTATTCATGCACATCCGGTAGCTATCTTACTTAACCAATCCTAGAAACTAAAATGCAACTTCACCGATGCCGCTGACAAAGCTTTCAGAAGTTATAAAAGGTAGTAAAGTACCTCCCGACAGCCACTAGTATCAACTGTTGTAGTTAACTCGCTCGTAATATTATATAATTTCAACAAGACTCTTCGAAGAGTCTTTGAACAAGAATAAAAGTTTTTAAAGAATCATTTGTTAAATTTATGATGTAACATACGTAATTGGCACACTTTCCATGAAGCTATTGACATTGACTATACAGGGTTATTCAGAACTTATCTCTAAAACTTTGAGGACATGTGCATCCTTAAATAAGAAATTGATATCACCAAAAAAATTTATAATAAAAGTCTTAGGATTTCCCGTAAACAATGTTTAAAGTTATACCATTATAAAGGACTACGTAGATGGGCAACTGTACTTCAACGACATCTGATATATCACATTCCTTCAAAAAACAGTAAACAACAGTTTTTGTACCTGGAACGCCTGGTTAAGACCGAGCGAATAGAGTTGGAGTGGGGATACTATCTCTATTGTCTATGCAGTCATCAGTCTATCTGTGTCGCTGTCTCAGTGCGGGTGTTTTATTTATCGTAGGAGTCTTAAACTGTAAAATTTTCAAAATGGCTCATGTGTACAGTAATACTGAGTTAATGGACATGATTCTTATTTATGGTGAAGTTGGAGTAGACGAGATGGTGGCCCAGGACGACCACAACGTATTTTAGCAGCTGAAGAACAAGTGTTGAATCTGGTCCGTGAAAATACGCGAAAAAGTACAAGTCAGATCACTAGGCAGGTGCCTGGGATATCCCAATCAACGGCGTGGCGCTTACTACACGAAGCTCAGTTTTATCCGTATCATATCCAGCTTGTTCAAGCACTGTTAGCAGCGGATTATCAATTACGAGTTAGGTTTTGTGAGTGGTTGTTGTAGCAAAATGCTGAAAATCCCCAATTTACTTAATAATTTGCGTTTACAAGATCAGCAACCAGGAGGAACATTCGCTTTAGTGCGGCAAAATTTGATAAGGCGTGCCCAAAAGTGTGTAGAAGTCGAGGGACAAAATTTCGAACAGCTTTTGTAACAAGGTATTTGCCAATTTTTTATAAATTTCATGTTTCTAATACCTAGTAATCAAGTAGCGCAATTCTTCAAAATTAGTGTAACAAAATTTTATTCATTTTAAAGACACGTCACTTTGGTCACATCTATCTATCTTTAAGTTTATTTTAAAGTAAAAACGCTGTAAATCTTTTTTTCGCCGGGTGCGCCGGTTTTTTTCGTTCTAGCCAGTTTGCATTGTCAGTCCCAAGGTCACTCCATTCCAGTGGACCAGTATCTAGCGGCGTGCAATGAAAAATTTTTAAATAGTTTTCAGAACACGCCCAAAAAATTTTTTTTGCACTACCACATTTGTATATGTATGTTGAACATCCCCAAATTTTATTATGAATAAGTTCTGAATAACACTTCAAGGTCGAGATTTACAATTTTTTGGTTAAAAATGAGAAATTCAAAATGGCGGCGTTGATACAACCTATGCATTTTGTCATTGATGATCCGATTTTACTAAAAATCGGTATCTGGGTGATTCTAGGATCGGGAATTACGAATTGTTGACAGTAGACACTAGTCAATTATTTTAAATATTGTAGCGATAAAAACCGTCTGTTGTTTCATATATGTAAATTCCTCCCGAGAATTGTACCCACTTCAACCTTTAACACATAATTCAATGACTTATACAAGCAAAGCTTACCCTCTTTAAGCCCCCATAGAAGATTTCCCAGGGGCATTCCTTCTGCAGGTGACTACCCAGGGCCAGGTAGTGCCAACTGTTACATCCTGAATCTGACACACGAGCGTGGAGAGGGACAGTAAAGCGTAGAGATTTTTATGATACTTTTTATGGGTCTGCGGATGTGGGTCTGCATGTTATTTTATTACTTTTAGGCTCATGGGTTAGGGTTCTGTTAGGTTCAGTTCAGAGATATTGAAATTAAGTTTCCTTTTTTATCTGCGTAAGACAGGGCAGTGAATTCCTCAGTGTACAAAGCGACTGTTTTATTTATTTTGTTTGTATTTAATTATTTACTTTGTACAATACCCTATGAGTTGAGACAAATTAACGAACGAGAAAACGCAACCGGAAATAATAAATTTGAATAGGTGGCAGTGTATGTACAACTAACTTAACTAAAAGAATAATATAATAAAAAGTTATATGTGCAAGAAAATTAATGGTTATACAATAAACTATGGAAAAACAAAAAACTGTATAGACAAAAAAGATAATAAATAAGATAAAACCAGCATAGAATAAACAAGAAAATCTTTATCAAAAAACATAATAGTTGTCTTATCACTATTTATAAGTAATTTATTTTTTCTATACGCATCAAACCAGTTTATAACTTACACAAAAACTGCAGAAACTTATTGAAGCTGAAACTATTGCGCAATTATGTCCAAAGCAATCCAAATCTTCTTTGTTGGTAATTGACTTTTTCGCATTGTTTATAAGGAATTTATATACATGGAACGATTAACAAGCTGCGCGAGTATTCCAATTTTGAATCCGCCATTTTGATGTCTGAAAATTGGTGGGAAATTTAACAGTATTAACCTAGCCTCTTCAATTAGATAGCAAAAACAAATAAAAACCACAGAAAGCAGCAAGTAAAACTTTTGAGGCTAAGAAAAATTCTAAATTGGTATAAGAAATGTTCAATATTTTATAGTCTAATTACAATTATTTGTCAAAAATAAAATATATTGTCACCCAACTTTCTTGTAAAATTGATAAAGGTACAAACAAAATATTTTGTGTACCTACCTATGTACCTTTTGTTCACATTATTTATGTAAAATACACCATTAGCCGTTTAGAATAGTAAATATTTAAAATGCATTATGCATATAAAATTTAACTATGTTTCACCTTACTTTAACTATCCCGGCTTATTTTTTGTATTGTTTATGTTCGCAGTTTTCATAATTTACTATTATATTAGCTAGGAACTATGATTGCATGTCTCTTAACTCTTTCAATTATTGTTATGAAATCCAAATTTACCTGGAATAATTACGAAAGTCCAATACTCAAATATTGTCACTCAAAATCTATAAATCAAAGGAACACAATAATAAACACACAAACAGAATCAAACCAAGAGAATTACAATAAAATAAACCAACAAGACGCCAAAAATACAAAACAAACACTATTTACTAAATTCACCCATACCACTGTTGCCGTGTTAGGAAGATTGAAACCATTGAATTTTTAGGTTAGAGAGAAAAAGACACTAGTATTCTAGGGTCTTGGTCAGGTGTACCAATACAAAATGTAGAAGTTGGGAGCAGTGTGACATCAAAATGGCGGCTCCCATGTTTCCACACAAAATTGGATGCGCAGTCGTCTATAATCGTTTCATGTATATAAATTCCTTGATAGTTTAGGAAAAGTTCACATTAAACTCAATTTTTGTTTGGTCCAACGGTAGATCCTTGAGGATCTCCCATCGTAATCAGATACTTCTCTGATTGAATATATGTTTTATTAGAATAAATAGAGAAATAGGGGAATGGTGTACAAATAGCACGCATAGTAGTTGTTCTTTTCCGACATATTCTTTTAAACACTGAAGTTATCCTATTGCAAATATTAGATTTTAAAGCTGTCTACACCTGTACTTTTAAGTGGGCCACCCTATATGTCTAGTGAAGTTAATAGCAATGGAAGACCACAGCATTTGTCTAGTAGTAAAACTAAAACCAACACATAAAATTTGTTTGGTTCGATTAAGTGAATACTTATCTAAGATCCTTTAAAAGCAACAAATTGATTGCCAGAGTCGGACATGGACTATATACTTCCGGGAGTTAAAAGCTTGATTTAAATATTACATTTGCTGGTAGATTTGAAACACAAAATGTACCTTGCTCAGGCAAATACCTAAAGGATAGTCGAATATAAAGGAATTTCAGGATTGAAGTTTTAAAATATTTGCTCTTTTGCCATACTTTCAATTCCTAAAGGTGGCGCTACAAGTCATAAATTTATTAAATATTACAGATTAGTATAGAAAATCAACGTTTACTGTATTTAAAATGATGAAATGTAAATTTAACGAATGGAATTTTGCCAAATCCTCCATTTCACCAGATTACTATGATTGTTTGCGCCCCCTGGTGAACCGAACTGTCACATATGAGAGCCCTGCAATTTGCAGTTCTACCATTGAACGCCCTTAGGAACCATTTTAGGACGTAGGTATGTTCATTTGTGATGTAGTATCACCCCTTGAGGTCTGGTATACTTTTTTCTGGCAAAGTTTTTTACATCCTGTATAAACAAGTAAAAGAACATTTTAATTAAAAATTCGCAAATAATTTTTTGCAAAAATACAGGCTGTTTCACAAATAGAATATGTCAGAGACTACTTAGATTTAAAGAGTGATAATTTGGACACTGGGGTTTTCAACTATGTTGTCCTCAAAAAAAATTGAATAAAATAAAATGTCATAATTTATTTACTGAATTGTTTAACGTATTTTGTAAAATTTTTATTACCGCTAGGAAATATTACTTCGTTTAACCCCTTGTACGCCACTGTCAATTACATTGTATAAATACACCCAAATCAATTAAATTTAATGTTCTTAATTCATTATGTTAAACATTGGTAGATGTAAACGAACATATCTTTACGTTTTTCAACTATTTTTATCGACCTTGTTATAGAAGCTAGATTAGATACACTCAATCAAATTCAATTTGATTACTTACAGCTGATATTTCCGAGTATATCGGGTATTTATTAAACCAGATCCATCTGTTATTTTTACTTTTATGACTCGAATCGATGAAACGATCGAAATGTTTGTTTGAAACATTTATTGTTTCATCAGAGACATATACTACAGTTTCATACGGGGTTAATCACGTCATAGAGGCTCTCGTTAAACCTCACATATTTATATAACATTAACCTAGAGCTTTTTTCAAGCTTAGAATTAGCGTGACTCGTGCCTATGTATGTATAAAATCTAAGCATATACGAATTTTCGAAGATAGAATGCTAAAGATTTCTCAAAAGTTGTAAAGTCAGTGAGTGAAATAAGTTTTTCACCCCCTTGGAAACTTTTCTGGTGCCGCCCTTGCTCGTAGCATTCCAGCACTCAATAATCGACTACATTTCGATGTATATCTTTGGGGAAATTGGTGCTTGGAAATTATTCATGCCTCCAACAGACAGGGTTCAATGATAATGAAATTGGGGGTAAATGTAAGCCCAGGGGGTGGATAATCAGACGGGTTATTCGATAGGAATACCACAGCCGGTAGGTACATGTAGTGTATAGGCATGCACTTCATGCCACACGTTGTAGAGGTATCTATTTGATCACAGACTGAAAATGTGCGAAATGTTCTAGTTTTAAGTGGATAAAATAATCCGTAGACATAAGGTGGGGAAGGAAGCTTTAAAATTCATGCACATGACCAATTGCAAATAGTCCTTGAATACAGTCACTCACTGAGAGGTTTTATGGGTAATGTAAAATCACAAATTTGTGCTATAAACACTCAGTTACATGGCGCGTGGTTTGGCAAACAGAGACCACACGATCTTTCATGAGTATAATTTAAATTATGTATAAACATAAAAGGATATAAAACAAACACAAACATAAAAAGATATAAAACAAACACGAAGGTAAAGTTCCCTGTCTTAATGGTTTTACACTTATTTTCATAAATTAAGGCCCCGTGAAAATGTTCTCTGGGCGGCTCTAAATGAAGACTTAATGAAGACATATATATTAAAAGGCGTCGATTCTGTCTCGCTCTAAATTCCGTTGCCGAATCGACAAAGTTTCAAAGCCATCTCCTCCGAGGGGAGATCGCGGAGCGATCCCCGCGGGCGACCGGAGGTCGCTCCCAGCCTTTCTCCAATGCGTAGGGGTATTTTCGTCCCGTTTCCTACGCGTTTTCCCAATTTAAACGCCTTTTCAAAAAACCTCTGCAAAATTTTCGTCGATCGCCGTTCGGCGAGAGAGATGCCGGCGTTTGTCCTCGCGCCTAATGGTCCCGTCACGCCCGCCGAAATCCCGACTTTTCGCGGGACCCCCTCGCCCCTCTTCTAATTTTTACGGCTTCGAGAAGGCCTTCAGGCAAAAGGTCAGTCCTTTCTCTAATCCTTTGAGATTTTTTTGCGAGACCGTACGTCGACTTCTTCTACGTCTATTTCGTCTTCGAAAATCTCGAGTCGCATCCGTCTCAACTTCTTTCTCATTTTATCTGCCGATGTGAGATTGCACTAACGAGACAAGTACCTCCCACGAAAACTGTCAAATTAATTAAACTTCAGATAGGTTATTTTCATTATTTTCCTATGAGAAATATTGCTAACGGAATCGATAGTACTGACTTCCAAACACTTCTGATTACCAAAATACTGAGGCAAAATGCTTTTCCAATTAAAAAATCGGTAAAAATTAATTTTTTAGGATAACATACAGTTACCTACTTAAATATCTCAAGGT
The DNA here is from genome assembly GCA_963924545.1 of Pogonocherus hispidulus. Classification (NCBI taxonomy): domain Eukaryota; kingdom Metazoa; phylum Arthropoda; class Insecta; order Coleoptera; family Cerambycidae; genus Pogonocherus; species Pogonocherus hispidulus. The sequence goes on from OZ004698.1 coordinate 1,713,954, forward strand.
AAATTTCTGACAACAGGCTCGGTAGCGCAATGGGATAGTTGTAGAATTCCAAAAATCGTAATGCTGATTTCACAAGTTCGAGTCACGCTGGCGGCTAACTCTTTTTTTCACTTTTTAATTCCAATTATTTATTAGTATTAGTTTGGAATTAATTCCTTAATTTTGGCTGCCTGTAAAATTCATCATTTTAGCGTACAAAAGGAAATATCTACAATATTAATTTGCTGCTACAATTATGACAGCAATATATTTTTGGTCCTATTGATAAAATTGATAAAAATGTTTACTGAAAAATAAATTCTACTTTCAGCACTTAAGAAATTATGATGTTTTACCATCAAGAATAGAGTACCCTTACAATTCATCAAAATATTGAGAAAAGTTTAGTATAATTACATCATCATTGTAGATACAATTTCTTAATATGTATTTTCTTAAAAATAATATTATTCTAGATGCTTTTGTCACCCGAAGGGTGACCCCGGACCACCGGTAGGGCTAGAAATGGGAACGAAAATCGCGTAGCGATTTTCTCTCATTTCTAGTTACAATTTTATTTTTCGTTGTTGCTGTTGTTGTTGTTGGAAGGCGGCGCGGTTACCCGCAGCACTCAGGTCTTTCGACCCATTATGCCTGCCGCTAGTGGAGAGCTATTGGAAGAGACCCGTGCCACGCGCATAGACCAACACCCGTTCTAGGTTAAGCTTTTATTATTTCATCAACGTATTTAGTCATTCTGATGGTATTTCTACCACCTTCAATAGTGTATCTTGTATATTGGTGAATTGGTAATGACATAAAAGAGTAAACAGACATTTCACTGACTGACAGGCGCAATTTTGAAGACAATAGCAGTAACCTAAATAGACCACTTCTATATCATTCTGCAACTTATGGGGTAAAACCATAGAGTAATATTCGGTAAGTTTATGGGTAAAACCTGCTTCAAAATGTAAGACTAATATTCCAAGAACACCAACAGTGGTACGTATAAGTTTATTAAGTATTAATCGAGTGGAGAAGCTACAAACCGGTCTTTGTCGGTGTCACTGAACATGTCACACACCAGCTCCGAAAAGTGACTCCCTTTATGGTGCACCTGGTGCTACAACTGAATCTTAGCAAGATCAACCTTGTATAAAATGTAGACCAGGACAATCGTAATCATTAAAGAAGTGGAATATCGAGTTAGGGCTGTGTTTTTCCTTGGATTTCGCCTCAAGGGCATGGAATTACATCACTTGTTGCGCCAGACCGTTTTCAGGGAAGGGGTCGCCTCGATTCGGCAAACAAATTGCCCGAATGGATTGGAAGCTGCGATAAAGATGTGCTCGACGAGAGAGGAACTGGGAATTTTCCATATTAATAGGAAATGACGTCATAGCCTAAGTGGGTTTTCGCCATTCAGTTGGTAATAGTTTTCACTTATCGTTGCTTAGCGAAATTAAAGTAACTGTTATTGACAGGATGGAAAATAGAGAGCGGTAGTGGTTGTAAGATTTCAGTTTCAGATATAGTTAATGTTGTTACCAATAATAGTTACATAAAGTGAAAGATCGTGCTTCTACAGATTCAGAAAAATACAGGGTATCCTGAAAAAACTATCGAAGCACTGTTTTTGGAATATCTGGTGTAGGTTGAGTAAAAAAGAAGGGAGATGTTTTATTTAATATTTTAATGTGAAAGCTTACTTCCTCAGCATGGTAAGGGGAATAATCTTACACGAATTGATGATTCACTTCGATTCTATAGTATAAGTTTGATTAATTTGGACACTAATTAGTCAAAATATGCTGTCAACGTGGCTATCCAGCTTTATAAAACATCACAATTAAAATAGTAGTTTCTGATGGTGGTAAACTCTGTTCCCACTCTGTAACTACTTCAGGATGCATGGAAATCCGGTATATAGTTGAATCATTCGTCTAAATATCTAAAAACAATTGTAAGCATTTATTTATCTACAATAGAAAGAAAATAACAAAAACTGTACTCCTGTATTTTCTCAAATAACTCGATTAAAGCACGTTAGGTTCTTACTTCATTTCCCTCTAATACAGCATTCCAGGGTAATGGCACTCCATTTTGCTTAATGACATTAGAGATAGATGAAAACAGTGGAATACCCCGCAGGTCAGTCCCTTATATCCTGCTATTCTATTTGTATTCAGCACACAAGCTCTTAAGAATGCAATATATAATAAGAAAATTGACTGTAAAATTGCAGAGGATTTCAACTATCTCTTTTTCTTAATCTTGACAGCAATGAAGTGGGCCAAGCAATTTTTGAACACAATAAATAAATAATAATAATAATGACAATAATAATTGGATAGTGTATTTAACACCCTCGTCTATCGAAGCCGACTCATAGGTATGGAGGTTTCTGATGTCAACTGTAGGGCCTGGCATAGGGCGCCGGAAACAATTATGCATCTGCTCTCCACTTGCCTCGGCCTATAACTATAGAGATAATGCGATTTTACGAGTGATTTACTACTTTCTACGGCACTCGTACGAGATAGACGAAACACCAGTGCTGCTATACGCTCTGGGGGGATATTGAGTCCGTTGTGGGGAATGAGAAGTGCCGAATTTATTCAGTCCATTTCTTATGTTCAGGCAGATTCTAAATAATAAGCCTGATGTAGTCCTGCTTGACCACCAGATCAAGACAATGTTTGTCATCGAGTTCTCGGTTCCAACGGAGCCCAATATTGCCTTGAAAGAGGAGGAGAAATGGACGAAATATCGAAACCCTCCCTTACTCTCAGTAATATCTTTGAACGATAATGAAGTCCAAAGTTTTATATGCAGCTTGAGAGCTTGGGATCATAAATTACATCCAAGTTTTCTGTACTATTGGAACGTGCCAAATTATCACACAGATTGTGATAAAACAAAAAATAAACAATAAAAAGAAATATACCACAATATTTCCAGAGTTGAAAAATCTGAAAACTCTCAGATACATGTCTGAGCACAGGAAAATCTGAATAAATTATACTTAAGTTGAGGAAAGTCGCAATAGAGTTCAACTTGTGCAAAAAAGTGGAAAAACATACTAACAAAAATTATATTCCGACTTAAAATATTGCATTATTTTCAATGATTTAGAAGTACAAGGGGTGTTACATTTAAAATAAAGTTTTGAGTTACTTTCAGTATAATCAGAAGTACCACACATGTGTCGGTATCTGTATTGATGACTAACAAGCCGTTATCATAAAGTACCTCGTATATCTGTTTGAAAACCTGAATGACCAGGATTTTTACTGACGATGAAATTTACAGTGTTTGTATTCAGGCCACGCGAGTAATTGTGCCTCAAGAAGGACATTGATAAAAAGTGAAAAATATATCAGAAATACTGCCACAAAATCAAAAACGATTGATTGACAATATGGATTTTTTAAAAAATTTAGAATATTTAGTGCCGAACTGTGATGCTATTTGCAGAGAAAATATACCTTGTCTTTTAAACACTAAAGAAGTTATAGAATGTAAATAAATTGATGTGGAGTAGGTATTTGGTATAAACTATTTATTCATTTTAGAATTGAAGAGGTCAGTCACATGCATTGAAGACCTATAATATTTGCGTAATTCTTTCATGTTTCAAAAATAAAATTATGGCAATTTTACAGTGCGGTTTTGTTTAAAATAGAAAAGATCCAAATCAATACAAACAATGAATGAATCATGATTGTCGTGACCTCAAAAAAATAAATCACTTTTCAAAGAATTCAAGACAGTAAATATTTTTATGAACTAAGCTAGAAATAGCTAGGCCTATTTTATAATAATATTTGTTTCATTTTGAATACGTTGGAAAATATCATGTTAAGCATATGTATGCCTTATCGAACATACAGTGTGACACAGATTTATGGTATACTCCTCTTTTCCTCCTTATTTTTTTAGACACAATTTTCAAATTTGGCATGGCAGAAGTACTTATTAAAGGTCACTTTTTGACATAGAGAAGGTCACATTTTGACGGCAGTAATACCAATTCTCGATTTTTATATAGAGCACCGTGCATATTATAATATTTTTGGAATATTAGTCATTTTCTGAATCCAACGATATAACAAGTGATATTTCAGCTGTCAAATTACTTTTTGATTTCTATTTTCCTTTTGAAGTTAGAGTGCTTTCTCTCAAGAGTAATTTCAGTTCTGTTAGTCCCACAGATAAAATAAGCATATGGGTAGATTGCTTATTAATTGTACTATTTAATGGTACCTTAGTACCATTATGGTAGTATTTAAAAAACTTGTTTCAGCCCTATAACAACTTTAAGAATTTTAACGTCCTATGGTCCATTAGAATTACGTGAACATAAGTCACATAGAGTTTACAAGCCAGTTTTGGATCTGGATTCGTAAATGTCTTTCTAAGTAAATACAGTACTTTATTAGCTATGTTTGATATACCTAAAGTCAAGACCAGAATTAAGCAAAGTGGAATGACCGGAAAAAGAGTAGATCTGTGTTGTCACATTTATTTCTAAAATATTCTTATTTAAAACAGGAAACGTATTAATTACCTTATTAACCCATTTTTTTACTTGTCTTTAACGTCCCTTATCCCTGTTGTACTTTATTAAAGCAAACACAATGTTTAATTTGTCTTTTACTTAATAGTATCAAGGCATTTCCGAATATGTGGCAACTGCGAAAGTCGTAAAGTTGACGACAAGCTGTTCATCCTCATTTAATATACATATTCTTGCATTTGCGCTTTCTTTTCTCTGAGCTTCAACGACGTTGATTGGTCGAATCAGGAACCAACAAGCGACTGCGCTCGAGGTAGTAGATAAACAGTGGCGTGATGTTGGGTTATTTCGCGCGCGTTTCTTAACGGTAAAAATTTGTGGTAAAATTATCAGTGTATTTATTCTTTGTGTCAGTATTTATACTTATTTGTGTTAGTTAAAAAAGTGGAAGTGCATATACTAGAAGTATTTTATAGAATAGTATACGAGTATATATTAACTGAAATGTGCCCAATGGTAAAACAGAATACGCACGCCCATGCATCACCGCATTTTACCAGATCGGCGAGGCCATTCCACTTTGCTTAATTCTGGTCTTTAGTTTATGAGAAGACCAGATAATGTCACGTGTAATTGTCACACTTAGGTTTCCTTGAGATGCCACACTAGTTAACTGCCTGTTGTTTAAGAAATAGATCTTGTATAAGTTATTTTTACCAATGTGTAGCACTGAACATTTGCCACTATTCAGCGGTATCAGCCAATCATTACACCACTGAGAAATGCGACTGAGTTCATTTTCTATGGAAGCAGAGTGGGCGAGAGGATTTTCATAGAAGTTAGTATCGTTAGCACTGAACATTTGCCACTATTCAGCGGTATCAGCCAATCATTACACCACTGAGAAATGCGACTGAGTTCATTTTCTATGGAAGCAGAGTGGGCGAGAGGATTTTCATAGAAGTTAGTATCGTCTGCGTACGCACTTACATGGCACTGAAGACTTTTCAGTAAATCGCTGGTGTAAATTAAGAATAATATAGGGCCCAGCATTGATCCCTGTGGGACTCCACTTATCACAACTCGACAGAGCATTTGCGACTTGAATCTAAACGATCTATTGCTGAAAAAAGCCTTAATCCAATACAGTAGTTTTCCACATAGTTCAGCATATTCAAGTTTTGTCCAATATAAGAGTACTGGTATATGATTTTCATATTTATTAGCGTTAATTGTATGGAGATGATTCTTTCTAGCCTTGCATTAGACGGATAAGCACTTAAGACTTGCCTTCAAATTTCATCCTATTGATCAATTTAACGTTCCGTACTTATGTAGACCAGCGCTTGCCGCATCTAAATTAATTTTCATTAAGTCGTCAGCGTCGACGACCACAGCGGCTGGCTTCGGCTGCCAGGATTCTAAGGGAAATATTACTTCCTAGAGGATTCTCTTATCGGATTATATAATATGGATAGATAGATTAGCAACGTAGTCAAATGCATCTGAAGGTCTTCAAATGTTGTTAATTTGATGACTCAACTATTGTTTGTAATGATTATTTATTTGTGGTGTAGATATTCTTCCCTAAATTCGGTATGTACCACACTACTACATGCTTTAATTGATAAGGGTTTTCAGATTTCTTTTGTTCTCGTAATAAATGATACTTAAAGTCAGTGGCGGCTCGTGGGTCAGTAAATAGGTGACGCGGCCTGCTGACTGAGGTGTGGGCCGCAAGTCTGGAAATGAAAATAGCACCGCAGGCGAAAATTTCAAGCAAATTCAAGGTCATTGCAGTTGCCTGTTGCTTGTGAATTTTATGATAGTTGAAGCAGACAAATACTAAGCGGCGAATTCGCCATCCAAAAGTTCTTTAAAATTGCCACGATTGTTCAAACACTCAGATTCAATGTGACCTCGAAATGCCAACTCTTGTCTGCCTAAATAAATCGCTGCGCGAATAGGTAATTGTATAAACCGTCTATTTAAAAGGACGTCATCGTTAAAATGTTTAATATACATAAAGCGTCTTTGATTGTATTAAGGTTTTTTTCTAAATTCTGCGAACATTAATGCACACCGCATATGTTCTAAAGAAGCATCGTGCTTACGACAGCCTCGCGTAACATTCCCAAAATTGTTAAATCCCTTCTTATTCCACACGCCAAATTTTTTTACACCCACAATTAAAAACGGTATACAAAAAAGTTTATTTAAATAAATACTCCCACACAACCACTTGTATTCCGAATACCACTCATTCCGAAAAATGGTGTTTCTAATAAAACACAAACTGGATCATACATAGGAAACATTTCTACGATTGATAGAAAACAATGATTATTTATTATGATAAGAATTGTTTTTTAACCGGTGCAGCGTCACGTATAGAGGCAAACTGACTAGGACGATAAGAGTGATGTGATGCGCTATCGAAATCTGCAGCACTCATTCGCCCACGGTACAGTTTATTCACGTATCGGCCGCATTGTTGCCATGGCAACCACCGTTCCGACTGTCGCAGAAATACCACCTGATAGCGATCTGCGTCACTTGCTTATTATAGGAAGGGAACGGTACGGGGTTTAATGTTCGCTCTCAACGCAAGCGATGTTTTTTTATAAGGCGTTCAGCGCGCAACGTTTTATAATAATTATCCTGTTTGTTAACTATATAAATATATCTATTACCTATATAAATGTAAATATATCTAAATTACAAAATTTATATGAAATTAAAAATAAGCAAAATGATAACATGCTGCTCCCTCTCCCACACAAGTCTCTGACTTCCGGGCTCATCATCAAAAAATCCCTAAAGACCAGTACGGTTTTTGATTAAAATGTTACAATTTATTTGACCGATTGTATTTTCAGTGCGACATCTATGTTAACTTCACACTGAATACGGACACGGAAGTGCTTATAATTATGTTTCATATATGGTGTTATCATTTCCAAGTCTCCGATGGTTGCAAAGATTGCGAAATATGTGATTTTTTTTACTACAAAGTATTTTTTCGCAAACCCTTTGACTAGATTAGTAAATCTTATCTGTTCATTATGCGAAAGAAAATATTACTGAACTGTCACGTCATAAAGTATTAGACTGAATGCACTGCAGGTTCTTTTGAGACGGTTACAGGAAATATCTGGGATATAAGTCGCTAAAAGAATTAAAAAATATAATTTATAACATCTATATTCGTTTGGAAATAAATCCAGAATAAAATATATCAGCTTATAATTATTCAAAAAAGTTTCAAGGGATATATGTGTGTTCCAAAATATGTTGCTTAAGAGCACTACATTTTTTTAAATGAAAAATAATTAAGGTTGCAGTAAAATAAATATTTAGAACAATAAATTATTGGTTTGCTTATGTTATCATTCATAAAACTTACATTTTCGATTAAATATGATCCAAACAAAAAGTCTGACGCACTCCCATAGAGCCATTACGGTGTGTTTTATAAACACCTTAAAACAAAGGTGAGCCTCATGGTACTGTTCTAGTCAGGGACAGAACATTTATTATCTTTGAAATAGTTTCTTTTATTGAAATAACTGAAGAGAGGAAAATATTTACAAAGATCCTTGAATTTTGCACAAAAATCGATGTATATTAACAGTATATAAGTTTGACAATTGCATTGGCGTACATCAGGGATTTAAAGTAGTTACTGTAATGTATTAGCACTCTAATATAAATCTTGTAGTACTGGGGGTTTGTTAGTTAGTCAAGAAAAATATTGACAATGGAAAGAAAATGGTTTTTAAGATTTTTTTAAGAAATCAATAAGAAGGTTTATTTCTAAAGGTAAATAATTAAACAAACTTTAAAAAACCAGGTACAATGTGGAATTGATCTGGCAATGTGGTACAATTCGATATTCTACAGTCTGTTCCTAAAGTAAAGTCCCCCCCTCCCCCTTAACTTTTGAGCAAGTTGAGGTATCGACCTCAAACAAAATATGGGAAGAATGGTATAAAAAATACTACTTTTAGCATTCAATCTAATACTTTACGACATGACAGTTCAGTGCTATTTTCTTTGGCATGATAACCAGACAGGATTTACTAAACTAGTCAAAGAGTCTGCGAAAAAATACATTAGTAATAAAAAAAAATCACATACTTCAATAAATGTCCTTAGTTCACTTAAGTATTGCTTATTCGCTCTTGACTGACTTCCTCGCCGGCACGCCGCGGCCTTTATACAGGCGAACTAGGCATCTAGATCCTCGTAGAAATTTCCATCGAATACTCGCGAATAATCCACATACCAGGGCAGTTCAATAAATAATCGACACCCAATTTATACGAAGGATATTCGATAAGTACCGCTGATGATATCCAGGAAATATAGACAAAAGGACCTATCTCTCTTATTTGAGGCCAAGAGGGTTGCGATTCGTTCTTGAGGGTTGTCCCTGGCACCCCTAGAGGCGGTGTTGCCAAATTGTACACAATTTCTTTAAGGCTTGGGAAAAAGAAGATTTTGCAACGCCACACTCGGGCACTGTGTCGGTGATTTTGTAACAATATTTTTAAAATATGCTTCCTCTTAGGCTCTTTTAGTTCCTAAAGTATTTTTGGTTTGTTTATAGGAATTATGGAACTTTGTCACTTTATTGGGCCACCCTGTATATTGCCTACATTAATTCTCCATAATATTCCTCAGAAAGCTACCTACGTTTACTCAGTGATCCGAGAACACATTGCGGGTCCACAAGGGTCTGAAGGAATCCCCGCGTAAACTCCTGGATAACTTCCAGGATCTGGAGGAAGCCAGATAAAAGCATCATATTCCCGAAGAGAGATAATTGCTCTCTAGCGGAAACAATAAGGACGGACGGACTGTATTACGAATCCTGACAGGTTTGTGTTTCAGAAATGCGCCAGATAATGAGTAACTCAAAGTGGCACAGCCATTACAGGAACAAAGGGTTTGTTGTTTTGAATTATGCATCGAAATTCCTGAACTGTTTGCGTGGTAAGGTGTAAAATGTAACGGTATCGTTTTTAGTAACTAAAACAAAATACCTTTCTTAGTTGATTTAAACTAATAATTCTTATCTCATTCCGTGTTTTTACCTTCTTGTTAAATACCAATCCTGTATTTAAAGTATTATATGTATTCGGTATACAGGGCGCCCTATTTCTTGACCCGTTGCATGGGTAACTTTTTTATTAGTAGAGATACAAAAACGCTTAAATGAGCAAATTAGTGCAGTTTCGTATTAGTAATTCTACGGTAAGGCGAAAAATTATATACGGGGGAAGGTTGAAAAGTTATTGACAAAAAACGAAAAATCCAACTTTTCTATTATCCCTCGTAGCTCGTTCATTTGAACAGTTAGAGAAAAATGCTTCACATGTTTTTTGCAGTATTTTTCATGTAAAATGACATGCACTTGCTACTTTTTATATATCTCTTAAAATGGTTGAGAATCACAGTAAAATATATATTTTTTAAATGTAATGGATAGGTGGCTGTGACATTAACCGAAAGTCCCCTTTTTTCTCTTTCAGATGATATAACATAGTCCATATTTTATCCTTACAAAAGTAATAATAATCGTTGTTTTTAAAGAAAGTTTATTTATCAAGAATGCTATGGAAATAAAACAAAAAATAAGATTCCTGATATTTTTAAAAACGTCTAGTTGGCATTTAATTATTGACAGATCATAAGTGACATTTTTAGTTTTTGTTAAGTAGTTTATTGTTTATTATTAATACTGCATACAAAATAATAGTGTTGCAAATATGTACACCAACGAAGAGAAAAATGATATGCTATTTTGTTATTATAACCAAAATCGAGATGCACAAGCTGCAGCGAATCTTTATTTTGAAACTTACATGGAACGAAGACAACCCCATCATAGAATATTTAGACAGCTGGAAAATAATATACGATTATACGGTTCTTTTTCAAAGCCTAAGGATGAAAGAAACTTCAATGAAGACACTGAAATAAATGTTTTGGCTTATGTAAATTTTAAACCTGATTCTTCAACTGCAGAAATTGCACATCACTGCAACACTTCCAAGGAAACTGTAAGAGCTATTTTAAAAGGTAACAATTTAAAGCCTTATCATTATTCCATATGCAATACTTTATATCCAGCTGATAATCAAAGAAGGATGACATTTTGTCGATGGTACATTTCAAAATGCGAAGAGGATCTAGACTTCTGGAAAAAGATTTTATTCAGTGATGAAAGTAGATTTACCAACAATGGTATTTTTAACCGCTATAATAACATAATATGGTGCCGAGAAAATCCACATCTTGTTTCTGAAAGAAGAAATCAACGTCAATTTGGGATAAATGTGTGGTGTGAAATTTTTTGTGGCAAAATTATTGGCCCATATTTTTACGAAGATAATTTGAATGCGAATAATTACCTTCATTTTCTAAGGAATACTCTAACAGAGGAATATTTAAATGAATTACCACTTCATATTTTTAGAAATCTTAAATACTTCCAACACGATGGAGCACCTGCGCATAATTCCCGCGAGGTAAAACAATATTTACATGAACAGTTTGATAATGTTATAGGAAATAGAATGGATATCGACTGGCCAGCGCGAACACCTGATTTGACCCCCTTAGATTTCTTTCTTTGGGGGTTATTGAAAGATAAAGTTTATGTGACAGCTCCTCTAGATATAGAGGATCTAAAAGTCAGGATTCAAGATGCAATTAGAAGCATACATGGACATACAATAAATAATGTTTTAAGAAGTATCCAGAAACGTTGCTTACTATGTATCCAACAGGATGGTGGTCATTTCGAACATTTACTTCAATATAATTAATTAATTAATAATTTCTGTTCTCAAAACATTCTTTTGTTCCATAATCCATAGCATTCTTGATGTGACAATAAACTTTCTTTAAAAACAACGATTATTATTACTTTTGTAAGGATAAAATATGGACTATGTTATATCATCTGAAAGAGAAAAAAGGGGACTTTCGGTTAATGTCACAGCCACCTATCCATTACATTTTAAAAAAATATATTTTACTGTGATTCTCAACCATTTTAAGAGATATATAAAAAGTAGCAAGTGCATGTCATTTTACATGAAAAATACTGCAAAAAACATGTGAAGCATTTTTCTCTAACTCTTCAAATGAACGAGCTACGAGGGATAATAGAAAAGTTGGATTTTTCGTTTTTTGTCAATAACTTTTCAACCTTCCCCCGTATATAATTTTTCGCCTTACCGTAGAATTACTAATACGAAACTGCACTAATTTGCTCATTTAAGCGTTTTTGTATCTCTACTAATAAAAAAGTTACCCATGCAACGGGTCAAGAAATAGGGCGCCCTGTATATTAAGTGCTTATAATCTCGACTTCACTCTCTGTGTTTATGCGTTGGTTCCATCTTCATACATAGTCCTAGGTTTGCATAATCTGAGGTTCGGAACAGTGTAGTGGCGCCATCTCGTGTTAGGAACGTGAGCGGATGGGCGACGTAAGAGTACGGGAGGGGGAGCGGGGAGCGAAGAAACATGGCGAGAAGACGTATTACCGAGCAGTTGGTGCAGAAGCGAAGCTGAATTTTTGATATAGAAAAAAGGTGATGCAACAAAAATATTACGAGTGTAATCTAACAGCAACCCTGAATTTGATTTTCTATAGTGATTAGAAGAAAAACGATCGTTGATTACGATTTCGTTGTGCTTGGACAGCAAACGTATGAAAAACGTTAAGTTCTGCAACCCCTGTAGTTGATGTGAGTACCTTATTATCTATCTATTTTGGAAGTGCTTCTTAAACACCTTGCGTATACCGTGCCTTATTCTACTAACTTTCCTAAGCCTAGGCCGTGTGTGCGAAAGAATTTAAGGGCCCTTACCGTTGCCCCGCGGACTGAAAATATCTAAAACTTATCTTTCCATGTCGATTTTAGTATAGCCGAATTCTTTCTCCTGTATCTAAATTTGAGAGTACTTGTTAAAATATGTAACTTTATATGTTTCTATGTGTTTAGTGTTCGTAAATGTATAGTTAAATATCTTTACATTAAAACTAACTTTGTTCTTGTCAAGTGTTTTTTTGCAATTGTCTTCACTTAGATAGGAAATATACCTTTACCAATACCATCAAAAAAGATCAATTGATGGCGCCTATTTCGCAGATAATAAATAACCCTGCAGTACTTCACTCTGCCCACCCCTGGTAGAGAGTTTCAACACAGTAGTAAGTATCTTTTTAAGTTAATAAAATAATTGAAGAGATGTAACGTTATACAATTGGCAACCAACGTGCCGTTAATTCTAAGTATATTTTGCACCTTCATCTAAAAATCTTAAATAACGAAGTTGTCGTTATAAAAATTACCGTGTTCTTCGCAATAGGTGTGAAGTTTGCCGCACATGAATCAATATGTCATTTTATAATTCCAAACCTATTTACTTGATTCATTACAAACGTTTTAAAAAATGGTCTGTTAATGAAGTAATGTGCAAATACAAAAGATGAAAGGTATAAAATGATAAACGATTTGTTATCTGAACTATAAGGAGAAAAATAACTGCCTAGGTATTTGTTAACATATTATTTTAGGAATATTTATCTATTGATTTATATAGATACTCCATCCAACAGCAGACACCAATTACAGGATGGGAAAATATATATTATAAAATTCATCAAAGGAATATAAAAAAAACATTCACACAAACATTATAAATATATGAGATAAACACCGACGTAGTTTTTCACATAACACCAAAACACTATGCTGCGCTCGACACACGTTTCGCTAACCAAGTTGACATCATAGATGAATGCTAAACCTATACAAACCTATACCTAAACTATTGTTGCGGGTTGTATGGGATTGGCCCTCTGTTTACTATTCTACTATTTTTAGACTTTGCAATTTCCCAACTTTCAAATGCATCCAGTTGTCTGGAATTTGTTACATTCCTAATTAGTCTTAAATTGCTTCTAGAGATGTTATGGTTGTTCTCAAACGCATCTTGGGCGACACTAGACTTATCTGTTCTACCATATTTGAGATGAGCCACATGTTCCTTGAATGTAGTTTGAATTGACCTTCTAGTTTGTCCAATATACTTTTGATTGCAGTCTTTACAGCTAATTTCGTAAATCCTCGGCTTTTCCTTGGTTTCTATTTTGTCTTTTGGATTGCCTAAAAGTTGTTGTAGATTATTATTTATTTCCTGATGAATAAACCACTGATGTACCTATATCTTTAAAAACCTTACCAAAACCATGGGTGAAACGAGGATCTTATGGAATAGATATGAATTTTGGATTTTTTCCTTCATTTAAAAAGTCGAGAAATTTTGTCTCTTTAAATTTACGTTTCTTAATTATTTTATCAATTAAACTTACAGCATATCCATTATTCGCAGCTATTTTTTCAAGATATGACGGTAAAGATAGATTTATAAACAAATGACAACTAAATAATTGTATAATTAAAATATATAGGTAAAGAGAGTTTATTAACAAACATACAGTTTTTTAGTTTCCTTTATGGTACAACGAAATATATCAGCTCTGTTTTGCAAACTGTTATAATTCTTACACAGGAAGTAGAGCGGAGAAAATATTAGGAAAAATGTTCGCTGTAAAGCCACAAAAATAATTTTTTTATGTCTCGGATTGAAATTAATGAACCTCAAAGCAAAACAAATTCAGACAGATCCCTCTGAACTTGTCATATAAAGTGCAAACGACCCGCCTTTTGTTAAATCAAAAGCCGTGATAATTCGGTCCTTTTATTATGAACCAGTTGGCAGGCTCATTATTTTTGCCGCAGTCGAAACAAAGCTTTGCCTACGAGAATGCGGGTAACGAGAGAATGTAATTGTAATTAGTAGTAATTGCAAGTAATTAATTGGTGCAGATCATATAAAACTAAACATTTTTTCCTTTCACAGATATTTTTTTAATAGTGTTTTGAAAAGTTGTACAGTTAGTAACTAATTTGAGTTACTAATTGTATGCAACTCGATTAATGCTTACGCTAAGTCAGCATAAGGATCGTAACAGGACTATATATTTTTTTTATATTTATTAGGATAAAAATTATTAAGATTGAATCGGCAGAAAACTTTTAATTCAATTTTGAAATTTTATTCTATATTCGTGACGTCACTAAGCGAAAACTAGGGAATATGTATCTATAAAGAGGCCACACTGATAATATGTGGCTAGTTTCAGTTTGTAACGACCACAAACGACAGTTGACATTTCGATAATTGAATATTTGAAATTTCCTGTTTGTGTTTGATTTGACAGCAAAGTCGATTAAATATATTGAAAAATTACCTTTACAAATTACGATGTTTTTCCATTACTAATAAATACACTTGTAATCAGTCACAGGCAGAGACAATTCACAGGTAAAAATATAAACTAAAAACAATGTCTCATGTTTACCATGAGCATGATGTTTACCTTAACCAAACAATTCAAACATAAACAAAAGTAAAGTTGTCACACAGTGACACCAACCACATAAATGAAAATATCCTAGAAATCACTAAAAAATGGCGCAAATTTTGAATTTTCGCTTAGTAACGTCACATAGATATTGCGCACAATAAAAAAATTATTTATGGACTTGAATGAACCCAATATTAAAATTCCAGAAATACGTAGGAAATACGTATAAATAGGAAAACACCCCATTGTGTATTATTGTTAGTATTAAAATTAATCTACACTTTATTTAGGTTGTTAAATTAAATAAAAACAAATAAAAAGTTATATTACTGGCGCATTCACCAATTTTTTAAATGTTTCTAATGCCTTTGAAATAATTCCAATGATTTTTGTATAATTTTTCTAATCAATTACGCTGTTGTATAGCAGGGTGATTCTTTACTGAACGGTACCTACACGTACCTACATAGGATAGCTCATAAACTGACCTAGAATATAAGCGCCGGCTGCTTTGGTAACTCGCTCTCCCTACAATACAAAATAAATTTAAAAAAGTACATTTATTGGTGGAAAGAGATGCCATTTAATGAACTCCATATTGTACCTGTATATTAACAGAATCAGTTTACAAACGTTCATTATTTCTGCAAAAGCAGAACAAGGTTTTGGTGGCAGCCACCAGCGAATGTAAACCATGTTTTACGAATGCGTCGCTTTTTCTCTCAGATCTAATTTCCAAAGCAAATAGGTGAGGAAATGTGAAATTTAATTTGGATTTACAACAATGGGAATGTCACGTTTTGTTCGGTGTGCTGTCACGGTGTTGGATGTCAATATTAAATCATGTTTACGTCTACTTTGCATAGATTAACAGTTTATTATGACCTATTTTACTACCCATTGTAGGTACAGATGAATCCATTTTTAATGGGAATCCAGGGTAACTCAAAAAGTGTAAAAGTTACGGACAAATTACTTTTGGCTTACCATCAAAGCCAGATTGATGGTGTTGTCACTTATAATTGCACAAGAGGTTTGTATTTTACCGGCTAAATTTGTATTGTTTAATGAGAAACTGTTGCCAAGCAATTAGACGAGAAAAACTGTCAACTATTAAAAACGCGACACCGAAGGTGGAGCGTTTTTAGGTTGACAGTTTTTCGAGTCAAATTGCTAAAGGAAACAGTTTAGAATTCAAACAATACAAATTTAGCCGGTATCAATACAAACATCAAGTGTAATTCGGCAGGACAATTTAATGAATAAGAAATTTAGAAACATATGAATGCAAACTCTATTTATGAAACACTAAAAATAAACACATTTTTATTTGAGCATCACCGAATCGGTTCATTGTTAGTGTTTAATAATTCAATAACTTGTTGACAGAAATGTCAAACTATTGATTAAAAAATGAATAAGTGAAAAAAACACTAGTGCATTTGTCACTGTAAAAGTTGCAGGTAACTTTTGTCGCTGTCAAAGTGACAATTGCAGTGTGGCATATGCGATTTTTTATATATAAATTAAATTGTCAGATCAATTCTATTGTCACATGTTTTCAAATTTCAGGTTGATTTTGAAATTTTGCTTATATCAACAAGGCATCTTCTTATCTTTCTTATTTTGAGAAATATAGAAAAACAATAAATGACAAATTTTTAAAAGAACTAAAGTGGGATGCAGTGATTTACAAGTGATTTGATAGCACCATCATTCTGACCTTGAAAAAGAAGGTTGAAACTGTAAATAATCTGTCCGCCTGTAATAACATTTACACTTTTTGAGTTACTCTGGATTCCCATAAAAAATAGACTGCCCTATACAGCATGATAAGAAAACAAAAAATATGATTAGGTATAACAACCATAACGAGATTCTTCTGAAATATTAATGAGAAGTTATTTTAAGAATGGAAATCTATTACTGAACTATAAACAACTAAAGAAACTGATCAATATAAACTAATGTAATTACAACATATTGAAAATGTCTGTTTCTTTTCATCATTTATTCTTTAAAGTCGCCTGATTTATTCAAAAACATTTGGTAATAGTTCAGGATTGCTCAACCCACATCTTTTTTTAGATAAATGAAAAAGATACATGCCCTCTCTAAATTAATAGTTATATACTTTGATACCTGTACGGCACTGCGATGACCTAATACTACGAAACAGCTTTCTATCGTTTACTGTTAAGCATAATGGGCGTTTTCCACTAAATTGAATTTTACTATTTTATTAATATCAAACGTTATACTGGTACATAAGTAAAGGTAGAATCAACCCAATTTATTAAAGAATTGTAATTAAGCGAAGTTATCCAAGTTACAAAGTGACGGGTCTTCATGAATCATTTCAAACTGCGCGGTTCGCTGACATCACACTCCAGTAGCCAATAAAGTGTAGACAAGTTAAAGAACGGCTCCACGTTACCACATATAATTTTACTTTTTTCTTGGCAACGATTAAATTTACATTCTCGTAATTTTGAAATGAAAATATGTATTTTTAGGTGAAATATTCCCATAAATTATTACTAAAGCAAATCAACATGATTATTTTACAATTTATCACTTGAGCAAAATAATTTTTAGGTATTTTGGGCTAAAGGTGACAACACTGCACAATCTATGCTAAAATCAACTAAATTATGATTTGATAACTTAGGTTATAAAACCTAACCTTTTTGTCTTAACATTGCGCACTTCAGCACTTTGAAAATTCATATTTGTGATGTAGAAATCGTTAACCATTTCATTGTCAACTCTTGGAAGGTTGTCTGAATCAGCCTTACGATATCCCTCTTCAATTTTATTCATTTTAAATCACATGAATCAAAACACAAAACGAAAGTTAGGTTAAGCACACCTCACTTGACAGAACACAAAATGCAGGGCAGCCAACAGACAACGAACTAGAGTATGACGTCAATGGCGCGTTATTTGAAATATATGGTAATTTTAACAATTTTTTGAAAATATATCTGGCGAAGAAAAAATATTTTTTAGGCATGACTAAGTATATATTTTATAATAAGCAAATAAAAAAAAAGATGTGGAAAAGGCCCATTCACAATCATGTGGTGACAGTTGGACTTGTGTTTACATAAAATATTGATGAACTTGTCTATTGTAAAAAGGTTTACACCTGTTGGAGATTCTAAGTAAATTTCCTGTGACAGTTGTAGGTTATGTACATTCGGATTCGGTTGCATTACTGGCAGATGGCGCAACGTGGTTAACGTATTCGCTTTACCGACGTTCAACGTATAAGCTCCTTTAAGTTTTGAATTCCTTTTTCTTTACTGAAGAGATTGAATAAGTACGAAACCGGTTGGTATGTTTTAATACCCATTTACACAAAACGATTGCAGGTAGAGAAGCTGGAACTGATCATACATTCATAGCAGAAAGCCACTTATTTCTGCAAAGCTCGACTGTGAAGTGTATTTCAGTATTTAGTTCTACGCTCTGCAATAGATATGGATCTCCCCGGAGCGGTAGAGGGCAGAGTAAATACTTCGGATAATATAAGTTCCATTGTGTTCATATTTGCAGGCCAATTCGTCCCCTCTCGTCCTTCGTTAAACAATCTGGAGCAGCCCTCGAAACGGATGAAAGCTCTGGGGGGCTTTAATTTGTTGGAAAAACAAAAGGGCGGCTAAAGATCGCTGAGAGGATGATAAAATTCCATTATTTAATTAAACATTAAACTCGGTACAAAGTGAACGTAGGTGGCGTCACGTATTGATTGATTATTTTATAAGCAACAAAAGCCTGCTAATAAACTTCAAAACAATCTCTAAAATTTTGATATTTTATAGAAGAGTAGGTATATAAATATATATTTTTTCTTTAACCGTCTTAAAAGACGCTTGTTTTGATACTGGCATTTGGATCAGTAGAAGGCGAACATTATTTTGTTGAGACCAGAAGCTTACGCAACCGAGGCGTTAGCCGAGCCTGTGTAAACTGGGCGAAACACAAAGAGCTTTATACTCCGAGTGACATATACTATTTTTTCTTCAAGAGTCACAATTAAAACTGTATTTCTTCAGACATTTATGTTTGTATTAAAAGCGATCTGACACAACATTTAATTTCAAACTGACATTCTGAGAAATTATGGCTATAATATGACTTTTTTTAATCGGTTGTATGATTACACTATTACTTTTTTGTACTAGTAAACAATGAGAAAGTTATTTATTATAGTAAAACAATAGGTTTTTTCTATAAAACATCCTACATAATATAATGTAAGTATTATTATACGGTTGAAGATGGCTGCACTGATGTTTATTTGAATGACGATAAAAAAATATCACTTTTTATCCTAATAACACAATATACAGTCCAAGTTACGCCACAATATACAATTTAATACTTACTATAACATTTTCTAAACTCTATGTGAGGGCTCAGTACATTTAAACTGTGTGGATTAATATGGAAATAATTCACACTTATACAATATTACGTTGCCATCCTGCCACCCTCTAGTAAACTATTTATACGAGTAGCTCCAGTTGCACAAACTAATAACATTAATTCTAGCTGTTTGAATAATTTTAAATTACAACTAAAACTTCTTGGCACATGTGTATGACACATTCCTCATACAAAGCTCTGTCAGCTCTTTGGTACGTGACTCGGGAATGATTTTTGAGCCTGTAGATCACTTGATAGCCTCGTGGTGTATGAATTTAATTATCCTAATAGTGGCTTTGTTGCTGAAACAGGAAAATGAGACTCAGTTTAAGGTAAACGAAATGTAAGCCCTCGTCTGGAAAACGATTTAGATAAAAGAGATAATCACATGCTCTCTCCAGTTTTATGTAAAGTGTCTGACAAAGCGGGGCTGGTATTCTCGCCTTACCTCTCAACATTTGCCTTAAGGCTCCCATGAAGCCATGGAGAGATCAGGGAAGAGATGCGACCAGCGTATTGTCTTGTGGATTACGGTTCATTCTTATGTAACCGTAAAGCCGTGACATATTGTCCAGTTTTTGGAAGAATATGAAAAAATACTGTTTGTGGAATAAAGTTCACCCTAAATTTAAAGACAGAACTGCAAAAGGTAAAGCGGAAGAACATCTGATGTTCAGAACTTGAGTAGAAGACGTGAAAATTCTCCGCCAAAGATTATTAAACAAGTCTTCGTCTATGCGCATGAAATTGAAAAAGCTTGCAGGATCTTCTGCAGAAAATTCCTTTATAAGGGTGCTAGATGCACCCAAAACGTTTGCACCCTACGTTGGATCCATCGCTTAATCGAGATCTTCTTCCGCCATTTTCCTTCATTTCGTAAAATTTGACATCTATAGCGTGAAAACAACTATTAAAAAAAATGTCACATTGTCATTACTTCAATGGTCATGTCTTTTTATGTCGCATAAAAATGAACCTTTATCGTCTGAATCACGCTACCCGCGAAAATTATTGTCTGTTTCCAACTGTACCTGGCCAGACAAATTATTTTGACATTTAAATTTGAAGTTTTTAACGTTAGATCTTTATCTTCAAATGCTGCATTTGAGCAGTTACCTACTGCAATTTATATTGCGCTGGAAGTCTTGGGAGAATTTATCTCCCTTAATCCTTCGTGGATTCGTCACTGTCAGCATCAAAAACCAGACATGCGCAGTTTATTACTGTACTGTTGTATGTTTATCATACTAACATACCAGATGCCTTTTAGGCAATCATGTCGCAGCATCGTTAATAGAGACTGCTCCCTATGGCATTCTGATGAGCAAAGAATAAATGTTAAACCGGTCAGTGTCTGGTGGTTGGTCTTGATAAAGGATGTGGCGACTTCTATTGAGATTCCGGAGTAATGCAATGCAATCGGGGCACATTGCCCATGGAGTAGTTGTTTTCAGCATTTCCCTTAAACAAATGTTACTCCATTGGTTACATTTTTATAAATCAATAATTTATGGCAATGTTGAATTGGACAGGGCAGGTACAAGTGGACGATGTTGAAGCAGAAGATCACGACGAAGGGTTTCAAAGCATGGAATCTGAAATAATCACGTATGAACCATTTCCAATGGTAGAACTAACTGTTTATTTTATATGAGGGAGGACTGTTAGTCTTCTTGCATTGTATTATTGGATTTTTTTTTCGTTTATACCAAAAGAAGATGGCTCCTGTTGGCACTGTCCTGATGGCACTGTATAATCCTAATGCTCATACGGAGGTGCATACTGATACAAGTAATAAAGGACTTGCTGGTATACTTCTACAGAAACAATCTGACGGTAGACTACATCCCGTTGCGTACTTCAGGTAGAAAAACTACACCTGCAGAAGAAAAATACCACTCTTATGAACTGGAGACTCTTGCAGTGGTCGACAGTTTGAAAAAGTTCAGAGCATATTTGCTAGGCATTGGATTCATAAAAAAAACAAGTCTATCTATTAGTCTGAGCAAAAGCAGACCTGTAGATTGAGTCGAAGCCAAAATAATGAGGATGTTGATAAAAAAAAATGTAAATCGTATCTCATAAAAAATGTATGACTGTCCAATTAAAATTAAATCCAACCACGATACCCAAGCAGCAAAACAAACTGGGCGCAAAATAATTAAAATCTCAGCGGACCCTTGCTTTTAAGCGGTTTTCACAGTTCGGCATTCAAAGGCGTTCGTCGCCCGGAACAGATAGCCCCATTAATATTTCACAGCCATCTTCGCAGGCACTGTTGTTGCCTTTATTCGGCTAACCCTGGCCTAAATTGGGGATTTGTCGGATATTTATATTATTTTATGAAGGGTGCCTATTCAGTTCAAAATTAGATTCAGGTAAATAATGTATACCGATAAACGGTGAGCTTATGGTGCACTTGGTGTGTTTGCTATTATCACCACACGTATTACATAATCTAAACATCCTAAAATTGAGATGAACCAACTGGTTGCGATTGAATGAAGACGTTGTTACAGTTAATTACTGAACGTATTAACAATATCTGTAGGATTGGAATATTTACTGCAGTTATAGTAAATTACAGAAGGTATACGTGACGAACCTTTGAATGAGGTTCCAAAACTTTTTGGGATTACCAGATAATGATCGCTCCTAATCGTTAATAAATGTTCTATAGGTCTCATAACAGTACAGAACAGTACATATAGTCTCGTAACAGATAACAGTTTGTATTTGTAACGATGAAATTTGAATGCATTCAAGAGATCAACTGATTTGTTTTTTATACTTGGCATATACAGCTACTTTTGTTCTGCTCGATTGAATGACTTCATCTGCAAACTAAGGAAGATAATGATAGCGGCGATATATTATAATAATGTGCTGCATATAGGATGAAATTAAAGAACACCAATCAGATTTGTTACTGAATCGGTGATCATAGCTCTCAATAACCTGCATGCAGCTGATGAGGCCTAATCGTTCGAAACAGCTGCTTGTCATTTGGTCACAGGAGTGTTTGATATTCATGCAGTTGGCGATGGTTCGTACATTTGATCCATATTTGGCGATTGACACTATTTTTTCGTTACATTTTATAATCAGAAAGAATTCAGGTTTAAAACTTTTGCAATTGTTGCCTGATAACTGGTTATTGTATTTGAAACAATTTCTCATTGTCAGTTAAATATATGCACGTTTAGTTGATTTCATTAAAGAAAATACACGTTTTTTTCTGTGAAATTCTCAAGAGGTACAATTTTCTTTTAATTAAAACTGAAACGCTTCCTTTTAGTTTACAAGAAACGAGTTTCTGCTACTTTCTGCATCGTTTAAAGGCAAGGATAAGTTTTGTCTTATTTACCCTTTTGTCAAGTTAATTAAAAACATTTAGTAATAGCTTGGGGGCAGGACTGTGTCGTATATTAATTGCTAGTTTTATATCTTTTAATTTGTTTGGTTCTGTGCCCCTCGTCTGTCGGAGAAGTTGATTTTTCACGGGAACAACTCCAAAATATCCTGCCATTTATGTGTTCCAAGACATTTCTTACATCAGTCTCAGATGTCTCACCATTGCAAACAATATTAGATGTTTTTAAAATTACAAATATACTACCATGAACAGTGCATGACTAATTCTAGCTTATTCATCTACAAATATGTCAGGAAGTATTATGCAATATGCAATATGGATATGCAATATGGATATGCAATGTGGATATGCAATATGGATATGCAATATGGATATGCAATATGGATATGCGATAACGCTCACGTAGTTTTCCACATAACACCAAAACATTGTACTGCACTCGACGCGGGTTTCGCCAACCAAGTTGGTATCTGTATTCCAAGACATTTGTTACATCACTCTTAGATGTCTCACCACTGCAAACAATATTAGATGTTTTTACAATTACAAATATACTACCATGAACAGTATATGACTAATTCTAGCTTCTTCATCTACAAATATGTCAGGAAGGATTATGCAATATGAATATCCAATATGGATATGCAATATGGATATGCAATATGGATATGCAATATGGATATGCAATATGGATATGCAATGTGGATATGTAATATGAATATGCAATATGAATATGCAATATGGATATGCAAAATGGATATGCAATATGGATGTGGAATAACACTGACGTAGTTTTCCACATAACACCAAAACACTACACTGCACTCGACGCGCAATTCGCCAACCAAGTTGGTATCATCTGAAGATGATTAAGACTGAGTTTTAATCATCTCTTCGGCTATTTGTATACTATTAAGGGCTTTTATAGAGTACCATTTACTCCTATGAGTGAAATTCACAATTACAAGGGTTTTTACTCCGACTGTACATATGAATTTCGCCAGTAACAGTGTAAATCTTTCAGCCATCATAATTGATTTAAAATTCAGTGCACTAATTTACTTGCAAAACGTTGCAAATAACAAAACACATTAGCTTATGGTTTCTGTGGGCTTAATTTTGTACAAAAAAACTTCTTTTATGTCAATTTTAATATTATTAAAAGGTCCAATGACGTAATTAAATGCAAAGATTAGTTGGCTGTGGAAGGTATGCTTCCACGTACAATTTTTTCACGTGAGGCAACATAACAGGTAAAATAAGAAGAAAAAATGCCAGGGTATTTTGTAAAATGGCGCGCTTTATGCTCCCCTAGGAATACAGCGTTTAGGTGATAATGAGGGTGATATAAGGTATTATGCTTTAGTGTAAAAAATGGGAAAAGGGGGTTGGAAAAGCGCAAGTCATCTTTTTTACGAACTGCTGTCGTTACTGCCGCAGATATCGCTTTAAAATATGTGGGATCATAAGTGAAAAAGTTTCCGATCGTTTTTCATAACATTGAAGGAGAAGCATTGGGAAACGTTGCTTGTGAAAATAGTGTTACACGAAAACAAATTGTTTTCTCCTTGTTATATCTACAGGGTAAAATTAGTACGTTATTTATTGTGCTTATTTCTTATTATAGAAAACCAAAATTAATAATAATACAAATAATAATAATAATGATAATAATAATAATAGTAAAAATTATAATAATAATATTAATAATAATAATAGAAAACTAAAACATAAAATCAGTAAAGTACTTAAAATTACAAAAAAATATATAAAACTGTAAAATATGTACAGGGTGAACCATTCGTCTGGGATTCCTGTATTTCTCCACTATTACCAAATTTAGACAAAAAATATCTAATACAAAAGTTTTCGTAAATAATAAGGGCTACGATTTAAAATTAGTTACAGATATACAGGGTCTTCACATCCACATCCTTGCAAACCTATAAAAACTTTCTTATTTTAAATGGAACACCCTGTATATTATTAGCTTATTGAATTTCCAATAGCAAGTGCTTTCAGTTCATATAACATTTGTTATAGCTAAACTTTATAGTTTCCAAGATATTTAATATTTTGTGTAAAAAATGACAAATGCAGACTTTAGTGAAAATAATAGTATCTTACTTAGTTTCAAGATTTCGATAATAAATATTGGTATTCGTTTAGTATAAGCCATTGTAAATATTTTGGTGTATATAAATGTTTTATAAATTATACAGGGTGTTAATAAGCTAGGAGCACTTTTGGAAAACTGTAAGGGCCAATATCTCGTTTATTTTAAATGGAAGAGCCTTTATATTTGTAATGGATCAGACACAGAATTGAAAACTCTGACTATGTCAGAATTTTCTCTGACTATGTCAGAGCTTGAAGTTGAATATACTTAGAATTATTTAAAATTGTCAATGTCCTTTAAAATTCTGCGTGTTCAGATCGAATTAATTGAAAGTTTCACATAATATGTCAGTGGTAGACAAAGGCTAATTATAGCCAATCATTATCCATTATACCTTAGTAAACTCATTATCCACAATATGTTGACTGGAATAGGGAATAGGGAATAGGGAATAACGAATAACGAATAACGAATAAGGAATAAGGAATAATGAGTAAGGGGTAAGGAGTAAGGAGTAAGGAGTAAGGAGTAAGGAGTAAGGAGTAAGGAGTAAGGAGTAAGGAGTAAGGAGTAAGGAGTAAGGAGTAAGGAGTAAGGAGTAAGGAGTAAGGAGTAAGGAGTAAGGAGTAAGGAGTAAGGAGTAAGGAGTAAGGAGTAAGGAGTAAGGAGTAAGGAGTAAGGAATAAGGAATAAGTGATTTGTTTGTGAAAATGTACACGAAACTATTAGCTAGATGTCATCTAAGATTGGAATTTCATGATCGCTATATTTTAAACTTCACAATTATGCTCATTATGCTCACAATTATGCTCCTTCGCCTTTTTCCCGAATAATAAAAAAATATGTCCGATTCAAGGAAGCTTAAAAAACAATATCAAATGCTAACAGCCCATCATCTGCAACTGAAAGGTTATGTCTGAGAAATGGCAATTTCAGTAAGCAAATGCTGGGGGCAATCTAGTTGCTTGTTTCTTGTTCATTTGCGAGTGAACCCTGCGGCTGCTGCTCCATTAGACATTTTCTTGTGTTCTCTTAAAACTTGTCTCTAAAGGAAAATAAGACGACGCTTTCAAGTAGAGGGCGGCGGAGAGAGAGAGAGAGAGAGAGGAATGATAGGAGTTATGGGATTATACGTTTATGTACGATCAAAGCCTGTCGTATTAAGTACTGATTAGTAGCTTCACAAAATTAGAAGTAGAAGTAGCTCTGAATTATAATTTATTTATAAGTACTACTCCAAGACCCGTTAGATGAAATTTTGTGATAATGTTTGTTTGAAAACCTAAAAAAGTATGAATCACTGAAAAATTACAGCATAAGAATAAACAGAAGAAAAATATCTCAAGCGGCACCTTTGATGTGGTCACCGACGGATACGTGGCGTCGGTTCCCAATCGGAGACAAGTTTCGAGCATATTTGATTGGTTTTCTATAGCCGTATCTAATTAATGTATATTTTTACGATCATATCGACTTCACAGAAGATATAATAATTATTTGTTGGTATTGAGTTTATCTTCTCATAGTTACCTTCAATGCATTTCAACTTCTCGCATCGTCTGAAGCCTGTCCAGTCGCTTACTCTCCATAAGTACCGTCATTTGAGAAACGGTTTGGATTGTAACCAATACTAATACTTGGTACACTCTTCCTTAAATGTTTTCTGTTTCACCCTCGCTTAAAAATACCCCCTACTATAAAAAAGGAGGCTATGAATATGTATCTGGAGTGAACGAATCACTTAATGCACACCTAATTCGATTTGCATGCTAATTCAGGCCCCAAAGTAACGGCTGCTGGTTGTCGCGAGTCTTCACGCCGTGCTAACCCCCCGATTATTTCGAAAACGTTGACGTGCCACCAGGCGTAAGCTTTGCTATCGGCCCTATTGATTCTGTAACCACGGGACTAAAATAGACAGCGGGAATTTCACTTCAATTTCTGATTGAAATTACACTGTTAAAATAATGGCGGCTGCTGACAAAATTTAGGTGTTCAGGAGAGTTCAACATTTGCTCATCAAGATAGTAGTTCCAAGAAACTAAAATGTAGCATGCAACTAAGCGTGTGATCGGTAAAAATGTATACAATGCTCCATTGTGCAAAGAAAAATAACTTGGATGGCTTTTCCAAAGAGGTAGATTAATACACTAGCACTATAAGCTGATAATATAGCAAGAAAGGGATCAGCAATTCCATATGTTGGTCTTGAAACTGCATTGGCAGTGTCAAAACCTCAGCATGGGGACATAAAAGATTGTGTTAAAGTTAATACAAATAATACTGGAATAATAATGAAACAAACACCATCATGGGAAAACCATCTTGAAAGGAGACTGAAGGCCGGAGGTTTCACTAAGCAGGACTTAGTTAGGGCATAGTCTTTTAACAGGATATTGTACGATGAAGGTACATCTGTATAAAATAAAATTGGACCTAGTAGTTCAAGAAGTATTTGGAAAATGCAACAGGGGAAAAGAGATGGTCTACCGGATCCTGTGTGAATATGACCAACACAAAAGACAGATACAAACAACTAAGATTGGGTCCAGAAGAGTTCAGCACTCATCCATTGATTATTAAGGAAGCTGTTCTAGCTAATGATATTTGCACAAGATATACAGAATGGTTGTACAAGCTGGTGCAAAGGGTGGTACAATTAGGCTTCATTTTATAAATAAATAATTGAGGAAAACACACAGTAAGACATTGGAAATATTCATGGCATATTTCCAATGTCTTCGACGGTTGCAAGAATTGCGAAATCTGTGATTTTTTTATTAACAATGACAAGAAGTATGATGGCATTCTGGATTGTCAACCTTATTCCATAAATACCCTGTTGATGATTTCTTACAATGAATAAGACAAAATATTTAAGTACGCCTTATACCAACACACTTTTTGACATCGCTTTATTATTTTCAAATGGAAAATTGTTCGACTTTACAGTTAAAATGAGTTTAAAAATTAACATTTGAACTAACAGTATTAATAATTGTTTTGAAAAAAACATTGATCTCATTTAGATGTTCCAAGAAATACCTATATAGAAAATACTCTATATACTAGTATTTCGGCTTATTAGGCCTTTTTCAATAGAGTAAATGTCTATTACTAAACGTTTCCAAGTGCGTTTTCGTTATTTATTTGTTTACGAGCACCTCCCCCCGATTGATCCTACCATCTGGTAAAGCCCGAGTTTTAAGTACCTTTTCTAAGAAGGGCGAGAGTGTAAAATCTATCTGATCATTCGAAGTACAAGGATTTATAATTAAAGATTTTTTAATTTCTAATTGGTCTAACAGATCTAAGCGCTTTCCTTTCTTTTTACGATGCAGTACCTTTACATTTTTCTGATCTATAAAATGATTGTTTTCTATACAATGCGTCGAAAATCCTGAATTTTTTGCGTTATTTAATATGGATTTTTTATGTTCTTTTACTCTAGTTTCAACATTTCTTCCGGTTTGACCCACATACACGGCATTACAATCCGCGCAGTTAATTTGGTAAACCCCCGACTGTTATAACTGCGGATTGCATACCAAATTAACTGCGCGGATTGTAATGGTATGTGGGTCAAACCGGTAGAATTATTGAAACTAGAGTAAAAGAACATAAAAAATTTTCGCGGATTTTCGACGCATTGTTTAGAAAACAATCATTTTATAGATCAGAAAAATGTAAAGGTACTGCATCGTGAAAAGAGAGGAAATCGCTTAGATCTGTTAGAACAATTAGAAATTAAAAAATCTTTAATTATAAATCCTTGTACTACGAATGATCAGATAGATTTTACACTTTCGCCCTTCTTTAGAAAAGGTACTAAAAACTCGGGCTTTACCAGATGGTGGGATCAATCGTGGTAGGTACTCGTAAACAGATAAATAACTAAAACGCGCTTGGAAACATTTAGTAATAGACATTTACTCTATTGAAAAAGGCCTAATAAGCCGAAATACTAGTATATAGAGTGTTTTCTATATATTTATTGGAACATTTAAATGAGATCAATGTTTTTTTCAAAACAATTATTTTCACGATGTTTCATAAAGAACCATCCGCTTCGAGTATCCACTTTATTAACAGTATCAAATAAAAGAATCAAAACCCAGACTTCTCTGTAAGTGTGCCATTTTTATCTGTATGTATATAAAAAATACAACTTCCCCCTGGATGTTTGTCCGTATTCGGATACATCATGCGACTTTCGCCATTGCACTCTCCCAGGGGATTCATTCCGTATCCTGCAACAAATAAATCTTTCGACGACTTTAATCTTCTACACGCCAAGATAGTGCGATGTAAATAAAATATTATCGGGGAGTGCCCTGTTTCGATTTATTCGAAAGTGGCTGGCGAACGAGTTGGGGAAAAATACGTGCACTTTCAGAAACTGATTTTCACCGCTTAGCTTAAGTGTCTTTAAAAGATGAATGAGCCTTTCATACCGCAATTGAAGGACCAGCGGAAGTAACTACTTATCGTTCATTTCACGATGTGAAGCTGAAGCAACG
Organism: Pogonocherus hispidulus; assembly: GCA_963924545.1. Classification (NCBI taxonomy): domain Eukaryota; kingdom Metazoa; phylum Arthropoda; class Insecta; order Coleoptera; family Cerambycidae; genus Pogonocherus; species Pogonocherus hispidulus. The sequence continues at coordinate 1,743,360 of OZ004698.1, forward strand.
TTTGTACTTGTATGGGTGATTATGTAGGTAAGCATCCCGATGTTTGCCCACCATTCAGTGGCTTGTACGTCAGTGTGTTCACACAAGTACACACTTAATCGAAATTTCTGTTGAAGACATACCATCCCTGTGATAGGATGTAAAGCCAAAGTCACCTTGTCTATACAATAAAACGCAAGTAAAAATCCTTATTCGATGAGAAACTGAGGCGAGGGTTTGATTTCCTAGCGTTGATGAAAATCATTGAAATAGGTGTGATATTGGAGATTGGCGAGCGGGTGGCTTAGGGTTTAGTGTCTCGATCGCTCAACATAGAGATCATGAGTTCGAATTCCCATTCCACCCGACAACTAAACAATTATGTTTGAGTGTTCCCCTAACAAATGAGGTTTTCCAGGTTTCCCTCATTCCAGAAGTTAATGGTGGTTAGGGCCTACCAACGTAAGTGGTTGCTCACGCGCAAATTTGGCCCGCTAAATAATAATATGCCGCCCCTCCCCCACACAAATATCATACTTTCGGGCTAATCCTTGTCATTATAATGAGGGGTACATGTATTATTATTAGGTTTTTTTGTTGAAATCCAGTCGATCGGTTCCCTGGCTCCGATTCTCAGGGTTCGCCGCTGGTGGTTAAAAGTAGCTACTCCCCACGTTCGTGGAGTGAGTAACTACTGAGTCTGGCAATCCTGTGCCCTGAGTAGACGTAATGAGCCCAGAATGACCGCCTTCTGCATTTTTCCGGCTAGAAGATCTGCCGATTTCGGCATGCTGGTATGATCTTTAGTTGGGAAAGCAGTGTGTCTCTTGCTCCACCGAGAGCTCCTATTATCAGTACCACAAGCTTCACAGTATGTTCTGGATGGAGTCTGCAGAATTCGAAGAGAAGGTCTCGATATTTCGTCCCTTTCTCCTCCTCTTTCAAGACAATGTTGGTCTCGGCAGGAGCCGAGAACTCGATGATAAACATTGTTTTGAGCTGGTGGTCGAGGAGGACATCAGGCTTATTGGTTCGAATCTCCCTCACCGTGGGAAATGAGTAATTCCAATAAATTTGGCATCTTTCATTCCCCACAACGGAGTGAATATCTCCCGGGGCGTATGGCAGCACTGGTGTTTCGTCTATCTCGTACGAGTGCCGTAGAAAGTAGTAAAACACTCGTAAAGCCGCATTGTGTCTATGGACGGTCAAGCGGAGAGCAGTTGCATAATTGTCTCCGGCGCCCTATGGCAGAACCTGCATAGCCGGCAGGAGTGGATAGAACGTGTCTCTGTTCAACTCATTGAAAACGCTGCCTGTTTCTTACTGGTTTCAATCACCACTTGAGTAGAATTCAGGTGCGTAGCACGATTTTGGCACTTCGTGCGCATTTTATATTCATGTTTTTGTGCTTTCTATTGTTTACTTATAGCTTGAAATAAAGTTTTAAGTGATTCTAATTAATTGAAACTGACAGTATAATTTAGTTTTGTAAATGCCTGCATCCATGGCCGGCTACGGTTCCCTGTTTTTGCACTATCCAAACTTTTTAAATTGACTATAGAAATATACAGTAAACTTGTATACAAAAAAATGAAAGTAACCTGTTAAAAAACCTTATAATGGAATTTGGTACAAAAACCCAAGGGGAAGAGAAATATCTTTATGGAATGTAGGCGGTAGGCAACAACAAACACGGTAATGGAAAAGCTCCAGTAATAGTAGGCGGCTATTCTATTAAAGGTCGTGATGTCATATACGCTAATCCCGTTTTAGGGGCGTTTTATAGGATCGTCAAATTCTCCATCAGCATTTTGTGATTATTACAACAAAGGTTATGCTTCAAGAGGATTAATATGCCATCGATGAAGCTGTAATAATTATTTGCACGATGTGTATACAGGGTGTCCCAGTTTTATGCTGTCTAAATTCGGGAACATGTAGAACCAGTAAAAATAATGGGACTTTGCTATACAGTGTGGCCACAATTGGTGATGCATGTATTGGGATCTCGGAAACTATAAGAGATAGAAAAACGGTCAAAGGGGGAAAGTTTTAAACAATTTTGTTTGTAATCGATTGCCGTTTTTTTGCGATTTTATCTCTTTTGGTTTTTGAGATATTTTGAAAAAACTAAAATGATCCATTTTCGAAAATACCCTGTAATTTCTTTATTTAAAACAATTTTTAGATTCTGTAAAAACTTTCTTAGGGCAACTTTTTACGTAGAAAACGCCTGTGTAGTCCGATTTTATTTGCAACGTTTCGGTTTTTTGGAACCATCCTCAACTTTGTTTTTTCATATGGGCGCCATATTGGATTTTTACGGTTTTGGAAAGCCTCTTTTCTTAGCTTTCTAATGATGTATCACAATTAATAAAAAATAGTTAGGTTATTGTTATAAAATCAAAAATTAATATTTTGTTATAAATTTGGCAACGTCGCACAGTAAACACTGAAATTCTGGTCATATTAAATTTAATCTCTATCACAATAAAACATTAAAATATTTGTTGAAAGTTTTTACCATGTAACAAAAAATAAATTTACAAAAGCCGTAAGTTCGGATAAATACATTCAACTAATAGTTTTCAGAACACCTGTCACCTAAAAATCATTTAATTATTATGTATAAACAGAAATTCAGTACATAATTTAACGCAATAAATTTTTTGCTAATACATCAGTTTCCTAGTAGATCATTTTCGGTTTAAACTCTAAGCTACAAATAATAACAAAATATCAACACAAATTAAAACATAATTAAACTATAAAGACTAATAACCGAAATAAAATATCTAAAGTTCAAAGTGTTGCCCATTTGCTTCCATACATTTTTGACATTTTTTTATTATGGATCTGAATTTCTGTTTATACATAATAATTAAATGATTTTTAGGTGACAGGTGTTCTGAAAACTATTAGTTGATGTATTTATCCAAACTTACGGCTTTTGTAAATTTATTTTTTGTTACATGGTAAAAACTTTCAACAAATATTTTAATGTTTTATTGTGATAGAGATTAAATTTAATATGACCTAGAATTTCAGTGTTTTACTGTGCGACGTTGCCAAATTTATAACCAAATACTAATTTTTGATTTTTTAACCATAAACTAACTTTTTTTACTAATTGCGATACATCATTAGAAAGCTAAGAAAAGAGGCTTTCCAAAACCGTAAAAATCCAATATGGCGCCCATATGAAAAAACAAAGTTGATGTCGGTTCCAAAAAACCGAAACGTTGCAAATAAAATCGAACTACACAGGCGTTTTCTACGCAAAAAGTTGCCCTAAGAAAGTTTTTACAGAATCTAAAAATTGTTTTAAATAAAGAAATTACAGGGTATTTTCGAAAATGCATCATTTTAGTTTTTTCTAAGTATCTCAAAAACCAAAAGAGATAAAATCGCAAAAAAACGGCATTCGATTACAAACAAAATTGTCTAAAACTTTCCCCCTTTGACCGTTTTTCTATCTCTTATAGTTTCCGAGATCCCAATACATGCATCACCAATTGTGGGCACACTGTATAAACTTATTTCGAAATCTGTACCGTAAAAATCCTGTTGAGTGACGTAAAAATTCTAATGGGGCCATATTAGAAAAATGAAATTGATGATGGTTCTGAAGAGAGGAAACGTTACTTAAAGAAACTACTTGCGCCATTCGGAATGTAAAAAGTTGCTATGAGAAAGTGATCTTTTTTTTAAAAGCTCTTTAAGCAACCCCGAAATTTCACAAAAACGAATTTCAAAAATTTATTTCATGTTAGTTTTGATTTTTTGAGGCATGTTATTGGTCACCAATCTACCCAACTTTGATCCAATTTAACCTAATCTCTATCTGTAACGGTTTTTAACGATATCAATGATATGATATTCAATTTGAAACACACGAATAGCGATACCAATTTTTGGACACCCAATATGGTTGTCTCCTGGTGATCTTAATTTAATATAAAGTGGATACTCGAAGCGGATGGTTCTTTATGAAACATCGTGAAAATAAGGAGGAAAGGAGGAAAACAATCAATTAAACTATTTGGATATAACAATAAGAAAGGTAGAAAATAAATTAAAATTCTCGGTTTATAGAAAACCAACAACTTCCGACGCAATTATACCAGCAAGTTCGCAGCAGTCCTGGCAAATAAAAAAGTCGGTTTTCCATAGTTTAATACATAGATTTTTAATTTTTCCGCTAGAAAAAGCAGATTTTGAAAAAGAATTAAGTACAATCAAACACATTGCAAGAAACAACGGATATAAAGAAAAACTAATAGATAACATGATAAAAAACCAAAGGAGGAAATTAATTCGTCGGGAGTTTTACAATATTCGGGAAAAAGAAGCCACCTATAGTTATATTAATCACGTCCCAGGTTATAGTGAAAAAATAGCTCGCAGAATAGAACGAAAAGGGTGTAAAACGATAAGTGTCAACAAGCGTACTATTGGGAGGATTTTGATAAACAACAAAGAAAGGGTTAATAAATTAAAACAATCGGGGGTATACCAAATTAACTGCGCAGATTGTAATGTCGTGTATGTGGGTCAAACCGGTAGAAGTATTGAAAGTAGAGTAAAAGAACATAAAAAATCCATATTAAATAACGCAAAAAATTCAGGATTTTCGACGCATTGTATAGAAAACAATCATTTTATAGATCAGAAAAATGTAAAGGTACTGCATCGTGAAAAGAAAGGAAAGCGCTTAGATCCGTTAGAGCAATTAGAAATTAAAAAATCTTTAATTATAAATCCTTGTACTACGAATGATCAGATAGATTTTACAATTTCGCCCTTCTTAGAAAAGGTACTAAAAACTCGGGCTTTACCAGATGGTAGGATCAATCGAGGGTAGGTGCTCGTAAACAAATAAATAACGAAAACGCGCTTGAAAACATTTGGTAATAGACATTTACTCTATTGAAAAAGGCCTAATAAGCCGAAATACTAGTATATAGAGTGTTTTCTATATATTTCTTGGAACATCTAAATGAGATCAATGTTTTTTTCAAAACAGTTAATTAATTTAATATATTTATCTGTTGTAGATCACAAGAGACAGAACCGACCCCATAGACCGGGTGCAATGGCGCTATGGATGGCGAGAACCGCATCATCTTGAACGTGGGGGGCATCCGCTACGAGACCTACAAGGCCACACTGAAGAAGATCCCCGCGACCAGACTGTCCAGGCTCACCGAGGCCTTAGCTAACTACGATCCCATCCTCAATGAGTACTTCTTTGACAGGCACCCGGGGGTCTTCGCGCAGATCCTCAATTATTACAGGTGAGTGCCTAGATTAAATTTGCAGGACTTCTTGACTGTATTTATTTGGAGATGCCGAAAACAACTATTCCACGGGCTATGTGCCCCGACTGGCATTGTGTTACTCCGGCATCTCCATGGAAGTCGCCACATCCTTCATCGATACTTATGCCATGTGACTTATGCTCATCAGAGTGCCATAGGCAGCGGACTTGATGAACGATGCTGTATTTGAAAACTTGACACAATTGGAAGGACTATTTTCTCTAAAATCAAAAATAAAAAACCTTAGCTATGCAATCAGGATTAGTTTATGAAATTCAATGCTCAGAAATAAATATACAGTGTTATTCAGAACTTATCCATAATAAAACTTGGGGATGTTCAACATACATGTACAAATGTGGTAGAGCAAAAAAAATTTTTGGCGGGTTCTGAAAACTATTTAAAAATTTTTCATTGTACGCCGCTGGATACTGGTCCACTGTAATGGAGTGACCTTGGGACTGACAATGCAAACTGGCTAGCACGAAAAAAACTTCGGAAGTTCTGAGAGTATACCGACACCCGGCGCAAAAAAGATTTGCAGCGTTTTTACTTTAAAATAAACTTAAAGATAGATAGATGTGACCAAAGTGACGTGTCTTTAAAATGAATAAAATTTTGTTACATTAATTTTTAAGAATTCTGCTACTTGATTACTAGGTATTAGAAGCAAGAAATTTATAAAAAATTTGCACATACCTTGTTACAAAAGCTGTTCGAAATTTTGCCCATCAGCAGTAAATTGGGGATTTTCAGCATTTTGCTGCAACAACCACTCACAAAACCTAACTCGTAATTGATAATCCGCTGGTAACAGTGCCCCAGGCAATTTCCTAGCGATCTGACTTGCACTTATGCGCGGATTTTCACGGACCAGATTCAACACTTGTTCTTCAGCTGCTAAAATACGTTGTGGTCGTCCGGGCCACCATCTCGTCCACTCCAACTTCACCATAAATAAGAATCATGTCCATTAACTGAGCATTACTGTACACATGAGCCATTTTGAAAATTTTACAGATTAACACTCCTACGATAAATAAAACACCCGCACTGAGACAGCGACACAGATAGACTGATGACCGCATAGACAATAGAGATATTATCCCCACTCCAACTCTATTCGCTTGGTCTTAACCAGGCGTTCCAGGTACAAAAACTGTTGTTTACTGTTTTTTTTAAGGAATGTAATATATCAGATGTCGTTGAAGTACAGTTGCCCATCTATGTAGTCCTTTATAATGATATAACTTTAAACATTGTTTACGGGAAATCCTAAGACTTTTATTATAAATTTTTTTGGTGATATCGATTTCTTATTTAAGGATGCACATATCCTCCAAAGTTTTAGAGATAAGTTCTGAATAACCCTGTATAGGTCAAATTGCAGGGAACTTACAAAAAGGGTAGTGAAAATACATATACATATACTATATTAGAAAATACTTCATTTACTGGCTTCTGAAATATGTTTATAAACATTTGTGTAGTAATTTCAACCTCATCCTATATAGCAAAGATCAGAGCATGTGTATGTTTCAACTATCAAATAAAATTCGTTCCTCTACTTTGTGAATACAATATTTCCTTCTTAAGATGAAACAAGCTCTACAGAAATAAATATTTTCAGGGAGAGTTTGGTATTTACGAATAAGAACGCAACCGTATATTTAATGTATTTTATATGTATACTCCGTTTCAAGTGATACTTAACTTAACTAGTTGCTCCGAGCTCTGTATAGAGTTCTTTTAAGTGGTCTTATTCTCAAGTTGATAGTTTACCAACTGCAGCTTCGTGGATGATAGCGTAGGGCTGTAAAACTTCTTAACAAGTTTAAAAGATTCCTCGGAAAATGTCGACTTTTGTGCCCTTAAGTTAAAACTGATTACACTAAGTGGTGTATGGACCAGATATATGTTTTGTGAATGTCAAGTATCAGAAATAAATTGGGACAGAATAAAATTAAAAATCTCTGGTACTCGGACGAAAATGGTCCATTAGCTGTCTGAAGAAGAGGCAAATGAGAGCAAAATCTCCCGCTGGACAAACAACCAAGATATTGAACCTTTGCTTATAACTTCAAAATAAAAGACGATAGCAAATGTTGGTTTTGATCAATGAATTTGTCTGGTAAAAAGGCATCGAGAATGCATCATCCATTTTTCGGTATCTCTTATAGTAATTCAGTTATAAATACATTAAAATGTGGCTACTCTTGTAGTAATACTATGTATTATTTTCTACAGTCTGTCCATAAAGTAACCCCTATCTGCTAACTTTTGAATGAATCGAGTTAGAGAGTTTTAACAAAATACAGGGTGAATCATGTAAAATTAAGTTGATTCTGACGATAAATTCAAGTCTTCAAATTCAAAGATGGCGCCACGGGCGCTGTCAACTCAATTTGTTTAAATGGCAAAGTGTGCCGTGTTGCACCTCATTTAAAAGGTAATTCAATTCTCTACATTCTCGTTTGTGAAAAATGACAATCGAGTTATCCGTTCTCTAGTTACAAGCGTTTGTATTAACGATATTTAAAAATTTTGCTTTTATCAAGTCTCCTTGCATTTGCTTGCCACTGTCACTGAAACGTCAATAAGGTTCGAGAAAGTAGTTAAGCGCATAGATAAAATATATATATACTGAAATAGATTGGTAATTCTGACTCCCCCACCACTTTTTCCTGAAATAGTACCTGGATCCTATCACTTGCGGCGCTGATGTTAATTTTTGTTGAGAAGGGAGTTTTAAGTGTGTTAGGCAATTTTTCGCTGTTGCACTACCAAAGCTGGTTTATCGGTCAATTTTGTAGGAATAATAGCAATATTGTTATGATATATATAAAATTTGAAATATATTTAATTGTTTTCCTTATGTTTTACATATTCATCATAATTGGAAGAAAATAAGTAAATATTTGGTCGGATAAGTTAACAATTTCGATTTTTATATATCACGCATATAAAATTCAAACTTTATTCAACTGTTCTACTTATTTTGTTCAAATGAATTTCCATTACAAATAGCTGGACACTTGATTGCTATTTGTAATGGAAATTCATTTGAACAAAATAAGTAGAACAGTTGAATAAAGTTTGAATTTTATATGCGTGATATATAAAAATCGAAATTGTTAACTTATCCGACCAAATATTTGATCGAATGTTTACTTATTTTCTTCAAATTATGATGAATCTGTAAAACATAAGAACAATTAAATATATTTCAAATTTTATATATGCCATAACAATATCGCTATTATAAGATGTAAAAATTTAAGGAAATTAAATAAGAGTATAGTAAGAAAATATCAAATTTATTTAAATCATTATAGTTATGATTCATGTTAAATCATGAAATCATGATGGTTGGATAAGAAGTGTCTATGTTAAAAATTATATAATATAGCAATTTTCAGTTAATGAATCAATTAACGACACACACAACCAGATGCAATTGATATTTTCGTGGCTTGTTTTTTTACCATTACTAATTAATTTGTATCTAACTTTCTACCACGAAACTATTTCAGATACTATCTTTCGAGGGTAGAATTTACAACTATAGATATTCATCTTTCCGATATTTACCAACATGAAAAATCTATTATAACCCAGTTGTATGTCTTGTTAATTCGTTAAGACAATGATAATACTTAAAATTTAATGGCATGTATATAAATTTAAGTATGACAAAAATATCTATAATATTACCATTCGAGTATCATAATCTCCAACGTCGAGTTCATATAGAGCAACAATATCATTCAAAGAGGCTATCTCTAACAAAATGAATATTTTATTTATTAACAGATGTTATAAATAACTTTATATATTTGAGCAACTACCTGCTCATTATTTTGCCAAGTGAATTTAACATTTCCCTTGAGCATATTATTACGGAGACCTTTTACTAGATGAGGAGCATCATACATACAGTACATATAGTAGGATGATTTCCTCTCCACCCACGCAGAATCCATACATAACATTTTCTTAATTTCTTGCGCTGAATTCCTCATTGGTCTTAGTCTTTAAATAATTTATAACCGCAGTATTCGTTGAAAGTTGGTCACATATCTACAAAAATAAATGTTAACTTATTAAGAATGTAACTATATTAATCAAACTCACTGCGTGGCCACTACTTTCAATCCAATTTCCTGTAGAGCTTCATTTGCTTCCTTTACTATCCGCATGAGTTCTGGTGTGCTTATACCACCCTCCGAAAAGTAATAGCATACTGGCTGCTTCCATTTTCGGCTAATTCCCCCTGTCATAAAGAGCATGATCTGCAAACTTTGAACGCCTTTCACAACCAGTGTCCTCAACTTAAATATGGCACGGCGTGCTTTTTCAAATTGGTCTTATTACGGTCTGCTTAAAATTTCTGATCCTCCGAGAACTGAATATCACATATTCGATAACTTTTTATTTTTTCTAGGCACAGAGCAGAGATCGGTTCTGCAAATTGCCTGTGTCCACATTTTGAACGTCTATACTATATAATAAAAAGTATGAACCTGTGGATAGATATAGCAGAACAAGCAAGCAGCAGTTTTTTTATAATTAATTGAATATGTACATAAGTGGGTATACTTAATGGTGAATATAACTGAAGTTTAGTTCAATTATTAGATGATTTAATAACTTACTATCAAAAAGCAACAGTTTATGCAAAACTAACAGGTTATGATTTTTATTTTCAAAACATCATTCATTTCATTCTCATTCAATGATACCTCCCATAGAAAAGGATACCAAGTGCTAACAGCGCTGCAGGTGATAGGATCCGCCAACTACAAAAAGGGGGGATAAGAAAAAAGGGCATTTTTCATTAAGTGAATACCCCCTGGTTAAGCGTTCAATTTAAGAGCGTTTGAAAGTTTCTATAGGTCTTTTTCTTAGTTTTTAAGTTATTAGATTTGATAGATTTGATAGATTTAAGAGAAAATTTAAGAGGAGAGCGTTACTTAAGAATGCTGCGGGAGGAAATTTTTCCAAAGATAGAAATAATGGCAGGCAATAAGATTCAAAGTATTGTATTTCAACAAGATGGGGCCCCATCTCATTTCGATGGACCTGTTACCGATTTTTCAAATAACCATTTCCCGGGCAGATGGATTAGCAGAAGGGGCCCGATAGAATGGCCGGATATTTGAAGTCAAAAGTCTACAGAACTTCTCCAGTAAATATCGACAAACTACAGCAACGTCTAACACATATGTGTAGAAATATCTCTGCAGAAATTTTAGGACATATCAGGCAAGAATTTCAAAGTAAACTTTTTATGTGCCAACAAGTCAATGGACAACATTTTGAATAACTTATTTAATTCTTTTATTTTTTGTTTTAATAAATATTTGTTCAAAATTTGTTGTATTAAAATAGTAATTAACATTTTATTCATGGATCAGATTAGAAACAGAAACGCTTGTAACTAGAGAACGGCTAACTCGATTGTGATTTTTCAAAAACGAGAGAGTAGAGAATTAAATTATCTTTTAAATGAGGTGCGTCACGGCACACTTTGCCAATAAAAAAAATTGAGTTGACAGCGCCCGTGGCGCCATCTTTGAATTTGAGGAATCGAATTTATCGTCAGAATCAACTTCATTTTACGTGATTCACCCTGTATTTTGTTAAAACTCGCTAACTCGATTCGTTCAAAAGTTAGCAGAGGGGGGGTTACTTTATGGACAGACTGTATTTGCAACATTTTCTTTTTCCTGGGGAAGGGTTATCCAGCTGAACAGTCCTCTAATGCCCGTAATCTTATTTCCCTTCTCTTCCCGCATGCAGTTGCTGCAGAACCATTAGACGGACCAAAGCTAAATTGCAGCAGTTTTCATAGGACGCATACTAGTGGAAATCGTTTCGGGATTGCAGCTATCCTGTCATGGAGAGTGAATATATGATTTATATAACATCTGACAGTTGGTCTATTCAGATAACGACGTTTCAATCAAGCGTTATTACTGCTATAATTGATGGTGTTGACTTGGAGTGGAGCTCACGACAATCGATATCTGCATTTCGAATACGAAAATGAATCCAAGGTAGAGAGAGTAGTGGAGGTTGGCTCATTTACCAAAGTTGGAGTGACACGAAGTACTTCCTAATGAAGATTATTCTTAACCTTATTTCGTACTTATAATACCTAAAGCAAAAATATGTGTCCAGCCCGATAGTTAAGCTGACATGTGGTTTTAACATGATGGGGGACCTCCACATGTTGTGAACGAGCCGCAGTATCTAGACCAGCAATTTCCCTCCGATGAATTGGAAGAGGAGATCCCTTGGCCTGGTCCGCGCGTTCTCCTAATCTCAACCCCCTGGATTTTTCTTTTGGGGTCATCTGAAATCTTTAGTTTACAAAACGGCTATCCGTAATGAGGCAGATCTCTTAGCAAAAATGATGGCCAGTTGTACACATGTAGAAGCTAATCCCGGAATATTCTATAGGGTGCACGAGTCAATGAACCGATGGTGCAATTTTTGTATTGAAGTAAATGGTAATAATGGTACATTTTGAACACTTACTGTAAACCATCATTTATTTATCAACGAAACTCATTTGTGGAGATATGTTTATAAAACAAAGAAGGTTTGTTTTTATGTCCCTTACCGTCCCTTAAAGAAAGTTTGTCGGTATGTTTTTGGGACACCCTGTATAATTTAATTCTGTTGCCACTTGTCTTAAGGGACTATTTATACAGGGTTATTCAGAACTTATCCATAATAAAATTTGGGGATGTTCAACATACATGTAGAAATGTGGTAGTGCAGAAAAAAATTTTTTTGGCGGGGTCTGAAAACTATTTAAAAATTTTTCATTGCACGCCGCTGGATACTGGTCCACTGTAATGGAGTGACCTTGGGACTGACAATGCAAACTAGCTAGCACGGGCGCGCCCGGCGCAAAAAGATTTGCAGCGTTTTTACTTTAAAATAAACTGAAAGATAGATAGATGTGACCAAAGTGACGTGTCTTTAAAATGAATAAAATTTTGTTAGACTAATTTTGAAGAATTGCGCTACTTGATTAATAGGTATTAGAAATATGAAATTTATAAAAAAATTTGCACATACCTTGTTACAAAAGCTGTTCGAAAAACGGTGTTGGAAGTCATTTCGTTGAATTGCGTGCGGATTTTCGAGTGCCCAAACGTGTGTATTGTGAATGTTCTGTATTCAATTTCGAGTAAACAAAGCTTCATCTGTAACTAGTACATCAGCAGTAAATTGGGGATTTTCAGCATTTTGCTGCAACAACCACTCACAAAAACTAACTGTCGATGTGTCGGTGTGTAGATTGGGAAATCGTTCCGCATACAAACGCGAAGCTGCCAATGAATTTTGTTCAACTTCGCCATAAATAAGAATCATGTCGATTAACTCAGCATTACTGTACACATGAGCCATTTTGAAAATTGAAAACACCCGCACTGCGAGAGCGACACGTAGACTGATAGACAATAGAGATATTATCCCCACTACAATTCGATTCGCTCGGAATTAACCAGGCGTTCCAGGTACAAAAAAACTTGTTTACTGTTTTTTACTGTGGTATATCAGATGTCGTTGAAGTGAAGTACAGTTGCCCATCTACTTAGTCCTTTATAATAATATAACTTTAAAGATTGTTTACGGGAATTCCTAATAGTTTTATTATAAATTTTTTGGTAATATCCATTTCTTATTTAAGGATGCACATATCCTCAAAGTTTTAGAGATAAGTTCTGAATAACCTTGTATAAGAAATTACTTGCCTTGAAGGGTTGGTTTTTTACTTCTAAATGGTTTCTTTTAATCAATTAAAAGGACACTTAAAACTAAATATCATAAATGATTTACAATATTCATTTAATCATTTTATATATTTCCCTGTGTTCATTTAGAGAAGACTGTCACACCACGTAAAACTACTATAAAGTACATATTCTTGATTAAAAGCTCTTGATTATATTGGCAACATACCGCCCTTTTGACTGAATACAGCAAGGCAGATTGTAAGTGTAGGGGTGTTTCAAATTAACCGTCCACATCCAGAAAACTTTATCCATAAATTATAAGGACAACCCCATGTTATCGTGAGAAATCTTATTAAACAATAAATCTGGGGACGATAACTATACAGATCGTTATTTAGGAAATATCAACAGGTTCTTCTGACCCAAATTCCTCTCTCATCAATTTGCAGAGCCAGTTTTCTTCGAGATCAGAATTTATAACAGTTTCCATTCTATGACAATCTTTGGCTATAACAATGAAAACAGTGATTTCATATAACGTGTGATTTATATGTATGAAAAGGGAACGCTTAGACATTCAATACAGGGCGTTTGAACAATTTGTAGGGATTAATTTATTATTGGTGCACATGATTGCAAAATTCCAGGGCCGTACTAAGATTTTCTTTATTAATTCGGTTTTAAAAGGAAAGTTCAACTACAGTAAAAACCAGAATTAAGCAAAGTGGAATGACCTCGCCGATCTGGTAAAATGCGGTGATGCATGGGCGTGCGTATTCTGTTTTACCATTGGGCACACTTCAATTAATATATACTCGTATACTATTCTATAGAATACTTCTAGTATATGCACTTCCACATTTTTAACTAACACAAATAAGTATAAACACTGACATAAAGAATAAATACACTGATAATTTTACCACAAATTTTTACCGTTAAGAAACGCGCGCGAAATAACCCAACATCACGCCACTGTTTCCCTACTAAATCGAGCGCAATCTCTTGTTGGTTCCTGATTCGACCAATCAACGTCGTTGAAGCTCAGAGAAAAGAAAGCGTAAATGCAAGAATATGTATGTTAAATAAGGATGAACAGCTTGTTGTCAACTTTACGACTTTCGCAGTTGCCAGATATTCGGAAATTCGTTGATATTATTAAGTAAAACACAAATTAAAGATTGTGTTTGCTTTAATAAAGTACAATAGGGATAAGGGGCGTTAAAGACAAGTACAAAAATGGGTAAATAAGGTAATTAATACGTTTCCTGTTTTAAATAAGAATACTTTAGAAATAAATGTGACAACACAGACATACTCTTTTTCCGGTCATTGAACTTTGCTTAATTCTGGCTTTGACTTTAGTATAATATTTTAAAACAATCTACGTAGCAGTTTAAGTATATCAATCAGAAAACCCAGTAATGTGGCTTATAATGTGAAATAATATGAATTGATTAGTGGCTTTCGATAATAGTTTGAGCAAGATATTGTCTTGTTCGAAAGCTGGTTTACATAATACAGTGAAACCATTAATTGAAACACCATATCAGTATGAAAACTGTACAGTGTGTCACGATGTCAAGATGTCACGAATAGGTCCACAAGGCGAGATACACGAGGGTATTTTGTACTTTCTTCTGTTACCAAATAGTTGTACAGTGTGTGTTTAGCATAACCTGTAACTGTTCTCTATTTTCTTGGTTATTAAGATAATAAATAAAATAGTTTTTTCTTATAGAATACTATTTAGAATAGAAGAATTCATATTTATTAATAACAAGAACTCCAAAAAAATAGATTTCTTAAGTTAATAGAAGACCGTATATTATATTGACATATACAGTGTGCCAGTGTGCCCACAATTGGTGATGCATGTATTGGGATCTCGGAAACTATAAGAGATAGAAAAACAGTCAAACGGGGAAAGTTTTAGACAATTTTGTTTGTAATCGAATGTTTTTTTTTTGCGATTTTATCTCTTTTGGTTTTTGAGATATTTTGAAAAAACTAAAATGATGCATTTTCGAAAATACCCTGTAATTTCTTTATTTAAAACAATTTTTAGATTCTGTAAAAACTTTCTTAGGGCAACTTTTTACGTAGAAAACGCCTGTGTAGTCCGATTTTATTTGCAACGTTTCGGTTTTTTAGGTATAACGTTTTACGGCTTTTGTAAATTTATTTTTTGTTGCATGGTAAAAACTTTCAACAAATATTTTAATGTTTTATTGTGATAGAGATTAAATTTAATATGACCTAGAATTTCAGTGTTTTACTGTGCGACGTTGCCAAATTTATAACAAAATATTAATTTTTGATTTTTTAACCATAACCTAACTTTTTTTTACTAATTGTGATACATCATTAGAAAGCTAAGAAAAGAGGCTTTCCAAAACCGTAAAAATCTAACATGGCGCCCATATGAAAAAACAAAGTTGATGATGGTTCCAAAAAACCGAAACGTTGCAAATAAAATCGGACTACACAGGCCTTTTCTACGTAAAAAGTTGCTCTTAGAAAGTTTTTACAGAATCTAAAAATTGTTTTAAATAAAGAAATTACAGGGTATTTTCGAAAATGCATCATTTTAGTTTTTTCTAAATATCTCAAAAACCAAAAGAGATAAAATCGCAAAAAAACGGCATTCGATTACAAACAAAATTGTCTAAAACTTTCCTCGTTTGACCGTTTTTCTATCTCTCATAGTTTCCGAGATCCCAATACATGCATCACCAATTGTTGGCACACTGTATAGTAGTGTTTTGTTATGTTAGTAAAGTTATGTTTTTTTAAACGGCAACCATAGTTGGCTATGGTAGTAATAAAAAGCTTATTTTTTTCTAATTTCAAAAATATAATATTTAATAAATCGTATTTTTTTTCGTTTGTGTACATTTCACAATAACTATTTTAAGATGAACGTTTAATTTTGACGTTTATAATGTGACTTGACATTTATATTTTGTGAGTCTGACATTTATATTTTATTGTTGTTTACTGAACTACGTTTGTTTTTCATAGCTTACTATGTTAATAAATTATTTGTTCATTACAGCAAACAAAAGAAAAGAGAAAGGTATATTAAATATTATATTTTTAAAATCAGAAAAAAATAAGCTTTTTATTGATACCATAGCCAACTATGGTTGCCGTTTAAAAAAACATAACTTTATTTTTTTTCTGAAAAACTAAGATGCCCGTGAAATTTTAAATATCACCGCTTAATGCCACGTAAAAAACACTATCATACAGTATTTTGATTTTATTTGTATCTTTTATAGTTTTCGAGATATTCGAGTTTAAAAATTTTAGCGATTTTCAGTGTTTTTTTAAAATATCTCGAAAAGTTGAAAATTAAAATTAAATTTGAAGGAGGCACTGAATTTCTCTTGTAATTCTGCCCAATTTTGCAAATTTAACCAATTCTCTATCTCCACTATTAACAAAGTTAGCCATGTAACGAGATAGGTAATGGGCACCCTGTATATATACCTCATTCTAGGAAATATCCCGAAGAAAAGCTTTCCGAGCCCGGGAAATTTTACTCTGTACGAGAGTAAATAAAAGAATCGCACTACACTTTATTAAATTAACACATAAGGAGGAAGCGACGGTCCGAAAGCTCCTCTCTAACGCATTTCCGTATAAAGCATGTAATAAAATCCGGCCCCTCACAAATTATGCTATGGATTACCGCCTTTTCTGGCAACGCGCCCGCCCCATTACATCAGCAGGCTCTCCCTACCACTCATTAGAAAATATAGCCTACAAATACCTTCCTGCACACATTAAACTTTAAATAAATCATCCATCGTCCCTGTGGTTACTTTGCGTCCGGTTTAGTAAATCTACTTTACACAATAAACCCGGCCTACTGAGTATTACAAATGGAATGATTTATAACAACGTTTTCAGAAGTGGGATTTGCATTTGGGTTGAGTCAGATAGATTTAAAAATCTCTTAATCGTGACCAACAAAGATTTTAATTATTCAGTGGCCGGATTTGTTTTGTACAAGATTGGTCATATACAAATTTTGCAACGTCATAGCAGTGCCTCGGGAGATCCCACAGACAATGGACCAATAGTGAAGCCTGACCTTTAGGGCTTTAATTGAGAAATCTACTTTACACAATAAACCCGGCCTACTGAGTATTACAAATGGAATGATTTATAACAACGTTTTCAGAAGTGGGATTTGCATTTGGGTTGAGTCAGATAGATTTAAAAAATTTCTTAATCGTGAACAACAAAGATTTGAATTATTCAGTGGCCGGATTTGTTTTGTACCAGATTTGTCATATACAAATTTTGTACAAAGTCATAGAAGTGCCTCGGGAGATCCCACAGACAATGGACCAAGGGTGAAGCCTGACCTTCAGGGCTTTAATTGAGAAATCTATTTTATACAATAAACCCGGCCTACTGAGTATTACAAATGGAATGATTTATAACAACGTTTTCAGAAGTGGGATTTGCATTTGGGTTGAGTCAGATAGATTTAAAAAATTTCTTAATCGTGAACAACAAAGATTTGAATTATTCAGTGGCCGGATTTATTTTGTACCAGATTGGTCATATACAAATTTTGTACAAAGTCATAGAAGTGCCTCGGGAGATCCCACAGACAATGGACCAAGGGTGAAGCCTGACCTTCAGGGCTTTAATTGAGAAATCTACTTTATACAATAAACCCGGCCTACTGAGTATTACAAATGGAATGATTTATAACAACGTTTTCAGAAGTGGGATTTGCATTTGGGTTGAGTCAGATAGATTTAAAAAATCTCTTAATCGTGACCAACAAAGATTTTAATTATTCAGTGGCCGGATTTGTTTTGTACCAGATTGGTCATATACAAATTTTGTACAAAGTCATAGAAGTGCCTCGGGATATCCCACAGACAATGGACCAAGGGTGAAGCCTGACCTTCAGGGCTTTAATTGAGAAATCTATTTTATACAATAAACCCGGCCTACTGAGTATTACAAATGGAATGATTTATAACAACGTTTTCAGAAGTGGGATTTGCATTTGGGTTGAGTCAGATAGATTTAAAAAATCTCTTAATCGTGACCAACAAAGATTTTAATTATTCAGTGGCCGGATTTGTTTTGTACCAGATTGGTCATATACAAATTTTGTACAAAGTCATAGAAGTGCCTCGGGAGATCCCACAGACAATGGACCAAGGGTGAAGCCTGACCTTCAGGGCTTTAATTGAGAAATCTACTTTATACAATAAACCCGGCCTACTGAGTATTACAAATGGAATGATTTATAACAACGTTTTCAGAAGTGGGATTTGCATTTGGGTTGAGTCAGATAGATTTAAAAAATCTCTTAATCGTGACCAACAAAGATTTTAATTATTCAGTGGCCGGATTTGTTTTGTACCAGATTGGTCATATACAAATTTTGTACAAAGTCATAGAAGTGCCTCGGGAGATCCCACAGACAATGGACCAAGGGTGAAGCCTGACCTTCAGGGCTTTAATTGAGAAATCTATTTTATACAATAAACCCGGCCTACTGAGTATTACAAATGGAATGATTTATAACAACGTTTTCAGAAGTGGGATTTGCATTTGGGTTGAGTCAGATAGATTTAAAAAATCTCTTAATCGTGACCAACAAAGATTTTAATTATTCAGTGGCCGGATTTGTTTTGTACCAGATTGGTCATATACAAATTTTGCAACGTCATAGCAGTGCCTCGGGAGATCCCACAGGCAATGGCTCAAGAGTGAAGCCTGACCTTGAGAGCTTCAATTGAGGAGAAGCATCCCTAAACCTACCCTGGATGCATGTTTTCTTGTACGTTGTTTTTATTTGTGTGATTACACACTGTTTACTCAATGTACCAACAAATTTGTTCTGCCCTCATCTCGAAAGGATGGAGTTCGAGAAATATAATTCGAGAACAATTTTCTTCACATGACTCGGTAAGTCACGTACTTGACATTATACGAACATGTCGAATAAATTCCTTAGCCCCCCCCTGGTATTTATCAGAACAAAACAGAACCGTCTAGCAATAGCTGCTACCATACACATAACGGTTAGATCGCCGGTCTGACCTCAATAGATAAATCCCTATATATTAAAACGTGTCGATTCTGTATCGCTCTAAATTCCGTCGTCGAATCGACGAAGTTTCTAAACTATCTCCTCAGAGGGGTGATGGCGAACCGATCCCCGCGGACGACCGAAGGTCGCTCCCAACCTCTCTCCTATGCGTAAGGGTATTTTCGTCCTGTTTCCTACGCGTTTTCCCAATTTAAACACCTTTTCAAAAACCCCTAGACCCTTTTTCTAATTTTACTGCTTCGAGAACCGCTTCACGCGAAAGTTCCGTCCTTTCTCTAATCCTTTGAAATTTTTTTTCGAGACCGTACGTCGAGTCCTTCTACGTCTATTTCGTCTTCCAAAATCTCCAGTCGCATCCGTCTCAACTTCTTTCTCATTTTATCTGCCGATATGAGATTGCACTAACGAGACAAGCACCTTCCACGAAAACTGTCAAATTAATTAAACTTCAGATAGGCTATTTTCCTACGAGAAATATTGCTAACGGAATCAATAGCGCTGACTGTCAAACACTTCTGATTACCAAAATACTGAAGCGAAATGCTTTTCCAATTAGAAAATCGGTAAAAATTATTTTTGCAGGTTGACAGGTACACTTTACATACTTAAACATCTCAGGGTAAATTTTTGCCAACAGGCGCGGTAACGCAATGGGAAAGTCGTAGGATTCAAAACGTGATAATGCTGATTTCGCGAGTTCGAGCCACCCTGGAGGCAATTTTTTTTTACTTTTTAATTCCAATTATTTATTAGTGTTTAGTTATTCTGTTTCATTATCCATAGCTTTTATTCTTTCTGCGCGTAAAGTTTCGAATTAATTCGTTCATTTTGGCAGTCTGTAAAATTCATCATTTTAGCTTACAAAAGTAAATATCTACAATATTTTTGGTCTCATTGATAAAATTGATAATAATGTAGGTACTGAAAAATAAATTATACCTTCAGCACTTGAAAAATTATGATGTTTTACCATCAAGAATAGAGTACCCTTACAATTCATCAAGATATTAAGATAAATCGTTTAGTATAATTATTACATCATCATTCCAGATACAAAATTTCTTTAATATGTATTTTCGTTAAAATAATATTATTCTAGATGCTTTTGTCACCAGAAGGGTGACCCCAGGCCGCAGGCCTGGACCCCCGGTAGGGCTAGAAATGCGAACAAAAATCGCGAGAGCGATTTTCTCCCATTTCTAGTCTGGGAATTAAAACCTATCTGTGCCCGTCACTATAACGAAAATTGCACATATCTATCTGTATAGTTTTTGAATAAAATTAGCAGTGGTTATTGAAGAAATTCTGTATCAGTTCATATGTTTGATCTTTTCTAATGCCCAATAATTAACATGTAGATTAGACATAAAATGTTGTACCACAGTGAAACATTGTTTCTCGAATCTTTGTTTTA
Source organism: Pogonocherus hispidulus (assembly GCA_963924545.1). NCBI lineage: Eukaryota > Metazoa > Arthropoda > Insecta > Coleoptera > Cerambycidae > Pogonocherus > Pogonocherus hispidulus. The sequence goes on from OZ004698.1 coordinate 1,763,925, forward strand.
TATCCTATGTTTTATATTTTGCACAAAACAAGGTGTTTTTTCGCCGGTGTATGTAGCTACGTTTTGGTTACCTCTCTTTTGTTGCTATCCTTATTTTGTTACAGAATCTATTAAGATCAAAAAACAGCACAGGATTACAATAGTTTGCAGACGTCAGATAAAATCTGTAGAACTTTTGGGCTGTTCTGCCATGGTCGATACTTAATTACAGACGTTTCTCCATTCTTAACAGATGACATCTTCAGGGCTTCTCGTATGGTGATCGACGGCCGAAATAGATTACACACTGAAACAGTGCGTGGCGGTTTAACTTACCAACAAATCAGTACGGTTCAGTTGATGAGTTGATACCGTTCCAAACCGGCGAATTAATCTCTACGTGTCTGGCCAGCATTATAAAAGGCTAAATTATGTTTTTGTTGCAGAACCGGCAAGCTACACTACCCCACCAACGTGTGTGGGCCGCTCTTTGAGGAGGAGCTGGAGTTCTGGGGGTTAGACAGCAACCAGGTGGAGCCTTGCTGTTGGAGCACGTACAGCGTCCACAGGGACACTCAGGTGAGGTATATCGGTCGGATTTTGCACCTGGGGGTGTGTGGGAATTGGAAATATATCGCTGGAAGGAATAGTTTTAAGGGAAGTCTAAAATCGATTTTAGTTTGAAGGAGGCACAGTTTCCGATGAAATATGTTTATATAAATAAATATAAAAGATAATTTAATAGAAACAATTATATCAGTTACCCCATTCTCGACCACCTTCCTATTCCGCTCTCCTCACCCCTGAGAGGAACCGTTCGGTACCCAGACACATACACAGTGGCTCAAGTTCGACATGTAACGCGGTGAGTGCGATTGATGTAGAGTGATCAAAGCAAGTAATTATTTATTAATGTTTTATTATTACTATTTAATTTCTTATAAAAATGCCTGTGGTATATTGTACTGTGGGTAGTTGTCCCTCGCAATATATCTAACCGAATATTTTTTACGAAAATGTATTTTATAACATTTCTGTGAAATTTGTAGCAAATAGGCAAACCACGTTTTGTGATCTTAAATCATATAGTAGCACATCAGGGGGATAAGTTGTATCCTTTAGAAATATCGTGGAATTTGTCGTAGTATTAGAAGATATTTTTATCAGTAAATTTGAGGAATTAGTTTGCCACGAAAACATTAAAAAATCATTTCTTAAATGTAATTTTTAGTCATACATGTAAAAACTTGTGGGCTATTAAAGTTCTGACAATGAGTAGAGTAACTGATATAGTTATATTCTGTAAACTTGATAGAAATAACCATCGAATTACATGGTTTTAAGAAAGAATAGGTTGTCAAGGTAACCAAAAACCTAGGCATAGTAATGGTGATATGTCGCCCTCGCTCACAAATATAAGAACTTAAATAATGCAAGTAATCAAAGTAGTTGGGTCTATAATAGCTGTTAGTTCTTTCTTAGTTTGTTTTCTATAATTAATTATTAGGTTAAGTCAACAATATTTCAGCCAAGTTTTCCGTTCTACTCCAGTAGTTTTAATCGACATGCTTTCGAAGACGTCAGCCATAATGCCCTTTTTAGGAGGTACTTAATAATCTTTACAATGAGCTTTCCAGGACCGCATAATAGATATGTAAATTTTAATCATGTTTTCTGCCTGGGATGAATATGTAATGATTGAATACCAAACTGTTTTATGTATTTTTAGAGGAAGGCAAAAAAGAGACTGGTAATTTCCATTCTGGGTCCCATTAATGGTAATTATATGTAAAGTAACTTTGCTGTAGATAGATATAATGAATGCCCTATTACCAGAATGCGGATTGATGTTTCCATTTTAAGGGACGGTTTTTATATAAAATCAATTTAAGGCTTCATCCTTATTTTGACTTAAATTGTTTTCAGGTTCAATTTGTTCAACTTGGAACCACTTAGATGTCGAGATTCCTATGCTAAATCCAATCTAAAACCGTCTGTACCTTTTTTTTATGTTCCAGGCAACTCTGGCTATCCTCGACAAGTTGGACATCGATGCGGAACGCCCCTCAGATGAAGAAGTGGCCCGTATGTTCGGCTATGAAGAGGCCTACCACGCGGGCACCCTCACCCGCTGGCAGCGGCTCAAGCCCAAGGTTTGGGCTCTGTTCGATGAGCCCTATTCCTCCTCCTCGGCCAAGGTACCCCCGCTGAATGTGCACCACCGAAATGTGATTATCTGTTTTGACTAACTTACTAATAATAGAGTTAGGAGTAGATGTAGAAAAGCGCTAGTGGCTGACTTTGTGACATGATACAAAAGTATAGAGAGTCTAAAAACGAATCCGAAAAGAATACTAATTTGTTTAATTTAGGAAATATTTCAGCTCAATGCCAATTTCAGGTTATGTCGTGTCTATAGGAATTAATGTTAAGGAATCATTTTTGGGAACCAAAAACTATTTTGAGCAATAGCAATTGGAGCTAGAGCAACTTGCCCTAGTTTAATCTTCCTCCAAAACATTTTTGAACTCAACTTGCTCCAATGTTTTGTAATAACCGAGAAGAGTTACAGAAAACCATTCCTCAGTGCTAGCTGTCAATGAGCTACCTCATGGTAGCTCATCATTGCGAATATATTTAAAAAAGATTGCAATGACTCGTTAATGCACCTTTTTGAATTTATCCTCTAACAGCTCATTCTTAAATAGACTCCCATTTTCTGTCCATGAAGAGAACCTTCAATTATAGCATAAAGATTCTAAATATCCCGATTATCACATACTAGGGATCAACATACCCATGAGGGTAAAACCAGTTCATAAACTGGTTAAATTTACTGCCATTATTGGAATTATAAATGAAACTAAGGACAAAATTGAACACTTTTTGAATTTTAAAAGTCTTTAGGAAATAAATCAGTTCAAGTGCATCTTCACTTCATAAAATATCGAGACATAACATGCATATGTAAGTCTTGTCTTGATACTTTGTAATTACATGTCTTATTGGTATATTTAAACCTGACCAACTCGTTGTTTAACAGAAAATGATGACTGATGACTGGGCAGACAATAATTTGACATTAAAAATCCATTTTTTTATCTGATAGAAAGTATGATATGAATCCTTTGAAAATAGCTGGAAAATGTAATATCTTTCTATTTTTGTATCATGACATAAAAGTAGTTGCAGGTTCAAGGTGGTATCGACTGTTGACATAAGTGTGATGCTGGTGTCTCGTAGAGATTTTCAAAGCCTTAAAATACAAGAAGGAACAGTTTGTCATCAGTCTATGCCACCATGATCGCAGACAACTAAGTTTAAAAGTTGAAGAGCAAAAGAACTTTATAACATGGCAGCCTTCATCAAGGTGGTCGCAAAATGCCAAGTCTACCATCTCGGCCCAAATTTTCAAAAATGTAGTGGCACTTTAATTTTTGTATATACTCTTCAACTGTTAAATTTGAAACTAATATATTGCTAACCATATTGTATTTTTCAAGGTAACTAAATCTGTCAAAATGTCAATATAGTACTGGGTGAGTTCGGCTATTCTCACCAAGTAGTGTTTTGTCAAATAGATTTAAAATTTTAGAAAAACGAATATTTTTCAAAGACACATATCGTTATCTTGATTCTTGTTATTGATGTGGAATACTTTCATACATATTAAAAATATTACTATTTTCAGTAAGGAATTGATTATTTTATATAACTAAATCAGTAGTATTGAATTATCATAAATTATTTGAGTTAAATATACCAGAACTGTGACTAACCATCACCACCTCGTGATTTGCCACTAACACCAAACAGCTGTTCTTTACTCATTAGGATTTATCAGTGCCATATAGGTATCTGATGAGACGAATAGAAACATTTGTTTGGCATTAGAACTGACCATACTCTTGTGGTGTAAACCATATACTCATAACTACATACGTAAAATATACGGCTGCTTATTACGTATAACTATCAGCAAATCTTTCAGGAATATCCTTATCAGATTTGGCGCTATTTATACCTTGTGTGAGAATGTTGTGTTTATTTCTGTATTAGATGTGTGGCAGTAAACTCGACGTTGTGTTGCTGCTTTATATGTGCTGAAATGTCGATGCTTCAATGGAATTTATGGTTGATAGTTAAAGTTTAAGCTATATAAATTCTAAGTGTGCTCAAAAAGCACATCTCTTTCTTCTCCCAAAAATTAAATTAAACCAAAATTACCCACTACACGTCACAAGAATAAACAAATAACCAGAAGCATATTTGTCCTATTATTCGCTTTATTCCTCCCCGTAACCTGGATGATCGGTTAAACTGAGATCCTATCCTGAAAGGATAGGATCAGGACAGGATTGGATAGGATCAGTATAGGATTGGATAGGATTGCAGCGAATTGTTTCTTGCGTTGGTTTAATATGAAGTTTTATCTAGTTTTCTAATTATACAGGGTGGGTTTTTGAAAACGAAACAGAGCGAATAACTCTCAGAAAAATTATTTTTTCGAAAAACGCCGAGACAGGTCGATTTTTGATCAAAAGGGGACATCTTTTCCCATACTTTTGATGCTCCAGTCTCACCCACCCTAGGGAGGGGGGGCAACCCCCCCCAAATATCTTAATAGGGAAGGAGGGTTAAATGACACATCATTTGAAAGGTACTTCAATTCTCTACACAACCCTGTATTAGTTTTTTTAATTTGACTGGTTAGTTTTGGAGATAAAGGTTGTTAATAAAAAACTACTTTTTACGGTTTTATTTGCAAACTTATTCTACATCAGCCAATTAAATATTCAAATTGATGACCTCCAGCCTCCATACAATAGTCGTCCATGAGTGTCACCCCTTATGTCAGAGTGACATTTCCTTTTATTATTCGCAGTAAATTGAAATAATAAATAATACAATCACAACGGGTATTGAGTGAATTAATATTTTATTGTTACCTGTACAGTTTGTCGACATTATGGTTTATTCGATTCCAGAAAGAGTGGAAATAATTGCTCTTTTTTATGCAAATAATCGGAGTGCTAATAGGACAGCAGAAATATTTAATCAGCAACACTTGGGTAAAAATGTTCACAGGAAGTATATTTTGGAGTTAGTGACCAAATTTCAGGAGACCGGATCTGTAAGTAATAAAAAGCGACACCCCGAAAGAAATGAAGCAGAAGATGTAGGCTATTCTAGGCCATGTTGCTATAAATCCTAGAACGAGTACGAGGCAAATGGCAGCTGAATCCGGTTTTGGGCCAAACAAAATTCGTAAAACTTTGAAGCATCATAAATTCCATCCCTATAAGATTCACCTTGCACATGAACTTAATGGAGATGACTTTGACCGCCGACTACAATTTTGTGAAGTAATGAGTGAACGAGCTATTAACAATCCAGATTTAATTTTTAATATCTGCTTCTCGGATGAGTGTTCATTTACTGTTAATGGAAATGTCAATCGTCACAATTGTCGTTATTGGTCCGATTCTAATCCCAGGATATTTTATGAGACTCATACACAACATCAGGAAAAATTAAATGTATGGGCTGGAATTTTTGGTGACCACATTGTTGGTCCTTTTTTCTTACCAGGTAATCTCACCGGGGAGATGTACCTGGATTTGTTGGAAAACTCCATTTATTCAGAGCTGATACACATTATAGAGAATAATGAAAATTATCTAGAAGACCAGTTGATATTCCAACAGGATGGAGCCCCTCCTCACTACGCCTTGCCTGTTCGGCAGTATCTCGATCGTACGTTTGCAAATCAGTGAATTGGGAGAAGAGGCGTCATAGAGTGGCCTGCGCGATCGCCGGATTTGTCCCCTTTGGATTTTTTCTTGTGGGGTCATTAAAAGTCCAAAATTTATGCCACTCCACCTACTTCCCTTGAAGATCTACGCCAACGCATTATTAACGAATGCCGCCAAGTTACTCCAGAAATGTTGCAAAACGTACGTGATCGCATTGTGCAAAACTTATACTATTGTATGGAGGCTGGAGGTCATCAATTTGAATATTTAATTGGCTGATGTAGAAAAAGTTTGCAAATAAAACCGTAAAAAGTAGTTTTTTATTAACAACCTTTATCTTCAAAACTAACCAGTCAAATTAAAAAACTAATACAGGGTTGTATAGAGAATTGAAGTACCTTTCAAATGATGTGTCATTTAAACCTCCTTGCCTATTAAGATATTTAGGAGGGTTGCCCCCCCTCCCTAGGGGGTGAGACTGGAGCATCAAAAGTATGGGAAAAGATGTCCCCTTTTGATCAAAAATCGACCTGTCTCGGCGTTTTTCGAAAAAAATAATTTTCCTGAGAGTTATTCGCTCTGTTTCGTTTTCAAAAACCCATCCTGTATATATTGCCTTAAGCTTCGTTAATTTTAGTTACCCAGTTAGTTTGTAGTTGCATGCTGGAGATGATTTCAGATGTTATGCCTGCAACGACCAACCATGAACTGCCCTTTAACATTCTCTTCCCAGGAAGAGATGAATGGGATCGGAACAAAGTTGACCTTTTGAGGGCAGATAGTTGTTGGTTTACAGATGGTTCCAAAACACTCATGGGTGTTGGAGTGGCAGTGTATCATTGCAACCCAACGGTAAAAGTATCCTCATGCCTTGATAGTTATGCAACTATATTTCAGGAAAAAATCTATGCCATCGAATTGTGTGTACAAAGGCTGGAGCAAACGCAACTTACACTTAAATCGATAAAAATCTTCTCAGACAGCCAAGCCGATTTTAAAGCTCTTGGTTCCTACTGTTGTAACTTAAAAATGGTATGGAGGTGTCAGCAGGGGTTCGGTTATTTGATAAGGAAGAATAGAGTAACTCTGGTCTGGGTCCCAGGCCATTCCGGCCATGAAGGGAATGAAGCAGCCGACTCTCTAGCTAGGGAGGGTGCTGCTTCTGAATTCGTCTGACCAGAACCGGTGTTTGGGATATCCTCGAGTACTGCCAAAGCAACGCTCTTGACCTGGGCTGAGAGGCAAATCCTCCAGTACTGGCCAGAACTACCAAAATTAGTTCATTCGAAGGCGTTCATAATAAACCCTTCAAAAACCAGAACTAAAAAACTTTTAGAGTTAAGCAGTTTGCACCTACAAACTTTAATTGGCATGTATACTGGTCATTGCCGTTTAAAATATCATCTGTACAAATTCGTCCTAGCAGAAGATGCTGAGTGTCGCTTGTGCTTAGAAGATGATGAATCGGCAGAACATATATTATGTACCTGCCCCCGCTGGGGAAAGGATCAGATACTCATTATTTGGAAAAGGACAAGTTCTGCCAGAGGATCTGAGTAAGTTCTCACCCAATAAGGTGATCAGCTTCATTAAGAGGCTGGACCTGTTGGGTGAAATGAAATTTTGTAAGGCATTTTGCAGAGTATTTAATAAAAAAGTGTCTCACTAAACATACTTGCGATGTTTGTCTAAAGACCAGACCACATCAGACCTAGACCAATGTTCTAAAGTCCTCCAGGATTTGGATAAATCGGCTTTATTTAACTACTTAGGACGAATGTCAATTTGGATTTATTTGGCAATTTAAATACGCCTCACAATTATTATGTATGTTTCGTATCGTTGCTTGAACTTTTATTTCAATTAAACTTTGAAAGTATTGTTTTACAAAACAGGGTTATTAAATTAAAAGTTTTGGAAGCATTTGTAAATACGTTAAGTTTGCACAAACACGGAAAAAGTTTCCTCAAAATTATTTAGTAAAAGTGTTAGGTACAGTGAAACCAAATTATAGACTTAAACGTATAAACAAAAACTTTAGAACGACAAAAAGCAAAACACTTATATCAATAAATGTTATTCTTTATTTAAATAACTACTTGTTTTATTCCATCTAAAAAATTGTGGTTGTTATGGTAATAAAACATTTAATCAAAATAAAACTGTAAAAATACAGGGTTATTCAGAACCTATCCATAATAAAATTTGGGGATGTTCAACATACATATACAAATGTGGTAGTGCAAAAAAAAAAAATTTTTTTGGCGGGGTCGTAAAACTCTTTAAAAATTTTTCATTGCACGCCGCTGGATACTGGTCCACTGTAATGGAGTAACCTTGGGACTGACCATGATACAACTACACAGATATGCCAATGCGCATAGTGACGTCAGTTACGAGGAAAAACAATTGATAAACACGAAAATAATTATATCACTGCCCTTAAGAATTTTCGCATCGCATCGCCATTTTTCCCTCACGAATGACGTCATGCGCAAACAAACGAAAGTTATGAGCATATCTGTGTAGTTGTATCATGGGACTGACAATGCAAACAGGCTAGCACAAAAAAACTTCGGAAGATCCGAGAGTATACCGACACCCGGCGCAAAAAAGATATGCAGCGTTTTTACTTTAAAATAAACTTAAAGATAGATAGATCTGACCAAAGTGACGTGTCTTTAAAATGAATAAAATTTTGTTACACTAATTTTGAAGAATTGCGCTACTTGATTACTAGGTATTAGAAACATGAAATTTATAAAAAATTTGCACATACCTTGTTACAAAAGTTGTTCGAAATTTTGTCCCTCGACTTCTACACACTTTTGGGCACGCCTTATCCAATTTTGCCGCACTAAAGCGAATGTTCCTCCTGGTTGCTGATCTTGTAAACGCAAATTATTAAGTAAATTGGGGATTTTCAGCATTTTGCTGCAACAACCACTCACAAAACCTAACTGTCGATGTGTCGGTGTGTCGATTGGGAAACCGTTCCGCATACAAGCGCGAAGCTGCCAATGAATTTTGTCCAACTTCGCCATAAATAAGAATCATGTCCATTAACTCAGCATTACTGTGCACATGAGCCATTTTGAAAATTTACACGCTCAACACTTTACGCACTTTACAACACCCGCGAGAGTGACACTACTAGACTGACGACTCACAGACAATATAGATATTATCCCCACTCCAACATTATTGGGTCGGTTTTAACCAGGCGTTCCAGACAAAAACGTGTCGACATTTTTATCACATTCTTAGGAATGTGATAGAAAAGTATCAAATGTGTTGAAGTACAGCTGCCCAGCTGCGTAGTCCTTTATAATGGTATAACTTTAAACATTGTTTACGGGAAATCCTAATTACTTTTATTACAATTTTTTTGGTGATATCGATTTCTTATTTAAGGATACACATATCCTCAAAGTTTTAGAGATGAATTCTGAATAACCCTGTATAAATTAATTAGGTACGTCTATGGAAAAGCAATAAAATAACCTCGAAAATTCGTCTCCCTTTCGAAACCGTCGGTAACCATATCAAAGATTCCAATTGCGAGATACTCTTATAATTACTTATTTATTCTTATGGTAGCGTAGTGTATTTTGCTCAACCTTACTTTTGTTCTGTCTTGGCTTGATAAAAATAAAGCCACTTCAACCGCTAGCTGTACAACTTAAGCGCGGTGTCTGTAGTTAATGAAAGTATGTTGACTTGACTTTATATTCTATGAGTAAATATCAGAAACCAATTCTTTATTAATGAACAAAACGGCTTCAAAATTAATTTCAGGGCCATGCAATTCCCTTGGCTAATATTATTCTAGCCCGTGTATACCCTGCCAGCAAACTCAATTTTCAGTTAACGTCGTTACAAAGGCCCTTTTTTTAGATGAATATGTGGGCCGAACGGATTTTCTGCTGACGATGTTGTCAGAGACAAATGAGGGTTAAATATTTCTGGAAAATAGTGTTTGCCGGCTGCTTAAATTGGCCCTAAGGGAGGCCCTGGATTTTTATTCGGGATGCAATTGTTCCAGGACTGTATAATTCTGTGACCAGTTTGAGCAATTTTACAAATAAAGGGCAATCGTCAAAAAATGTTAAGTTTCTAGTGTATTTATAAACTCTGGCTTCTATAAAACGGGAAAGCGTAAATCCAATTTTATGAAACTTGGTTTGTGCCTACAGATTAGCGAGTGGTATTTTTTCATGAAGTTAATTGTATTTATAGTTCCCAAAAGTTCTTAAATTAGGTACTATAGTTAAAAAAATATTAATATTTTGTATTCAATATCCGATTGACGTGATTCTTTCCTAAAAGATGATGGTTATCTATAAAACTGGTCACTTTTTGAACTGTATAGTTGGTTCTAATCGTTACCCCACGACCAAAAAAAAAAAATATAACTACGATGATGCTTTGCAAATAGAATCAAGCCATTCATCAATCAAATTAATAGGAATATAACACTAATGTATAATAGGAAATAAGTTGAAAATAAGTATTAGAGGCCTAGAAGCTTTAGAAACATATCTTTATTAATACAATAACAGGTTGTAGAAACTAGTTCTACTACTTGTCAGATGGCATGCATATAGCAAATAACTACGAATAGTAAGGACATCATTAAGACTATCCTCCATCTGCAAACGCCTTATTTCAATAAGGACTAAAACAAATCAAGCCAAAACAGCTATTCTCCTGGCTATATGCCGCGCCGAGCGCTGAATTACAAAGCAAGATTTGTCATATTTTGGTCTAAACTCAGTTAGATTAAAAAATACAAGAATTCGGATTGCAACGAAAACTACGAGGAAATACTCGTGTGGTCTGAGTATTTCCTCGTAGTTTTCGTTGCAATCCGAATCCTTGTATTTTGTTTTAATCCTTATTGAAATAAGGCGTTTGCAGATGGAGGATAGTCGTAATGATGTCCTTACTATTTATAGTTATTTGCTATTATCTTTATTACTAACTTCCTGACAATCTTACTTCTTTGAAATCGACTATCGCGGAACTCCTTCCTTAGAATTCCTAGCTCTTTAATAAAAATATATAGTAGCGGAAAGCTGTCTATTATTTTTACGTCCAGTTTATAAACACTAGCGCTTGAAAACAGAAAATTAAACTACCGTGAATTTTCGCCTAAAATGTACATAGGCATAAACGAAGTTAATGGCTGCTCTGCTGCACGTAAACTATTTATGTCATTAGTCTGTCCACAGAGTATGTTCCTAGCGTTCATAAAGGTGAGTTTACACAACAGAGTATCGTTAAGAGTCTACAAAAGTCGATGGAGAGGGTTTAAAAGGTTAGAATATACATTAAGATTGTAATTGTAATTGGGTTTACACCTTTTGGCGAAAGATCCAACACCTTATTTATACATTTACAAGCTGATGGGTCACCTCAAGAATGAAGTCCTTGTATGGAGAAACACTTAGGTAATGCTGCCAGTCACTGGCCAAACCACTTAGACACTGGAACTTATCTTGACAATGGTCTTCGGTAATATAGTCATATGCTGTTGTCTGTCACAAGCATCGACTAATGGGCACGTTTTTATAATTATTTCCATTTTTTGGGAATAGTTAAGTGTTACTAAGTGCCAGATCTGGCGCACGAGGTATACTACAAAGCTTTTTGAGGTGTATGATGGTCTGATGGAAAATGCTGTTAAGAACTTTTTAGAAGGAAATCCACTCGGAGATTTCCGAGTCCAAAAATCTACTCTCTGAAATTTCTCTTAGCTCACAAGGTTCCAAAAAATGGTTTACCCAGGAGCGTTAGTCACATACGAGCGGAGTATTCAGCTGTCTGGAATTTGTTACATTCCTAATCAGTCTCTAATTACTACCATCTATCTTATGGTTGTTCTCAAACGCATGTTGGGCGTCACTAGACTTATCCGTACTACCATATTTGAGATGAGCCATATGTCCCTTGAATCTAGTTTGAATTAACCTTCTAGTTTGTCCAACATACTTTTGATTCATATTTTACAGCTAATTTCGTAAATCCCCGGCTTTTCCTTACTTTCTATTTTGTCTTTTGGATTGCCTAAAAGTTGTTGTAGTTTATTTCCCTATGAATAAACTACTGGCACACCTATATCTTTAAAAACCTTACCAAAACCACGGGTGAAACGAGGATCATATGGAATAGATATGAATTTTGGATTTTCTCTTTCATTTTGAAAAGTCGAGAAATTTCGGAGGAGTGTCTCTTTAAATTTACGTTTCCAATTATTTTATCAATTAAACTTGCATTATGTCTATTACTCAAGTGCCACTGAGGGTATAGTTTGACAGCCGGTAACTTGATTTTGTTATTTCTGAGCATCTCACCGGTATCCGGACTCTGGTGGAGACATACTCTTAGTTTCTGTCAAAACTGGAACATATCTAGCTGCGTTTCCTGTCATTTACTGGTCAGGGTGATTTACCGTTTCACTAAACGAGTTACTATGTCGCAAAACGCATTTATTTCAGGGAATTTTCAGGAAATTCAGCGCGCGGCTATGAAATTAAATCACCCAGAAAGGCACGTCGAGATTTATCATGATTTTGGAGTGCAATGCCAAGGAAAATAAAATATGGATTACGTTCGCGTTGAGTAGAGGAATGTCTTAATTATTTTCAAGATTTCTGCCGTTCAAGAACTGTTTGTTTTTCAAATATGCTGGTATTTGATATGGATTAATTATGAAGTATGAAGTTAGATTAAATAAATTCTCAACTATTTACTGTAGTGTATTGATTAATTTAATATTGTTCACTTACAAAGATTAAATAAAAACCAATTTCGATTACTGGAAGATTAATTTCCATAAAACATTCTCACACATTTTTATATTATTGACATTTATACAGGATGCTCAAAAAAAGAGGTTTACCAAGACCTGCGTTTTTTAAATAGAACACCCTTTGTAATTTTACCGATTAGGATGGAACGTCGTCTCACGAATACATTGATACTGGGTTTGATGGTATGTCTAATAGTGAGGCAGATATACATAAAAGAGTTGTTCCATAAGCATACTGAGTTAGAAAGAAGATATCGATTCGTTGCTAGGCTACAAACACTACAAAGTCTTTCTGTCAACACATTTGCTTTTGTGGTAAACATTTATGGTCATATCTCCTTCACTATTAGAGCTATATTCATCAGACCCCTCTCGACCTTTTTCAGCTTCCACCAATTTCAAATTTATTTGACTTTATCGAATTTACTTGAATTTTTCTACAATTTTTTACTTTCTTAAGTTGCGTTCCTTAATAATTGCTTCTGACATGTCCATTTTCGCCAGAATAAATAAATAATGAAATAATCAATGTACGTAGTCTCGGTAGCACTTTCAAAGCTTACAACAAATTATTGAGGATTTTTTTATAATCGAAATTTGAATATCTAAAATATACAGTGTTATTCAGAACTTATCCATAATAAAATTTGGGGATGTTCAACATACATTTTTTGGCGGCTTCTGAAAACTATTTAAAAATTTTTCATTGCACGCCGCTGGATACTGGTCCACTGTAATGGAGTGACCTTGGGACTGACAATGCAAACTGGCTAGCACGAAGAAAACTTCGGAAGATCTGAGAGTATACCGACACCCGGCGCAAAAAAGATTTGCAGCGTTTTTGCTTTAAAATAAACTTAAAGATAGATAGATAGATGTGACCAAAGTGACGTGTCTTTAAAATGAATAAAATTTTGTTACACTAATTTTGAAGAATTGCGCTACTTGATTACTAGGTATTAGAAACATGAAATTTATAAAAAATTTGCAAATACCTTGTTACAAAAGCTGTTCGAAATTTTGTCCCTCGACTTCTACACACTTTTGGGCACGCCTTATCCAATTTTGCCGCACTAAAGCGAATGTTCCTCCTGGTTGCTGATCTTGTAAACGCAAATTATTAAGTAAATTGGGGATTTTCAGCATTTTGCTACAACAACCACTCACAAAACCTAACTCGTAATTGATAATCCACTGGTAACAGTCCATTAACTCAGCATTACTGTACACATGAGCCATTTTGAAAATTTTACAGTTTAACACTCCTACGTTAAAAAAAACTCCGGCACTAGACACACACCCACACACACTAGAGAAGACACAGATAGACTGATGACTGAATAGACAATAGAGATATTATCCCCGCTTCAACTGTATTCGCTCGGTCGTCGTTCGAGGGACAAAACCGTGTTTACTTTTTTTACCACATTCTTAGAATGTGGTAGGTATATCAAATGTTGAAGTACAGTTGCCCATCTACGTAGTCCTTTATAATGGTATAACTTTAAACATTGTTTACGGGAAATCCTAAGACTTTTATTATAAATTTTTTTGGTGATATCGATTTCTAATTTAAGGATGCAATTATCCTCAAAGTTTTAGAGATAAGTTCTGAATAACCCTGTATAACAATACACGCAAGGTAACTGTTTTTACTGGCTGCAGAAGACAACAGGCTCATCTACAACTCGCCAGTCAAATCTTTCTCTCCTCCAGTAAAAACTCTTTTACCATGCTAATAGTGTTATATACTATTTAGGGTTTTTTATACTTTCTCAAAATGTTTATAATTTCCCTCCAATGTGGATATTTTTAATAAATTTTAAACGAAGAAATTGAATCTTTCCAGAGCATATAAATCATCCAATTTCTACAGTAGGTACATATCTTCACCAGCTAGTGATTATCAACCTTTCTATTTGTTTCAGATAGTGGCAGGCGCGTCCGTCTTCTTCATCTGCGTCTCGGTGTTCTCCTTCTGTCTGAAGACCCATCCTGGTATGAGGGTGACGTGCGACAATACTATCAAGGTCGGAGACGACAACTGCACGGAGCCACATCCCTACTTCCTCACCGTCGACCACTTCTGCAATGCCTGGTTCACCTTTGAGCTCTCGGTTAGGTTGATTGTGAGTATTTCTCCTTTTACCAAGGCCCATTTGCACCGGTAACCACAATATTAGGTCTATTCGAACGAACCATTCTTTAGTTATCAGAAAAATTCGACCAAATAAGTTATCAATTTACCATCAATTAGTATTGACACACGAAGCAGCAGTACAACTTTCTGGTGATTGAATACAAATTTATCTCAACAACGATCGTGACGGATGATATCTATTTTAGTATTGAAAATACTACTGGGCGCGTGTATATGGGAGCTGTCTCTTAAAATATTAACGCTTACGCTTAGCGGCATGCAACAGCGAGCGACCTCGACATGGTCACGCCTTCATATAGAGACGAGCTAGCCTAGCTGTGTTGTTATAATAAGCAGTCTATGTTTATTGTTTATGCTTGGGTTACATGGTTCCTTGACTTACAGAGATTGCTTGGTTGTATTACGGTAGTGGGCCCTTATAAAAAACTTCCCAGTACATGTTACAGTGATTTATGGGCTGTTGTTGAATGTAAAATAAACGTTTGGTATTTACTGATCGTTGTAATAGGATGAACAAGTTTGTTATTTTATTAACGCAACTCAAAAATTGAAACTTCGATTTAGATAAAAAATTAACAATATTCTTCTTTCTTCTGTAATAGGTGCGTAGAATAAGAGATCGAGAAGTAAGATAATAATAGACCGCTTCGTTCTTCTAGTAAATACAGGGTGAGTCACCTAAGACGACTTGTGTCAAGATGCAATGCACTGGATCACCCTATATGTTCCAAAATAAATAAAAGATGGCTATGAATAGTGCATATAATGCTCTAAAATGAAAACATTTATATTTTATAGCAACTGAGTAATGAACCAAATCGTCTTATGCAATCACCATGTATATTACTAAATGTGTAGATAAACAGAATTGTTTGCATATTTATAGTAGAGAACATGCCTAGAGGCTGTACAGTTGATTAAATTTGAAACAAAAACAGTTCAGTAGAGAATAATTAGTAAATTCACCCTGCGCAACAATGTGCTTTGCATACTGCATACGGATCGATACTTGAATAACCTTCCTCTCATGTTTAAAAAAAAATGTTGGACGGGTAACAAAAGTGTCGTCTGCGTGCTAAAAATTACAACTTTCACTTTGAAACGTGTTCCATGGACAAGCGAAATGTTAATACTTGCTATATATTTTATCTAGTCACTGCTAAAGACGCACTTTCAAATTTATTGGTGAAAAAATTACAACTTGTTGATGGAATTGTCGTTCGGCGATAAATTTGTCGTCCAAAGATAAAAATATCGTTCGGTGTGTAAGTAATATTAAATACTTGCTATATATTTTATCTAGTCACTGCTAAAGACGCACTTTCAAATTTATTGGTGAAAAAATTACAACTTGTTGATGGAATTGTCGTTCGGCGATAAATTTGTCGCCCAAAGATAAAAATATCGTTCGGTGTGTAAGTAACATTAAATGATAAAATCTTTGGCAGGCGATAAAAATCATATCT
Source organism: Pogonocherus hispidulus (assembly GCA_963924545.1). Taxonomy (NCBI): domain Eukaryota; kingdom Metazoa; phylum Arthropoda; class Insecta; order Coleoptera; family Cerambycidae; genus Pogonocherus; species Pogonocherus hispidulus. Next base: position 1,780,101 of record OZ004698.1, read on the forward strand.
TAAACATAATTCATCGTTTGACGATTATATTGTCGCTCAGCTATACTGTTACCACATTACAAGTAAAATTGTCGTCCGATAATAAAATTGTCGCTTAGAATTAGGGTTATTACATAATTGACAAAAGTAACACTAAATGTACTTAAATCACAAAAAAATAATACGACAAATTCAAACCACCAGATATTTTCTCTATGACATGCCTCTATAGTATCACATCCCCCATAAATATAAATATTTACCAAAATATTAAATGTTTAGGTAAATAAAACGTGCTGGTATATTTAGAGAGTAGATTAAATTAATGTGAAACAAATGAATGCAGCCCGTTCAATATAATTAAAACATAATCCCATATATAGACCACATTTCGCTCTGGTTTACAAAACAATTTGGCCACCGGGGTGGTAAACATGAAGCTTAGATTATAAAATCTGTTGTGTTTCTGACAATATTTGATGTCTGAAGTAACAAAAGTGAATGACAATTATTTTCACCTCATCGATAAAATTATCAAATTATGCGAAAATATTACCTAACTGGGCGATGAATCTTCCTTGCAGCGACTAATTAGTCGCTTCGCGATAAAATTGTCGTATGATCAATTGTCGTATGACAAAATTTGATACTGAAGTAACAAAAATGTACAAATGACAATTATTTTCACCTTATCGATAAAATTATCAAATTATGCAAAAATATTACCCGACTGTGCGATGAATTTTCCTCGCAGAGATTAATTAGTCGCTTCGCGATAAAATTGTCGTATGATCAATTGTCGTATGACAAAATTTGATACCTGAAGTAACAAAAATGTACAAATGACAATTATTTTCACCTCATCGATAAAATTATCAAATTTTGCAAAAATATTACCCGACTGTGCGATGAATTTTCCTCGTAGGGATTAATTAGTCGCTTCGCGATAAAATTGTCGTATGGTCATAAAATTGTATATCAATGATAAAATAGTCTCCTGATGATAAATTATGACTAATTAAAATTGTCACACGATCAAATAAAATATTTATCAAATAAATATATCGTTAAATGTTATATGGTAATAATATTACCTCTCGGCGACAAGCTTGTCGTCCAGCAACTAAATCGTCGTTCAGCAATTAAAATTCATCTTGATTAATATGGGCGATAATTTTTGGAAAGACATGTCACCAGCATGTTAAATTAGGTATTCTGACAATCAATTAAATTTCAAACAACACACCCAGTTTCAAGATAATTATTATTAAAATCTGGTGCATAAAAATTTGCTACGGGTACTGCATTGGGATCGATAGCACGGCGGCTTTCCGCTCCCGTTTAAAAATTAATATCTTAGTAAAGATGTTCTCTGCAGAGCTTTATGTTGTAATAATCAGACAGCAGCTGCGTAAAAGAATAAGTACTTTTTATGAGAGGATTACAGATTTTCTCTCGTAGTCTTTATAACGCGAACTTATGACCCCTTTGTTTTGTAGTTCATTAGCTATACGATTAAATATTTTATAGGGTTATATGAGAACATAAGAAATTACTCTAGAACCTATATAGCCCTGATTGTAGTTCCTGATATCAAATAGTAAAGTGGCTTGAAAATTCTGCTGAAAAATAGAGAGATACTTTGGCTAAAAAGGTTTACACTTTTTGACAGTTACCTATACAGTTAGGACATAAAGTCCGCCCTCCTCCTCTAATTTTTGAACCACTGGGTAGATTGTGATGAAATTTGGAGCGATAATATATGACTAAATTCTGCATTTTGTCAGAATCTCAGAATCTCTCTGAATGTCAAAGTGACAGCTGGGCGCGCAATAGGAACATTTTTTTAAATGGAAATGGGGGCCGAGTAATAACTCATTTTGAAGTTATTTTTATGTTCAAAACATCCCCCAATTTTGAGAACATTTGGTTCAGTAATTTCCAAATAAAAACCAGTAATATCGATTTCTGTTGTATCATTTTTTTACATACATATTACAAATTATTGTAAATTATTCAAAGCAAAACAAAAATTAAAACTAAACAAATAACAATAAACCATCCCTAACCTAAAATAACCTAAATTAAAAAATTATGAAATAATCTAAATTAAACGTAGAGGCAGAAACAAATTTAGAAAACACGTGTTACTTCAAAAGATTTTGAAAATGACCATCATGAACCTCCTGACAAATAAATGTTCCATGGGTAAGTTCTATTATAAAGATTATGTGGTTGAAGATTATGTTATAAACGGATATTACTGGTTTTTATTTGGAAATTATTGAACCAAATGTTCTCAAAATTGGGGGATGATTTGAGCATAAAAATAGCTTCAAAATGAGTTATTACTCGACCCCCATTTCCATTTAAAAAAATGTTCCTATTGCGCGCCCAGCTGTCACTTTAACATTCAGAGCTGTCATTGATGTGTCAAAAATGCAGAATTTAATCATATATTATCGTTCCAAATTTCATCACAATCTACCCAGTGGTTAAAAAATTAGAGGGGGGGGACGGACTTTATGTCCTCACTGTATAAATGTCAAAGTTGCCTATAATTCGGGGGGCTGAACTAACTTGGCATTTGCAAAAATCACAAATAGAGGAACACTTTCCAACATCTGCTGATTGAGCTTGCTAGTCGGCTAGTGAGGCAGATCCAATCAGAGCTATCAAAACTCCATACTATAGTGAAGAAAACCATAATAAGGCTTTTTCCTAACGGTATCTTTATCAGTATGGACTAAGTTAGGTCACCTAAGCAGCAGACCAATGGAAACGGTGTCTCGGGTAACTGGTTCTCGGACATGCCACAATAAAAAGATTAGTTAGCACATTCTTGAATTTTACTAGAACACTGAGCTTGCAAAGTTGCAACGCTGAACGACCCTACACATTCAGCTGACTAGGCATGATACGACAGAAATAACCGGTCAATCTGGAATATTATTAGTAAAATTACTACTCATCATGCTCGCGATACTCCCTCTTGTTTGATCTAAATGGTAGATAACCATGTTGGTTACTGGTGTCTTCTTCTATTTGTTTGTGGCATTAGAACTTATAGTGTTGCTATGATGAGATGGCTTCACCAAGTTAAGGTACTACTTAGTAGTTTCAATCCAACAGAAGGAAGATGAAACCTTACATCTTCATAGCCCATTGTTAGAAATACACCAATCTCAAAGGACTTTGCACACTCTAAATCATGTCTTTTTTTAGGTCGCTCCGAACATTATCGAGTTCCTCAGATCTCCGGTTAACATCATAGACTTCACCGCCACACTGAGCTTCTACATCGACATGATCCTGATATTCGAGAAGAAGTCTCAGCTGCTGGACTTCTTCAGCATAATCAGGATCCTGCGGCTGTTTAAGCTCACGAGGCACTCTCCAGGACTGAAGATCCTGATACACACGTTCAAGGCTTCAGCTAAGGAGCTGGGATTGCTGGTGTTCTTTCTTATCCTCGGCATCGTAGTGTTCGCCAGTTTGGTGTACTACGCGGAAAAGATGCAGGTAGGTGGACAAACTTATTATTATTATTATTAAGGATGTCTAAACTTGAATATACAGTGTTATTCAGAACTTATCCATAATAAAATTTGGGGATGTTCAACATACATGTACAAATGTGGTAGTGCAAAAAAAAATTTTTTGGCGGATTCTGAAAACTATTTAAAAAATTTTAATTGCACGCCGCTGTATACTGGTCCACTGTAATGGAGTGATCTTGGGACTGACAATGCAAACTGGCGATGTCACAGAAAAAACTTGGGACGTTCTGAGAGTATACCGACACCCGGCGCAAAAAAGATTTGCAGCGTTTTTACTTTAAAATAAACTGAAAGATAGATAGATGTGACCAAAGTGACGTGTCTTTAAAATGAATAAAATTTTGTTACACTAATTTTGAAGAATTGCGCTACTTGATTACTAGGTATTAGAAACATGAAATTTATAAAAAATTTGTACATACCTTGTTACAAAAGCTGTTCGAAATTTTGTCCCTCGACTTCTACACACTTTTGGGCACGCCTTATCCAATTTTGCCGCACTAAACCGAATGTTCCTCCTGGTTGCTGATCTTGTAAATGCAAATTATTAAGTAAATTGGGGATTTTCAGCATTTTGCTGCAACAACCACTCACAAAACCTAACTCGTAATTGATCATCCACTGGTAATAGTGCTTGAACACGCTGGATATGATACGGATAGAACTGAGCTTCGTGTAGTAAGCGGCACACCGTTGATTGGGATACCCCAGGCACCTGCCTAGCGATCTGACTTGTACTTATTCGCGGATTTTCACGGACCAGATTCAACACTTGTTCTTCAGCTGCTAAAATATATTGTGGTCGTCCCGGGCCACCATCTCATCCACGATTTGCACGTAAATTACCAGTATCACGGCCACGTTGTACCACTGCCGTAAAAGTTGCATAATTTGGAGTGTGTCGATTGGAAAATCGTTCCGCATACAAGCGCGAAGCTGCCAATGAATTTTGTCCAACTTCGCCATAAATAAGAATCATGTCCATTCACTCAGCATTACTGTACACATGAGCCATTTTAAAAATTTTACAGTTTAACACTCCTACGATAAATAAAACACCGGCACTGAGAGCGACACAAATAGACTGATGACTGATAGACAATAGAGATATTATCCCCACTCCAACTCTATTCGCTCGGTCTTGACCAGGCGTTCCAGGTACAAAAACTTGTTTACTGTTTTTTGTAGGAATGTGGTATATCAGATGTCGTTGAAGTACAGTCGCCCATCTACGTAGTCCTTTATAATAGTATAACTTTAAACATTGTTTACGGGAAATCCTAGGACTTTTATTATAAATTTTTTTGGTGATATCGATTTCTTATTTAAGGATGCACATATCCTCAAAGTTTTAGAGATAAGTTCTGAATAACCCTGAATAGATAGAAGATATATTCAAATACCACATAAATTAGACAACGGTCAAATTCAAAGCCAAAGGTTGAAGGGAAGAGAAAAGCTGTCTGTTACACATTGAAAACGCAGATAAATTTTACATATCCACCTACATTGCCAGTATCGGAGCTGGGGTTTGAATCCAGACCATGATGGGCAGTGTGACCAAAAAAAGCTGCCACAACACGGTCCAGCTGATGACACTGGTTTCCTCAATTTGATTATTTTACAAGTTACAATAGTAAAAATACTTTCTTTGAAATAAGTAAAGTTGAAAAACAATATTTATAAGTTCAGTTCCCTTTTAAATCATGCAGCAGACAAAACTAAGAGAATAATTTTACGACTACAATATACAGGGTGACCCATTAAGAATGGAAACACTCGCGTACAAAAGTTGTTTATGAACCGATTTAAACCGCATTTTGTTTAAAAGATAGATCTCCAAAATCTCTATGTTGATACAAAATTTGAAGACGAAATTTAGATTTTCAAGGACTACTACGATTTTTTTTTTAAATGAAAAGTAGCAAAATTTTGTTAGCGATTTTTTTATAAAAAATCTGACTACATCACTGGAGTTAGGAGCCCCTCTAATGCATTTGTACCAATTTTTGCGAAAAAAAGTTTGTTCCTAAAAAAGTTATGACAATATCGTCATCACCAGTGTTTGCCTTTGTCGGTGAACCTATTCTTTTATAAAAATCGAATAGAACCCAAAAAGAAAGAAAATTAAACAACTTAAACACCGGTGTAATTATTAATAAGAACCATAAAAACCAGTATACACAAAATAACCAATAATTACTCTAATATAAACAACAATTGATAGGTAAGTTCGTCAAATTATTATTATTTCGTGGTTGGAGATCTATATTTAAAAAAAAATCCGGTTCAAATCGGTCCATAAACAACTTTTGTACGCGAGTGTTTCCATTCTTAATGGGTCACCCTGTATCTTGTTACCTACCTACATAAAATGAGATATTTTATTCACTAGCATTTTCAAATAAGAAAATATAATTAAAATACATTCCCAGTATTTTATAACTCTAGCAGAAAAGTAAATTAATATTTTGAAAGCCTTTAATTTTTATTAAGGTCGTTTAACAGGAAATAAAAAATGTTCCTTGCAAACATTAGCAAGAAAGTAAATAGACTCCAGTCTATAAACCTCTTCCAAGGGAAAATTATTTCAAGAAATAAAATTAAACATTTTCCTTGGGTCCAATTTACTAAATCAATAGAGTTTAACTTGAAGATTTTATAAATAGGACGGGCTTTCTTCCGTGGAGAGTTAAGACAGGTATTAATTTTCTAATTAATTGGTGCCTCATGAACTTTAGTTAAGGGTGAATTCATTCAAAGATGCAGCTGCATTAAAAACACAGATTTAAAGATATAGAGTGAGACACTTTAGTTTATATTGCATCGTAAGTCGTATCTGGGAGTATTCATGGCCCGCGAAATTATCATATGCCACTCCTTCTCCCATTCAAGTCTGTGACTGTATTGTTATTTTTTTTTGTTAAAAATTCAGTCGACCGGTTCCCTGGCTCCGATTTTCAGGGTCGGCCGCTGGTGATTATCAGTACCTATTCCTCATGTCCGTGGGGTGAACAACTACTGAGTCCGGGAATCGTGTGCCCTGAGTAAACATAATGTATCCAGAATGACCGCCTTCTGCATTCTTCCGGCTAGAAGATCTGCCGAATTTCGGCATGCCAGTATGATTTTCACTTCCGAAAGCAGTGTATCTCTTGCTCCACCAAGTACTCCTACTATCAGTTTCACAAGCTTCACAGTATGTTCTGGATGGAGTCTGTGGAGTTTAAGGAGAAGATCTCGATATTTCATCCGTTTCTCCTCCTCTTTCAAGACGATGTTGGTCTTGACAGGAGCCGAGAACTCGATGACAGACATTGTCTTGACTTGATGGTCGAGGAGGACTATATCAGGCTTATTGGCTCGAATCTGGCTGACAGTGGAAAATAAGTAGTGCCAATAAATTCGGCACTTCTCATTCCCCACAACGGACTCAGTATCCCCTGGAGCGTATGACAGCACTGATGTTTCGTCTATCTCGAACGAGTGACGTAGAAAGTAGTAAAGCACTCGTAAAGCCGCGTCATGTCTATGAATATAGACCGAGACTGCATATGCGGGACAAGCAGATAGCAGTTGCATAATTGTCTCCGGCGCCCTATGGCAGACCCTGCAGTTGACATCAGGAACCTCCATATCCATGACACGGTTTCGATAGACGAGGGTGTTAAATATACCATCCTAGCAAGCCATTATGAATCCCTCGGTCTCCGACTTAAGTCTCGCTGACCTTAAAAAAGCAATGGTCAGTCTTTCTGCTAAGCAATGATCTTCAAGCCTCTTATAGAAGACACCGTGCAATGGCTTATTCTTATACAGGTGCAGAAGATTGTGGCCTTCTGCAGCTTTAACTTGGGCTTTCAACTGAACGGGTCACAAATCGATAACAGAGTCTGGGTTTCAACGTTCAGCGTCGAAGATGAGACCGAGTTCATCAGCTGCTCTTCGTGCTGTCTTAAATAAAAATGCTCCGACCCATGTATTTTCATGGTCTTAGACCATGCAGAGGAGGGGATCCGAACTCCGGATTACCTTGCAGGCTCCATCCAGTTTGTTGCATCCATATATTTTTTCAAAATTATTTGAGTACCATCCCTTACGCACGACCCTGGTGAAGTTGACCACAATTATTAAATGGCAAAATATGTACAATTTTAAGTAATTTTTAGACCTCAAATTTTATTTCTACTGCTAAAGCTGTTTCATGATATTTCCCTGTATCTTAGAAACGAAGCAAAAATGAATGGACTCATGTTGATATGAACTTTTTGTCTTGTTTTTAGGTGAGGAATCTCCCTACAAGCTATGGCACATGTTATTTGAAACACCGTGTATACCTATACATAACTGTATGAGATACCATACTTTTTGAAAACTGATTCATCCAGTAATACGTAATATTGATCCTTGGCATAACAGTGTTTACAGAAGCCAGTGGAAATAAGGCAACCCATCACCTACATGAATTTTCCTGAATACATCATCTTGTTTAAACAAACAGGACGATTCCCCTTCCAAATGCGCTACCTTTTATATTTTGATAAGCTTACTGAATATTTGATACGCCGGTCTTTGCTTCTATTCATGAACCAAGTATTCGCTTCCATCTCATCCCAGTTTTCAGTTTAATCCGCGTCTTTTCAGTAAGCGTCGGCTTCAGTATTCAGACTATTGCGAGGTTCATATGTGTGTACCGTCATTACAGGTGTGCCATTTGCCTTTCTTTTTTACTTCTCTACCAACCGAATCGATTTTTAAGAAAGCTTGCTACATCAAATGTCTAGGAATTCGTACTTATTTTGAGAAAATGTGGGCGGTGATTTTCCAACAATGTTTAATATTCTGACTGGCTGAACTGACGTAGGCCTGCTTATTGCAATTATTCATTATTATTGAACAAGATATACGCGATTCATTTTAAGATCGTAGCGCCACAGCGGCTGTAACCGATACTAACCTATGGGCCATTGAAATTTGAAATTGCATTCATTGGTGAAGTTAAAACAGGTTAAAAGCTTGTAAAACAATTTTTAAAAGGGTAAGCAGTTATATAAAGTTAAAATTCATTGCAAAATAGATTTTGTTAAGCTCTTTTTTTACTTACACCTTAAAAAATTCGTATGTTTTAGGTTAAATAAGTGTCAACCTAAAGTTACGAAAACAAAGTATTTATTTTTCTTTTAGTAAATAATCTTAATACTTAAACATGAGGTTAAACATTTTAGAGGTAGCTTTTTTGTAGGGATAGGAATAGATTTCAATATTTTTCGAGCGTTCTGTTTGAAAATTAAACTTAACCTCAAAATATGTAAAATTCTTTATTAGGCGTTACGGCATACATACCTACCTTTATGGAAATAGTCATTCTCAGAGGAATGTAAAGATCACACTCACATTCTCTGCATTCTTTAGCTTCTTTATCCATACTTGTCTCTGGTAATTCTTTAATGCCCAACTTAGTTTCCACGATAGCTCTAGATTTTCCCGCTTTTAGAAAAGTATGAAACTGAGCTCGGAATTTTTCTTTGTCCAAGAGGAACAATGAGGCTCACAACAATAATGATTCATATCAAATCAGAGCAGTTAACCAAATATAACAATGGAAATTGCAAAATTCACAATAGAAATACATACGCAAAACTGAACCAATGGCCCACGTGTTAGTTGTGCGTGCCGCCAGTAGGTGGCGTATTACTTAGCAAAAATCGCCTATAAGATTTATAAAGGGGAAGAAATGTAATCAAACAGGAAACTGCACGTCGAATTTAAGAACTTAGTGACATTGTCCACCATCAGGATTGTTTAATTTTGTTGCTCTGGGAGCATAGCATTGAAAGTTCCTAAAGAAATTACAGCCCTTTAAATGGAGGATGAAAAGAATTATGAAAGAGTTTTTATTTATTTTAGAAAATTTATGGCCACTTGTAGGGTGATTCACTTTCGAGTGTGTAACATGGGTATCTCGCTTATTATAAAAGATAGACTGTAGGTATAAATTCGGCAAAGTTGCGGAATTTTGTGCTCAATAAGTTGGCGCAAACAAAACCCCCATATCTGCTTTCGTTTTTGAGTAAGACGCAAAAAAAATTTTTTTCCGGTTTTCGTCTTCTGGCCATAACTTCAATATTTTTAAAAATATTGGCTTATCGTTTTCATATTATTAGGACATTTTCTTGAGACAAATACGATGCCGTAAACCGTTTTTTAAAAAAGTGTCACTTCTATTGTAAATCATCGTCAACTTTATTTTTTCTTATGGGCGCCATATTAATTTTTCTCATATTTGAATAAACCGATTTTTTCTGAATATAACAATATAATATATGTTAATATTTGCCTAAAAAATAAGGGCATTACGAAGGAAAATAGGTATTTTTTTGTAAATGTCTAGTTAGCCATGGCCATGATAGTCAGTTCTTGACAAACCACAAATGTCACTTATGATTTTTATAAACTGCATCTGTGGAGTACTTTTTACATTGACTAACGATGTATTCAACTGAAGAGAAACAAGATATTATAGATATTTATTACAGATGTAACAAAAATTTTAACAGAACAATTGAAGAATATTTAAACACATATCCTGAAAGACGACAACCATGCAAGACATATATTACTAAACTGCACTGTAATTTAAGAAATTATGGCAGTTTTTCTAAACCAAGAAATATGTATGGATCTGCCATAATTTTTTGCCAAAAATTTTTTGCCTCTTACTCAAAAACAAAAGCAGATATGGGAGTTTTGTTTGCACCAAATTAATGAGCACAAAATTCTGCAACTTTGCCGAATTTAAACCTACAGTCTATCTTTTATAATAAGCGAGATACCCGTGTTACACACTCGAAAGTGAATCACACTGTACACATGTAGAAGTTGTTTCTCTTGTCTTTGTCAACATTTTGAATACTTATTCTAAATCATGATTTATTTATCAATGAAACAAAGTCCAACACGAACAAAAAGTGACTAATGTCCTCCTGAACATTTTTTTTAAACGAATATTAATATATTTATCATTGAAACAAACAAAACTTATCAAAATCATTTTCCTTTCTTCTGCCAAAACGGCTTATTTGCGGACATATATTTATTAAACAAAAAAGGTTTGTTTTCACGTCCCCTACCACCCCTTAAAGTTTGTCAGCAGGTTTTTGGGACACCCTGTATATCTTTCTTTGAGTTAGTAACTGGAGGCAGTGAAGGCTAAAATTGGGAGTCGGTTCTTACATTTCTGGGGCTATACTAGAAAACTGTCCTTTTCAATTCATCTTTTCCAGATTTGTTGAATAAAGGCTCATTTACATTTATCACTTTGGATGTTCATCTTGGAGGAATCATCCAAAGTTATAAGTGTAGATTGCCTTTCATTTGTGTTGCATCCAAAGTGTACATTAAAAGTGAACGATGAAACAAATCGACCCTCTACCTATTTTTGATGAAAGAGATGTGCCCTGAATCAATAGACATATAATACTAGACATATAATTATAATAGACATATAATACCCCTTCTTATGTCTATGCCTGAATCGATGATTCATCCAAAGTGAAGGCTCATTGAAAAATGTAAATACGATGAGTTCATTTTCGCCGCTACTTCACTTTTTAGTTTTAGTACAGCCGCCAGTGCGATTGTTTGTTTGTGGCTATTATAAATAAATATTTAAATCAATTATATTATATTATAAACGTGTTATACAATGGCATTCAAGTGTCAAGATAAGCACATGGAATTGTTTATTGAAACATACCAGGAGAACGAGTGCTAGTGGAATTACAGAAACAGCGATTACAGCAAATCAAATTTATGGGAAAAAGCGTACTCCTCAATGCTCACTGGTTTTAATTTGTCAGATTTAAATTTTCATTTATCAGTCCACTTGAAATTAAGTCAATGCCATCGCGTATAAGACTTTTATTTTTCTGGAACGACACATCCTGCCGCCTGGTACCACAAGTTGTTGCAGCAAACATGAAATGACGAAATTCTTGGGAACAGTGAATAGTGACAGAGGTGAAACCACAAAACTGGATGAAAATATGTAAACAAGGATGATCACTTCGGATGATTTCACTCTGGATGATTCACTTTGGATGTACATCAAAAGTGACACAGTGTAAATCCCGCTTAACATACATGTGCTAACACCATTTTTTAGTCGAAATGTATTCTATAGTATGTATTTATATATTATACAGTTTTATTTTAATATTTATGGTAATAAAACGTTAATCACTATACTTTCAACTTGCTGTTTTTTTTTTACCGTATATTATTCTAATCATTTCCAACTTTACTCAAATCTAACTTACGAAACAAAAAACCCACGAGATTACGTTTACTCAAACATTCATTCGCTAATTTAGAAACAAAAGCCATCTAGGTAATCCAAGAATATTAAGCGCTGTATACTAATCCACTTGAGGCTGCAGACCCCAAAATAAAGTACACAAACAAAGGAGGAAGCTGACGTAGGCGGTGTACAATGACTTTGTTACTACAGGAAAACAAAAGCATTGCGTTTGAGTTAACTAAAGCTAGTCAAGGGTTGTTAGGTTTTCAATGTTTACAGGCCAAATTTACTCCAGATTTTCCAGAAATTTCACAAAATGAATGTACACAAATTCACAGGTTTCGCAATCTTTGCAACCATCGCAGACACTGGAAATGATAACACCATATACGAAATATAATTATAAGCGCGGATCGTCCCATCAAATGAGATACTACTCCAATAAGCGAGTACGGTATTATAACTTAACACTCATTACTACTTTTTACGCCGCTCGCTGGTCGAGCCCTGCGGTATTTATATTATTGGAGTAAAATCGTCGGTCTAACTCGCTTCTTTCTAGGGGTAGACATCTATAGAATCACCAGTATTCGCTCTATAAGCCCGAGCGCGCCGTAATACTTTACTCTGATAAACGGGAGCGCTTTTAAAAAATTCGATAATTCGGAAACTGTTACAGAAATCAACCTAAACTTTTTTAAAAACTTTTTCAATACCTACGCTACATTTCATTTGCTGCTTATACAGGCTGTTACAAATTCGCTTCTCACTACAGGGATCTCGGAAACGGTAAGAGATACGAACTAGCTTGAATGGGGGCAAAGTGGCGTAATCACGGGACCAACATTATGCCTCTAAAAAATCAAGGCTAACATGATTAGTTTTCGAAATATTTGAAAAAAAACCGAAATTTTGGATATGCGTTTTTGTTCCATTTCAGCCTTGTTTGAGGTGATATTGAAAAAAGAAGAACACTTTCTCGTGGCAACTTTTTGCCCTCTATCGAATGGCATAATCAATTTTTATATGTAATGTTTAGTCTTTCCGGGACCATCATCAACTTAATTTTTTTAAATACGGCCCTAGAAATTTTATTACATTTTTTGCAAGCCTTCATAGCCCCCAATACTGTACTGTCTCAGCCTGAATCAGATGCAGACGTTTTGTCCAGAAAAATTCATCTTCAATGTATTCCTTAAACATGTATGTAAATTTTTTATTTAGATTTCTGTATTTATTGAATTATCCTACACTTTAAGTGTCGTTAGTGAAATCCACCTTGTTATTTAAATTATATTTTAAACCATCACGCGTTATAAGAAAACGTTATTAGAGTTTTCATCTCGTGTCCATATTTATTTCTAAGTTTCTCGAGTGATCAAAATTCAAACAAATTCTGATCTAATTTTTTTGACCTTATGGTAATAGATTAAATAACCAGGTGAATTTCATAGAGTCTAACGAAACGATAATTCAATAAACGTAGAAATTTAAATAAAAAAATTAGATAAATTTTTAAGGAATATATTGAAGATGAAGACGTCTGAATCTGGTTCAGGTTGAGGCAGTACAGCATTGGGGGTCATGAATGCTTGCAAAATATGTAATAAAAGTTCCAGGGCCGTATTTAAAAAAATGAAGTTGATGATGGTCCTGGAAAGACGAAACGTTACATTTAAAAATTGATTGTGCCATTCGATAGAGGGCAAAAAGTTGCCACGAGAAAGTGTTCTTCTTTTTTCAAGGCTGAAATGGAACAAAAACGGATATCCAAAATTTCGTTTTTTTTCAAATATTTCGAAAACTAATCATGTTAGTTTTGATTTTTTAGGGGTATAATGTTGGTCCCCTGATTACGCAACTTTGCCCCCATTTAAGCTAGTTCGTATTTCTTACCGTTTCCGGAGAAGCGAATTTGTAACAGCCTGTATATACAAATTTTGAATATTTCACATAACTAACCTCATATTGAAGTTTGTCATACATAATTTTAGAAGTTTTATTTTTACGTAATTTTTTTGGTAATATATAGGTGTACTACCAAAAAAGGTTAATACACCGCTGTCTTTTGCCTTGAATGAAATTTTCTAACTTGGACCCATATATGAACGTAAACATTTCCAATGATAAAGCAAAAGGTCTATCCTGTTTCAGTTAGAAGGATATTCCATGATGAACATATTTTTTTACCCATGTTACACTAAACACTGAATGGTTTTTTTGCGGCTGCAGTAGCTAATAGAGTTTTTTTTATATTTCAGTAATGTATTTTCGACAAACCTGTTCAGTCTATTATTTTCTTGTCTAGAGAAATAAAGTAATAATCGGCGGACCATTCATCTCTAGTCACGTCGAGGAAATACAATAGGCCATGAGAGATTCACTCTGAAAACCTAAATCTGATGTTAAATTGAAACGCCTTGAGGTGGGCTATGGAATGGAAGACCCTTTTTTTGTTTGCGATAAATAAAAGAGTATATTTTCTAAAATGTGTTGCTTTTATAAACACATATGCAGCTTTTGGTAGCTAGAGATGCCATTTTCATGTCACAAAAAGAATAGTTGTTCAGAGGTCTTGCCTTTTTTATTTTTATTATAAGATGTATTTAAGAAAATGTGTTTCTTGAAAGTTTTAGTTTCTACCGTCTCATGAAAGCGACATTTCGTTAAAATTAAACTTAATATTACGTTGTCACAATAAACTCAGCTAAGCTAGGGATGTGCAATTCCATTAGCTTAAGTTCATTGACATTAGCTCCGGTAGCTCAGGGAGATTTATGACACTAGGGCGTAGTATTCGTAGGGCTGCTTTGAATGTTGACAAGTTATTTGGGCACCAGGATAATTTTTAAATATAAGATAAAAGAAAACTATATAAGAGTTAGTTGAATACACTATAATTAAATAAGCAAATTGAATTGAAATTACAATTGAATAATAAAGTTACTATTTAACAGTAATTAAAAAAATGATGTAATATGGACTTAAAAAATGAAAAAAAAAGGTAAAATGAAATTTTAAAATTGGCTAACTTTACATAAATTTTATGAGGTTCGGGGTCACTCTGACAATCTCGTTCCTTCTTTATGAGGTCAGTACTTTCACCCTTAACCTGTGCTGATGATTGGATCCAGGTGGACTTGCCGTGGCAAAGTGGGGAAGCTAGAGCTCTAGTCCAGATGACGGTCACGTACTGACTAGGTCTAATCCTCTTATCTATGGATTTGTAGATGATCAGCGTCCAGGGTTCTTTAGCAGGTTATGGATCTTGCAGTCAGGTTACAGCAGCCTCGTCTCAGAAGAGTACATACAAATAATTGTTTGTGTTAAGAGTGCCCCAAAATTTACAAATATATAGATGAACGTTGACGGCTAGTGTAGCCAAGATTAAAAATTATAAATAAATTCCTGAAGGGAATGTACCATAAAATATGGTTGTTGTCAAATACTCTGTGAATTATCACAAGGAAAATTATAAATAAATGAAAACAAAACCTGGAAGGTGTCAACCTTTAGTGACCCTACCCAGAATGAAGCAAATAAAATTACCCAAAAATTTGCATTCAAATGAACTGATTACAGTTCAGCCACTTGACAATTATTCTTAATAAAAAACTCTAATCATTAATATTTAAAGATACTATAGTTCAGAAGGAACAAAAATAAATTAAATAAAAAACCCCTCTATCATCTGACCCAAAATTCCAAAAACAACGGGTTCATAACCGGTTAAACATGGAAATATTACCACTCTAATTAGGTAAAAGAGAAAAATTATTTCATTAACATTTCAAAGACAGAGTGACAAGTTATAAAAACTCGTATTGATTTATTGTACAAATTTGTTGCCAAAGAACAATAATCAATGAATTTACAAATATTAGGAAACAGGTTCCAGTCTTCTAATCGGCGTGCATGTGAGTTATTAAAATAAAATATCTAGTCAGGTAGGCAAAGCAATACCACACTACCTCTAAACAAATGTAGATAATTACAAAGAAACAAATTAATTAATGTAGTGCAGAAAGTACGATATTAGCAATTTTCTATAGCTTACATACAATATATGATAACGCTAAGATAAGAGAAGATAAGATAAAGATAAGATAAATGAACTTAATTCCCAAAGGGCACAACACGTGGTGTAATCCGATTCAGACAAAATGGAGGCAAGAAAACTCAAATTTATTGGTTTTTAAAAAACAATGTTTTCTATAATCTCCTGATTAGAGCACAGCTTCACAAATTCATAAACTAATATTGAAACTATATTCTATTTTTCCGAATCGTATTACAAAAAAATCTCACGAACCACGCCTAAATAATTTACCTAAAATCCAGGTAAATCCTGATTATATATGAAATATAATTACTTAATAATAACCACAATTCGCTATGATCGTATTTCTGTACTAATAAGGATCTCAAACAATAATGAAAGTGAATAAATTATATATATCAAAAGGTAAAATAACTCACATCTGCATCTGCCTACTTTCGAAGACGGGAACTGTCTATCCTCATTCCTAAATCACACCGGCGTTCTCGCTTGAGGCCACCGTTTTTCTAGCCAATGAGCGTTCTCCAACGCAGAATATTTGAAAATGGAAAACTTAAGCCACCAACATTTAGGTTGGGTGTTTTACGGGGTGCATAATAGTCAACCTCATGAAACGACATTAAAATGTACGTTACAACGTACTCGCTAAATTTTCATTTTCCAGACAAGCAAATTTTAAGTGAATGATCTCATATTTGTCCTTCTATTGATTCCAGCAGCCAATTTCCTGAAAGTTGTGTAACAGGATAATCAACACTTCAACCTCAAATGGTTTGTTTCAATTGACGACCTCATTCGCCTCCCTTGTGGCACATAAATAATTGCTTTTATGATTAATTTCAGTTTGCTTTGCGCTACTCACATCTTCAACTGTTTCCTTGGGTGACATTGTTTGTTAACGCTGTTTGTTATAAAGTGTTCCATAGTTCCATCAAAATGAATGCTCACTTGTGCGACCCTATCTAGAGGGCGTTGCTTGCCTACGCACTACCCAGTAAACACACATACGTTTTTAAAACGTATTCTCAACGTTCCATTGGTTAATAATTCGTGTTCCGTTACAAATGCAACCGTTTATTTATGGTTGTAAAAATAATGGTCTATCGTAACGTTAGAATTACATATCTTTTTCACTAAAAATGTTAGCAGTTTTTTCCAACGTAAAATAAACGTTATTAAAATAATTAAAGAAACCCCTTTTTTTAACGTTTATTGCTTGAAAACTGTAGCAAGTACAGTGGTCGAAACAAGGAAGAAATTGACGTTTTTAACACGTGTCAATAATGATGTAGGTAAACGTTTGTCTGAATTAAAGAATTTTATTGGTGCGTAGATGATCACGTGATCATTTCGAGTTCTTTCTTGGAAAATTTTGTCAGTTGCATATTCGTCATTGGACAAAATGTAGTCGTGGTACCATATCATCGTGTTCACAGTTACCATATTTTCATCTATAAGGTAAGATAATTTCTGTATCTATTGAATTATATTTTGTCTTATTCAAGTTACAGTTTATTTACAAATGATATTTACCTACTTAAATCTCAAATATGAAAGTGACAACATTTATGCTGTGTGATTTTTACATAAACATGGCGCACCCTTTAAACGGGCTAAAATTATATTAACTAATTTAAAATAAGTTCTTCTCTTCCGTTTTCGTTTTTTTAATGTGATAAATAAATAATTTTTTTTCATTTTTGTCCCTGTAGTATATACTATTTGTGACAAAATTATATTTTTAACGTCAGATTTAAAAAAATCAACTGTTGAATTTAAAAATACTTAGGTATATCCATACTGTGCAATTTTTCGATAAACAATCCTGTAAAAATTTATATCGTAGAAGTCAGTTAAAAATCAGATAATTAATTAAAAACAAAAAGTTGTCCCACGTATGTTTTGTTTCAGAAGGCGCCAAACTCAACTTTTCGTCAAACAAAAAAAACGACATCTGAGTTGCCTGAAGCGTAAAGGAATGGCTCAAGCATTCATCAACTAGAATAAACAAAGGCAAACATAAATAAAAATACTTGCTAATAAGTCAGAGCGTATTGATTGATAAGTTGTATCAATCAGTTCAGAAACTTTATTTATTAAAAAAATACTGATTTTTATTGTTGTTCTATGTTCTATGTTTAAGTTTGTAATCTGTTAATCTCTGTTATATTGTAACGTTAAGATTGTAACATGTAAAAATCTAAAAAAAAAAAACGTTGAAAAAATATATTATTTAAACCTTCTTTACTACATTTAATTTACGTGAACCAAAAACCTTAACATAACGTTATTTTAAAACGTAGAAGTTAAAGCATGTTAATATTAAAATTTATCGTTTCATAGTTACGAATATTAAACGTTTATACTTTCGTTATCTTAAACGTGTAAAACCGCGACATTTTTAAGTTAATTGTACGTAAAAATGACACTTCTTTTTCAAATGGTGTAAAGAAATTATAAACGACTTTCTAACGTATGTGAGTTTACTGGGTACAGGTTATGTCATTTGGACAGCTGACTTATCTGGACGAATTGGCAATTCCAAAAATGAATGCGCCCTCTGCATGAAAATACTTGAACCTACTTAAAAAGTAATTTTTGGAGGCTTATTGCTGATAAAATGATAAATAACACGTGTTTGGGTTTGTTTAACGTAATAATTTAGTGGTGCTTGTGATTTTTTGGTATTACAAAGTTAATAACGACGTGGTTAGTATATTTGTACATCTTTATTTTACATTTTACAATGGCATTCAAAAGAAATCAGCACAACATAAACTGCCGCGTTTATTGGTGTCATTCCACAAAATGTATCAATAGAAGTGTGTTTAAGATAGAAGATAGGTAGCCCTAGTATACGAAACTGTTTCTCATTCATTTCTCCAAAGCATGTAACAATTTAATAACAGAGAACACGTTTATTTACACAACATAACCACTTTGTTGCAGTTTGTCTATACTTTTTTATTATTAGTCTTATAAAAACAGAACATATTTTAAGTTAAACATTATTTAACAAAAAAAGCACTAATATGGTATCACCATACAGTTTATCACACTTATTTTAGCCCAAAATGTAAGTAAACAAAAACTGAGCGCCTGTTTCAACCCAAAAAATTCATATAATTAGCAATGAAGCACTTATGGGACGTTTGACTACTTTTATCACTCTTTTTATCCTTTATTTCACCCTAACCAGCACATGAAGTCACTATATTTATGACAGTTGAATGCTAAATTGCTAGATAATGTGATATGAAATGCAAAATTTTTACTCGTCTTCCTCCATATTTGTTTACAATTTGCAGCGCCCTCATCGGTAATTTGAATCGCCAATAGATAAATTCAACCGTCGCGCCGCTGATTTTGCACATATCGCCACCTATTATCATTATTAGAAGCTACAAGTTAGCTGTATTGTGGTGCGATTGCGCACTGCTCTTACCAATGAATATGATAAGTCAGAAAGTAGCTTGTAGTTATTAATAATACCACAACAATACATCAGAATAGCAATAAAATAAAATACATTTTGATCAATGCTTTCAATCAATGATCAATGATCAGCCCTTTCAAGCACAAAAACGCCCAGTACAAGAAACAAAGTTTACATTTATTTATACTTAATTTAAAGATTTTATTAAACACCTCAATACAGGGCGCCCTATTTCTTGACCCGTTGCATGGGTAACTTTTTTATTAGTAGAGATACAAAAACGCTTAAATGAGCAAATTAGTGCAGTTTCGTATTAGTAATTCTACGGTAAGGCGAAAAATTATATACGGGGGAAGGTTGAAAAGTTATTGACAAAAAACGAAAAATCCAACTTTTCTATTATCCCTCGTAGCTCGTTCATTTGAAGAGTTAGAGAAAAATGCTTCATATGTTTTTTGCAGTATTTTTCATGTAAAATGACATGCACTTGCTACTTTTTATATATCTCTTAAAATGGTTGAGAATCACAGTAAAATATATTTTTTTTAAATGTAATGGATAGGTGGCTGTGACATTAACCGAAAGTCCCCTTTTTTCTCTTTCAGATGATATAACATAGTCCATATTTTATCCTTACAAAAGTAATAATAATCGTTGTTTTTAAAGAAAGTTTATTGTCACATCAAGAATGCTATGGATTATGGAACAAAAGAATGTTTTGAGAACAGAAATTATTAATTAATTAATTATATTGAAGTAAATGTTCGAAATGACCACCATCCTGTTGGATACATAGTAAGCAACGTTTCTGGATACTTCTTAAAACATTATTTATTGTATGTCCATGTATGCTTCTAATTGCATCTTGAATCCTGACTTTTAGATCCTCTATATCTAGAGGAGCTGTCACATAAACTTTATCTTTCAATAACCCCCAAAAAAAGAAATCTAAGGGGGTCAAATCAGGTGTTCGCGCTGGCCAGTCGATATCCATTCTATTTCCTATAACATTATCAAACTGTTCATGTAAATATTGTTTTACCTCGCGGGAATTATGCGCAGGTGCTCCATCGTGTTGGAAGTATTTAAGATTTCTAAAAATATGAAGTGGTAATTCATTTAAATATTCCTCTGTTAGAGTATTCCTTAGAAAATGAAGGTAATTATTCGCATTCAAATTATCTTCGTAAAAATATGGGCCAATAATTTTGCCACAAAAAATTCCACACCATACATTTATCCCAAATTGACGTTGATTTCTTCTTTCAGAAACAAGATGTGGATTTTCTCGGCACCACATTATGTTATTATGGCGGTTTAAAATACCATTGTTGGTAAATCTACTTTCATCACTGAATAAAATCTTTTTCCAGAAGTCTAGATCCTCTTCGCATTTTGAAATGTACCATCGACAAAATGTCATCCTTCCTTGATTATCAGCTGGATATAAAGTATTGCATATGGAATAATGATAAGGCTTTAAATTGTTACCTTTTAAAATAGCTCTTACAGTTTCCTTGGAAGTGTTGCAGTGATGTGCAATTTCTGCAGTTGAAGAATCAGGTTTAAAATTTACATAAGCCAAAACATTTATTTCAGTGTCTTCATTGAAGTTTCTTTCATCCTTAGGCTTTGAAAAAGAACCGTATAATCGTATATTATTTTCCAGTTGTCTAAATATTCTATGATGGGGTTGTCTTCGTTCCATGTAAGTTTCAAAATAAAGATTCGCTGCAGCTTGTGCATCTCGATTTTGGTTATAATAACAAAATAGCATATCATTTTTCTCTTCGTTGGTGTACATATTTGCAACACTATTATTTTGTATGCAGTATTAATAATAAACAATAAACTACTTAACAAAAACTAAAAATGTCACTTATGATCTGTCAATAATTAAATGCCAACTAGACGTTTTTAAAAATATCAGGAATCTTATTTTTTGTTTTATTTCCATAGCATTCTTGATGTGACAATAAACTTTCTTTAAAAACAACGATTATTATTACTTTTGTAAGGATAAAATATGGACTATGTTATATCATCTGAAAGAGAAAAAAGGGGACTTTCGGTTAATGTCACAGCCACCTATCCATTACATTTAAAAAATATATATTTTACTGTGATTCTCAACCATTTTAAGAGATATATAAGAAGTAGCAAGTGCATGTCATTTTACATGAAAAATACTGCAAAAAACATGTGAAGCATTTTTCTCTAACTCTTCAAATGAACGAGCTACGAGGGATAATAGAAAAGTTGGATTTTTCGTTTTTTGTCAATAACTTTTCAACCTTCCCCCGTATATAATTTTTCGCCTTACCGTAGAATTACTAATACGAAACTGCACTAATTTGCTCATTTAAGCGTTTTTGTATCTCTACTAATAAAAAAGTTACCCATGCAACGGGTCAAGAAATAGGGCGCCCTGTATAGAATTTCAAAAATTACACAGTATCTGATCATTAGTAGTACAGGGTGAGTCAACGATAGAGTAAAGTTCATTATCTCATTTGTTTCGATAATTACGAAAGAACGTTAAATACAAAAGTTTTATAGAATACTAAGGTGCACAGTTTAAAATTATTTTTGAGTATACGGGGTGGTTCAGAAAAGCGTGGCGAATATAACATAAGTTTTTTTAAATGGAACACCCTATTTTCTAATTTATTTTTAGATTTTACATGAAATTCTATAACTTTTTTGTTAATAATGTCATATACCTAAACCCAGTAGTTTTTCTAATATTTTAATTTTTTTAGAAAAATATTAGTTTTTACTCTGACAGTACCGCCATTGTTTCTGAAGGTGGAATACTCAAATTTAGTACAAACGTTCTATAAGGATGACAACAAAGGTATATGTAAATAAATTGGAGTTAAATGCTACAAGGCCTTCAAAATAAATTTATACATTTCGACTAATTTAACTTAAAAAATTTCAATTTTTTTAAATGGTACACCCTGTATATTATTATTTTTTCTGATAGATTTTACAAAACCCTTCAACTTTTATTGAGTATGTCATATACCTAGTTTTTATAATTTGCGAGTTATTTTGATTTTATTCTTTTTTACACTTACCTACGCTATTGTGGAAACATAAACTAATATAAATAATAATAATTTCCCTACTAAGTAACTTATTTTTAATTATTATGGAGTAATCAATGATCAAAAATATGCCCGTCTACTTAGATACACATGTTTAGTCTTGTTACTATATTTTCTTGCGCGTTCCATAGCATAAAGGGTGTTTATTGTCCTCCAGGTATCTCGTATCCTATTTTCCATATCATCTGGTGTTGTAGGGGAATTCACATAAACACGATCTTTAAAGTAGCCTAACAAAAAGAAATCTAAAGGTGTTAAATCACATGATCGAGGGAGCCACCCAATGAATCCATTAGTGTAATAAAAACAAGTGTAAAAATGAATAAAATCAAAATAACTCCCAAATTATAAAAACTAGGTATATGACATACTCAATAAAAGTTGACGTGTTTTGTATAATCTATCAGAAAAAATAATAATATATAGGGTGTACCATTTAAAAAAATTGATATTTTTTAAGATAAAATAGTCGAAATGTATAAATTTATTTTGAAGGCCCTGTAGTATTTAACTCAAATTTATTTACATATACCTTTGTTGTCATCCTTATAGAACGTTTGTACTAAATTTGAGTATTCCACCTTCAGAAACAATGGCGGTACTGTCAGTTTCTTATAAGAGTAAAAACTAATATTTTTCTAAAAAAATTAAAATATTAGAAAAACTACTGGGTTTAGGTATATGACATTATTAACAAAAAAGTTATAGAATTTCATGTAAAATCTAAAAATAAATTAGAAAATAGGGTGTTCCATTTAAAAAAACTTATGTTATATTCGCCACGCTTTTTTGAACCACCCTGTATACTCAAAAATAATTTTAAACTGTGCACCTTAATATTCTATAAAACTTTTGTATTTAACGTTTTTTCGTAATTCTCGAAACAAATGAGATAATGAACTTTACTCTATCGTTGACTCACCCTGTACAAGGATTTGTAATTAAAGATTTTTTAGTTTCTAATTGCTCTAATAGCTCTGTAACTATAAATTAAAATTCTTTGAGAATGTATCGAGTCAAGTCATCACTAATAATACTTTGAATTAACACACGTAGACTCCCAACTAATCAGGCCAACTCTTGTAATATTAAATTTATTTAACCGGCACCTTCGCCACAAATTAAAAATAATTATACTACAACAATACATCAGAATAGCAATAAAATGAAACACTTTTTGATCAAGAAACAAAGTTTACACATATTTATACTTAATTTAAAGATTTTATTAAACACCTCAATATAGAATTTCAAAAATTAGAAAACAGATCCAATTAATAATGATCAAAATCCAAAAAATTGTATTTACCAAATCCCTTAAGAACGTGTAAATATTATATTGGTGAGACATCTAGGCCATTACAAATAAGGGTACTTGAACACAAAGGTTGTGTTAGAAATTACCAAATTGATAAGTCTACATTAGTAAAACATGTATTGGACAGCCAATCATTAGGTTGATTGGACACAAGATAAATTACACAAAAAGAAGAACAATGAATTAATAGAAAGTTATATCATTATAATGTCAACTTATTCTTGGAAACAATATCCTTGGATCAAATGTGGCTTACTTTTCTTTAGAAGGATGTTACCGGTAGAAAATTAATAATAATATGGTGATCAAATAAAAATTTTGAATTCAAAATGTCAGGCAGACAATATTTTATCATATCAATTTATAATTTGAGAAGTTAATTCTTCAAACTACACGTACATTGCATTCTTAGACAATAAAAAAGATGAAAAACAAAATAAAATCAGGCCACACAATAAAATTAAAATATGAAATTGATATTGGCTGTTAGGTAACTTTGAAAAAGTCCGAAAACTCGGATGAAACATAGAATATTTGTCCATGTAACTTGCTGAAAATACTATTTTTTTTTTGTTTTTTATTGAAGAAAAAATGTTAAATTACTTATATAAACCTCTCCTTTTTGGGACGCCCTGTATAAATGTCAATAATATAAAAACCTGTCCCACTTCAAATAAAAATTGACCTCTCCGAGGATTTTCTACGAGAGCCAATCCTTTGACAGATAATCGTGGATGAAACTTTTCGTTGACTCATCCTGTATATAAAAACCTACATTTCAGGAGAAAATCAATAAAAAGTTACTCCTCTTTATAAACAGCCTTGTCTTCAGGTACAGACATATTTTAAACAAAAGAATACTTTGTAATGACTTTTGTATTTTTCTCGAGAACCTAGAATCTAGAATACTAAGAAAAATCCTTTTTCCGAGTAACTACTAAAATTCCTAAAGGTACATCTTTGTCAGCCGAAATGAGCACAAAAGTATAACCTCTTTTATGGAATAAAGTAAGATAAGTAATGTTTTTAGTTATTTGAAATGTTTAAAACATAATTTCATAATATATTAATATTTCATGATGATATATTTCGGTATCTAAAAGTGGTCGCATTGTTTGTAAAAACAAGCTTTTCCAAATATTTAAATCAGTTCGAGTTCGAATCACTTTATTCGTGTATAAATAATACAACTCTCCTCTGAACATATTTAAATCTAATTAAATCTATATCGACCTCCCACATATTTCATGTAATTGCTGTGTGGGATTAAATTTATTCAATTTACGGCAACGATTGAATATAAAGCCGAAAATATCATATGGAATTGGATTTTAATGCAGTTGAATTAAAACAAATGGAATCTAAAAACCACACTCTGATCCATACCGTAAATACTATAATAATTGGGACATACCTGTCCAATAGTGGTATTAGGAATGTGGTTAGTGGCCTCCGGGAAAATAGAGGCCGTAGGTGTCACTAAGGTGACGTCACTTATTTCAGATAAATGCATAAATAGAGTATTTTCCTTCAATCGAAATGAAAGTGGAAACCTGTATTTTTATAAAATATATATTTTTTTTATATTTATTAGGATAAAAATAATTAAGATTGAATCGGTAGAAAATTTTTAATTCAATTTTGAAATTTTATTCTATATTTGTGAGGTCACTAAGCGAAAACTAGGGAATATGTATCTATAAAGAGGCCACACTGATAATATGTGGCTAGTTTCAGTTTGTAGCGAGAACAAACGACAGTCGACATTTCGATAATTGACATTTGAAATTTTCCTGTTTGTGTTTGGCTTGACAACTTGACGTGTTGTATTGTTGTTTTCTTGTGAAGTAAACTTTTATTAAACATGGAGCAAGGTTTTGTAGAGGCTAAGTCTGACAATTTACCGGTTATAGATCCTTTTATAATAAAGATCCTATAGATCCTTTCAGAAATAAAAGGGATGCAAAATGTAGGGTTAGTATTTAACTTAACAGTATTACTGCAAAGTCGATTAAATATATTCAAAAATTACCTTTACAAATTACGATGTTTTTCTATTACTAATAAATACACTTGTAATCAGTCACAGGCAGAGACAACAATTCACAGGTAAAAATATAAACTAAAAACGATGTCTCATGTTTACCATGATGTTTACCCTAACCAAACATTTCAAATATAAACAAAAGTAAAGTTTTCACGTAGTGACACCAACCACACAAATGAAAATATCCTAGAAATCACTAAAAAATGGCGCAAATTTTGAATTTTCGCTTAGTGACGTCACATAGATATCGCGCACAATAAAAATATAATTTATGGACTTAAATGAACCCAATATTAAAATTCTAGAAATACGTATCTCTTCTTTTTCCAATTACTTTCCATTGCCGATGTAAAAAAAAAAAATAGGAAAACACCCCATTATACAAGTACACAAATATTCACAGAAGCCAAATAAGATCAACAGATAGTTCACTAAAAACCTATTGCGGTGAAACGGTTGTCATTGTGACGTCACTGACCCTCGATTACGGCCTCTATTTTCTCGGAGGTACGGTGAACATTTAATTGATAGCCACATTTTGTTGGACATCCCTCTGGTCCTAGAACGAAATCAGTACTAAAATACTATGAAGTGGCGCCTGTAGGGTGTTTTATAGCCCAGTTAATAGTCTCTGTATGAAGCTGTGAATGATAAGATAACTGTTTGTGGAGTAAAATGCAAATTTCTCCTCGAATTTCAAACTCACCAAGCAGTGGAAGCATTAGGTGCTTCACATTAATTCACAACTCCTTAATTTCCATATATTTAGACTAATCTGTTATCCTCTAGCAGGGGGGCGCTCAATCATATTCACCTCGGAGTTTATTCATTAGATACAGGGTGGACAATCAAGCGTTTTCTTCCATTTCCGGCGTAATTTTTGATTTGGAACGTTGCTGAGGCATTTAATAAGCCAGGAAACTGAGTCGATATTTTTATGTACTGTGTTTTTTATGAAGAAAAACGTGTGTTGATAAATTCTTGTATAAACAATTAAGGGTCTGTTTACTGTAGACTTGACAGGCATGAATTCGGGGTCGGGTTGAGAGGTTGGGTAGCCGATGGGTGAAGACTTACATATTCCCACTAACGAATTATTTAGATTTCGGAGGTGCACGTAAAGCCGAAGTAAAAATACTGGATACTGGATTTGTCTTATAATAGCATCAATATTTATTTTTAATGTTATAAATTATATATCGCCTGAAAGATCAAAAGATAAACTAGATCCCTATAGTAGCAAATTTTTCTTTAATACATGTATTTCAGAGAAAATAATTTTTAAAAATACGCTACTTTAGTACAAGATTGTTTGCCTGGAATTTTAAAAATAAATAAAAAAAATTACCAAAAATTACTACTATAGGGATTTAGATTAATGTCTTATCTTTCAATACTTTTTTACTAAAAGTCGCTATCTTTTATAGTTTTTTAATAATTAGACACGAGACGAACGCCGATTTTGGGCTTATTTCGAACTAGTGAATGGACTCTTAAGAAATAGTGACAGTGTCCAAATATCTTCAAATTGGTGGAATTTAGGTATAGCGAATGTTAATACCAATCAGAAGATAATCCAGAATGGGAATTCCATTTACAATAAGTGAGCTATTGGGTTTTGAATTTGTCACAATTGGTCGACCCATTTTTGACACCCTGTGAATTTACACTAGCTTTCATATTTTCTACATATTCTGATACGTTTCAGTGTTACTCCCTTAAAATTTAAAGTGTTTAGGTTACAAGCTGAAAGAGGTAGAAATGGATAAATGTAAGTGTTTGAAAATTTTTTGAAAAATCTCGAAATCGATTAAGAATAGGCTATGCTTATGAGATTTATCTTACAATTTAAAGTGGAATAAAAAAAAACGAAATAAAAAAGCATATTCAATTTGAAATAAGCTACTCAGAATTATTGGAATCATATATCTCAGATAAACTCTTCAGAGTCAAACAAGATGAAGCATACACTGAACTAAAATAAATCAGAGCAGGAGTACCACAAGGAAGCGTCCTAGGCCCTATCTTATACCTGATCTACACCAGTGACATACCACAGTTAGAGCAAAACGCAATAGCCACGTTTTCAGATAATACTGCCATTCTTGTGACAGGAAAGAGCTATGAAGAAGCTGCAAACAAACTGCAAACATCAGTTAACCAAATCAATAACTGGACAAGAAGATGGCGTACCAAGCTGAATGAAACCAAATGAGTGCGGATTAATTTAACAAATAAAAGAGAACAACAAATACCTATTAACATGAACAATGCCCAGATTCCATATGCAAACTCAGCAAAATATCTAGGCATCACATTAGACGCGAGACTTCGCTGGAAAGTCCATGTTAAAAAGAAAAGAGAAGAGCTAGACATCAGATATAAGAAAATGTACTGGCTACTTGGTAGACACTCCTGCTTATCAACTTACAACAAAATACTGTTGTATAAACAAATTCTCAAGCCAGTATGGATCTATGGAATACAGCTCTGGGGCTGTGCCAGTAAGAGTAATATATTAATCATTCAAAGATTTCAGAACAAAGTACTGCAAACATTGTCAAAGCGCCTTGGTACATCAGAAACAGTGACCTTCATCGAGATCTTCAGATGGACACTGTAGAGCAGACAATTACTAAATTTGCAAGGAATCACGAACAACGACTCTATCAACATGTGAACATCGAGGCCATCCAGCTCTTCGACAACACTAACATAGTAAGAAGGCTCAAGAGGGTTAAGCCCTTTGAGTTAGTGAAGTGATTATATCAGTATAAAAGCAGAGTATTGTGCGGTTAGTGTTACACGTTAGTGTTATTAAGTTACCAGACTCTAAGGTACACTAGTGAGTAAGACTTTAGCTCTAAGATTTTCAACTTTAGTTAAATTAGGATAGAACCAAATTACTCATTGATCTCCCTTTGATCAGATTGTAATAGCAGCAAAATACCCTTCAAGGGGTGTTTTCTATATATATATAAAAAAAATTGAAATAAGCTAGTTGAAATCCACTTCCTGAGGAACCGGGAGTAGCACCTCACGCGAATATTTTTAATCGATAGAAAATTGCGGGAAACCCCCGTAGATCTACAAATTTTTAGAACACAGTACTTCTAGTAATCTAGAAACCGATAATTGAATGTCTACGTGGTAAAAGGTACCATTTAGTGTCTACATAAACAAACCAAAATTATGTCGGAAATAACCATTTGCTGTAATTCCATAATTTTCAGTTAGAGCATATTCTCATTGGAATTTTGAGTAATTGGATACCCAAAATGTAATGAAAATATGTTTGATGATTTACCCGTGAGGACTAATTCGTGGTTTGGAGTTCCATCATAAAATAACGTTAAAGTGCTTCTTTTCAGGCTTCCAAAGTGGCTTGGTCCAACGAAGTCCACCCACAAAGACTCAGAGGGACGGGCATAACCCACGCATATTGTCGACTCCGGCTAGTCTTAACGAGTACAAATTCGAAGGGAATAATAGACACGTCAACGAAAGGCCTGTTAAAGCGGATTAAACAACTTCACGGCCATAAGCGCCGGCAGAGGGGCAAGAAAGAGAGAGAGAGAGAGAGCTGAAGAACGTTATAACTATTGAATTAGTAATTTCCTTCTTCCTCTTGATTATCTTATAGATTTAGGGTGCAGTGGCGGCTCGCCAGGTGATGCAAGTGACGCGCCGTTTCACCTAAAATTTCCATGTTTGGTTGTATCATTTAAAATTATTTTTAACTTCATATACATATTGTAATTTAGATATATTTACATTTATATAGATAATAGATATATTTATATAGTTAATAAACAGAATAATTATTATAAAACGTTGCGCGTAGAACGCCTTCTAAAAATGCATCGCTTTCGTTAAGAGCGAATATTAAACCCCCTATCGTTCCCTTCCTATAATAAGCAAGTGACGCAGATCGCTATCAGGTGGTATTTCTGCGACAGTCGGAACGGCGGTTGCCATGGCAACAATGCGGCCGATACGTGACTAAACTGTCCTGTGGGCGAATGAGTGTCGCGGATTTCGATAGCG
This sequence comes from Pogonocherus hispidulus, assembly GCA_963924545.1. Taxonomy (NCBI): domain Eukaryota; kingdom Metazoa; phylum Arthropoda; class Insecta; order Coleoptera; family Cerambycidae; genus Pogonocherus; species Pogonocherus hispidulus. The sequence goes on from OZ004698.1 coordinate 1,809,960, forward strand.
CATCACATCACTCCTACCGTCCTGGCCAATTTGCCTCTATACGTGACGCCGCGCCGGTTAAAAAACAATTCTTATAATAATAAATAATCATTGCTTTCTATCAATCGTAGAAATGTTTAGATTAGAAACACCATTTTCTAGATGGAAAAATGGGGACAAAAAAGATTTTTTAAATTGCGAGAGACCTGTGTCATCTATCGATTTCGAAAAAGGGTAAAGTCAAAAGACAAAGTGTTCGTTCGGAAGTTTCGAAATAAATGGTATTCGGAGTATAAGTGGTTGTGTGGAAGTATTTATTTAAAAAAACTTTTTTGTATGTCGTCTTTAATTGTGGGTGTAAAAAAATTAGGCGTGTGGAATAAGGAGGGATTTAACAATTTTGGGAATGTTACGCGAGGCTGTCGTAAGCACGATGCTTCTTTAGAACATATACGGTGTGCATTAATTTTCACAGAATTAAGAAAAAACTTCAATACAATCGAAGACTCTTTGAGGGAAAATTCCAGACTATATATTAATAGTATATTATGTATCAAGTTTTATAAATGCCATTTTAGTCACGATTTTTATTAATCACGAGCGAAGCGTAGCGGAGCGAGTGTTTAATAAAATGAGTGCATAAAATAGCGTTATGAAACGAGTTGCATACTATACTTTTTCTACGATAGCAAATATCTAAATAAAAATTTTTGAAATACTTTCCACAAAATTACTTCTCTTGTCACACCGCGTCAAATTAGTTTGACAGATTGATTAAAAATGACACAGACAACTATCTTGATTTTTTCAATAATTTCAATCCGTGACTAAAGCGCACGAAGCCACGGCTTGTATGCACGAAGCCACGGCTTGTCAAAGTGTATTTAAAAGATCACTTAGCGTCATGGAAACATATACGAAAAATAGCATTTTAAAGATGGGGAGTAGAAAAACAATTTAACGATGACGTCCTTTTAAATAGACGGTTTATGCGATTACCTATTCGCGCAACGATTTATTTAAGCAGACAAGAGTTGGCATTTCGAGGTCACATTGAATCGGAGTGTTCGGACAATCGTGGCAATTTTAAAGGACTTTTGTACGGTGAATTCGCAGCTTAGTATTTGTCTGCTTCAACTATCATAAAGTTCACAAACAACAGGCAACTGAAATGACCTTGAATTTGCTTGAAATTTTCGCCTGCGGCCCTGTTTTCATTTCAGGACTTGCGGCCCGCACCTCAATCCGCAGTCCGCGTCACCTATTTACTGACCCACGAGCTGCCACTGTTAGGGTGACGGATATATAGACCTTTGTCTTTGATCCATGTATCCTATGTCTTACAACTTTTACAAAGGTTTTGTTTTTCTATTTCCTTATTTTTTTATTCCTTTTTCAGTCTCATACTTCTTATTTCGGTCATCATTCTTGTCATTATAACCTGTTCTGTTATTTATTTTTTTTAAACGTATAAAAATACTCGTACAAACTAATTTGAGTCCAGTTCTCTCTATATCCTGTCTGGTTTCTCGCTATTTTTCAGGAATTTCACCAAACTTTGTCAACGATATCTACACATTAACTACAACTACTAGAAAGAAGAATAGTTAGTGGCAAATTATAGTAAGGGAATCAAAAAATGGTTCCGTTTAGAGAAATCAGTATGAAACGGTTGACTTTTATATGTTGTCTGTTTTTTATTTTATAATTAGAGGATTCATGTGTTATTTGCCCCTTCCTATAAAGATATGAGACGCCGTCTATGTACTCAACTGCCACTTGCTTAATGCGAGACTCTAATGAACGTAGGCGGTTTGGCTTACTTGCGGGTGGATGTTTTGTTTAACATGCCACTGGTTGTATAATTACTCTAATTTTCCTACAGTATTACAAAGTTAGAATCGAACAAAATAAACTCTCTTTTACGAATTGTCAAACACATAATTACAAGCGTTTGTAACTATGTAAAAATTATCCAAGGGTATTCTACATTTAGTTCTATATTACAAGCTGACAACGACATAATTTACAAACCTTCACCTCAACCCTTGCATTGCCCAAACATTTCGTACAGTTGCAAGTATGTACATTCTAATACTCTAAGTTAATACACACAGTTACACATTATTACACACTGAATATCTCTTAGACGTATGCAGTAATGAGAGTGCCGTAAAATTAAAGCCATAATGTCCTCAATCAAGCAGTGTAGAACAGCTAGCAACTATAATAGTGGGGAATCGTTAGCAGTAGTGCTAGAAGTTCAGGATTTAATTTAATTGAAACATCAAATTTAACATCGCTGCTTGAGTAAATGCAAGGTGGGTATTTTTATTATACCAGGAATGGTAAATCATTAAAATCATTTGCAAATCTCAAGAGCTTGAATCTAGTACTCAAAATGACATAATTGCATTTCTAAAATGGTGTGTTTGACTGTCGCGTACGAATCGTCTTCATTTTTTGTCATATACTGCAGTTTCATAGGCTTCCATTTTTAATACCCACCTCAAGTATGTTGTAAACAAATGAAAGTCAATAATAATCGTTGGTCAATAATAGTTTATCGTTCTTCAACCTGGAAAGGTTGACTAACGAGGCTACATTGAAATTTATCTCTTAGAAATACTTCATGATGATTTCAGAACTCAAAGTATGTAAAGTATAAAGACCCCAGTATCAAAATCATTAACTCCTGAATCCTTTAGAACTACATTTTTACCTCCTATAATCTCTGTAACTGATATGCTTGATACAAAAATACCAACTGTAGTGCCACAATTTTATTACTGATCCCGATGATCTGAATCCACATAATCATGATCTGTACCCTGAAATAAAAATTTAATTCGGTCGTTTTTTGGAACTATTAACGACATTCTGAAGGTAGTGACTGAAAACGAAGCAGTTTCAACTGAAGACTTCAATCAGTGATCTTCAATCTGAAGAGAATCAGTATATAATTTCGTCTTTCGTTAATTTAGAATCATCTATAAGTGCTGAAAATTTAGCTTTAATATTAAGTAAAATAATATATGTTTTAGTATTTCAAATCAAAAGTTCGAACCGAGCATCAAAATCTAACTACATTGATTTTCTTTTAATTTTCTTTGAGCTATCAAGACAAAATATGATTAAAACTCACAATATATGATCAAACAATGTTAATTTATCAGCATCTACAGGTATCTATTTGCCTAGACATGATGAGTTATGATCAGCTGTCGCCAACCTAGCCTTGGAAGTTTTATTTTCTGGTCAAGAGGACACCATATAAACGCCTCCATTATCACGTGTCCTTTTTTTGAGCTCAGTAGGGCAGATTCTGTATCAGCTCCCAATTAATTGATGCATAAAGGTAACTAACTCTATGATTTAGTTAACTGCTCGGAATACCGCAATTTGGGGATCCAATCGCGTCAGGCATATAAATCTAGTGGTTTTCCTGCCGTTACAAAGCCATCTGAGACTGCGGTGCAACACTGAAGAGGCCTTATTAAAGGAATTTTAAATTCAGTTCCCCTTTCGTTGAGAATGTGCTAGGATAATTATTGAATTCACTGGCAATGGAAGTTGCACGTCCTCTGAATGTAAAAATTCAGCGACATCCTAATAACATAATAACATGAATTTTAAATAAAGTAACTGTGCTGCAGGTCAAAACTGTAATCTACTATGTCAGGCTCATAAATTTCTTGATTTTAAAGATGGTGAAATGGTATATTGGAGTGTTTTATCATCTTTCATCATAGTAAAACGTATATATCATACATTCTTGAGTTCAGTGACTGAATATACAGGGTGTCCATCTATAAAGTATCACATTTTAACCGTTTTACAATAACAGGTTTCAATTACAAGAATTGCAGGTCTCTACTCTATGCAGATGACCTTAAGTTGTACCTCTTTGTGTCCAATATTGGTGATTGGATAGACAAAGATTGGATAGACAAGATAGATGGTCAAATATTGCATAGACAATATTCACAAATTGTGTACCATTCCTCGAGAAAATTTACTCCAACGATTTCAACTCAATGATCTGGCCACTCGTCGTAAGTGTAATTCGATGGTAACTCTTCACAAGATTGTAACCAATAAAATTGAGTGTTCGGATTTGTTATACTCATTATGTCTCCGTGGTCCCCACCTTACAACTCGGTCTTCATCATAGTTTTATCTTCTTACATCCAAGACCAACCTATTAAAGTTTTCTCCGCTACAGAATAAACTGTTATCATTGCAAGATACATTATTTATAACTGTTACTATTGCAAGATGCATTATTTATAAAAACAGGAAAGGAAATCTAAGCAATTCAGTGAAAACCGGATGCTGATAGCTCTTTTCGTTCTCTAGTTATAAACTATTATTATTAACTATTTAGCTATTAACAGCTCCTACATTTCTATGTTTTTCTGAAACAAATACAAATACAAAGATATGTTTGAATTCTAATTATGACTAGTTTTTCCAATTGTGTAACGACCGAAATGTAACAAATATTTATTTCTTTACAGTACCGCAATATTCTCTAAATTTTGTCTACAGGTTTCATCAGTTTGAGGTAAATTTTATTACTGAGATTGGGATATAAATAATATATAGCATTATCTGGGTTCTGTCAATAGAAATACAGTCTGTCCATAAAGTAACCCCCCCTGCTAACTTTTGAACGAATCGAGTTAGAGTTTTAACAAAATACAGGGTGAATCACGTACAATGAAGTTGGTTCTGACGATAAATTCGATTCTTCAAATTCAAAGATGGCGCCACGGGCGCTGTCAACTCAATGTTCTTAAATGGCAAAGTGTGCCATGTTGCACCTCATTTAAAAGAGAATTTAATTATCTACTTTTTCGTTTTTGAGAAATGACAATCGAGTTAGCCGTTCTCAAGTTACAAGCGTTTCTGTTTCTAATCTGATCATGAATAAAATGTTACTTAATATTTTAATACAACAAATTTTGTACAAATATTTATTAAAACAAAAAATAAAATAATTAAATAAGTTGTTCAAAATGTTGTCCATTGACTTCTTGGCACATAAAAAGTCTACTTTGAAATTCTTGCCTGATATTTCCTAAAATATCTGCAGGGATATTTCTACACAATATATGTGTTAGACGTTGCTGTAGTTCGTCGATATTTACTGGAGGAGTTCTGTAGAGTTTTGAGTTCAAACATCCCCATAAGAAAAAATCAAGAGGAGTTAAGTCCGGGGTAAAAGGCGATCATTCTGTCGGGCTTCTTATAATCCATCTGCCCGGGAAATGGTTATTTAAAAAATCGGTAACAGGTCCATAGAAATGAGACCTGGCCCCATGTTGTTGAAATACAATACCTTGAATGTTATTGCCTGCTATTTTTTATATCTTTCCAAAAATTTCCTTCCGCAGCATTCTTAAGTACCACTCTCCTCTTAAATTTTCTCTTAAATCTATCAAATCTATCAAATCGAATAACTCAAAAAAAATTAGAAAAAGACCTGTAGAAACTTTCAAACACTCTTAAATTGAACGCTAAACTACTTTCTCGAACCTTATTGACGTTTCAGTAACAGTGGCAACCAAAGGCAAGGAGACTTAAAAATAAAATAAAAATTAAATAAAAGCAAAATTTTTAAATATCGTTATTACAAGCGCTTGTAACTAGAGAACGGATAACTCGATTGTCATTTTTCATAAAAGAAAATGTAGAGAATTGAATTATCTTTTAAATGAGGTGCAACAAGGCACACTTTGCCATTAAAAAAAATGAGTTGACAGCGCCCGTGGCGCCATCTTTGAATTTGAAGAATTGAGTTTATCGTCAGAATCAACTTCATTTTACATGATTCACTCTGTATTTTGTTAAAATTCTCTATCTCGATTCGTTCAAAAGTTAGCAGGGGGGGAGGGGGTTACTTTATGGACAGGCTGTATAGTAAATGCCATAAACTAGACGTTCAAGCGGTTTAGGTTTGTCTTCCTCAACTTCATAAATGTTTAAAAGAGTATATAGATAATGGAACTGAAAGGTGGGTTCAATATATCAAATTATAATTTTCTTATATACCAAAATATATAAACAAAAGACAACTGTCGCCACATGAGTTTCAGTCGCTTCTAAAACCAAGCAGCAGACAGCTGTTTCGATATATAAGATTACTCAATGCCATGCGAAGCCCTTAAGAAAACTCATTGGGCCTGAAGATGGCGTACACACTACAAGTTTATAAGTGTGGGATATAAGTAATGCCATCTAGGATGCAGAGCTTTTATAGCTTTATTCCCTAAATGTAACTTGGTGATCCATTAAATCTGTAACGTTTATATCACCCAGTGTCTATTCACCTAGAGGGGCGTCTCTAAGTTATTTCTTCAATATAAAATTTTCTTCAATATAATCAACTGTGAATTACATTAGCACTACTTTAATTCCGCGTATTTAGAGTGAACGTTTGCTTTATTTGCCAGTTGGATATTTTAAATAAATAAATATATAAATTATTAGATTAAGCTCTTCTTGTTGCAGGATAACAAAGAGAACAGCTTCAAGAGCATACCAGAAGGCCTGTGGTGGGCCATCGTCACCATGACCACAGTAGGCTACGGCGACATGGCACCCAAGACCTACGCTGGGATGTTAGTTGGAGCTTTCTGTGCTATAGCTGGAGTACTAACCATAGCCCTTCCAGTGCCAGTGATAGTTTCCAACTTCTCCATGTTTTATTCCCACACACAGGTATGTATTGAGACACACTTGAACCTAACGGCTGTTTGAATCATTTAGCAATCTCAGTGAGCCGTGACGTAAATTTGAACTCACATCACATACCCGTCTACAAAAAATCTACAGACTGGAAAGATACATTAGTGTATTATTGGAATTATATAGCTATTTTATGTGTTTTTGCATATTGACACTTTATCGTCCTCCTTTTTGACCTCGTCCTCATCTTTCTTCTCATCTTCCTCTACTTCCTCTTTTGGTTCTTCTTCATTCTGGTTGAAGTTTGGGAAATTGGTCCATGGAGAACTCAGGTCGAACTCTCTGAATTCTTGCGCTAATTCTAGAGGATCTGAAACTACTCTCTTTTTTTCATCGTCATATCTAAGTTCCACATACCCACACAGTGGAAAATCCTTCCTGAAAAGAAACGATTGCTCAGTTTACTCATAAGTTATTTAATAATGCTCTGGGATCCCACTTCGTTAAAAAACTTCGAAGAAAACCATCGCTGACCACAGTCTAGTTTCAATCAGGGCTGTTCTCATCAGTGCAGCGTAAGTGATCACATGTATCAATGGGAGAAACCTGTCATTTATAATATGGACATTTAGGCTTAACTTGAAAGGCTATTTGCTAAATTATCCAGTCCCAATTAAGTTATTCTTAATCTATCGAGGATAGTTCGACTTGGTCATACAGTCTGTCCATAAAGTACCCCCCCCCCTGCTAACTTTTGAACGAATCGAGTTAGCGAGTTTTAACAAAATACAGGGTGAATCACGTAAAATGAAGTTGATTCTGACGATAAATTCAATTCTTCAAATTCAGAGATGACGCTACGGGCGCTGTCAACTCAATTTTTTTAAATGGCAAAGTGTGCCGTGTTGCACCTCATTTAAAAGGTAACTCAATTCTCTACATTCTCGTTTTTGAAAAATGACAATCGAGTTATCCGTTCTCTAGTTACAAGCGTTTGTATTAACGATATTTAAAAATTTTGAATTTACAACTCTCCTTGCCTTTGCTTGCCACTGTCACTGAAACGTCAATAAGGTTCGAGAAAGTAGTTTAGCGTTCAATTTAAGGTGTTTGAAAGTTTCTACAGGTTTTTTTTCTTATTTTTTTAAGTTATTCGGTTTGATAGATTTGATAAATTTAAGAGAAAATTTAAGAGGAGGGCGGTACTTAAGAATGCTGCGGGAGGAAATTTTTCCAAAGATAGAAAGAATAGCAGGCAATAACATTCAAAGTATTGTATTTCAGCAATATGGGGCCCGCCTCATTTCTATGGACCTGTTACCGATTTTTTAACTAACCATTTCCCGGGCAGATGGATTAGCAGAAGGGGCCCGATAGAATGGTCGGCTCGTTCCCCGGACTTAACTCCTCTTGATTTTTTCTTATGGGGATATTTGAAGTCAAAAGTCTGCAGAACTCCTCCACTAAATATCGACGAACTACAACAGCAACGTCTAACACATATGTATAGAAATATTACTGCAGAAATTTTAGGAAATATCAGGCAAGAATTTCAAAGTAGACTTTTTTTGTGCCAAGAAGTCAATGGACATTTTGAACAACTTTTTAATTCTTTTATATTTAGTTTTAATAAATATTTGTTCAAGATTTGTTGTATTAAAATATTAATTAACATTTTATTCATGGATCAGATTAGAAACAGAAACGCTTGTAAGTAGAAAACGGCTAACTCGATTGTCATTTTTCAAAAACGAGAAAGTAGAGAATTGAATTATCTTTTAAATGAGGTGCAACACGGCACACTTTGCCATTTAAAAAAATTGAGTTGACAGCGCTCGTGGCGCCATCTTTGAATTTGAAGAATCGAATTTATCGTCAGAATCAACTTCATTTTACGTGATTCACCCTGTATTTTGTTAAAACTCGCTAACTCGATTCGTTCAAAAGTTAGCAGGGGGGGGGTTACTTTATGGACAGACTGTATATTGTGAAATATTATTAGCTTAGTGTTGTATAACCCACTTCATCTACATCCTACATGGCAAACAGTTAATTTGATCTGTAAAAACCCCGGCTTTTAGGAAAATTGTTTTCAAAGGCAGGGAGACACATTCAATGAAACCAAAAAAAAGAGAGACGGTATAATTACGTAATGGATATGAATTTGAGTCCGTCAAATAAAATAAAAGTCCACCTTTTTCTGAACCTCTTTGAGAGAGGAGGATTTGTGTTTCCCTTATAATGTATGTGCCTTTGAAAATCTCTTAAATAGATTGTGCAAGCAGATACGTGTTGATATTTTATACAATAGGTCAAAGGTTAGAGAGCGCCGAGCATTCTGGTAATTATTTGGTTTTTAGAACGCTATAAATTCGTCAATTTTAAGTTTAATACCCGGAGGTCCTCAAGGCTCCAACCTGGGACCGTTGCTATTTAATATGTCTATTAATGATATAATGTCAGTTAATAACATAAACTGTTTATTGTATTCCGATGATTTCAATATTTGTAAATAAATAAATAAATAAATAAATAAATAAATAAATAAATAAATAAATAAATAAAATGAAATAACAATTATAATTTTATGAAAATATCATGAACCCGCTTGCGAAGTCTGGTAAAAATTATTTCCTAAGGTGATTCGGTTGGATTTACCTGAAAGGATGTCCCTGAAACCCGTAGTCCGTCAGGATCCTCCTCAGATCGGGGTGTCCGGCGAAGAACACTCCGTACATATCCCACACTTCCCTCTCCAACCAATTTGCGGACTTGTACACCTCCGTAACTGACTCCAGCGGTGTCAGCTCGTCCGTGTAGGTCTTCACCCGTATCCTGGAGTTGTAACGCAGGGAGAGGAGGTTGTAAATCACTTCGAACCTGTAGAGACGGGAGGGGACGTCCATACCTGAACAGGAAACGATAAATAAATGAGGGACAATTAAAGGTGCATAGATTAATGATGGCAAAATTAATATGAAAGCGGACAAGTCACAGTGATAATTACAGTAATTGTGTAGATACTCGTGAAAGAAATAGTCCTAGTGATTGATATAGTGACAGTAATAGTGATAGTGAAAATAATTGTACATACATAAAAGAAGTGTATGTGAATAATTGTGTTGATGCTAACAGTGATATTGATAGAAACAATAAAAGTGTTAGAGGGAGTGACATAATGACCCTGTTATAGTGATAAAAACAATCAAAATGTTAGAGACAGTGTCATAGTGATCCTGTTACAGTGATCCTGACAGTGGTAGTAACAGAAATAGTCAGTGACACAGTCTTGTTACAGTGATAAAGAAAATGACAGTGATAGATACATTACAGTTACATACATTAGTAGTAGTAACAATAATTCTTAGTCATTGTGATAGTGATGAAATGACACAAAATTACAGTAGTAATTAAGTGATAGTAATACCTACTCATTTCGATATCTTCCCTGGATGGAATAACAGTTTGAAGATAATTTATTGTAATTTTAAATACGGTTAAACTTATAGCCTTTTAAACATAGGCACTGTACCTACATCAAAATTTCAATGATAAATAAATAGGACTAAACCGTACTAGGGTGGACTGTCTTTCCATTTACGGAAGCAAATAACGTGCTGCGATGTTTTCCATTTGTCAGAGGCATTAGGAAACTCAAACATTATCTTTTATATCCTGCATCGCTCCTACGGTAATGTGGACATTTATTTTTTATTGGCTCAACTTGTCTGAATGCCTGAATATATAAATGGGGATATTTGTTGTCGGAAACGTTTTTTTTTTTGCGTTTTTCTGCAGAAATATAAGTTGGAGTATGTTAAAAATATACAGTGGAAATCTACGAAATAAAATACACTGTACCTATTTCAGTTGTCATCTGCATAACTCAATGTCTTCATTGTTTGTCATGTGATACATTCCTGTCTTTTATAAAGTTATGCAAATATGTACCGATATAAATGATAATAATAAATCGGTTTAAAAACTATTCTCAAATGTGTTTTGTGAAAAGTCATGACAAGCGTTTCTCTAAGGTTTAATACTTTTTACCTGTACCTGAATTCAACAGAATAATATTTCGTTATAAATAATTATATTGGTATAAATTTTACCAATGTTTTTCCACCAATATTGTTTTTCTACTATTCTTATAACTTCTCACTATTTTTACCACAAAGGGAAGAAAGAAGAACCTGAATCGAACTGGCAGATCTTTGATTAATATCTTACCAGCAACATCCAGGAGCAGCTGGAACTGACAATTATGATGATCACTCAAGAATTGCATGGTACAAAGGAGTCCATCTGGTGCGACCATAACTTCCAATTCGTCGCAGGAAGTGACTTGAACCGTTTGCACGTACTTGGGCAAACATTCGGCAACAAATTTTCCAAAATTCTTCAGTTGGTCTCTTCTGCTGACTGATTCGCTTGCAGTCTCAGCGGTAGATTGAGATCCACAGATTTCTGCTACTTTTCGGCTGCATTGCCTTATTTGTGATAGATTTGGCAAGGGATTGATATATTTCCTTATTATTTGCTTCAGACGCGACATATCTCAGGCAACTGTCAAACTGAAATGTCTGTAGTAGGTTTTTATGTGTAGTGGCGTTCGGTAATTACCTCAGATTGATCTTTTTAGTCCGTATCGTTCATCAATTACATCTAGAGGTAGGGGAGGTAAATCTTGATCGTTCAGAAATTAAATCAGATCGATCAGAGCAAGATCTGTTTGCTCGAAGCATTTTGGTCGAGAAGAAAGATTAATCTGAATTTGTGAGGTTGTGGTGGTCATGGTTGTCAATTGTCATAGACTTTTTGAAGTTGTAGTTGGTAATTTTGTAGTGTAAGTTTCCTAAGAAGTCTTCAAATGTTTCCGCATACATTCTAAAATGTTCTTTAAACAAACTGACTGGCAGAAAAATTTGGCACAGTTTCTTCAGCGAAGTTTTTATTGTTTTGCAAACAATTTGTACATTCTTCATCTTCAAACATTATTTCATATCCTTGGATTCCATTTAAAATGGTTGATTTTACAATATTCATTATTTAAATAATTAGAAATAGAATATAAACAAACCGCCAACAAAGTCAAAACAGAAAAGGTGAGGTTATATTATGCCTTATGCGATCGATTTCGTTCATTTATTTTCTATTTGTCAGTCTTATCTGGAATCACGTGACTGTAATCTCGTCGCATCCGTGAGCATATTACCGAACGCAACTTATAGGAATTACTGCCTTTATTTTGTATTTTTCATATTAAAGGCTGTACCTACGTGGCCTTCAATGTACTAGCATTCTTGGAGAAAGAAGTTACTGACTAGAATTAACAAGTTTTTCATTAATTAGATTACTGGAGCTAAATACTTGTACACCATATGGGCATTTTAATGTTATAAAAAAACTATCTTAGACAAAACAGAACTGTCAAAAAAACTGTGTATTGCGGTGAGGCAGATGAATCAGACTTATTCGAGAAGCATCTACTTTTCGACCGCATTCTGAAAGCAAGCTCGTATGAATTTGATTGGTTCATTAACAGAGCAGCTTGAGAAGTCTCTACGCTGTAACCTACAGTCTGATTTTGTTGCTAATCCCTTGTATCTTCACGATATGAGAATGGTTATCCTTTTTCATTATAGAATCTACATAAGGTTTCCTGATTATTCCCATTCCCATATTGGCTCAAAGCATATCCATTATTGGTCCCGTTTTTTTGAATGCCAAAATGTCAGTGTTCAGCGTTCTTGATGATGTTTTAACCAAGGATTTTCTATTACAAGAGTATATTATACACTGAGCCTGCTTTGAGTAATCTTTAGCCTGAAGACATAATGGCATCATAATCACTATGTCCTTCACTTAATCACTCATAGTCACTTTATTGTGATTTGTGTCAAAGACCGGGTTTCCCATTTCATTTGACTAATGGCAATTAACATGGGCTATTACATTTCATTGAATTTTACATTCCCAGGGCACACTATGAGAAATATTACTAACGGAATCGATAGTACTGACTGTCAAACACTTCTGATTACCAAAATACTAAAGCGAAATGCTTTTTTAATTAAAATATCAATAAAAATTCGTTTTAAGTTAATAGGTGTAGTTTATATAGCTGTTTTAAGAGACATTATTAAACGTCATCCGGTGGACTAGTTGGTTGAGCGGCAGTCTTTCAAACTGAACCTCAAAGTTTTGCAGGTTCGAATCCCGCCAGAGACAACTTTTTTTTTTACTTTTTCATCAATAATTACAAATTATTAGTGTTTACTTATTCGAATAAATATGGTTTATTGTCAGTAGCTAGTTATTATTTTTGAAAGTCACAATATTTGCTTATCAAAAAAAAAAAAAAGAACATGTTTTAATTGATTCGTTCCCTTTATCTTTAGCTAAAGCTACTATCTTATAAAATAAGTAATCAACAAGCAACATACTTATTTTTTATTTATTACATGCACTGTGCTTTTACTAATAATAGTGTACTTATATCTGCTAATAATTGTCGTGAATTAGTAATAGGTTTTTTTTGAGGAGTTTTTTAAAATATATTCTTATTTTAAAAAACTCATAATTTTAGAATTATAGTTTTTTATTAAAGAAAAAACCTATTACTAATTCACGATAGTTCCTCTGTAATACTGTTTAACTCAATATCCAGATTGAAGTATAATATGTAATAACTATTAGCAGAGATAAGTACACTATTAGTAAAAGCACAGTGCATGTAATAAATAAAAAATATGTTACTTGTTGATTACTTATTTTATAAGATAGTAGTTTTAGCTGAAGATAAAGGAAACGAATCAATTAAAACATGTTTTATTATTTTTTTTTTGATAAGCAAATATTGTGACTTTCCAAAATAATAACTAGGTACTGACAATGAACCATATTTATTCGAATAAGTAAACACTAATAATTTGTAATTAATGAAAAAGTAAAAAAAAAAGTTGTCTCTGGTGGGATTCGAACCTGCAAAATTTTGCGGTTCAGTTTGAAAGACTGACGCTCAGCCAAGTAGTCCACTGGATGACGTTTAATAATGTCTCTTAAAACTGTTATGTAAACTACACCTCTTAACTTAAAACGAATTTTTATTGATATTTTATTTAAAAAAGCATTTCGCTTTAGTATTTTGGTAATCAGAAGTGTTTGACAATCAGTACTATCGATTCCCTTAGCAATATTTCTCATAGTGTGCCCTGGGAATATAAAATACAATGAAATGTAATAGCCCATGTTAATTGCCATTAGTCAAATAAAATGGGAAACCCGGGACCTAGGTCTTTAACACAAATCCTGGTTTTTAAAATCAATTATTTTGGGGATTCTTCTCTAGATGTACCATTAATTGTGGTTTTGTAGAACTGTAGGGAAATTGAAATGAATGAATGTGTATTAATTTCTTCAGGCAAGGGCCAAACTACCCAAGCAGAGAAGAAGTGTTTTGCCGGTAGAGCAACCACGGAGGAAGAAGATGGAGAACGCTACCAATAGGAGAATGAATGCCATCAAACATCCTCCACCTGCATTCAAAGAAGCATTCGGAGGCGCCAAAATAGGTTAGTTCATACAGTACATTCAATATTTTTTATGTATGATCGTAGAACCAAAAAACCAAATTTCTATTAAAGCGTTTTCTAATGCTTGTCAAAGTAAAAACAATTGCCAAAGCAATTTTTCTCCAAATATATCTTATAAAATTGTTTCACATGTTACATTCCGGTCGAAACTGTATTATTCTCCTTTTACAATTTGCATTCAAGAAGCTATCGTCATAATTGTTGAAAGGGCACTAAATTTCCATTTATTTGTCACGGCTTTATATTTCCCGACTTCTTCGCTGTTATCTAGGTCCCAAGTGCATTTTCTCACACTAGTTTGCACCGCCTAGATGCACTTTGTGCCTTGGGACGATAAACTCATGTGCTGGAATTATTAAGTTCTGCGGACGATTATTAAATTATTCATCGAATCGCAGCAGGCAAAGAGAGACAGAAAGAGAGAGAGAGAGAGAGAGAGAGAGGGAGTTGGGGAAACTGATTGTATGTGCATTTGACATATACAGTGAGGACATAAAGTCCGTCCCCCCCCTCTAACTTTTGAACCACTGGGTAGATTGTGATGAAATTTGGAACTATAATATATGACTAAATTCTGCATTTTTTGACACATCAATGACAAATCTGAATGTCAAAGTGACAGCTGGGAGCAATAGCAAAATTTTTTTAAATGCAAATGGGGGTCGAGAGGGGACTCATTTTGAAGCTATTTTTATGCTCAAAACATCCCCCAAATTTGAGAACATTTGGTTCAGTAATTTCCAAATAAAAACCAGTAATATCAGTTTATGACATAATCTTTTTACCACATAATCTTTATAATAGAACTTACCCATGGAACATTTATTTTTCAGGAGGTTCATGGAGGTCATTTCAACATCTTTTGAAGTAACACGTGTTTTCTAAATTTGTTTCTGCCTCTAAAATTTTTTTTTTTTAGGTTTAATTTAAATTATTTCATAATTTTTTAATTTAGGTTATTTTAGTTTAGGGATGGTTTATTGTTATTTGTTTACTTTTAATTTTTGTTCTGCTTTGAATAATTTACAATAATTTGTAGTATGGATGCAAAAAAATGATACAATCGATATTACTGGTTTTTATTTGGGAATTCCAGAACCAAATGTTCTCAAAATTTGGGAATGTTTTGAGCATAAAAATAGCTTCAAAATGAGTCCCCACTCGACCCCCATATCCATTTAAAAAATTTTCCTATAGCGCGCCCAGCTGTCACTTTGACATTCAGAGCTGTCATTGATGTGTCAAAAAATGCAGAATTTAGTCATATATTATCATTCCCAATTTCATCACAATCTACCCAGTGGTCAAAAATTAGAGGGAGGGGAGACGGACTTTATGTCCTCACTGTATAATATTCTTGAAAGGGGGTTGGAACCTTTGGTGTGGAGGTAACACTGACGTAGTTTTCCACATAACAGCAAAACACTATACGGCACTCTACGCGCGTTTCGCCAACCACGTATTTACGTTATGAAAAAAAAACAACGGATACATGGAAGAAAAATTCTTACGTTTTCAAGATGTTTCATTTCATCGTTTTTTTATAGCTATTATAATCATTAACTTGTGTGGAAAAATTAGTAGAATTAAAAAGATTTATGTTGAAATAAAAAACAAATTAATCATACATCAAAGTCTACACCTTTCTATATAAAAGTTATAGTTAGTTTCTACGTAAAAAATACATGATCCGCATCACATTTAATATATCACAAAAATACTTGTGTCTCCGTGTAAAATATTTAGTAACCTTTTTCACTGAAAACAACTGCACGTGATATCTCAAAGTTATTTTGTTGCAAATCAAGATATTTAGATAAAGACAAACCTTGACGGTAAATACACTTACCCTGACATCTTTTGGCATAACTTTAAACTAAGGCGGAAAATCTATACTGAAATTAGCAGAACACTATTATAAGGAATATCCTTTTAATATAATTTGGAAGCACTTTTTATCATTACAAATAATAAACTACTTACTTAAATAGTAAAAAATAGTAAATATAAATAGTAGAAGTGGTACTAACGCATCTTGAAGCCTATTGGCAGTACACAATTGACAAAAGGAGGCTGAACGTTTCTGTAAAATCACTATATAGTGTATCTAGTGTCTTGAAGATGGCG
Organism: Pogonocherus hispidulus; assembly: GCA_963924545.1. Lineage (NCBI taxonomy): Eukaryota > Metazoa > Arthropoda > Insecta > Coleoptera > Cerambycidae > Pogonocherus > Pogonocherus hispidulus. The sequence continues at coordinate 1,826,354 of OZ004698.1, forward strand.
CGCAGGTCTGTATAGTATATATTTTATGTATTTCCATATATGGGATATGAAAAAGAAACTTTGTTAACCGATTTTCGTAGGGATCTCAAAAAACATTGGTCTCTGACTTCCTCAGGAAATTTAGAAAATACCTTACAAACATAAAAGCAAATTTATAAAGAGTTCCACACAAATATCTGGTCTTTTGTTGAAGGAAACACCATGTACTTTATATTATTGTCTGAAAATTCATTTTACAGACAATATAATGAGCTTGCCTCAAATAGTAAGGGAAGTAAGATAAATATCTTCAACTTTATCGTCACTAACACCACAGAAATGGACAACCTCCCTTCTGAAAGCCTCAGAGAACTGTATTTTGATTTAGGCAATGAAAAAACACAAACAATGTTCCCTCATGTTGGCAAACAACTACGCCCAGGATATTGTGAATATCCTGGGCGTGAAAACACTGAAAGATAAAGTAAAATTTTGCCTGTTAATATTTCTGTGCATTGGAAGAAATGTAATAAAACTTTCATGAATTTATCCCAATTTCTGTTTCAGGCAGTGTGAATGGAGTGAATGTGATAAGTTTGGCTCTTCAAGGACCCTCAGTACCAAGTATAGCCGTTCTACATCATAACGGACCATACAACTTACAGCCTCCCGAAGGTATGTATCTACTTCATCCAAAGAATCAACAAAAATATTTATAAAGAAAACAGAAACGAAAGAAAAACAAATTTAAAAATATTATCTATCCGCTTTGTTACAAAACACTCTGTATATGGATGGTATAAGAACAAGAACAAATTCATAATTCGTTTTTTATTGGTTTTCCCAATTGTTTATATATTTATTTTAAACACAGTAGGTGAAACCCAGGATACCTTTGGAATTGTTACAAATCAGTTTCAAATTAAAATAATAATGCTGTTTTACCCAGAATTTAGCATTGAATTTAGCTACCTGCAAATCAATAAAATATAACGGATTTTTCAAAATACCGTTTCCTTTAAACCTCTGACCATTTCAGATTTTTCTTCAGAGACTATTCTCAATCGTATCCTCTTTTATAGAAATATGTGTCACCCCCGGGCTTGCGAACATGCCTCTGCAACCCCGGCCCGCCACCACTGGAAGCGTAGATGTGCTACCTCTCCAACCCAAATACCTCCCTACCTTCGATAGAGAGTACCGCTCAGAGCCCAGAGAAACCTCGCCCAAGAACCAAGAAGACCTCACTAGATCCGAGATCACGCCACGATACTTCACCGATTTCAGCCCCGCAAAGCTAACCGAGACAGAGATAGGTCTGGCCAGCGTGCCGGCCATGGCTATAGGCAGCTCCACAGAGGTGTTGGTTAGTATTGTCGAGAATCAGGCCAGGTTGAGGAAGAATTCGTTCTTCTCAGTTAGCTCTAGGGAGCCTAAGGAGGAGGAGACGCTGAAGTCACCTGATTTGGAGAACTTGAAGTCGCCGAGTACGGAGTTCACGACTTCTACGGTACAGTCTACGCCTGTGGAGGATATTAACTATTTAGATCCCAATGACAATGAGAAAGTTTGTGATACTATTTTGTATAATGAGATGAACCTTTACACAGTGTAAAAGTGGTTAGTTTATTTTGTTGTAAAGAGTAGTAAACAAAAAATAAATATTTGAAATTGAGGGTGACCCACGGATCTGTTTGGAGGCTACTTGTCTTCACAATGTATAGTAAGCACTTTTAGTTGGTTCAAATACTTAAATGTATTTTTTTATTTACTGCTCTTTTAGTGTTAATTTTTGTTATGTTGTTTATACAAGCATTAGATGATTTTTCTGGAAACGCTGTTTTGTAAAAGTTATCCTAGCTTTATATTTTTGTAAAAGAAAAATTGTTGACTTTAACTAAATATCAGGATAATTTGCGTTTCACACTCAAAATATTTATACTCAAGTACAGGGTCAGACCAAATATATAGTTGTTTTCAAAATAGGAAATAAGATAATTTAGATATATACATATAGTAAATTTATTGGGTAATGCTCGCCATTATTAACTTAGTATTATTAAGAAAGAGCAAGTTTAAAGTATCTGATATTATGAAATACTTTGTTTATATTGAATTTTTGTAAAAATTGGCGTATTACGTCCCCGTATAAATTCATACGTTTGCTAGATGATTCAGATATGCATTTGGAAATCATTGATATATCTATAAAAATTAAATTGTATAGTCTATTATTTTCAATGATTTTATCCTTTATGTTATGTTTAGTGTAGGTCATTTGATTCGAAAGAATTTAACTTTTTGCTCAAGAATTTTTCCCATAAAATAGTTTATTTTTATTAAAATATTTTATTTTTTGAAAACAAGTTTTGCATCAATAAAAATAAAAATTCTTACACTGAGAAAACCAGACAAATTATTATTGAACAGAAAAACCAACACCGCTTTGTCGATTTTTTGGAAATGTCTATTTATTTTCCGGACTTAATTTGAATTTGTTAAATGTGATAGTTTTCATTATTAATTTAATTTTTATTAGTAATAGCTTCTTATTATTAATTTTAACATTGGATACTAAATTTAGTAAAAAATAGGAAAATGTGAGGCAGTATATAAACCCTCCTTTCCTTCGGAAACCTTAAAGACAAAAACACATAATGGGGTGTTTTCCTATTTTTTTTTTTTACATCGACAATGGAAAATAGTTGGAAGAGATACGTATTTCTGGAATTTTAATATTGGGTTCACTTAAGTCCATAAATTATTTTTTTCTTGTGCGCGATATCTATGTGACGTCACTAAGCGAAAATTCAAAATTTACGCCATTTTTTAGTGATTTCTAGGATATTTTCATTTGTGTGGTTGGTGTCACCGCGTGACAACTTTACTTCTGTTTATGTTTGAATTGTTTGGTTAGGGTAAACATCATGGTAAACATGAGACATTGTTTTTAGTTTATATTTTTACCTGTGAATTGTTGTCTCTGCCGTTGACTGATTACAAGTTTATGTATTAGTCGGACTTAGCCTCTACAAAACCTTGTTCCATGTAATAAAAGTTTACTTCACAAGAAAACAACAATACAACACGTCAAGTTGTCAAGCCAAACACAAACAGGAAATTTCAAATGTCAATTGTCGAAATGTCGACTGTCGTTTGTCGTCGTTACAAACTGAATCTAGCCACATATTATCAGTGTTGCCTCTTTAAAGATACATAGTCCCTAGTTTTCGCTTAGTGACGTCACCAATATAGAATAAAATTTCAAAATTGAATTAAAAATTTTCTACCGAATCAATCTTAATAATTTTTATCATAATAAATATAAATAAAAATATATTTTATAAAAATACAGGTTTCCACTTTCATTTTGATTGAAGGAAAATACCCCATTGAAGCACTTGTTAAATTCCAAAACCTCTACGTCATGGATTTTCATTGAAGAAATGGAGCAGTTTTCCCTAGTTATACAAAATTCCAACAAATCATGCATTCTATCTGGCAAACTTTATTATATTATAAGAAATTAATTAATACGTGCCAATTATTTTTGAAACCCTGAATGTGTGTATGCTGTATTTTGTAAAAAATATCCTGTCAACTATATATATCCAATTGGGCCCAATATTACCTATATCAAAACACAATGTAGTATTTAATACATTTAGATAAATTTTAATTGTTTGTAATTAAAATTTCCCACAAAAATAATCTCTGTACCACTTCCACAGGTTAATATAATATAGTTGTTTATATAAAATACTTAATAAAATGTAATAAACAGCATACATTATTTGTAATAGCGTATTTTTATTTCTCTCTTATTCTAAAACCTAAACTAAATATTCTTCAGAATAAAAAAAATTCTGTAGAGCTGGAGGAAAAGGAATTCAGAAATTTGCTTTACTATTTTAATTGTTCAAGTCAATTTAATATCTGAAGAAAGGTAATAATCAGTAATCACAGGAATAAATAACTGTCTTGAATGGGGTTGGAACCTTTGGTATGAAGATATCACTGACGTAGTTTTCCACATAACACCAAAATACTATGCTGCACTTGCCAACCATGTTGGATAATCTGGAGATGATTAAAACTATTTTAATCATGCTGGTTTTCTTTTATAGTACATCCATAACGCCTACTGTAAGAATTTTTTTTGTTTAAATATATCAGTAAAGTTGCCATGAACATTTAAATATTAATATTCTGAATAAACAGCAAAGATTTAGAATTTTGCAATCGTTATTAATCTGTTCAATTTAGTGTGCAATTTGCTCTTAGTGATACCAAACCAGTACCCTCAAGACATGTGTTTAAATCTATTACTGAAGCCCAATATTGAATGCTTCAAACCCATTATTAAGGTGAATTATTTGCTAAAATAATTTTTTCAAAAATTTCTGTTAATATGTTGGAAGAGTCTTATTATGAAAGAATCTGGCCGTTCCAATGCTGCAACCACAAATACTAAAAAAAATGACAATTGAGTTGATTATTTTATACATTTATTTTACATTTACAAAACTCAAATGTCGTTTAAAGTTTACTACAAAGTGTAGAAGTACTCCAGTGAAGAAAGGAGATTTAAACATTTTTTTAAAATAAGATTTAAAACAAAAATAGAGTTGACCGGTATTCTCTTCCAGTGCCATCGACTCCCAGACTAGATACTTATAGATTTATTGCACAAGTATAACTTTCTTTTGTAGAATTACATTTAACATCTAAATTGCGATTATGACAGTAGCCTAGAAATTTGGGTAAAAAATGTAACTAGTCCTTTTGTATCTACTCTGCCTGAAGATTTTAGACACAATTATCTATTAACTGTTAACACAATCAACCAGATCGTTGCAAGCGTATCAAAGATTATAGAACATAAGATTTCAAAACTTCAATGAACAATAGAAAACACCCTACAGAAAGAAAACAATAGATCTTTGCGAAGAGAAAATCTCCCGAATCCCGTTCTCTTTGTGCTACAATTTTGATCTATTGATTGCTCTTGAAGGTGGGGGGTTGGAACCGTTAGTGTGAAGATATCACTGAAGTAGTTTTCCACATAACACCAAAACACTATACTCCACTCGACGCGCGTTTCGCTAACCAAGTTGGAATCATCTGGAGATGAATAAAACTGATAGTTTTAACCATCTCCAGATGATGCCAACTTGGTTGGCGAATCGCGTGTCGAGTGCAGTATACAGTTTTGGTGTTGTATGGAAAACTATTGTTGCCGTTCTATTGGTGTCTGATTTTGATTAAGCCGATGTGAATCAACGTGTAAGATTGTGTAAATGTAAAATTTTCCACATAATAGAAGTCTGAACTTCAGTTCTGATTAATAATATACACCTACATTTAATCCGAACCCCGTTGGTTTAACTCTAATGTATTTAGACCACACGTGAGTGGAGTTGAATTATTTAATTTGAGGGAAAGTGTGGTTTAGGCATCTCTTTTAGGGGAGGAAGTAGGGTAAATGGAAAATTTATATTTAATTTCTATTGGCCAACTCTACGCGGGTGAATTTAAAACAATTCTCAAGATTTTCGAGGGTTGAATAATAAAAAATTAGTTTTTAGAATAACCTACTTTTAAGAATAATACAAGTGGGTCCATAAAATCTCGTATAAATTCTTTATTTTCAAAATTCGATTTTCTTTTATTGTATCCCTTATTTTGCATATCTTTAATTTATTACTGGGTGACTGAATGAAGATACGTCGATATAAACTTTAATATTTTAAATGGGACACCCTGTAGTCTTTTACTTCTTTGAAAATACCTTTTTTCTACGAATAATAGTTGTCCAGAGTGTTCAACTTTATATGTAAATTTACCTGATGCGAAATGACTGTTCAATTTAGAAACAAATTGGTCAAGATATCATCTTTAGGTGAGCCGGTGGCTCAGGGTTTCGCTTAACCCAGAGGTCGTGGGTTCGAATTCCCATTCCATCAAACAATTTTTAATTAAATTGTTTACTCGTAGATCAAGGCTTATTCGCAGGGATGGCTTGGCAACCATTCTGGCGATGGCCTAGGATGCGATAATCTCAACTTAGTGTTAATGTGAGAGATTAAAATCAGTTGATGTTTGACTTGTCCCCCTAACTAATGAGGTTTTCCAGGTTTCCCTCATTCCAGCACTGAATGGTGGTTAGGGCCTACCAACGTAAGTCGTTCCTGAGACGCAAATGCGGTCCAAGAAATAATAATATGCCGCTACCTCTTCCACACAAGTCTCAGACTTGGGCGAATTCTTGTGATTAGAATGAGGGGTAGAGATATTATTAATATTATTATTATACAGGGTGAGTTTTATGTATGGAACGCCTCAATTATCTCGGAAACGGCTTACCCGATTTTTATGAATTTTGGTTTATAAGGGTTTTGTAATATGGCCGATATTATTGTGGCATTTACATTGTTGTCAGATCTTTCGTTTTTCCGGAAATATACTGAAATTTGTTATTTCAAATGGATCACCCTATATATTTTTTTGTTTTTGAAATCTCTAAGAAATTTAGAATATTTTTCATGTAATATTCCCTATACCTAATTGCCATAATTTCGGAGTTACAGCTACATTTGCAATATCTCCGCCGAAGTTAAAATATTACATCAGGGCGGCTATGTCTGCGACAAAAACAATTTTGACGTTTTAATAAACTATTATTGTTGGTGTTTATTAAAAGTTACAATGGACCGTTTATCTGAGAAAGAACGAATTGAGATTTTAATGATATTAGGATATGGTGATGTGCGTAGAAGTCAACAGGAAACGTTAATAATATCTTTAATAATTTATATCCTAATAGAAATCCCATAACAAGATCTACTGTGAGTAAGTTGTTAAAAAAGTTTAACCAAACTGGAGCCATAAAAGATTTACCGAAATCAGGGCGTATAAAAACTGCAACAACTGAAGACAAATCTTTAGATGTTTGTGTTATGTTAGAAGAAGATCCACACTTGAGTACTAGACAAATATCCAGGGAAGTTGATATTTCTCAAACATCCATAATGAAAATTTTACATGCCAATAAATTCCATCCTTACAAAGTAAGATTGGTTCAAGAGTTGTCAGATGATGATTTCGATAGACGTGAAGAGTTTGCCGACACAATGATGGAAAAAGGTTACGATCAAAATAATCCAAATTTTTTAAATAATGTTATGTTTTCCGATGAGGCCACTTTTTGTATTGATGGAAACGTAAATCGGCATAATTGCAGATACTGGTCACGTAACAATCCTCGTTGGATGAGAGAATCCCACACCCAATTTCCACAAAAGATTAATGTATGGGCTGGAATAATAGGCGACAAAATAATTGGTCCTTTTTACATTGAAGGAAACTTAAATGGTCCGGCGTATTTAAATTTATTACAGAATAATATTATACCTGAGTTGGCTCGGTTATTTCCAAATCTAAGTAAGTATTCTCAATAGCCTGTTAATTTAGAAATTTTATTATTTGAAACTTTCAGACAATAACAATGTCCCAAATAACAATATTTGGGTGCAACAAGATGGAGCTCCACCTCACTATGCGCGTGACGTGAGGCAATACCTAAACGATGTGTTTCCCAGAAGATGGATTGGAAGGCGTGGTTTTATCGAATGGCCCCCGCGATCACTCGACATGAATCCTTTAGACTATTTCCTGTGGGGTCACTTAAAAAATATTGTTTATAAAACCAAACCTGCCAATGTTCAGGAATTAAAAGATAGGATTACCACAGAGATAAGAAGAATTGAGCAGTCAGGAATGTTACAAAATGTACTGCAAAGTTTTAAACATCGCATGGCTTCTTGTATGGAAGTAAACGGACAACATTTTGAGCATCAGCTGTAACCGCCTTTACTTTATGTTTTCAAAAGATCCTATGGGATTTCTATTAGGATATAAATTATTAAAGATATTACACGTCAATTCGTTCTTTCTCAGATAAACGGTCCATTGTAACTTTCAATAAACACCAACAATAATAGTTTATTAAAACGTCAAAATTGTTTTTGTCGCAGACATAGCCGCCCTGATGTAATATTTTAACTTCGGCGGAGATATTGCAAATGTAGCTGTAACTCCGAAATTATGGCAATTAGGTATAGGGAACATTACATGAAAAATATTCTAAATTTCTTAGAGATTTTAAAAACAAAAAAATATATAGGGTGATCCATTTGAAATAACAAATTTCAGTATATTTCCGGAAAAACGAAAGATCTGACAACAATGTAAATGCCACAATAATATCGGCCATATTACAAAACCCTTATAAACCAAAATTCATAAAAATCGGGCAAGCCGTTTCCGAGATAATTGAGGCGTTCCATACATAAAACTCACTCTGTATATCTGAACTAAATCCTAGGGAAATACTCGAATTGCTATTTTGCCTGCGTTTTCGAAAGCAATCTTGTTTCTTGCAAAGTTTAGTGAGTTGACGATATTCTTTTACTACATCTTGACTGAGACTATTTGATTCAAGTAGATCCTTAAGGTAGTTCAAAGTCTGTGGTATCGGAACACTTGGAAATAATGAACAAACGTCAAAGGAAATCAAAACTTTACCTTCTTGCAACTGGATATTTTCGGGAATTAATCACAGAAAAAGTAGGTGGTGCAAAGGGTAAACCTTCGAACTTCTCTGTTAACCATTTTGATAGGTGGTAAGTCGGCGATCCAATTGATGAAACAAGAAGACGCACCGACTTTCCTGGTTTCCCCCCTTCAAGATAGTTGAATGAGTTTTAATTTGATACTATTCGATTTAATTTTTGTCTTATATTGGGATTACAAAAAGCTATTTCGTCCATGATTCAAGCAGCTTCCTCGTTTTTATTTTTTGTTTTACTAGAAAAGAAAATACTTCACGTTATTTTTATCCTCATTTTCATTACTGAACTGAATATGAATCATCTTGAAACTCCGTGATATCAGATCAAAGATTCAACAGTTGTGGTTGGTTAGGACAAATAAAAAGCTAATAAATGTTTTAACATATATTGTATTTAATATTTGCTGTATTTTCCATGATAGCACAGGTATCATTATTAACCTACCTCTTTTAGTCTATAAAATGGCGAGTGCGCCCGTGTAAATCGGTAAATTATATTTACCGACATGTCTCATCATAAAAGTGATTCATATTAGATATTTCTGTTTCAGTTTGCAATAAATAATATAACTTAAGATTCAAACATTCATTGATATGAACTTCTAATAGTTTTCAGTAAAAGAAATACTAATTTTTAATTAATAATTAATATTTTTTCCAACCATACGAATAAGACACTATAACATAAAATTATTTTGTATAAAAAGAGGGCCATTTCGGGACTGTTTGAGATCGCCATAGCAACTGTACAAAAAAGAGATTATTGTACAGTTGTACAGTATCGAAAAGTAATTTGACATTGACATTACATGTCACATAATATATTGAAGTTTAATTAAATAGAAAAATAGAAACATATAGTGACTTCGATGAATCGGTAAATTGGAGGTGCTAATTAGAAGCGGTTGGAAAAAAAATATTATGTTAAACTCGTACAAAAAATACGTTTTCGAGACTTGTAAGATTGCCGGACTCCACTACGCGTCGTCCGGCAATCCTTTCACTCGTCCCGAAAACGTGTTTTTTTATACTAGTTAAACAAATAACTATTTTAGTGAGGTAGGGATCTTTTACTAGCCTATCAACTCATGTACTTCAATAAAATGGGTGTTTAACGCGTTTTAGTTTGCGGCTGAATCATGCCTCAGATCGTTTGATTAGGAATCTCCTCCAATCAAACAATCTCAGTCAAAATGTAGTAAAAGAATATCTTTAAATCACTAAACTTTGTATGAAACAAAATTGCTTTCGGTTAAAATCTAATATCTTCGAACGACATGAGGGTACAGCAATGGGTAACTCTTTCTCACCATTCATTGCCAATCTTATCATGAACAGATTTGAAACAGAGGCAAAAGAAGAATTCGTAATAACAACATTATCTTAAACTGTCTTTATAAATATTTTTTTGCACAATCAAGCTTTTTTTGTTCACTTACCATGTTTGTTTCTACGACAGTAGGACACGCTTACTGGTTGCCAAGGCTAACAAAACGGCAAGTAATTCCCTTACCGTTCTAGAACGGTAAGTACATAATTGTCAAAATAGACATTTCTAACATCGCATCGATTTAGAACGGGTTTTCTAGAATTCAGTTTAATATTTAATTGAATTAAAAGAAAGATGTATTTTTAAATCTATTTATTCCTGTTAAAATTAAATGTGCAGTTTGTACAATTACTTACAGAAATTGGAACATATCTTTCTTAGTAAATACACTGGCTTTTTTGATCGATAACCAACATTTTTCTGTTTAAGGTAACCAATTAATGTCGAAAATTTGGAAATGTCAAGCAAATCATGTACAAAAATTGTACTTTTTAACATTGGCCCATAAGCTTCCCAGGAGTTTTTAATTTTTCGTTCCTTTGGACAAAGTACGCCATCATAACTTTCTCCCTAATATGTTGGTTTTCTATCTCACACCATTTCTTGAAAATCTTGTATGTATTTTTATATCGCTCCCTTAATTTCTCAAGAATTAATGTGGAACATCCAACACTCCACGCTTCTTCTAAGTCTGCATCTAAGGACAAGTCGCTCATTTTACAAACACTGCTCTTTTAAATTCTCGTAAATGTAACAACCCGTCGTAAAATTTAAGAAAAACCAAGTGTATAGTTGTATCATGCCAATTGCTGATAAACCATAGCTACCAGTTCCAGAATTGTCAGTTTCGTCAATTAAGAAAGCCGTGACAGAACAATAAATTAATATCAATAGATTTCAAAAAACCTGCTTCGCAAATTTATTCAAAAACGTCATTTTTGACATTACATAAAAAATTAAATACGTATGTATAACTTCGTTTTAATTCATTGCGATCGTGCAAAAAATTGTATAAGCATCACGAACGTTAAGGGTTATACCGTTCTCAGACAAAATTGAAAATCCAAACATTGTCTTCAAACGGTAAATTACCCTTACCGTTCTTAATACTTAATATACAGGGTGTCCCAAGATAATGTGACACATTTTAAAGGCTTATATCTTCAAGGGAAAATGAGATAGCGACGAGCGGTTTTCACTGCTGTTCTTAATTTTACAAAAAGTTTTCTTTTGTCATTAGAACTAGTTTGTGTTACTTCTACAGGAGCTTGAAAAAAAATTGCCACTTTTTAATTCAAAATTGTGATTATTTTTTAAATGGAACACCCTGTAGATTATGTTACCATTCGATAGAGACACTTTTCCTCTTTTCAAAAATGTATAGTTTGATAGAGTTGTACCAAAAAATAAAGAAGTTATTTCAATTTACACACCAGCTTTTTTCAATAGACCATAATTTTTTTGGAAGATCAAATTTTATTTTTTTTTTTACATTGTCAGTACCGAATATCGGAATGCATCAAAGGATAGATAGGTAGGGCCGGACCAATAGAATGGCCTGCACATTTTCCCGAACTAACGGTACCTGATTTTTTCATATGTGGTTACGTCAAAGTCGTTGTTATAGTCCTGTTGTACAAAATATAAAACAACTAAAACATAACTAATGTTTTTCAGACTATAATACCGGAAATGTTAGAACTTGCCTTCAACAATATGCAGTTTAGATTGCAAAAGTGTATTGAAGAAAACAGTGGGCACGTTCAACAATTTGACCTCAAACATTAAAGATGTACAATACATATGTGTGTATATTAAAACTGAATTGTTCTTAATTGGTGTTTTTATTTCAATAACTTGGTAATTTATGCTGTAATGTAATTTGCATAAATTTATATTAAATTAGTTCTTTTCTTAATAATAGCTTTAGTTGATGCATACGTTATTCTGTGCTGACAATGTAAAAAAAATAAAATGCGATCTTCCAAAAAAATTATGGTCTATTGAAAAGGGCTGGTGTGTAAATTGAAATACCTCCTTTATTTTTTGGTACAACTCTATCAAACTATACATTTTTGAAAAGAGGAAAGGTGTCTCTATTGAATAGTAATATAATCTACAGGGTGTTCCATTTAAAAAATGACCACATTTTCAATTAAAAGGTGGCAATTTTTTTTCAAGCACCTGTAGAAGTAAAACAAACTAGTATCAATGACAAAAGAAAACTTTTTGTAAGATTAAGAGCACCAGTGAAAACCCTTCGTCGCTATCACATTTTGCCTTGAAGTTATAAGCCATTAAAATGTGTCACATTATCTTGGGACACCCTGTATTATAATAATCCTACGAATTTTTTTTTTGCCCCACCAGGAGTATCCCTTTTCGATCTCCTTCTCAAAGCCGTTATTTAAACGTGATAATTTATTTATTACATCGTCGCAATATGATTCGGGGTAATTCTGTTTCATGGCTGTGCCTCCGTGTAGGTATATTAGAAACAATAAATAAGAGCAATGAAAGAAATATGAGAAGGAGCGACGCGCTTGCAGGTCAATTCCAGCACTAGAGAGGCGCAGGCGCAGCACGAGTTTCGCTGAAGGATGTGGAACGAGGTGTACTCCCCCCAAGATGTAGACAAGGGAAGCAAAAGCGCGCGCGATTGCTGAAGCGGTTATGTTATATTTAAATTGAGAGGAAAAGGAGAAAAAATCTGCAGTAGGTTTATTTTAGTAAAACCAACATTTTCTAAGATATATTTTTTTAGTTATATCGGAAGAAGGAAAAGAACCTGCTTATTAAAAGAGATATAAAAATTTTATTGTATGATTCTACATACAGTGAGGATATAAAGTCCGTCCCCCCCCCCTCTAATTTTTGAACCACTGGGTAGATTGTGATGAAATTTGGAATGATAATATATGACTAAAATCTGCATTTTTAAACACATCAATGACAGCTCTGAATGTCAAAATGACAGCTGGGAGCGCAATAGGAACACTTTTTTAAATGGAAATGGGGGTCGAGTAATAACTCATTTTGAAGCTATTTTTATGCTCAAAACATCCCCCAATTTTGAGAACATTTGGTTCAGCAATTTCCAAATAAAAACCAGTAATATCAGTTTATAACATAATATTTTTACCACATAATCTTTATAATAGAACTTACCCATGGAATATTTATTTGTCAGGAGGTTCATGATGGTCATTTTCAAGATCTTTTGAAGTAACACGTGTTTTCTAAATTTGTTTCTGCCTTTACGTTTAATTTAAATTATTTCATAATTTTTTAATTTATGTTATTTTAGGTTAGGGATGGTTTATTGTTATTTGTTTACTTTTAATTTTTGTTTTGCTTTGAATAATTTACAATAATTTGTAATTTGTATGCAAAAAAATGTTATAACAGAAATCGATATTACTGGTTTTTATTAGGAAATTACTGAACCAAATGTTCTCAAAATTGGGGGATGTTTTGAGTATAAAAATAGCTTCAAAATGAGTTATTGCTCGACCCCCATTTTCATTTAAAAACATTTTCCTATTGCGTGCCCAGCTGTCACTTTGACATTCAGAGCTGTCATTGATGTGTCACAAAATGCAGAATTTAGTCATATATTATCGTTCCAAATTTCATCACAATCTACCCAGTGGTTCAAAAATTAGAGGGGGGGGGCAGACTTTATGTCCTCACTGTATACAGTGCGAACGTTTAGAATTGAAACCGTAAATAAAATACGCCCTGTATAATTTACGCAAAAACGCTTGGACACGTCAATTTTTAAATCCATTTGTGCTTCTTTTGTCATCATTGTTTCGATTATGACGTCATAAGGTAATCTCTGTGACGTCATCATGACATTCTTTTTATATGGGACATTTATTTCATTAAATCGAAGTAGAAAAAACATTCCTGAAAATGGAAATATGCAACACTATGACCTTAAAGTTGATAGTTTTCGAGATAAAAGGCTTCAAAGTTTGGAAAAATGAAAAAAGAAGCAATAAACTAGTCAAAAAAATATTTTTTTATTACGATAAAATGACATAATAAACACAATGGAAACTAATTAAATAAGATGCTCGAACTGTAATTCTTCTGCTTCTTGACAATAGGCAAACCTCTGCTGGAATTCTTGTAATACTTTTCCGATGGTGTTTAGCTCTAATTTCACCTTGAATTCTGGTTTTAACACATCAATATCCTGTGGTTTATTATTGTACACTTTCGACTTAAGATGACTCCACAAAAGTTGGGGAGTTACTTTAGGGACAAACTGTATACTTTCCCAATACTTACTATGCTTTTTTATATTTTGATGATCTCTCACATGTTACCCGTGGCGGTGTAAGTCAATTGTGATGCGAGAAATGATTCCGATTTCCTTTGTGGACAAGGTTGTTATAAATAGATTTGTGATTTTCCAAACCAAAATAAAAGTGATATGAAACCAACCACCTTCACGAGAAAGAATTTGTTTAAAGTTGAATGCATGATAATATGCAAATAAATCCGTAACTCACTTCACTGGCTCTGATCGGATCGTCGGAAAACAATGAAAATCAGCAGCGCTCTCCAAATAATAAAGTGTGCCGCTGAAAACAAATTAAAATGTTATCCTAACTGAAAAACGTTTAATTTGATTATGGTAATCGCAGTGGGCTTTGAAGGAGGTCAAACGTGTGGTATTTTATTCGATTTAGCTTTCAACTTTCAATTGAAGTAACTAAATATGCTATTGGTTGCTTTAAAGTGAGATACATTAATAGATTCATAAATAACTGGCTGTGAAAATTGTTGTTAATGCCATATAGTCCGGTAAGTACTTCGAAATACAAATTCTTGGGGATGAAATATGATGATATGCTCTTTAGAATTGAATGACAGAAAATATATTAAAAGAACTGTTAACGAAGTTCTGTGAAGAAGATATAATAGAAGATATGCAGACTGGTTCGAGAAAGAACAAAGACAAAAAACAATTAAACAAGTAAGAATGCGATAAAGTCAGGAAGATATACCTATATACTGATATAGGTATACCATATCACCACTAAAAAGTGATGAAGTAACAGATATATTCGGTTTAAACTAATTGAATTTAAACCAAACGTGTCCTTGGAGCATTTGAGCATATTCAACATCGACATCAGAGCTCTGACAACATCGGAAAATTCTTCAGAACCTTTAAATATTGTTCAATATTGAGGTAGAACATTGTCTCACGAATCTAATGATATAGGAGTTCATGGGTTCACTCCAGTAGAACGAGAGTGTATCCAAAAGAATGTACTAGAGCAGCACATCTGTTAGCAAGGAAATAGCTTAGCAGTTTGGCTAAGAAGTAAAAGATAGAGAGAGAGCGAGAGCTTGCTTTATCGGATATGCTATAATGCTCTCTCAAAATTTATAAAATACTGTACATTCACTTCTGGCAACGATGTAGCCTGAATATAGAATGCTTCATGGTACTTCTATGTTCAAAACAATTTTTGAAATGGATATAAAAGTACAACAACTTTGGTACCTCTGTTATCAGCTACTAAGCTATCACGAAGCGATAAGCTTTCAAGATGCCATCTACTAAGAATGACGACACATCGACCATGGCTGGAGGATGCAAAATTTCTTCGGCCATGAAAAATATGATAATTGACTTTTATTTAAATATACAGAGTGGCCCAACACTGTATCAACACTACATCACTTCCATAAAATCGTTTTTGCCAGAACTCTGAAATATTGGACTTTTGACGCACTACTGCGCCTCCCTATACATAGGAATGTATGGATTTTTTATAATCTAAGCGCTAACATGCTATTAAATTGAAAGCCTTGACCAGATTATTCCACGATTTAACAGCAAAAAATGTCCGTAACGGCTTTAACCATCTAGATAAATCAACTCTCTATATTTACCTAAATAGTGTCGGTATCGATTTTAAATTAGGGTCTAGTAGATAAGCTTTCCATCGAAGAAAAAGAGTCTAATAGAAATCCGATACAGTGATGGGTGGATTCGCACATTCTTACGAGGATGCAGCTGGGCCTGGATAATTACTGCGCTGTATTTCAAGTAGTGTAAGAGGTATTTATACAAAGATAAGCTCTGCAGCTTTCCAACTTGTGGTAAGACTCTGCCTCGTAATTCACTGTTAATTATAAGTACTGGGCTACAGCAAGTGCGAACCACTTATAGCAAAATAATATTACCGGGATATCAAACCGGGTCTTACTTTAAATTTGAAATAATTATGTCACTGTCACACTGACATCATCAATAACCTACAAATGTCATACCTATTTATTTTAGTTGTAAAACAATAATGAACTACAAATTATGAAATAACGGTTTTAGTAACAAGAAAAACTAAATTACAATAATTGTTGGAAATGTCCCTCGTTTTGTTCGATGCACAAGTTGACGCGCCTCCTCATGCTGTGAAAAGCGTTTTGCAGCATTTCTGGTGTTTTGGTTGCACATTGCTGAATAATTCTTTGTTGCAGTTCTTGCAAATTATTTACCGGAGTCGCAAAAATCTTGTTTTTTAAGTAAGGAAATATAAAATAGTCCATAATTGTCAAACAAGGTGATCTCGGAGGAAACTCAACTTCTGTATGCAAACTTATCAGCCGATCATCAAAAAACTCGCGGAGGAAAGCAATATTTTCTCGTGTAGTATGTGCTGTTGCACCGTCATGTTGGAAATAACCGTACCACTGTTGCACAAATTCAGCCAAAAAGTTGTGTCTGTACCTTTCTGCGTTGACGGTGAAATCGAAAAAAATTGACCCAATTATTCTTCTGCGAGAAACTGCCTTCCAAACACCAATTTTTTGAGCATGTAGTGGCGATTCAGTAAAAACAAGAGGGTTATCATTGCTCCACATTCGCATATTTTGAGAATTGATGTATCCCGAAAGGTGGAACCACGCTTCGTCAGAAAAAAAAGTTAAGTCCAGAAGATCGTCATTCATTAAATTATTGACAAACCAATGGCAGTAAGCAAGGCGTCTGGGGTGGTCTGCGGGCAGAAGAGCCTTAATGTGCTTGCATCTTATTTGGATGCATGTTCAAGTCTTTCTTTAAAATCTTATGACATGTTCCATAAGAAAGTCCAATTTCCTGAGAAAGACGTTTCAAAGGTTTTGCAGGCTCCTCTTCCATACGTTGACGAACGTCATTGACAACTTCTTCTGTACGAACTCTTGGTCTACCAGCACCTTTTTTATGAGTCACACAACCAGTTTCGCGAAACACTTCAACACAATTTGTAAGGCACGCATAAAAATTGTCCACGTTTGGGAAGTGCTCTCGAAAATTGTCCAAACACAAACGTTGACTGTATTGCCAATTTCCATTAACTAGCGCACCCGTTCGAAAATAGGCTTCAATCATGAAAATTTTGTGCTGTGTGGTAAGAGGCATGATTCAAAAACTGGATTAGAAAATTTCAGCACAATGACTTGACAGATTCCGACACAACAAAACATATTCAAAAATTTAAAGTAAGACACACGTTTTACATTCCACAACCACCCTGGACCAAGATAATTTTTGATATCCCGGTATAATATAATATACTTTGAGTCGGTGCAATACCATCAGACAATTTTCAATTAAATTGTCTTTCGCAGGGGGTCGACCATCCTGGCGTGTGTGCCTAAGAAGGGAGGAATGTTATCTTGGTGTTAATGTGAGAGATTGACACTGGTTGATGTTTAACTGTCCCTCTAACTAATGACGTTTTCTAGGTTTCCCTCATTCCAGCACCGAATAGTGGTCAGGGCTTACCAGCGTATGTTTATTGGGGACCTACTGAATAATAATAATATGCCACCCCATCTCCCACACAAGTCCCAGACTTTTTGGTTAGTCCTTGTGATTAGAATGAGGGATAGAGATATTACTGTTAATATATTAATAATAACACCTCCACCCTTTTTATAATTACAACAAAATTTATATGGGTGAGGGGGCGGGGAATATTATAAAATTGTGTCCCCCTTCATATAACAGTTGTAACGTACATTTTAATGTCGTTTCATGAGGTTGACTATTATGCATCCCGTAAAACACCCAACCTAATTGTTGTGGCTTAAGTTCTCGATTTTTGAAATAACGCGCAGCTTGGCTAGAAAAACGGTGGCCTCAAGCGAGAACGCCGGTGTGATTTAGGAATAAGATAGACAGTTTCCGTCTTCGTGGATAGGCACATGTGAGTTATTTACCTATTTGATATATATAATTTATTCATTTTCATTATTGGTTACGATATAATTATTAGTACAGAAATAAGATAATAGCGATTTGTTGTCATTATTAAGTAATTATATTTCATATATAATCAGGATTTACCTGGATTTTAGTTAAATTATTTAGGCGTGGTCAGTGAGATTTTTTTGTCACCCTATATGGTGAAATGTAGTACGATTCTAAACAATAGAAAATAGTTTTAATATGATTTTATAAATTTGTGAAGCTGTGCTCTAGTCAGGAGATTATAGAAAACATTGTTTTTTAAAACCAATAAATTTGAGTTTTCTTGCCTCCATTTTGTTTGAATCGGATTGCGATTATCCACCACGTGTTGTGCCCTTTGGGAATTAAGTTAATTATCTTATCGTTATCTTATCTTCTCTTATCTTATAGTTATAATATATGATTGGAGCTATAGAAAATTGCTAATATCGTAATTTCTGCACTAGGTTAAGTAATTTGTTACTTTATATAGATTTGAATAACTCACATTCACGCCGATTAGAAGACTGGAACCTGTTTCCTAACATAGTAAATTCATTGATTATTGTTCTTTGACAACAAATTTGTACAATAAATCAATACGAATTTCTATAACTTGTCACTCAGTTTTTGAAATATTAATGAACTAATTTTTCTCTTTTACCTAATTAGAGTGGTAATATTTCCTTGTTTAACCGGTTATGAAACCGTTGTTTTTGGAATTTTGGGTCAGATAATAGAGGGTTTTTTTATTTAATTTATTTTTGTTCCTTCTGAACTATTGTATCTTTAAATAGTAATGATTAGAGTTTTTTATTAAGAAATTGTCGAGTGCTGAACTGTAATCAGTTCATTTGAATGCAATTTTTTGGGTAATTTTATTTGCTTCATTCTGGGTAGGGTCACTAAAGGTTGACACCTTCCAGGTTTTGTTTTTATTTGTTAATTACTTTCCCTGTGAGAATCACAGAGGATTTTTCCATACCAGATTTGCTGGTACATTCCCTTCAGGTATTTATTTATAATTTTTAATCTTGGCTACACTAGCCGTCAACGTTCATCTATATATTTGTAAATTTTGGGGCACTCTTAACACAAACAATTCTTTGTATGTACTCTTCTGAGACGAGGCTGCTGTAACCTGACTGCGAGATCTATAACCTGCTGAAAACTCTGGACGCTTACCACCTGCAGATCCCTAGATAAGAGGATTGGACTTAGCAGTACGTGACCATCATCTGGACTAGAGCTCTAGCTTCCCCACTTTGCCACGGAAAGTCCACCTGGATCCAATCATCAGCACAGGTTAAGGGTGAGAGTACTGACCTCATAAAGAAGGAACGAGATTTTCAGAGTGACCCCGAACCTCTTAAAATTGTGTAAAGTTAGCCAATTTTAAAATTTCATTTTTCAAATTTTTTTCATATTTTAGTCAATATTAAATCATTTTTGAATTATTGTTAAATAGTCACTTTATTATTCATTTGTAAATTCCATTAAATTTGTTTATTTGATTATAGTGTATTCAACTAACTTTTATATAGTTTTCTTTTATCTTATATCTAAAAATTATCCTGGTGCCCAAATAACTTGTCAACACTCAAAGCAGTCCTAAGAATACTACGCCCTAGTCTCATAAATCTCCCTGAGCTACCGGAGCTAATGTCCATAAACTTAAGCTAATGGAATTGTACATCCCTAGCTTAGCTGAGTTTGTGGTGACACAGTCTCTGGATTTTCCATGGAAACAAATCCTTTGGCAGATAATCGAGGATGAAACTTTTCATTGACTCACCTTGTATATGAATGCAAAGTACATGCCACTGAATCTGCATGTGCTCAAACATGAATATAAAGACGGATTAAATACTAATAAAAAACTTGTTTAATCGTACTTGCGGTGCGAAAAAACCGTCTTGTTTAAATGTGTCCCAAAAGGCAGTAACTAAGTAAATAATGTACTTTTAATTATGCGAAATGGAAGATGGGGCAGAAAATGGACGCCATAGTTTAAATCCCTTGTATCCTCAGATTAACCATATAAAAGATAAATAACAGCGAGAGAAAAATGTCCACGAAATGAAATTAATAAAATAAACAAATCCCACTGCATGCCATTGGTTCGTTACAGTTTTTGACGGACCGAGATATGCCGAAAATACACGACACAACGACTCGTGACTTCATATTTGTTTTGAAATTTTGAGAACGTAAATTTTTTAAGTATTTTATGTGATATAAGTGGTCATCAGTGAATAATCTAGGCTGTGTTATAGATTTTTAGTTTGTGGAAAACCTTTGTGGACAGTGAAATGATTATTAAATGCATAGTTTTCCATAAATCGGGCAAAAAAGGTGGTGGGAGATTGTTCCACCGGTAAGTAAACAATGCTGACCATAAACGTATCATTCGTTAGGAATTCAACTCACGTAAAATATTCATGGGTGATATAAGTAATATAGATAATATTGTAGTTTTATATTGTATATTTTCTATGGATAATAGTTTCTGATCCTCATAAAATTATTTGGAGACGATGAAATTTTTATCGTTTTTCTTTCCGATAATTTTATGTCTGGTAAAGGTTAATAATGAAATAAGGAAAATTTCAAATGTTTACCCCTCTTTGAAAAAAAAAAAAAACCCGAATAATTTAAAATACAGATAAGAGTATTAGATGTAGTTTTGATTTAGAATGGGAAGTGAATTCCGAACCGAAAAAAATGTATTTTCTTATTTTACCCAATTTCTTACTCTCACTTTCAGGTTTTTAGTAGGTACCTATAAAGAAAGTAATATGAATATCTTTATATTATATCGCTTGGGTATTTATTTGGCCACAGTTCTGAATAAAATAATAAAATTTTGAGTAAACAGTACGTTCCTCGCTAAAAGATCCGTTAAAGTTTTTTTTTAATTTGACTAATCAGTTCTCATACTGAAAAATGTATAAATATCATAAAACATACTACACACTTTAAGTTAAAATAACACTAACATTTCGGAGACTTAACTATCAGAAGAATGTATTGTGTTATGTAATAGTTCTATGATATTTATGTATCATACATTTAAAAAAAAAACTCTAACAGACTCTTCGGTGCAGAGGTTTATTTTCTTACTTTTTTATTAGTTTTTTCTGAATTGTAGGAAAATAGCTAAATAAATAAAGTAAAGTATGTATTGCGTATTATGTTATATACGTACACATTAGTTTTTGTAGATGTTAGGTGGTTTTTTTTAAATCGCCAGGCAATAGGTACTTTAAGTTGTTAGAAACACCTTTAAAAACATTAAAAATCCTCTTATTTTGAGACATACTGGCCGCCACTGGTAGCTATTTACAAACAGTTAAATAAACACTCCCCCCTTTCGTAAATTGTTGTTTATTGGATGGACAGGCATATTAATGCTTTGGGTATTGCTGTTACTTATCTTTTACATGGTTAATCTGAGCTTGTATCCAACGAAATTTAGTATCTTATGCAGACATATGCGAATGTTACATAGAGATTTACAAAAGCAATGTTTATGTTCTGTAAAAATTAAGATCTGTTTGTTTGGTCAGTTTATCTCTAATAAAATAAAACCAATTTTATCTCTTCCATATTTAAAACACCAAGTCCTGTTCTGCTTTTTCTCTAGTAGTATCAATGTCGTTCTTCTTCCTCAATCCTCAATATCGTTCTTCTTACTCAATCCTCAATATCATCTTCAGTGATTCAGTACATTTTACTAAGATGCAGCTGGTTTTGGATAATTACTACACTGTATTTCAAGTTCTGCAAGATGTACTTACACAAAGATGAGTTCTAAATTATCATATAAATTATTTTTATCTCATTTCTGAAGTAAATAATGTCCACATACCAAAAATCTGAACCATCGTATTTTCGTTCACATCTCAAAACAGAAGACAATAACAAAGTTTGGTGTCCATGAATAAATTTGCCTCAAAAAATTACTCGTGTCACTGGTTTTTACACATCCAAATTTGCCCACTCTGTACATCTCTGCTTATCGCATAACATTAACATTATTAAAAACTGTAGTGCGAACACAGCTTTCGACGGCACTATCTGAAAACATCCATTAATCACTATTAAAAATGGAAACACAGTGCTACCAACAATGCCTTTTGTCTGAAACTAGTATCGATCATAAATAACATTTCTCTATCGCTCATATGGAGTGATATACAAACAGAAGGTTGTTTGTTATTGAGTCCCATTGCATAGAAACATTTTTACAAAAATTTACCTTACAATATTATCCTTGAAATTCCAGTGTAGTGACAAGAAATTTAGACTGTTCTCCTAAAATGTTCGAGGCAACTTCTTTTTCATTTTAGATGGAATACTCTATGTATTCCTCAACAGCCGTATTACTCTTCCAGTTTTTATGGCGCTTAATATTCAAGAGATCTGAATCTTAAATCATGAAGCTGACGTTCGCCGGAAACATTGATCTTTAAAATTTGCAGGATGCAAAATGCCAACAGGTTGTTTCTTGCATGAACCATTCCCATATCCAAGGAAAAATCGTCCTTGGTTGGTATGATGAGGATAAAACTGCAGATATTTTTGAATAATTTCGATCATATTGAGTCCTTCGATGCCTCCAGAAGTTATTTTGGTCCCGTGATATTTTGGTTTTTGTATCATTCATCAGTATATAAACACGATTTCTATATTACTTGGATCCAAGGTTTCAGGATCATGTTAAAAGATTGAAGGAAGAAGTCTCAGTGCACGGATCTGCAATATGGCCAGATTTATAACTTCTAGACTTATTTTGGCAGAATCAGTTGCAAATTGTAACTCACGTAAGTCAATCGTCTACTTTAGAAGACTTAGAGAATTTACGAGTTGTTAGAAAGTAGCATAACAATTTCAGTTAAATTCCATTCTCTTTCCTTATTAAATGCGATTCTTTTAACGTTTTCGCCAGTATTATCTACACCCTGATGGATATTATTGTCAACCTAGGCTACGTCTTCAGATACTATTTGTATTCTTCAGTTTTGTTATAGGATATTATTGTAGAGAAACTAACATCGTTTCTTTATATCCCTGTCGATGTCCATATTTTTATATTATTGTTTCTATCAGAGAACAAATTTTATCTTAAGAAAATCTATTTATTTTGACAACTAGTTACAGAATACTTTAAAGAACATATTTTGTATCTCTCAGTGACTCAGTAATACATGTTAGTACCTACTAAGAGAAGAGAACAATGGGCCTTTTCCACTAAATTGAATTTGACTATTTTATTAATATCAAACGTTATACTGGTACATAAGTAAAGGTAGAATCAACCCAATTTATTAAAGAATTGTAATTAAGCCAAGTTATCCAAGTACAAAGTGACCGGTCTTCATAAATCATTTCAAACTGCGCGGTTCGCTGACATCACATTCCAGTAGCCAATAAATGGTAGACAAGTATAAGAACGGCTCCACGTTGCCACATATCATTTTACTTTTTTCTTGGCAACGATTAAATTTACATTCTGGTAATTTTGAATAGAAAATATTATGTATTTTTAGATGAAATGATAATTTTAAAATTAAAATATGTATTTTTAGGTGAAATATTCTCCATAAATTATTACTAAAGCAAAGCATCATGATTATTTTACAATTTATCACTTGAGCAAAATAATTTTAAAGGATTATTTGCTAAAGGTGACAACACTGCACAATCTGTGCTAGAACCAACTAAATGATGATTTGATAACTTAGGTTATAAAACCTAACTTTCTTGTCTTAACATTGCGCACTTTAGCACTTAAGAAAGTTCATATTTGTGACGTAGAAATCGTTAACCATTGCACTGTCAACTCTTAGAATATTGTCCGAATCGGCCTTGAGATATCCCTCTTCAATTTTATTCATTTTAAAACAAATTAATCGAAACACAAAACGAAAGTTAGGTTAAGTACACTTCACTTGACAGAACACAAAATGCAGGGCAGCCAACAGACAACAACGAACTGGAGTATGACGTCAATAGCGCGTTATTTGAAATATATGGTAATTTTAACAATTTTGTCAACATATATCTGGAGAAGAAAAAAATTTAAAAAATACTTTTTAGACATAACTAAGTATATATTTTATAATAAGGGAATAAAAAAAGATGTGGAAAAGGCCCATTTGCCTTCTTTTAATATTTCGACTTCTCAGATTCAAGAATGAGGCCCCTACGCATCTGGAAACTTACAATTCGTGAATAGTTGGCTAAAAAACAAATTACAAAGTTGAACCATCCGCCTTATTGACCAGATTTTTCACCTTGTGACCTTTGACTATCCCCAAAAATGAAAACTATGGTAAAAAGCACCAGTTTGCTGATATTTCTGAGTTCAAAAGCATTTGGATAGAATATTAACGATAATTATTGAAGACGACGTCTAGAAATGCTTTTAATATTAACAGCATTATCTAAGTGTATCGCATTCCAACGGTGGTACTTTGACAACTCCGTTGATTGAAGTCAGTTGCTTAATTATTAGAGTTTCTTTCTTGAAAAATAAATTTATGTTAATCGTAAATCGTTTATTTCGGTCCCAATATGTCTCTGTGTGTATGAATATGGACTGGAGAAAATAATGAGTCAGCGCTAACTCCATGATTTTCACGCAACCTGAAAAGGGGTGGTGCCAACTGCGTCAACTTCCCTTACTTTCAGGAGTTTCAGTATGTTTCAGGCCCTCGACTCGAAGCCACGTTGCCACGGCCGATGAAAACGGCCCGATATCGAATCCAGCAATCATTTATTCTCGCTGAAACACTGCATTTCATCACGAAATTTCGTTTTTTCATCGCTTTCGCTTTAGAGTCGGTTTAGGCGGAAGTTGTAGTTCCGGGTTTGGTGGTTTCTAAAATATAGTGGGTGTTCACAGTTTTGGAATAATTGTGAAGTTCAGAAATGGTTGAAATCGATAGATTTTAAGAATTAGGTCAAGTTGAAGTGTACGTTGAAATGTTCCCGTTTTTGGAATGACATTTACTGCATGTCCAAGTAAATGTGAAAAGCACAACACCAAAAAACGAAAGGTGAGTATCTCGATTGCACTCCGGCTTCCTCGATTCAAACAACCGTTTAATAATGTTCACCGATTTTTGTAAAAGATATTTCTAGACAACATTCGCAATAAATACCAGTAATCATTTAATATTTTATCGACATAGGGTTTCTATAGAAACAGATTTGATGATTTCCTAGCATGAAAATGTATTTAACTATTCAATTCAATGTTTTATAGTGAACTTATTATGTCATACGTGACTGTATTAGCGAGGTGGTTATTGAGATAAATTTTAAATGTTCTTGACTTATCGGTTCTGGTTTGATTTCTTTAAAAATGGTTGCTTCAGAAACTGATACTTGATGGACTATATTATATATCTATAAATGGAGTTACATATATACGCGATGGTTATTTTAATCCAATATTTATAACGTACTAGGCATATTACTCATCAAATATTCATCTGATAATATCTCAGATGTGAAATAAAAGTAGGGAGCAAAATATTTGATAAATATATTTGATGTAGCATGAAATTATGTTACCAAATAAATTATAGACATTATACAATGTACATCGTTCGTTAATGGTATAAATATACAGTGTGTTCTATATTTCGTGCAACAAATTCAGCTGACATTAAGTCGTACGTTTCCTAACAAATACTAGTCCTTAGGATTTCATGTCTGCGAAATTTAAAACTCAAAATGTTCTTAAACTAGAGGATAGTTTAGATAGTAACCTTGAAGAAAATAGTGAAGGGAACATTGAAATTGTAAAATGAGTAGTTATTTGTAGAATATAATTTTTTTGTAAAAGAATCACCACAGCTGCCAGACATCTACTCGTCGAGGCAAATATTTAAGGATATTGGTGGAATAAATACATAAATGTATTATTAACGTTAAAGTTTTACTATCGTTAGACCATTAAATTTACTTTCTAACTTGATATTCATTTGCTACAAACTTTTCCAACAACTGCAATACGATTTCACCCATTAATCCTTTTCACTTATTTATTTATTTATTTATTTATTTATTTCAATAATGTCCTACAGGTAAATCATCCAATTATAGAACGTATGGTACATAAAGTTACAAATACAGAGTACAAGGTAAAGTAAAAACAATAGGTAATAGTACCTACTGTATATTTTAGGAAAGGCGTATCAATTGAAATATTCAGGAGAGAAAAAAAATCAGTAAGTGACAGATCAGGTAGTTCACGAATACATCAATATAAAAACAAACAAAAACTAACAAGAGAAAAAGAATTTATCTTTACCACTGTTACATGTCACTGAGGTTGCAACCAAATACAGTGTGTCGAAGATAAAGATGGGATAGCATTGGGATATTGGAAACGGTAAGAGCTACAAAGTTGGTTAAATTATGAAAAAGTTGAGTAGTTTGAATACCTTTTACATGGACTTTGCAAAAATAAGTTATCTTTTTTTGATTTCGAAATATTTGGAAAAACATTTTTTTGCGATATTTGTTTTTATTTATTTCTGGCGTTATTTTAACAGCTATCAAAAAATAAAAAATACTTTTCCATTGCCACTTTTTGAGCTTAACAAGATGGCATTCACCAAGTTTTTGTCCGACGTTTCGTTTCCGAAAAACCATCATCAACTTCTTATTTTTAAATACGGCCCTGTATTTTTAAATAGAAATTTTGATACCATTTTTTATTCTCAATTCAATGATGCATCACAAGTAATGGTTTAATTACGTTTTTAGCTTGTTTTTGCCACCATTAAAAATTAACGAGGAAAAGCCTCCTGAGTTTATAACAAATAAACAAGTAAAATAATTTATTTATCTTAATTATTTACTAGCATGTTAATTACAAAAGATGTTCGAACAAAAAAAACATTATTTTTTAACACCGTTCAACTGTAGCTTTCAAACAATGTAAAGTCCATCTGGCGTAATAGTTTGAAATACTTCTAGTACCAATTCGTGTAATTCTTCCTCTGTTTGAAAATTACGTTGGTACACATAGTTTTTTATGTAGCCCCATATTAATATTATTTTACTTGTTTATTTGTTATAAACTCAGGAGGCTTTTCCTCGTTAATTTTTAATGGTGTCAGGAACAAGATAAAAACGTAATTAAACCATTACTTGTGATGCATCATTGAATTGAGAATAAAAAATGGTATTGAAATTTCTATTTAAAAATACAGGGCCGTATTTAAAGAAAAGGAGTTGATGATGGTTTCTCGAAAACGAAACGTCGGACAAAAACTTGGTGAATGCCATCTTGTTAAGCTCAAAAAGTGACAAGGGAAAAGTATTTTTTATTTTTTGATAGCTGTTAAAATAACGCCAGAAATAAATAAAAACAAATATCGCAAAAAAAAATGTTTTTCCAAATATTTCGAAATCAAAAAAAGATAACTTATTTTTGCAAAGTTCATGTAAAAGGTATTCAAACTGCTCAACTTTTTCATAATTTAACCAACTTTGTATCTCTTACCGTTTCCAAGATCCCAATGCTAACCCATCCTTATCTTGGACACACTGTATATCTAGCTTGTTATCAACATCTTTGCAATTCTGGCAAAACATATGTAAAGGCGAGAACGTGAGGAAATTGGTGGTAATTCTCGGTACAACCAAAGATAATTTTGACAGAAGTTCAAGCAGTCAATTCTGTTATGTATTAGTTTGAATAAAAAAAATTGTTAAAGGTACTGACGTCTATGTCCAACACTCACTATCGAGGGCTTTTCTAATAATTTCTGAGTTGGAAAACCCATATTTGGATGGGCCCCTTTTGATTTAAAAGTAAAAAACATTAAAATCTAGGTAGGCCTGCTTCTAGTCTATTAATGTCCACATTATAACCAGGAGGCCAAACTAGAGAAGTATATTCAAGTTCACATCTGACAAAGGAACTGTAAAGCAATTTTATTACCTCAATGTTCGTGAAGCCGTGACGTTACCAGCAATAACCCATATGTTCTATTAGCCTCTACTATAATAGTGTCAATATGTGTGTCAAATAACAATCTACTGTCGAACGTGACGACAAGGTGGCAAAAAGTGGTTGATCTCTTCAAAACGAAGGCTCAAGTTTATAATTAAAAGTAATCTTTGCACACTAAGCTGAAAAAAGAAATTACATCTCATTTTTCAGCATTCAGTGGTATCCTGAAGTCGGAGATAGTCACTGCGATCTCTAACAGTATCATAGAGTTTAAGGTCATCTGCATAGAGAAGGTACTTTACATCTAAATCACTCACAATGTCATTGATAAAGATAACAAATAGTAAAGGTCCCAGAACAGACCCTTGTGGAATGCTAGATGTCGTCGTGTATACGATAGACCGGAACCTTATTATTAACTACAATATACTGCATTCTATTACTTAGATAAGATGTAAATATAGATATAAAAGAAGTTTGTCTAATCAGACAAGATTTCTTCAGAATGCGTGACATTAAAGAGATGACAGTGACAAAATTTGCAACCAACAGTACACGGGGTCCTAAGAAATTCTGTCAAAATTTAGATGCGCTACAATATGTAAGTTACGTTTAGTAATCCAAATAATTGGATAGAACAGTAAGATTAACTAACAACTTGTTTTGCAGGGTTAGTATCGTAAAACAGACTTCACCCTTATTGACCAATAGCAAGAAGAAACGGTACCAAAGATCATTTTGTTTGTTTTCTTTGGGAAAGTATTACCATTGGTACTGTAAAAATGAGAAAAGCATTTCTTTTCGGTCGAGTTTTCATGGAACATCGCTTCAACACAAAATTGTCGAAAATAATCGTGTTTTTGTAGTGTCTGGGTTATTAATTTTTGCTTGAGCATCGTGGCATGTTTCTAAATAATATTCTTAAAAAGATGTTCCCATTGTTTATTATTAATCATATAAGTTTATGGCTTTATGTGTTTTTTCGGCGACTTCCAGATATCGCAGATCGTGTAAGTCATACAATTATATTCTACTGACAAGATAAATGAGTTATCATAATTCGATAATACAATCACGCGTCTGAGATAAGCCTTAATGACGTTGAATAGGATGAAGGTATCCTGTCAAGAACCCAGAATTATCCTTTTGTGATCGGGTACAACCCTTCAACAGATATAAAGGCGAACCATAAAAGGCGAGAGATCTTGTTTTGCCGAAACAAGCAAATCCACTTAGCATTGAAAGGCGTTGGAGTCGAATAAGTTCAAATATATATCTTCAAAATAATTATTCGGCAAAAATCTACCGACTCTTTCACTGCACTCCGAAATAACACTCTTGAAGATGCGCGTATCATCAACACTGTCAGCATCTTCTGCATGTAGAGAAGAAATTATGGTTTAAATGCTTCCTTAAAATTTCAAAATTGAATTTATATCAAAACGGTACATATTATCGATGATTAATAGTGTTTTTTTACGTAGAAAACTCTAAAATTTCATATTTTAATGACAAAATCAGGGAAAAGTTACATACAAAAAATTTACTACATCTCGTGTTATCGTATATAAATAATTAACCCTTAAGTGGACTAGTAAATTACACTTCCTGACTGAAGAGATTCAATGAGTATTTCAAAAAGATATTCATCAGTGCACTACTAAACTGAAATTGTAAATCTTTAGGTAGCCCGAGAATCTTCTATAAAGTTCCACATTTTATTTCAAGATGGAATAGTGTGGTAGCATAACATTAAGAATAAGTATACACGTTTCAGAATTTCTTGGGTAGGCAATTACGCCAAATTACTGTAAAACATTAAAACTAACACTCCTTGTGACGAAAATGTTTCTAGGTTATTACCGTAAGGCTCAAATTAAATCAACACCAGGACTAATGCAAATTGTTTTTGTAGAAGAGCTCAAATATTCTGAACACTCAAACCCACACTAAGGAATATAAATTAACCTTGGGAATACAGTCAGGCAAAACATTACTTTTTAGAGATCTTGGGAGAAGGTTTATATTTATTTTTGGATTTCTTATGTTGGAATCAAATAAAAGCTGAAATTCTATTGTATACTGCCACTTTAATTGAAATATTGGTTTTCCCAAAATCACATATTTGCTAATATTTTCAAAATAGATCACACGGACACATTTTAGACCACTGAAATTATTAAAATTACCGTCAATTTATTTTAATCATTGATTATTTCTTATAACTTGAGTATAATGATTCTATAATCAGTAAAATATCTAGTTTAACTTTACCCAAACATAAATAGATTTGATCGCGTTCAGAGTTTACTGTGTTGATATGCTGCATAATAATATGCCGCCCTTTCTGCCATATTTCTGGGCTAATCCTTATGATAAGAATGAGGGGTAGAAGGGCAAGATAGCAAGTTCAACAAGAAATTATTATTGGTTTAGAAATTATCTTACTAAATTACTTGTATGAAATATGGCTGCTTTTTGTGAGTAAGTGTATACATTTTCTTATAGGCTAAGTTGAGTTAGGAGATTTTTGAATGAGTATGCAATGATCTTCTGATTCTTTCAACTTCTATTGCTAATTGTTGATTTGTTTCTTTCTTATCTGCATATTTTTTTTGCTTTGTTTTGGTCAGATGGTATTGCCACATCGATAAGGTAGGTGATCCTTTTTTTATTTTATCTGGAAGTGTTATATCTGGTCTATGGGTATGGTCTCTGGTATGGTCTAATATTTGTTCCCTGTTATAGTTGGTGGCAAATATTGTTAGAACGCTTGAGGCTCCGATTGCAGATTATATCGCAGGGCTACTGCTTGGTGAATAATTTTGCCACTGCATTATGTATTTTGCAGACCTGCCAGTTGTTTACAATAGGATGTTATATGTTCTATTGTTTCTTGAAATCGATGGCATTTTCTGCAACTCATTCTTAATTGATATATCCTTTAAAACATATTTTTGATATTTATTTGACACCATAACTTGGTCTTATATTGCAAGTATAAATTCTTATAAATCTCTACTATTGCCCTATGAATTTGAGTACAACATTCTATTATGTGTTAATTGTGTTCTTGTTAGTATATTCATGACTTCTCTATCCATCGCTGACCATTTTATTACGCCAAATGACTATGTTAGTGCTGGAACCACAAATATATCTTATTAATTATTATTATTTTTTCTTTAAATCTAATCGACCGATTCACTGGCTCCAATTCTCAGGGTCAGCAGCTGGTGGTTATCAGTAGCTATTCCCCACGTCCGTGGGGTAAACTACTGAGTGGCGGAATCGTGTGCCCTGAGTAGCCGTAGTGAACGCAAAATGACTGCCTTCTGCATTATTCCGGCTAGAAGATCTGCCGAATTTCGGCAAGCCGGTATAATCTACAGTTCTGAAAGCAGTGTATCTCTTGCTCCACCGAGGACTCCTACAATCAGTACCACCAGTTTCACAGTATGTTCTGGATGGAGTCTGCGGAGTTCGAAAAGAAGGTATTTCGTCCGTTTCACCTCCTCTTTCAAGACAATGTTAGTCTCGGCAGGAGCCGAGAACTAGATGACAAACATTGTCTTGAGCTGGTGGTTGAGGAGGGCTACATCAGACTTAATCAGCCCAACCACGTATCACTTATGTTACCGTAACGTGCATGTTAAAGTTCGTCTGGGAGAATCTGTTGTTATATTTAAATTTCATGGCTCGAATCTGCCTGAGAGTGGGAAATGAGTTGTTTCAATAAATTCGGCACTTCTCATTCCCCAAAATTGACTCAATATCCCCCGAAGCGTATGGAAGCACTGGTGTTTCGTCTATCTCATACGATTTATTATTATTATGTTAATATTATTATAATTAGTAATAAAATTATTATTATTGTTGTTATTGTTATTATTATAAATAATGTAATAAAAAACAAAAAGTTCCATTAAGAGAAAATTCAAGACTGCTCTTTTAGGCCACCATGTAAGTCTGGAAAGAGAAATAAATTTTCCAGGAGTGAGCGCTATACATCATATGAAACGTCTGGGGTTGAATAGTGGCTGCGGCTTCAGAGCTAATTTAATATTCAAAATGTCTCATTGTGCCGCATTGAGTGACATTTTACCCCTAGACGAAAAGGGAATAAGGGAATAGGTATAGGATTTCTTTAACCTGCGACAAGCACCATGCTTCACTTATTGTTGCCACCACACCAATAAAGGTTAATTTATACTACCCATAGTGATAATGAAACTACAGGGTGAGTCACAATAAAATGTCCTTTTCAATATTTATATGAAAACAACGTACGTTGTCAGATATTTGTCAATAGATAGTTTCACTTTTGCTTTAGTATGATAGTATAGTGCATTTCAATCAAGTACAATATGCATATGTTCAAAATCGAGGACCAGTAAGATGGCCTGCTAGGTCACCGGACCTCACTCCACTGGACTTTTTTGTGTGGGGTAATTTAAATAACAAAGTGTTTGCAGGTTTGTTTGAAGCTGCAGAGGAATTACGTCGAGCAGTTGAACACGCAGTAATTAGAATTATTGCAAACTTGTTTCATATTTTTTAGTTTTTGGACATATGCATATCATACGTGGTTGAAAATTTCAGTTTTCAAAGGAGTTTTCAAAATTGTGAAAATCCATTATGGCGCCCATAAGTACAACGAAAGTTGAATATGCTACTGCAAAATCTAGTAGAC
Source organism: Pogonocherus hispidulus (assembly GCA_963924545.1). Taxonomy (NCBI): domain Eukaryota; kingdom Metazoa; phylum Arthropoda; class Insecta; order Coleoptera; family Cerambycidae; genus Pogonocherus; species Pogonocherus hispidulus. Next base: position 1,859,209 of record OZ004698.1, read on the forward strand.
CTAATATCTTTTAGACACAAATTTTGCTGTTTTTGTCTCACTGCTACTTCTATCCTCGAGAAATTTTCTTTGTTGTTCATTGTTTCCCAATTTAAACAATTGGTTCTGAAGGGACATAGTCCTTATGTAAATTTTCTTGAATTTCGTAAAAGTGTGTTAACAGGACATGTATAAATGTCTCACATTACGTGTACTAAAATCTGCATTTTTTCAAGTGGTATAATATGACTATGTACAATATAAAATCAAAAAACAGATCTGTGACAACTAGTTAAAACTAAATCAGTTATTGTGATGAGCCTTTTTCAACGCGTAAAAATATAAATCACTCTTAGAATTTGCTTGAAAAACCGTTGAAAAATGTTGACTCTCCGTCGGCCGTAATTTATGCTTTTGAATAAAGCAGGATTATGAGATATTTCATTTTCATTTAAACAACGAAATACCAGAAAATAAATAATTAAATCTCATGACTATAATGTGCAGTGCTTTTCAGAATTTTTATTTGATTATAGAGTTGTTTTAAAAGTTGTCTGATGATTTATTACCGAATCCTGCTGATTATATGAGTCTGTAAAAGTCGTACATAATTATAATGAATGGGTTACTGACCAAAAATTGGAGCAAGAGTAAAGATATTTCCATTTTCAGATTAAAGAGTATAAACACTCTCAAAACAGGAAGTTTCTATTAAGTCTACGACGTAGTCGGATAGTGCAAGAATAATTATTTATTATAATTAGGTAGAGGTGGACTGTGCCGCTGAACTTCACCTCATCTAGTCGCCGTGTTGTTACATATAGGAATAGTCAATGCTAAAATGGAACTAAAAATTATCTAGTATTTAATTTCTTAAAAAAGATACAAGGTGCTCAATTCATTGCGATTAAGAAACAAAAATGCTTATCTTCTGAACTACTCTATATAATAGGTGCTAATAAACCCTAGCAGTAGTATGGGACGGCCAAGACCTGGCAACTAGGCCACAAACGGGCCCTTTTTGCCTAACCCTAGCGTCCTATACCTAACTCCATTACTTCTTCCCTCGTCGAACCTTCCCAACCTTCTAATGTAGGTCAAACTATCGGTCATTCAAGGGAACCTCTTCCCCTTGCAGCTCCCTTTCTCCCAGACGACGTGTCTCAGTCTGCCGAAAGCCGCGCATTCTGCCAAGAAGTGGGAAGGTGTTCCGTCGCCCTCCTCGCACTTTGGGCAGATAGGGTCTCCCTCAACACCCATAGATGTCTTCTAAGCCTGTAGTGACTCGTTAAAACTCCCATCAAACTAGTTTGAAGCCTTCCTGCTACGACTTAACAGTCAGGCCGTCTTGTCTTGCTTGGCTCCACTATAAAGTTGCGAGCTTGTCTACAACTTCCACTCCTCCAGTTTTTGTTAGTGTCTCATGAGCCCAATCATTAAGAGCCATGTTGACCTGCCTTCGTGTAATGCCTAAAATCGGTTCTGGTCCCTGACTGGGCCCCTAAAATCCGAGTCGGGCCAGTTCATCGGCCCTTTCGTTCCCTGGGATTACATTATGACCTGGTATCCCTAATAAACCCTAAATTGGCGAATTCTGAAAAACGATCTGAATTCAAAATATGAAAAAAAGTAAGTCATTCCATTTAAAAACCATTTTGATATGCCCCCAGTTTATAGAGCGCCCTATAGGTCTCTAGAGGGCGCCATAGAACCTCTTCTTAGGCTCTATGAAATCCTAAAAATATTTTTTTCTTGTTTATTACGCCATAAACTTATGGAACTTTGCCACAGTATTAGGCGACCCGGGATATCAATCGGCTGAAAGCTTTGCACATCTCACTTACATGATTAATTCATTTACTGAACTGACTATTTCGTATTTTTTATACTTAAAAAAACGGAAACTAACAAGTACTTTCTGCTTAGTAATTAAAACAACTAAACAAGAATTAAATTTATTTGCTTGAGACAGAAATTGAAGCAGAAGTAAAGTGATTTATGTAGAGGAATACCAATACAAGGCCAAGTACTGATCCGTGTGGAACTCCCGTGTTTAAATCTAGATACCCAGTGTTTCTCTACTCTGTATACTGACGTGCCTACTGACAACTTCCTGTAGAGGCAGTTAAACCCATCGTAGTTTTAGAACTGGTGTTCCACCTTATTTTTATGTGTCGGACTTTTTTTATACGCCGAGAACTCTATTATATCGAGAGATATAGGCCCTATCGCGTCGCAATAATAAACGTGTCGAACATGAGCCGTTATTAAAAAAGTTCCACGCCTCGGGACTAATTTCGAACAAGATCCATTCATCCGAGGTTATCGGGGTGGCGGTTATTATAGAGCGGAAATTGTTCTTCTGGAAATATAGTCGGCCTCGAAAAAATGCGTCACGTCATGTAGATAACGAACTGTTTTCCGTCTTTGGTTTTATCATTGTATACGCATTTCTTGCTAGGAATACGCTACCTACTGGCGGCAAGCACAACTAACGCATGGTCATTTGGTTCAGTTTTGCGTATGTACCTATGTCTATTGTGAATTTTGAAATATCCGTTGTTATATTAGTTAATTGCTTTGATTAGCTATGAATCATTATTGTTGTGAGCGTCATTGTTCCTCTTGGACAAAGAAAAACTCCGAGATCAGTTTCATACTTTTCCAAAAGCGTGAAAATCTGGAGTTATCGCGGAAACTATAAGTTGGATATTACAGAGTTACAGGAGACAAATATGGATAAAGAAGCTAAAGAACGCAGAGTAGAGAGTGTGCTCTTTACCTTTCTCTAAGGATGACTATTTCCATAAAGGTATTATGCCGTATGCACAATAAAAAATTTGACATATTTTGAGGTTAAGTTTCATTTTCAGACTGAACCCTCGAAAAATATTGAAATCTATTTTAATTTTATGTCACTACTTACCCCTTTCAAAATAGTTTTACAAGCTTTTTACCTGTTTTAAAGTTCTCGACAACAAATCTTTGGTGAATACAATTTCAAACGTCAGTGTCAGAGACCGTAGGTTAGTATAGGTTACTGCCATTTTGGCGCTACGATCTTAAAATGAATCGCGTATAAAGAACTACATATATTACACGATGGTTTTATGTGTATACAGTGTTTCAAAATGGGTGCAATAACATTGATATATTTATTTGAAGGATATGCCGAAAACAACTACTCCACGGGCAATGTGCGCCGACTGGCATCGCAGTACATTGGCATCTTCACAGGAGTCGCCACATCGTTCATCGAGACCAACTACTAGACACTGACCAGTTTCACGCTTATTTTGCGCTCATCAGAGTACCATAGGTATCTTGAAACAGTTAGAGAATAGGTTAAATTGGGGAAAAGTTGCGAAATTCGGTGACCAATAATATGCCTCAAAAAAATTCAGGCGAACATGATTAGTTTTTGGGATATTTGAAAAATTCAAAACATTTTTGAAGTTAATTTTTGTAAAATTTCAGGCTTGTTGGAAAAGCTATTGAAATAAAAAGGACTCTTCCTCATAGTAACTTATACGCTCTAACCAATGATGTAAACAGTTTTTTAAGTAACTTTTCGCCTATTCAGAACCATCATCAATCATTCTTCCGTTTAGATAATTAGGATTTAAATCAGAAACAGCAGGAAATTTATTTTCTGTATTGCAACAGATTTATAAAGATAATAATAACTTACCTTGAAAGGGGTTAGAACCTTTGGTGTGAAGATAACACCGACTTAGTTTTCTACATAACACCAAAACACTATACAGCACTCGACACGCGTTTGATCTGAAGATTTAATCCTCTCTAGATGATGCCAACTTGGTTAGCGACTCGAGCGTCGAGTGCAGTATAATGTTTTGGTCCACTATCAACATCAACATCTACTTCTAGACACAATTCTACTCGTCTGATATAATGTCCCTTTTTATTTTTGTTCTTAGGGTCGTAATAATATTTCTACGAGGATTATCAACATCAGCTCATGGTTTCGTCATATCATTTCAGGAAACGAATAGAATTGTATCTAGAGCTCTCGAGATCTAAGCTCGAAGTACGGGCATCCTGTATATTTCTTGTCGTATGTTGTTTCTCTTTAGTCTTTGACAACATACAGATGGATATCATCAAAGAAATATCGTGTTTCATTACAAATCTCCACTTTACAATATATGTTCTTTTTCATATTACCCTGATTCAATTCCCATCGTATCAGCGACATATTTCATTGTTCAAGTAAACAAACCGTATCTCGAGAAACGCAGACATGCTGACTTTTGTTTCGGACGGGAAATGGTATAAGCCCTGCCTGGAAATGGAAAATACACAATGGAAGCGTAAAATCTAATATATTTGATTTTCATAAAAATGGTAAAACGTTTGCCTTGAGCTACGATCCAGAGTTCCACTGTAAATACAATATCTGCAAGTGAGACAACAAACAATGGTTAGGTTGTATTACAAAAGTTCGAGTCTGAGGTATACCTATACCTATATAAATATGAAGGAGGTTGTCAATAATAATAATAGTAATAATAATAATAATAATAGTAATAATAATAATAATAATAATAAATAATAATATCTCGGGGGGATATTAAGTCCGTTGTGAGGAATGAGAAGTGCCGAATTGATTGGAACTATTCATTTCCCACGCTCAGGCAGATTCGAGCCAATAAGCCTGATATAGTCCTCCTCGACCACCAGCTCAAAACATTGTTTGTTATCGAGTTCTCGGCTCCTGCCGAGACCAACATTGTCTTGAAAGAGGAGGAAAAACGCACGAAATATCAAGACCTTCTCTTCGAACTCCGCAGACTCCATCTAGAACCTACTGTGATACTGTGAAGCTTGTGGTACTGATAATAGGAGCTCTTGGTGGAGCAAGAGATTAGAGTTGCGACTTTTTAAAAAAATTCAGGCCAGGCCAGGCCCGGCCCGACAGAGTATAGGCCAGGCCAGGCCAGGCCAGATAAACCCACCGAACGTTTGGCCCAATTAAAGCCAGACCTCTTGACAATTATGGCCCGGCCAGGCCAGATTTGAGCCAGGCCCGACCAAGCCAGATTGAATTCGGCCCGGCCCGGCCAGGCCAGACCCGGCCAGACCAGGCCAGGCCAAACCCGGCCCGGCCAGACCAGGCCAGGCCAGGCCAGACCCGGCCCGGCCAGACCAGGCCAGACCAGACCAGGCCCGGCCAGACCAGGCCAGACTCGACCAAGCCAGTCGAATCGAAACTCAAATCGAATCTGATCCGGCCCGGCTCTATCAAGGCAAGTTTAGCCAGAATCGGTCCGCCCAAATTCAACCCAGTCTGCCTAAGCCACATTCGGCGATACCAGAAATCCTGCCTACTTGACATTGACAATAGGTATTACAATTCATAAATTTATTAACTCTTTTATGTCTCAATGAAACGTTCAAATGTCTTACAAAATAGAACAAAACAACCTTAATACAATAATTTTTTATTTCATTATCAAATAAAATACAAACTCCGAAAACAAATTTGTTCAACAACTTAAACACAAACATAATGTTTTACATTTAACACTTGTAATATATATATAGTAGTATAAGATATTATATGTATGTACAGTGAGTGCCAGAAGTGATGTCAAAATTCAGCGGTGTGTTTTTTGGAAAAACACACCGCTGTGTATACAGTACAATTCTAAGTCTGTGTAAGAATTTTTAGATGTGCTTAAATATCAGAGTAATACTTATTGCTAAGTATAATTTTCCATTTTGGGATACCTTAAATTTTAAGTAGTATGAGTGAGATTGGCCGTAAGTGGTCAGATAAATGGGTGAAACACCTCAAGTTATTATGAAATCAAATTCCTCATAGGAAGAACAAGATATAGTATTTTAAAATTGTTATACAGCAAACCGGTTAGCCTAGGTTAGGTCGAAATCGGTCCGATCCGGCCAGGCCAGGCCCGAACAGGCTCGATCTGGCCCGACCAGGCCCGATCCGGCCAGTCGGACCTGGCCAATTCAATTTCAGCCCGGCGCGGCCAGGTCTTACAAAGCATCCGGCCAGGCCCAGCCCGGCCAGTAAAATATGCAGATTTGCCCGGCCCGATTTCGGGCCGGGCCTGGCCTGGCCGGGCTTCTGGCCTCAAACCCCAACTCTACAAGAGATACACTGCTTTCGGAACTGAAGATCGTACCAGCATGCCGAATTTCGGCAGATCTTCTAGCCGGAAGAATGCAGAAGGCGGTCATTCTGGGCTCATTACGTCTACTCAGGGCACAGGATTTCCGGACTCAGTAGTTACTCACCTCACGGACGTGGGGAGTAGCTACTGATAATCGCCACCAGGCGGCCGACCCTGAGAATCGGAGCCAGGGACCCGGTCGACGGGATTTCAACAAAACATAATATTAATAATAATAATAATAATAATAATAATAATAATAATAACAATAATAATAGTAATAATAAATTCATTACAAGATAAATTCCAAACAACATCCACTACATAGGGCATTAATATCAACTAGAAAAAAATGAATTTTATTCTATCATTTTGAGACACACTGTATTCAGCTAATTTCGTTAATATTATCCCTTAAATTATGTTTTTGGCTCAATAACTAAATAATTATGTAAATACAATATTTTATTGATATACTTACTAGTCAAAAACTAGCTTTAGAATAGAAAACGCTTCTGTACTACTGTATAATAAGCAGGCTGTGGTTTTCACTTGTAATTTATCACGTCCCCTTAAAATATTAAAAGCAGCAGGCTAATTTATGAAATAATCTTCCCCCAATACAATTAAAACCGAAGGGCACGAGCATCCAATAAGTGCCTCAGCGCTTGTCGTATTTTATTCTATTTAGGCATTTGCAAAATGAAGTCAAGGACCTTAGAATATTCCATTTCTCAATATAATAGGACGAGGATGAACTGCGGATCAATTATATGCATAAACAACTTACTTTGTTATAAGCAACTTCTATTATTGTAACATTGAAAATGTTTATATTCGTATATGAGGACCAAATTAGGAGTTTTCGTTCAAGGCCATAAGACAGGGGTGTCACGATCGAGTGACGCAATAAATATAGTGTATCAGATGAAACCTATTGGCGATTCAAATTATCGATGAGGTCGCTGCAAATTGTAAACAAATATGGAGGAAGACGAGTAAAAATTTTGCATTTCATATCACATCATCTAGCAATTTAGCATTCATCTGCCATACATATAGTGACTTCATGTGCTAGTTAGGGTGAAATAAAGGATTAGAAGAGTGGTAAAAGCAGTTAAACGTCCCAGAAGTGCTTCATTCCTAATTATATGTATTGTATTATATGTATTTTTTGAGTTGAAACAGGTTGAAACAGAGTTTTTGTTTACTTACATTTTGGACTAAAATAAGTGTGATAAACTGTATGGTGACACCATATTAGCGCTTGTTTTTTGTTAAACAATGTTTAAATTAAAATATTATATTCTGCTTTCATAAGACTAATAATAGAAAAGTATAGAGAAAACTGCAACAAAGTGGTTATGTTGTATAAATAAACGTGTTCCCTATTAATAAATTGTTATATGGCTTTTGGAGAAATGAATGAGAAACAGTTTCTTATACTAGGGCCAAACTTCTACCTATCTTCAATCTTAATCACTTCTATTGACACATTTTGTGGAATGACACCCATAAACACGGCAGTTTGTGTTGTGCTGATTTCTTTTGAATGCCATTTTAAAATGTAAAAATAAAGATGTACAAATACGAACCACGTCGTTTTAACTTTGTAATACCAAAAAATTACAAGCACCACTAAATTATTACGTTAAACAAACCTAAATACGTGTTATTTATCATTATATCAGCAATAAGCCTCCAAAAATGACCTTTTAAGTAGGTTGAAATATTTTCATGCAGAGGGCGCATTCATTTTTGGAATCGCCAATATTATCTTGTAGAGCTTGTTTTGGGGCGTATGTTGTGTGATCTACAACTTTTTTTAGCAGGACAATTTTTTTGAAATATAGCCTAGATACTGAAATTTTTTTAAAAAAAGTTTGGGTTGATATCTGTAACCGTTTTCGCATTATCGAATTTTTAAAACGCGCTCGCGTTTATCAGAGTGAAGATTACGACGCGCTCAAGTTTACAGCGCGAATACTGATGCTTCTATAAGATATCTACCCCTAGAAAGGAGCGAGTTAGACTGGCGATTTTACTCCACCAATATAGATAGCGCAGTGGTCGACCGGCGAGCCGCGTGAAGAGTAGTGGGAAATGTTCAGTTATAATACCGCACTCGCTTAATAAAGTAGCGTCTAATTTAATAGGACGATCGGCGCGTATATAATTATGTTTCATATGGTGTTTCATCATCCAATTAATGGTTGCAAGTATTGCGAAAACTGAGATTTTTTTTATTCTCTCTTACAATTTATGACTTAATAAATTCTGGGAAATTTCCATTATACTGTTGACATACAAAATGTCATTTTTAATAAACCGCCGTCTTGTTAAGAGATGTCAGAGCCTTCATAAAATAACTACAAGAATAATCCAGCAGCCCCTAAGACAAAAGTTAAATATTTATATTTATGTAGCAGTAATTAAGACGTTCTTAAAGTCCTAACCTTTCCCAACTGACCTTCCAGCCCTTCTGGAATACAACCAGGAGCTCTTCCCACAAAGCAAAACAATGCAGTCGGCGAAATTTGAATTTCCTTTGACGTGAATTACCAAGTTGACTAATGGAAATTAGAACTGGCGATAAATCCAGCTTATTAATAAACAAGAAACTGCATCCAAGTAGGCCATCATCCCCTTCTTAATTATGTGGCCCCAAAGAGGGGAGAACAAGAGAGTGTATTAGTTCAGTTTATAGTTTAGATTTTTTAACGTCGTTTGTTTTTGTTAACATCTTGCGTGCGATGCCTTGGACATTAGCTTGGTGGTGATATAATAATCCAAAATTTACAGGGTGTCCCACCCGAAACCATCGATCGATTATGGAAAACTATAATTAGGAAATTTTTTAACATTTTGTTGCATACCAACGTTGATGGAGGCCATTCAGCTATGTTTGAAGGCGAGGCCGAAAACCACTACTCCACGGGAAATGTGCTCCGACTGGCATTGTATTACATCGGCGTCTCCATAGCAGTCTCCACATCGTTCATCAAGACCAACTACCAGACACTGACCGGTTTCGCGCTTATTTTGCGCTCATCAGAGTGCCATAGATTGTCTTCCTTAAAGACAATACAGGTCACTGCTGTCAGTGGCTGTAGATGTCAACTTGTTTAATTTAAATAGGACACCCTATGTATTATTTGATTTTTAGATTCTACGCAAATTTCTAAACATATAGGTATTATGCATAATGTCCTATATCTAAGTCTAACCGTTTTTGAGATATTTAAAATTTTATGTATCAAATTAAGTTTGTAGGGCCGAAAAATAATTACGAATTTTGACTGTACGGGAGCCGTGATTGTTTAATTTGGGTTGGTATCTATGTATAAAGGGACCTACTTTGGCAGACTTAATATAATATTTTGATAATTATTAATACAGGGCGCTCAAAAAAGAAGAATAAAAATTAAATTGAAAAACTGTCAAAAGTCAATTTTTTCCAAATAGAAACTCCCTGTTTTTATAATTTTTTCTTATTCTGCATCAAAAATAAGGGTAACATTGCATACAGTTGTTTATACAGAAAATTTGTAGTTTTCAAAATATTAGCAATTTAACATTTTTCTATTGCAAAATGTTACCTTTACGCAGGAATATTTTGTTGTGATTATGGCATTAGTTTACTTAACTCAACCTAACTTATTACCTCCTATCGTGTCTCATTCAGTTGCTTTGAATTATAGTATACTCAATGAATATTGTGGCATTAAGTACTTGTACTTCACCTTTTTTTTATTTTGGTATTCAGCGCAGGTTGTTGTAAAATTAAGTTTATCTTTTATCCTCACTTTTCTGTATAATATAATTTCAGGTGCCTTTTTTCAACGTAGATAATCAAGACAGTTATGAATACAGGTGTTGAGAGATTTTCAAAAGAATCTGGAGGTGTGAAACCCTTTTAAGACCTATTTTTATACAAATTTTTGCAGACTTGCGGATTCTCAACTTTGGGAGTTACATGGATAGAGTGTAACTTTAGTAAAATTTTGAATTTATCTGAGAAGATTAATTACCTAGTTTATTGGCTGGCAGAACTAAGTCTTTCATAATGTTGTATGCTTCTCTACATTTTCTGATTACGTCTACTTGATTGCTCCATCGATTAAATCATACATCGATATAATTAAGTTCTCTCTCTCTCTTTTCTATAATTTATTTGCTTTGTGCTATCATAAGTCTACTGAATAGAAAACGTTAAAGCATTTTATCTTAACTTTTCCTTAAATTTTACTGTTAGTTCTTGTGGATTACTTAAACCATCCATTTACTTGTAAACTACTAGTTGATAAGTGTACTCCTGGGCTTTCGTTATTATAATTCGTATGTAACCATCCGCGACGTTCACAGCTAGACTGAAGGATGCACCTAGGGATACACTCATCAACGGATTGAAGGTAACTTTACCAATCTGATAGCGTTGGTTACAAGGCATTTGGAGACCACAATTACCTTTAAGAAGACAGATCGAGAAGAGACAGTCTTCACATGGGTCATTTCAACAACACCAGCAGCTATAGCATAGAAGTATTCCTGATAGTGATATAATTTGGTTGGAGGGCATTAAATTGGATGAGGAAACTCAGTTTGGATGAGGAGGATTATGTTGAATATGCTGTTGTTATTGTTGGAAGGCGGCGCGGTTACTCGCAGCACTCAGGTCGTTCGACCCATTGTGCCTGCCGCTAGTCGAAAGCTATTGGAAGAGACCCGTGCTATGCGCATAGATCAACACCCATTCTAGGGGAAACTCTCTAATGTCCTGGGGCAGGAGAAATGCTTCACCCAGATGTTTGTGTCTCTTGACCATGAGGCAGGCACAGCGACAGACGAAGGAGTCCTCGTCATCGTGTCCGCAAAACCTACACCTTCTAGTTTCGCTAAGGCTGATAGTGTTAAGGTGCTGGTTGAGATGTTCGTTACCTGTCAGCAGTTCTGTGACATTCCTTAGCTGTTACGACTTAGCGCAAGTATTGATGGACTTGCGTTCGACCAAGGCCCTTCAATTAAGAGCCTGGCTTGTCGCAGCCCGGGCCCGTTCGACCATTCTTCCTTTGATCTTTTCTTGATCCAGTTTTCAATAGACCTTGTTGCATAAGTAGGCGGAAGCCCGAGAACTGGTTCGGGCCCGGTAAACTGTATACTTGAGCCTCTTTTAGCCAGTGCATCGGCTTCCTCATTTCCTGTTATGTTGTGATGACCCGGTACCCAGATCAATTTTACCTGGTTGTTCTGTTCCAATTGGGACAGACCATTAGTACACTCTAGGATTCTGTTGAATATGGTGAAAACTCTAATGGAAAACTTTCGTTTATGATTGGAGAACTTTTTAAACCCAGATAGCATCACTTTGCAGATGTTATATTTAATAGATAAAATGATTTTATATGATCCTCTCTAATGTTAAGTTGTTCTACTTGTACAATCATTGTTTCCACCCAATTTGAAATACTTAGAAATGTCTCTTATGTCTTCGCTTAGGTGTGCTCTGATAGAATCTGTAGACAAAGCTATTCCATCCAAAGTTCCGACGTTCTCAATCCCATCTTGTAAAGTCTGATTTTCCCAATACAATTACAGAAGTAAATGTGACACAATTCCAACCGGGGTGTTCGCACGTCTCCGTGCCGTTGGAATTCGTGCCTGCCGCCGCTCTATGACGTTCGTGCGATACTCGCGAGGCGGCTCACTCCGCGTATCGATCAAGGAGTCGTGGCGAATTCACTGTTTATGCCCACATATTAATCAAAACGGCGGTGGGGGAGTTCGCGGTTCAAGGCCACGCGTTCGCTGCTTTCCAAGAGCAGTTTTACTACTGGGAGTTTTTAGTTTGATAAAATAACGTGTCCGAAACAGACCTACAAAGAAATGGAATGCCAAAGATCGTTATAAATCAGATCTAACTATTGCTACTATATATGTAGAACCACTTAAGTTAGTCGATAAAATTATTGCATATTCTGTAAAATTCGACAAATAGTAGTCACTGATATATAGTCAATAGATTATTATAGTTTCCTGAGAGTAATTCCAAGAAGTGAAGATAGATAGTCTTCTGGAACCGTTGCAGGGGATCTAACGTGACAACTTTGTCACATGGTTTTCTTTAAATTCCATAAACATTTGCTAATTCTGTTAAACCTCAAAGTTTGGTAAGTAATTCAGATATTCCCCAGAAAGACAAAAATGTTCAAACATAATTAAAAACCTGTCGCAAGGCTTTATTTCCTTGGCGACAGGAGATAAAACTAAGAACAGCTTACACCCAACTGCACAGATACCTAACTTCGACTTGTTACCGCCCCAAGAGGCCAAAGTCGCGGATCTGCCGATGTAGGGGGACAACTTGATGACTGTCTGTGTCGCCGCACAGGGCTTCCAACAAAATTAAGCCGCGACATCCTTCCTTTCCCGTGTCTGGGTTTGTCTTCCATGCATATTCATAAGTTGTTGTTTGTTTATGTAAATCCACCTTCAGGATTTCGAGTGATAGGAAAGGGTCCTCTGTCTCTGTATTCGGAACAGATTACGGGTGGAAGTTGATAATGGAAATTGCACTTCAAAGAGACTGTTCTGGTTCCAATAAGCATTGAGGAGTTTTTGGAAACACCAATGCTGAAAGAGCCAGTTTGTGTTATAGAGTTCGGACATGGTACAGGGTGGACAAGAATTCAAAACTCCTGCTTTAGATTGCGTTTGGTATAAGGAAGCTTGAAAGTGGGTTAGGGAAACTATTTTCAAAGCTCGCATCTAAAACTTGCAAAACTTATAAAGTTACATCAATTATGTATTTCCCATAAGATTTTAAAATCTCAAGCTCCTTTATATATAAGAAGATCCACAACTTATAAATCTCGACATCCTCTTTTACTGGAAATTCCTCGTTACGCCACTGTTCTGTTCTCCAAGAGATGCCCTAAAGCACTACAATAATATTCCTGTACAGTAGAAAAACCTCTCCTTACTTACTTAAAATATAATTGACAGATTTCCCAATCCTTGCAACAATCGGAGACATTCGAAATGATAATACCATATATGAAACATAATTAGAAGCGCGCCGATCGCCTGTCAAATGAGATGCTACTCCATTAAGCGAGTACGGTATTATAACTATATACGACCCACTACTCTTCACGCCGCTCGCCAGTCGAGCGTTGCTCTATCTATATTAGTCGAGTCAAATCGCCGGTCTAACCCGCTTCTTTCTAGGGGTAGACATTAGGGGTAGGCACTAGTATTCGCCCCATAAGCTTGAGTGCGCCGTAATACTTCACTCTGATAAACGCGAGCGCTTTGTAAAAATTCCATAAATCGAAATTGATAACACATATAAACCCAAACTTTTTGTTAAAAACTTTTTCAATATCTAGGATATCTATTTCATTTGCTGCATATATATACACATTTTGAATATTTCACATAGCGAACCGCATATCGAAGTTTGTCATACATAATTTTAGAAGTTTTAATTTTACGTAATTTTTTCGTTAATTTAAAGGTGTACTACCAAAAAAAGTTTATACCATTCGAAGCGCTTAGGTTTTGTGCATAAGTGGTTAAAGTTTCAGGGCACTGGGCTAGGGCTAAAATAGTATAGGGTTCATTTGCTCCACTATATGTATTGCGTCACTCGATCGTGACACCGCTGCCTTTTGACCTTGAACGAAAACTTCTAACTTGATCCCTATATACAATCCTAAACATTTCCAGTGTTAAAAATTAAAACATATATTTTCTTACTTTATCGGGTATGGGAATAAAAACATGTGTCCATTATCTTGAGTAAGGCACCAGAAATTGACAATTTCTAGTTCTATAACGATATGTAGTCAAAATATATACACGTAAACATCTGGTTGACACAATATATCATCTTCTTTTCTTCATAGATAAGATTAACATTCACGTGTCACACAACATTTCTCTGTATATAAAGAAAACTATTACAACCAGAAGAAAAATCGCACTGGTACATTTTTTATTTAACGGCCTTTATGACATATATTACATTGGTCACGTGATAAATGGGCAAATTAGTCTAGGAGCCTAGATTTCTCTAGAGCATGCAAGAAATATTAGCGTTGAAACTTCTATAGAGAACAGGACCGGTATTGTTTGCATTAGTAATAGAACTATCAGAATGTAACAGACATTTTTCTGAATGCTTCGAAGAAACCGAAAATAAGCAGATATGGAAAAGATAAGACTTGGTCAATTTTTGTGATATTATAGAGATTTGGTAGATAAGTAAGCAAATATTTCGGATATAAATATATAACTAAACTTTAACAGCAGTACTATGCCATTTATGCAGGGTGTAGGTTAGTTAGGTTAGGTTCAAAAGTGAGTGGGCCGAAAACCAGACCAACCTCCGCGACTTATGGTAGCTCACACCTACTTATATTTCACCCAACAGGTTCAGCCTTTTAATGAATCTGATCACCTTATTGGGTGAGAACTTATTCAGATCCTCTGGCAGAAGTTGTCCTTTGCCAAATAATGAGTATCTAATCCTTTCCCCAACGGGGCAAGTGCACAATATGTGTTCTGCCGTTTCGTCATCTTCTAAGCACATCAGCACTTAGCATCTTCTGCTAGTCCGAATTTGTACAGATGATATTTTAAACGGCAGTGGCCAGTATATAGGCCATTTAAAGTTCGTATATGCAGGGTGTAACTTGTCTATATTTTAATGGCATATTCTATGTTCCAAATTGACAAAAGTTGCATACCAATTTTGCATACACAGGCGACTACTCTATTTAAATGAATTTGACGTCTGCATGTCAACTTTTATCTGAATAGCACAGCCTACTATAATAACTTAATCTGACGAGATCAAATTTAAATAGTTTGTATATTTAAAACTTAAGTAAGTGTAAAATCTTCCTCGTTATTGAATTAAAAACCGGGAAATTTTATTCGTGCATCAATTTTTTAAGAAAATTGATCCACTCAAAAAATTTCCTGTAATAATTCAATCACTTGGTTGATTATAAGTGAAAACCTTGTTGCTAAAATCGGCACAAACACATAAATAGTAAACTTATGCAAATTTATCCTTATACTTATGAAGTATACCAGTGCAACAAATGTTCCTAAGTCCGCCCCTGCTGTCCGAGATCAATATGCTTCTCGGTGTCGGTTCATAGCGTGTACGGTTGCACCCAGAGCGCGAAAATTTCCAATATTAAGAGTCGATTGACCTTTTTAGAGGCTCTGGCAGGACCCTCCGAACTCTCAGACGAATCCTTTTGTGTCCTAGTTGGGTGAGAAGGCAAGAAAAAGTGGGAAGGTCCGCGCCAGATATTGGAACACTCGATATACGCTGGTTGTAATGGTTAATTTATTGTCTTAGGTGATTGGAAGGCGTTTTATTGATGGTGACAGAAGAGAGGAATGCATGCTTGTAGTGCATAAATGGAACATTTCAAAGATAGAATCAGTTTTGATTAATAATTGTTCTAGTAGAGTGCGGCTGCATCACAGTCTTTAGCATTATACTGTAGCTGGATACTGCTTTTATTCTTTTAGTTTTAGCGTTCTTAATGATTGTACAAATATGATATGGACAGCAGTATTACATATGAAATAATTAATTATATTTTAGTACCTAATCTCTAAAATTTTTATTTTCCTTTGTAGGGAGAAAAAGTCCTTTGTAGGGAGAAAAGAGAGATAAAAGTTATAATTTTCCATTGTAGGTGTTATCTAGAGGGTGCAATTTATGCTGTGGTCGTAAAAACTTAACAAAATAACTTGTAAATGAAATGATTCTTAATTTAAAAAAAAGATCCGGTCTGAAAAGGACCAAAATTGACAGCGTTTGAATTTATAAATAATATATATTTATTTACTGAAAAAATATTTAATTCTACATATAAATTAAATCAAAACTGAACCTAATTATAGTATTTGGTTAATTTCATTTATGATATATCTCGTAATTCACCTTTTTGAGCCGATTAGTCTGATTACCAATAATCACGAGTACACACAATTAAAGAAGTATTAATAAATAATACAGCGTGTCCCAAAATGATGGAACAAAATTCAAATTTTTTTCCTACTTGAGATTAAAAATAAAAACTCTGAGTATATAGAAATATTTATATATTTTTCGCTCTGTATTTCATAGTATAAATTTTCCCTGATAAAGACCATTTCAGCGATATAAAGTTATACCTACTTGTTTTTGTTATAGCCGTTAAAAATGTAAAAAATTGTGCCAGAAGAAATTAAATGAAAACAATAGTTCAGAAACAATAAAATAACCCAATAGCATAAATGATAAAACAGCGACACACAAAAACTCAGTAAAATATACAATAGCATTCTTAAAAAAAACATCAGTACCACCACTGATCGTATACCCACTTATTTTATACCCCCTGACAAAATCCCCAAGAAACCCTAATAAAATAAACACATATTTCACAATAATGGTAGTTCCAAAAAAATAATTTATTAAGCATTCAGTTTAATACAAATCTTTCAACCAGAGAGGTAAAACATGATTTACTAAAAGAAAAAATAATACAATGGACGCTCTGTACATCTTCCTGGCAGGTGTACCTTAAAATTGCAGTCTCAGAGTTGGACTATTTGAAATGTATATATTTAAGTTCTTCACTCTTGTCTGAGTGAGTCAAAGTTGTACTCTGTCACTCAATGCTATTGCGTTTTCTTTCTCTCCCGGATAATTTAGTTCCGTCTTTGATGAAACGAACGTTTCAAGTTGTCTTTCTCAAACCAGAAAATATTTAGAAACCGGAAATCCCCTCGGTTCATTATTTTTCCCTACAGTATCATTCTATATTTCATACCCTTACAATCGGGTAATAACGTACTATATCAGGATAGATTTTTTGCCCCATATCCCTGCATAAAAGGACTCATAATACATTCACCAAGACGTAAGACCAGACTCCATTTCCCAGTCTCTCGTAAATTGCATTTTACAAAGGTCCTCCACTTTTATTATACGGAGCCTTACATGCTGGGTATTCAAGGGAAATCAATATTTGCAATATGGTACTCTCTCCAACTATAAAAGTATGATGTATGCACTGCTGCGGACATAGGCGTACGAATCGGGAAGGGCAAAAGTACCTCATATAATTTTTTTGATATCTAAACTGGAAAATATTTAAGTATCGTTTGACATTAATTTCAGATTTAACCAAGAGATTGAATTTAATTGAAAATTTTTTATTTCTAGAAAAGTTAATGCCAAACGATAGCTTATGAAAAATTAAGATAGGAATGTGCAAACCGTTTTGTTTGATCTCAAACCGTTTAGATTTTACAGGGTGTCAAAGTTGAAGAATGTCCATATTCACCTGTCAATATTTCAAAAACAGTTGAGGATAGGTATATGACATCCTACATGAATTGTGTCCTACATGAAATTTCACGTAGAATCCAAAAATGCAATAATATATTACATTTTCAATGATTGATAAGATTCAATGAACATACTTATTTAGTTTTGTAATGTAGTGTGGTCTGTTGTTGAAAATAAAGGCATTTATTATTATTATTATTATATAGGGTGTCCCATATAAAATAACGAAGTTAATGTCGACTTCCGGTATTACCGGAAGTGGTAGAAACTGCAAAATATTTTCATCAAGTAGATCATGGCCCATTTTGACTTCACCTCAAATTTCAAATTAATAGCTAAATTGGTTCTCGAGATACTTCTAATGGACCGTCATCGTGGGACACCCATACAGAGTCATTCATGGTGACTGATATATTTTCTTCGTTTTATGAAATTGCTCATAGAAATTGATACTAAATTATCGATGATTATAATATAACTTCAGCAAAGAACATAAGTAAACTATGATGCAACTAAAAATAACAAGACATATAAACAAACATTGTAACTAAAAAAATAATATTGAAAATAGAACTCAAGTATCAAAAATAAAGAACATTATTTTATGTATAAAACAAAAGTTTATTGAACTAAACTATCGGGTCGGTGGCTCAGGGCTTAGCGTCTCGATCGCTCAGCCCAGAGGTCGTGGGTTCTAATTCCCACTCCACCAAACAATTTTTAATTAAATTGTTTACTCGTAGATCAAGGCTTATTCGTAGGGATGGCTTGGCAACTGTCCTGGCGATGGTCTAGGATGGGAAGAATGTCAACTTGGTGTTAATGTGAGAGATTAAAATCAGTTGATGTTTGACTTTTCCCCCTAACTAATGAGGTTTTTCAGGTTTCCCTCATTCCAGCACTGAATGGTGGTTAGGGTCTACCAACGTCAGTCGTTCCTGAAGCGCAAATACGGCCCGCGAAATAATAATATGCCGCCCCTCTCCCACAGAAGTCTCAGACTTTCGGGCTAATCCTTGTGATTAGAATGAGGGGTAGAGATATTATTATTATTAATTATTAAACATATTGACAAATCAAGTGATGTTAAAGTCCATTGATCGTGATGGCCACAGACATGATCGAATTCATTTATTATCAATTTTATAATATTGTTTTTTAGCTAGTCACGTTATTTCGATCCGAAATTACTGGACTGATTATTTCCTTGGCAGCATTTATGTCCAAAATTCAAAAAATTGGATTCGACTCTCCTAAAGTTTTTTCCTCCATGGGTAGTAGCAGAGGAAAACGGTGGTTGAAAGTTGTTCAGATTCTTCTAATTATTTTTTGACATTCTCCATCAATATAAAACAAGTTTAATATGTCTTCATTTGAGTATTCCCTGACCCTGTATTTATGGTATTCAGTTAATGTTGGGTAATTGTAGATACACTAAACTCAGAGCTACCATCTCGACCCCAGGTATGTATTCCCCTTTGAGGTTATCTTCAACAGTTTTCGGAAAAGTGAGCAATTAATTTGAACTCTTACCATATTTGTATAATCTGGAGATCCTTTGCATGACATGAACGAGTAAATACAAGATATTATGCAATTTCAACGCACCTATATTTCCATCACTAACCTAGTTTGGATAAGCTAGCGCCTGCTCTACCTCAGGGTGACAATGAAAAAGTTATTTCCGCCGTTCCTGCCGGCACATGCACTTAAAAGGATGCGGTGCATTCGACGCTGACAGTGTTGGAGTCATTTATCCACTACGGGCATCCTCCATGGGAATATCTTTCTTTGCGGTTTATGACCAGCCACAATGGGTTTGAAATGGCTCTGCTGCAGCAGATCACCCCTTTGAAAGCGCGAATTTGGGGTGGCCCCATTGTTCAGCATGGCTCCATATTTTATTTAATGATATTTTTGAATCAAACAAATGAATTAAATTTTCTTTGTGGATTTCTAATGAACGAAAGACTTAATTCATGAATTCTGTCTCTGTCTGAATCTATATCTATAAATAAATAAACTTGAAATAAATAAAATAACATAAAATAAATAAATAATAAATAAAAATAGAAATAAAATAAATAAATAAATAAAATAAACTTGAAATCAACTACTCGATCAATATTTTTCATTTTGTGATATGTATGTTTTCAGACGGAGGCAATTTCTATTTAAATTCCAAGTACATTGACCCCTACCTGAATTACCCACCGCTTCCCGAAAAAATTAAGAGTAATCGCGTAAAATTAATCAGCGGTGTCACTTTCATTGCCATCAGATGGCACCCTCCCGACAGATGAATACCCGAAATAATTTATACGAATTTCATTTTAACGAATTCCTCTCTTCGGGTAATTTTTTACATGATGTTGAAAAAGGGAACCGTATTAATGTCGCACGCAGGAGATACACAGTTCCAATTCAAATGAAAACAAATTTTATTTGTGCCTGTAAAAGCAATTCCACTTATATAAGGTGTTGTATTTTGGCTTGCATCTTCTCAAACAATGACGTATATCTTTTGTACCTTTTTCGAAATATAGATGGAAAAATTGGTGGTAGATGTTAAAAAGCTTATAAACATGCTGAAAAGAATGATAATACTTTATGAATTATGTCATAACTACCTCTAGGTTACACCTCTTGTTATATATGATGAACAAAAATTGTAAAACATTTACGTTAGACGACCCTGCATACTATATAAATATGCACTGAATATTTATAACTTTTCTTTAGTTTCCCTTCAAAAAAGAATGGAAAACAAGTAAACATATTGAATGACACATATCTTCACAAACACTACAACCAAGGTGCATATGAAGATGGTTCTAATAATTTCTAGATGATGAGAGAATTTTACTGAATGAAACCTCGTGCCAAAATCTGGTTCTGAAGATAAAAAACTTTTATTCACAACCATATATGTAATAAGGTTATTACTGACTTTTTAGAAGTTTGAAAATTAGTCATTACTAACTGTTGCTACTGTCCAGGTCGGAAAGTGATCACTTTCCACCCAAGGGTGGAAAGTAAAACATCTGAAAGATACGTGATGTTTGTATTTTGAGTGACGTTAATTTTGACTGAAGGCATCAGTCATCAGAAAAACCCTTATATTTTATATTTATTTATACAGAATCAGTTTACAATAACAATAATTTTGGATTTTAGTTTTTCAGCAAATACTAAAAAAATAATCAACTGCTGTCAGTGTAACAGTCAACAAATTATGCCCCCTTTATTAAATAATAATGTCAGCGTCATAGAAACGGATTTTTACTGTCTTCTAAATTATTGAAAAGTAGTATGAAAAAATATGAATGAATAAATGGAGATATTCCCGTATTCTCGTTTTTTTAGAGATGGTTGTGAATAAAATCGTATACATACCTCGGTGGAAGGTTTCATTCCTGTCTCGCGCTATAGCTTACCTCGGTGCTAAGCACCTCGGTTATCTAAATAGCGCTCGACAGTAATGAAACATTTTCCGCCTCAGTATGTAATATACTATTAAATAAGGACAATGTTGGTTGCCCGTTGGTATTTGAACAACCTCTTCACCTTGGTATAATTTTGGCCCCAACGAAGTAATTCATAAACCTGAATTATACAGCGAATAATTTTTCTGACAATACGAATTAATTTAGAGGAGTAAAAAAGCAACCTTTTTATTAAATTCTGGGTCAATCCATCTAGCCGAATGGAAGCATGGGCGTAGGGAAGTATAACTTGTAGGAGATCTGCATAACTACGGATGTTTCCCAGTGTATATTTTTATTCAGGATAGTGCGTCTAAAGAAAATAGCAATAATAATAATAATAATAATATCCTTACTGTATATTTTGACTCGTATCAGATGTTTCATAATTATATGAACCACTTTAATTATTTTGAGTTATTCCTTTGTTCCAAAAGTTAGACATAAGATAAACACCACGTATGTACATCAAATTTTATTTGTTTCCGCCCCTGTTCCCCATCAATGCCCTGACGATGGCTCGCAATTCAAATTACGAGTTGCATCAGAAGTTTTCTCATCCTCTGTCTCCTGAAAGTGTTTCAGGGTTCAGGAAATTAGCGCACCTGCAATATTCCTGCTGCCGCCGGCAGCAGGAGAAAAGCATCGTGGTTGTTTTCAGACTATTTGTGTAATTAGTTGGGATAACACTTACTGAAAATAAAGAGGCCTCTCCAACTGCATTAAATGTGATAGGAATAGCAGTAAAGATTGGTTAGTGTATTATTTTTCCACAATCTTTGTTAATGTAACACAGGCGGTGGTCCATGTACTGTATAATTTGTTCCAAACAAAATCATGGGAATCATATTATGAAGAGCAGTATACTCGTATTATGAAGTATGACTATCCTGCTGTAGTTGTTGTAAGCTGGAAAAATTCAAGGTCGCGTTTGCACTCCCTTGTGGATGAAGCAGACAAAAGTTGAATTAAACATATTCAGTGTGAACTTAGGCAACTGAAACAAAGATGAATGCACTGAAAATACAATCGGCCAAACAAATTGTAACATTTTAATCAAAAACCGTACTGGTCGACTGCAATTTAGAGATTTTTAACTACAAGGATTAATTACATAACTAAATTATAGTTATTTCTAAAATTAAAGAAATTTCCTTTTTGAAATTAATATATTGTGAATGATTTTCTTGTAGATTTTGACATATTTTTCATTTTAGTTTTATAACCACCTATATCAAGATAAAGTGAGGTTATATACTTTGAAATAATGAGAGAACTCGGGACCATCAACCGACTGGAAAGGATTTAAAGCATTAAAGGTAATTTCCCGAAGAATATATTGTGGTTATTGTCCATTTCTGTGGTGTGTTTATATAAAAAATATCTAACTAGATGGACATCCTATATCTTTTGATTATTGACCAGTACATCTGACCTGTGATATCGCTGATTATAGCCCTTTATGGTTAGCAAAAGCAAAATTTAAATCCCGGCAGATTGACCATATTCTTGTTTGCGTACCGGTCGGTGTTGTAATTATAACAAAGAGACTTTTGTCCGAACAAAGAACCAACCCGCAGGTAATACGTTTTCCGAGCAATCTGTTCCGCACAAATACTAATTTCTGGAACAATTAAACGGCTCTTTGAGGAATGTGGACTAATCCAGCAGCTGCGGGTAGCCCGACAAGGAAAGAAATGCTTGCATATTAGTCACGTCATCTGACTGGGCCTGCGAGTGACAACAGAGGGAATTGTTTTAAAGAGGGAAAGATATTATTGCTATGAAAGGCAGAATGCCAACGATTCATGAACAGCGTCGGCTCAAGACGTTTCATCAAGGTGGGAAAATTATGTAACAAAAGCTCATATGGTGAACGTCAAGTTACACTTTTGTTTGGAAATTAAATATATTTAGAAAGTAACATCCTGCTTAAATAGGTCGAGTTCGGAGAAACGTTTCTGGTTTTTTAGCAAATATGTCATTTTGGTCATAAATACACTTGAAAATGTTCTGGTTTAACAACTTTATGGTTATAACGTTTTAAGAATACGACACAAGCTAGGCTCGCAGATCCCTGGGGACGGAACACTTTATTAGACAAAAGCACCAAATATGCATGGACATAATAGTCAAGGAAATTATTGACACTTAGAAGTCCTCAAAGATATTAGTTGTATGTATATAAATATTGAAAAAGCCAGAATATATCAGCCTGGTTTTTCGGGGAATTTTCCAGGTGTAAGGTCAGTAGTAAAGTAAGTCGTATTTCCCCTCCATATTGGATCAGATTTTTCTTTATATACTGGCCCTCAATTCCTGACCTTCCTCTGTATCCTTATTTTTGTAGATATTTTAAAATTTTTAGAAACAGCTGAATCATTTTCATGAGTATTTCTTACACTTACCAATAATACCAAAGGGTTTTTATGGGTACTTTACAAATTGTGTCGGTGTGTTTCGGGAAACTGTTCTGCGACTCATCAAAAGGGTGTTGGTAGACAAACCGTTCATACAGAAGAAGTTGTTAGGGCCTACAAAACCTTTGCAACATCTGTCTCAAGAAATTGGAGTTCCTTTTGGAAGATAGATAGTGAACGAATAAAGATTGAGATGCAATCAGATCAGGCCCATTTTCCGGCAAGCCACCCCAGACGTACTGCCAATGGTTAATCGATAATTTAATGAATGACGATCTGCTAAACCTAACATTAGATTTATTGATGTCCTGTTTGTAATTATCTTTAACCTGGCAGTCCAGGAAGGCATTGTGACTTAATAATACAATATTTAATCTTCTGTTCAAAAAAATTATGTACAAACCCTGTATCTGTCGTAAACATCACCGTAAAAAGTGTTAACCGCCAACATCTCTGCCGCGAGTTTCTTGCCTCAGAACACACACATTTATTTTTTCTACTACACCGCCATTAATCTTAATGGAGGATAAAAGGCGGTGTACAAAAGTTTTTTCGACAGCCGCGTGAGCCAGATCTCCAGATTAATGATGGATGTTATTAAAAAAATACAAGGCAGCTTCCTTTGCGGTTACCGCTCTTTTCGAGAAGCACCTTGAAAGTATCAGCTGCTAGCGGAGTGTTTTATTAAAATGATCTGGATGACGTCATAGAGGATGGTCGTTTACTTTGGGAAGTCTGGTAACCAATAAGACAACAGGGGTTTGTTCTCATAAAAATCACAAATATGTTTCCGACAATATCATCAGTTTCTAATTGGTTCATGAGTAATTTGCAACATGTAACAGCAAATCATGTATTTAAGTAGTTGCATAGCCTATCTGATGGGTGGTATTACCTCTAAAGCTATCTAATATAAAACTTAACTGTTGCTTTATTTTGCGCTATAAATAAACAACAGAAAGCACAAAAACACCAACAAAAAATGGGCACGAAGTGCCAAAACCGTGATACGCACCTGAATTCTACTCACATGGTGAATGAAATTAGTAAGAGACAGATAGCATTTTCAATGAGTTGAACAGATACATGTTCTATAAATACCCAGTATGTTGTGCAGCGTTGCCATTTTTTTAAAAAGTAATTTAGTTCGAGAAATGGGGAAATATAAAATTTAGTCAATAAATAAAATATTTTCACATTTGATAAGAAAACTGGAAACAACCCGCCTTCCAGACTTGCGTGCGAGGGAGGCCAATTATGCCTTCCATTGAAGTGGAAAGTAATGAAAAAATTAAAATGATACACCTCGTGACTGTCCGTTATTTCCTGCGTAAGGGTTTCATAAACTACATTTAATGAGCATATTTTTAATTATCTGTTACATAAACAAATGTTCACGTGTCCCAGTGGGAGTTGTAATCTTGTAATGAACCGTTCATATAAGCTCTGAATGTATAAAAAAATATACATTGTATATAAAACCAAATCCAGTTTATGTTTCTGCGTATCAAAAGAAGCTTCTGTTCTCGTATTGTTGAAAATCTCATTAAGCACGTTTTTATGACCTTCCAAACCCCTTGAAAGTCATAAAAAAACTGTAAGTTTATTATACCCGTGTTAGCAAAGTTTCTGCAAAAGCTAAAACATTCTACATGACTTTTCTTAAAAAACTTAGAGAAATATAAAAATAAAGAGAGTATTCTACGTGTTCAAAATTGGCACTACGTGAAATGACAACTGACAATAATCGACCTATGCGACACTAAGGGCGGCGTTCTCATATATATAATACTACCGGGATATCCAAAATTATCTTGGTCAAGGGTGGTTGTGGAATGTAAAACGTGTGTCTTGCTTTAAATTTTTGAATAATATGTTTTGTTGTGTCAGAATCTGTCAAGTCATTGTGCTGAAATAAAATAAGACACACGTTTTACATTCCACAACCACCCTTGACCAAGATAATTTTTGATATCCCGGTACTATATCGCGGGTAGAGGCACATATGCGCATGCGCACGAATTTTACGACATCCAATAAGCATGCAGCATAAATACTGCATCTCTCTCTACCGACTTCTTTTAAAAAAAAGTTGAAATTTGGAAAGTCTGTCAACCTATAAACAATGTGTCAGCTTCCGTAACCATGGATATAGACAAAATCTGCGCATGCGCAAATCGAACAAAGGGTCTCTGGAACAGTATAGCACTATATCTTTTGTAATTTAATGTTTTCGGAGAAACCGCTTATGGGCTAACATAGGAAATACGCGATATAGTAGTATTATATATATGGGCGTTCTGAACTAATGTTTAATGCAGACAAAACATATTTCTATTTTATCGACAGAGGAGAGGCGGGCTATTTAAACTTAACGTTTTTGTTTTATAAGTTGATGTTTGGAAGGAAATTTTGACCTGAATACAAAACCATCGCAATATTTGAAATGTCATGGGGAAGCAAACGACAACGGATTTGTCCTTCGTTTCTATGGTTTCTCGATCTCTTGTCACGTGACTCGTTTTAGTTCTGCTGACATCTCGTAACCTCATAAACTCTGTGCCAAATTGCTCATAGGAATCAAACACCCTCTTTATTTTTATATTTCTCTATGTTAAAAAAGATTCCCTAAGGTTTATATTCCAAGTTTTTATATATAAAAAAACTCATTTATATTTTTGTAAAGTGTGTGTACATCTACAGTATTACATGTACATCGGTTCGTATTGTTAATTTTCGACAGTTTTCCCAATAGTGGTGTACAGTGTGACACAGATACATGGTATACCCCTCTTTCCCCCTTTATTGAAAATTTTATCTAAAAAAATTAGGGGGAAGTGTTTCAGTGCCAACGGTGGAAACAATTGCCAGAGGCTTTTGTGATATCTCTGGATGACCAAGGCCATCAACATCAACTTCGGTCTGGAACTCTCCTAGAATAACTACTGAATAGTTGCATTTTTTGTGAACACAGAGTAAAGATAACTCTTGGTTATCTGTTCTAGAATATTGGCAAGGAATATCTGCAGGAATCAGCAGAAGTCTTTCTCTCCATTAGAATTTTTGTTCACTTGTATAATCAGAGAATAGTGTCCATAAGTGGATGAGGATGTTGTTTTTGATGAAACAGATGTGAGAAGTCTACATTCATTTCTGTCCTACAGACTTTTTCCCGTAAAGTATATCGCTGAAGTCATATGAAATAATGTGCGCAGTTTCTTCCTCTTAACAACCACAATTTTCGCCTCACCCTGTTGTTAACACAATAAGGCCCAACATAAAAAGCATCCTTGACACCCTTCTCAATACTATGTTTATAAAATACACCCCACGATTATAAGCAATAATACTTTTACGTTCGCACTTATTGCCTTCAGTTTCCTGATTCACTTCCCAACAACCCTAAATCGCGTTCTAATAGGCGGAAGTTAGTAAGGAAAGGGAAGACGGAAATCAGTTACTTTCCCATTTTCAGTGTTAAACAAAGGTGATTGTTACAACATGTGCGCAGCCCTTTTCGTAAGCGGCACAATGAAAACCTCTTGTGAAGATTATCTAGTCATTATTAATTTCATTATTAGCTTGGGTTTCATGATATTTAGTGTGTTTTATTACACGTGCTTTACAAAATCATACGAGATGTTTCAAATGGCTCATATAAAATAATACAGGGTTATTCAGAACTTATCTCTAAAACTTTGAGGATATGTGCATCCTTAAATAAGAAATCGATATCACCAAAAAAATTTACAATAAAAGTCTTAGGATTTCCCGTAAACAATATTTAAAGTTATACCATTATAAAGGACTACGTAGATGGGCAACTGTACTTCAACGACATCTGATATACCACATTCCTACAAAAAACAGTAAAGCAAGTTTTTGTACCTGGAAAGCCTGGTTAAGACCGAGCGAATAGAGTTGGAGTTGGGATAATATCTCTATTGTCTATCAGTCATCAGTCTATCTGCGTCGCTCTCTCAGTGCCGATGTAGTATTTATCGTAGGAGTGTTAAACTGTAAAATTTTCAAAATGGCTCATGTCTACAGTAATGCTGAGTTAATGGACATGATTCTTAATTATAGCGAAGGTTATCAAAATTCATTGGCAGCTTCGCGCTTGTATGCGTAACGATTTCCCAATCGACACACGCCAAATTATGCAACTTTTACGGCAGTGGTGCAACGTGGCCGTGATACTGGTAATTTACGTACAAATTGTGGACGAGATGGTGGCCCGGGACGACCACAACGTATTTTAGCAGCTGAAGAACAAGTGTTGAATCTGGTCTGTGAAAATCTGCGAATAAGTAAAAGTCAGATCGCTAGGCAGGTGCCTGGGGTATTCCAATCAACGGTGTGGCGCTTACTACACGAAGCTCAGTTTTATCCGTATCATATCCAGCGTGTTCAAGCACTATTACTAGCGGATTATCCATTGCGAGTTAGGTTTTGCGAGTGAGTTAGGTTTTTGTGAGGTGTACCATACCGAAGTGGAAACAGTAGAGAATTTGTGCGAGCGTATCACAACTGCCGCGAATAATTTGCGTTTACAAGATGAGCAACCAGGAGGAACATTCGGTTTAGTGCGGCAAAATTGGATAAGGGCGTGCCCAAAAGTGTGTACAAGTCGAGAAATATTATTTCGAAAAGCTTTTGTAACAAGGTATGTGCAAATTTTTTTATAAATTTCATGTTTCTAATACCTAGTAATCAAGTAGCGCAATTCTTCAAAATTAGTGTAACAAAATTTTATTCATTTTAAAGACACGTCACTTTGGTCACATCTATCTATCTTTCAGTTTATTTTAAAGTAAAAACGCTGCAAATCTTTTTTGCGCCGGGTGTCGGTATACTCAGAACTTCCGAAGTTTTTTTCTTGCTATATGTGACATCGCCAATTTGCATTGTCAGTCCCAGGGTCACTCCATTACAGTGGACCAGTATCCAGCGGTGTGCAGTTAAAAATTTTTAAATAGTTTTCAGAACCCGCCAAAAAAATTTTTTTTTGCACTACCACCTTTGTACATGTATGTTGAACATCCCCAAATTTTATTATGGATAAGTTCTAAATAACACTGTATAAAAGGAAATTAAACCAACCAGTACTGGGTTCAAAGCGTTAAAGGAGATTGAATGCTGCTTTGTGTGAATTACGTTTATTTATGGTTAATTTTACTCCCGGAAGTTTGGAAAAAACACACGCACCCCCCTGTGTGATAGATATGCAACTTAAAATTAAATGAAATGTCTCAAAACTCAAAATAAACTGTCTTATATTGTAACACAAAATCACAGCTTCTTAAACACAGCTGCACTGTGCATCTTTAGGCAAATCTTTTATAAGAATATTTGTCCTTGGATGTCACTTCGATCTCCCCTGGCCTCATTGCCTGTTATGTTTGCACAATCTCACTCACAGTTAGCGCAAAAAGCCAATTAGATGTCTAAAATGTGACAGATAAGCTTAATTGGCCCAGTTAGGCAACCCTCGTTCCTCATAAAATGACCACCGGTCTTTCAGGGTCCACTCCAGTAAACTACTCGGCATTTAACTGAAACATTCAGCAAACTATTTAACCCAAATGACCAAACGAAATCATTTGATCGATGCCTGGAATCAGTTTCAAAGGGCATACAGCTGTTTGGTGGAGGAGCGAATGGCCCGTTACGGCCTTGTATTCTTTTGTTATCATGGCAATTTGGACGGAGTTGAGTTTTATTCGGGTTGCCCAGTTTTGTCGTCAATTGGAAGCGTTTACCATGTGATTCGTTAGAATCTCGCAACAGGTTTGTTGGTGATAAGGATTTTTCTTTTGCTTTATAGAATTTTCATTAATTTAAGCTACTATTACGTGAAGAATCAAAGAGATTTATGGATTAAATACAGTACAATATTCTATATATCAGGTATTAATACTATAGAAGGTGGATGAGACTGCAGGTAGGATTGAGACAAGCATAATGGTAAAGAGGATATGACAGAGTTGGGAAGGTCTTTTTTTATAATGTTTTTAATTAAAACAAAACCCAAGTTCACTATTTTCAATAATTTAAGGAGGCAGATGCACTATCTAAAAGAGGCTCAAGTATACAGTTTACAGGGCCTGAACCAGTTCTCGGGCTTCCGCTTAGTTATGTAACTAGGTCTATTGAAAACTGAATCAGGAAAAGATCAGAGGAAGAATGGTCAAACGGGACTGGGCTGTGACAAGCCAGGCTCTTAATTGAAGGGCCTTGGTCGAACGCAACTCGATCAATACTTGCGCTAAGTCGTAACAGCATAAGGATTGTCACCGGACTGCTGACGGGTCACGGACATCTTAGCAAGCACCTTAACACTATCGGCCTTAGTGACACTAGAAGGTGCAGGTTTTGCGGACACGATGACGAGGACTCCATTCACATCCTCTGTAGCTGTACCTGCCTTATGGTCAAGAGATACAAATATCTGGGTGCAGCATTTCTCCTGCCCCAGGAAGTCGTAACAGCATAAGGATTGTCATTGGAACAAGCACCTTAATACTATTGGCTTTAGTAACACTCGAAGGTGCAGGTTTTGCGAAGATGATGACGAGGACTCCATTCACATTCTCTGTCGCTGTACCCACTTCATGGTCAAGAGACACAAACATCTGCGTGTAGCGTCTCTCCTTCCCCAGGACAGGCAGGCACAATGGGTCGAAAGGCCTGAGTGCTGCGGGTAACCGCACCGCCTACTAACAACAACAACAACAACAATAATGTTTTTGAATCCCAGTTGCTAAGTTTTAAAATATCATTGTCAATAGGGTTGTTCTTATATACAGGGTCATTATTAAAATATTGTAAAAGAATAGCAATTCTAATCAGAACCTTGGAATAAGGTTTCATAGCTAGCAAGTAGATAATAGAAACCTTAAATTGTTACTTGATCAGTATTTTATGAATGAAGAGTCGGTTTTTTCGAAGATCCCGTGATCTTATCTGCTATTGGGTATATTCACTAGTAGATGGAAAATTTCTGGACAGAGTAATTTTCAGATTCATAGATTCTATTAGTTAAAGATGGACCAACTAGCAACCTAACAAATTTTCGATACAAACCTGTAAATGATTCACTCTGTAATTAAGCAAATCACAATAATTATTTAGTGATAATATAAGACCCAATTTTAATTTTCCCCATGTCATTACCTTAAACAAATGAGCCTTGTATGTTTCCAGTAATCCTCTATATGATCAAATATATTACCAGTTTAATTCAATACTAAATCGACAGTTTATTTCAGTGTTTAAGTTTATATAGCAGTTATTTATACCCGATACGTCTATGTTTACTACTTCTATGATTTATTTAGAATATGAATTTACGTAGACCGTCTAAAATTAATGGGTTCTATAATCGAAGCACTGTAAGTAGTAGATATAATAACCAACAATTTATTCGCCTTAGTAGATGATTATTTGGTGCGTTGGCATTTTCATTCAGTTACGTTTTGTTTCCCGCGGTCGTCAGAATTTTGTGAAATTGTACAAATGTGTAAGTGATAATTATTAGTGATATTGTCTGTAGTTTATTTGGGGCATTGGGCTATGATTTATTTTATTAATAATTATATGCTGCACATAATAATAACAACGTTAAATGATATGTTCTGTGTTCATATCAAAAAACTACCTATTCTTACAAATATTTACGTAGTACAAATCAACAATTTTTTCTCATTAGGTATGTTTTAAATTTCAATAAATAATTAAATATGTCACAAATATGGGCAATTGAGTTGAAATTTGAGCGCAATATGATACGAAAACTTAGTGTATTATCAAAAAAGATCTTTAATAACGTTAACTTGCTCAAGATTTGGGAGCTAATTTGATAAAAAATCGGCAAGATATTAGTCTTACGTGAAAAATTATAACTTTTGTATTTGCTTCACACCACTGTTAACTTTATTCAGGTCATATTGTAGGTTGTTGCAATCATCACTAGAATTTAGCGAGGTAAACAATTTCAAATCGCCAGCAAATAATAGTTTCTGACAGTCGATAAGCCGAATTAGGTCGTTGACAAAGATAGAAAATAGAAGGGGACCTAAATTAGAACCCGGAGGTACCTCCGATATAATGGAATACAGGTCCGACTTAAAACAGTTGAAGGTAACATACTGGAAACGGCTACTGAGTAAGATTAAGAAGTTTTTGTTTGAAATGATGATAAATATGTAAAAAAAAATCCAGTATTGACACAGTCCCCTGTGAACCCATTTTTTCGAAACTCTTGATATCAAAAAATATTTAAAACTCTATATATGACTCTACTCTATCTCTTTACTCTATAAAATATGTACAGGGTATTCGCGTATATTTTGACCCCTACCTACAGGGGTTATTAGGAAAGGTAGAAAAAAAGTTTAAATACAAAAGTTGTTTGGTTTTTCACGTATTATCTTTTGGCTAGATCGAAAAAAAAATTGCATGTCGTAAATTTGAGGAAACCAATTGAACATAATATTTTTAAATAGGACACCCTGTATAATTTTAGACGCTTGGGAAAAAATGTTTCTCTGATTTCAAAAATATATATTTTGTTGACATTTGCACTGACAGTTTTCGAAATATTTAATATTTAATGTTTACAATAAATTGTAAAAAATATATTAAAAAATGAAAATAATAGGAAATGTTTAAATAACTAAGGAGGTTACATCGAAAATCTTTAAATATTTTTTGTTACTATTGGTTTCTAGTGTTTTTATACACTAGTGTGTTTATTGGTTAATATTTTTAATTCTTTGTATTTTTTCTATTTTTTTATGGTACGCGCTGTCGAATATTTCGAAAACTGTCAGTGCAAATGTCAGCAAAATATATATTTTTGAAATCAGGAAAAAAAAATGTTTACTCAAGCGTGTAAAATTATACAGGGTGTCCCATTTAAAACTATTATGTCCAATTGGTTTCCTCAAATTTACGACATGCTATTTTTTTTTTCGACCTAGCCAAAAGATAATACGTGAAAAACCAAAGAACTTTTGTATTTAAACTTTTTTTCTAACTTTCTTAATAACCCCTGTAGGTAGGGGTCAAAATATACGCGAATACCCTGTACTCTACATCTCTGTTTCCTACCTCAACAACAACTAACAAACATGCCAGCTCAGATTCTGTAAATCTAATTCCCCGGTAACTAGATTTAAAAACAAACTCGGCTAATGGCAATCGGGCGGGCAAAGCAGATCGAGAATTCCACCCGCATCACGGGAAACGGCAGACGATGCGTATAGAGGGCGACAAATGAAATTAATATAATCCGATTATTTACTTTTGTCCGCAACAAAAGAGATTTGCTAAGTGTTATGCGACGGCGGGTATCATTTTCTTGGCAATTAGAGTGCTGGAAGAACTAGACGGAGGCCTTGAACAAGAAGTTGGGTAAATCTCCACAGTAGGCCTTCAAGGAGAATAAGATCGTTCTTGCAGTGGGGTTGGTGCATCTAAGAGTATGAATTTGATAATTTGTTTTAAATACTCCTAAATAGATACTGTTGTAAAAAGTTATTTACTCTATTTATAACATATACTGAGTGTCTAAAGTTTACCTCATGTTAATTTTTATCTAATAGTGTATGAGTTCTGAGAAAATACCTGACGAATTACGTAGAGTGGACTATTTTTTATGATAAACCTATTCTTTAAACATACTTGACATGGTGAAAAAACTAAAAAGGCATAACAGAAGCAAAACACAAAACAACAGAGAAAATCAGAAATACATTAGAAGAAAACATACATAAACAATAATACCTATAGAACCAAACCGGAAAAATAAAAATAAACATAGAAACAAAGCAAACGGACAAAACAAAAATAGGAATAAACAACACAGATAAGACAAAAACAAAACAGACAAAAACCATGAACAAATATAAAATAGAAGCTCAGGCAGTTGCTAATTATTAAATTTTAATAACTTAAGATTATTATACCCTATAATAATAATTCTGTCAAACATCCAACAAGTAAAGAATAGTAATAACGTTTGTAGTGGATTGTGGGATTTTTTTTGATATGTGATAAAAGGAAAGGATCCAAATTGAGATATGTATACGTTTTTCAAATAGAAAACGTGGGGTTAAATTCATGGGGGGAAACGACACTTCTAGACATGTTTACAATCCAGTCAAGTTGCTTTATTGTTGTCTACAGGTTAGAAAGCTACTGGTTCTGAGTTCTTTGGGTTATTCAGTTTATTTTTGACAATGTGAATAAAATTTTATCCCGTGTTTCACTTTGATTTAAATCAGTTCACCACTTGGATATCGCTTTGATGTTTTGTCGCTTTGATGTAAACTAGGCCTAAACACCACTGGCCAGATTGAAATATTTTTCAATGATTTTCAGATTCACCGCACCACTTTTATTACTTTCCACGTAGATCGATGATTTTTAACACAAATTTTTCAGGTAAGCACCTGTATAAGGGGCACAGGCAAGTCTGTTGATCACTAACTATACTAACCACTATACAGGGTGTAAAGAATAGTGTATCGGAGTTCGAGGATGATACTAATAGTAATAATAATAATAAAAATATCTCTATCCCTCATTCTAATTACAAGAATTAGCCCGAAAGTTTGAATGAAGTTATGAAAACTTCCCTTTAAGAACTGTCATGGTTCTTTTTACTCACTTTGACATAAGAATTTATGCCAGAACATCAAATTTGAAAAAATGGGTCTACCACTGTTCCTAAAAATAAATAAAACCATTCTTTTTATCCGTCGTTTGGGCTGTAACTGCCCTAGGAACATAATATGTTCACAGGACCTTTTATTTTTAAATGTAGTATCATCCCTCGAAATCCGGTTTTTACACCCTGTATAAAATTTTCTTGTTGTTTCTTAACAAATTTGTGAATGTTACTAAATAAAATTATGAAACAATAACATTTTATTATTATAGCCTATTAAACTAAAATATTTCGTATTAACTATCTTCAGTATACCCTGTCTTATCTACTAATATTCAAATATGTGAATGAAATACTATTTTTTTTATATAATTATTTTCTCATTGTTGCAGGTAAGAGTTGTCTACTACAGTTTGGTGACATAAAGGTTAGATGTGGCTAGTAAGTAATCATAGAATTACGGATTACCCATGGGTAGTCCTATTTCTCCTTTGTTAGCGGAAATTTTTATGAATCATTTTGAAAACACACTGTTCAATAGTCATAATAATTTAAAATCACATGTTCACTTTTGGGCTCGATAGGTAGATGACATTTTTTGTATTTGGACTGGTACTTTCTCAATTTTTTAAATTCGCTTAACGATAATATTTAGTTTACAATGGAAAAGGAGGAAAACAATCAATTAAACTATTTGGATATAACAATAAGAAAGGTAGAAAATAAATTAAAATTCTCGGTTTATACAAAACCAACAACTTCCGACGCAATTATACCAGCGAGTTCGCAGCAGTCCTGGAAAATAAAAAAGTCGGTTTTCCATAGTTTATTACATAGGCTTTTAATGTTTCCGCTAGAAAAAGCAGATTTTGAAAAATAATTAAGTACAATCAAACAAATTGCAAGAAACAACGGATATAAAGAAAAACTAATAGATAACATGATAAAAAACAAAAGGAGGAAATTAATTCGTCGGGAGTTTTACAATATTCGGAAAAAAAAAGCCACCTATAGTTATATTAATCACGTTCCAGGTTATAGTGAAAAAATAGCTCGCAGATTAGAACGAAACGGGTGTAAAACGATTAGTGTCAACAAGCGTACTATTGGGAGGATTTTGATAAACAACAAAGAAAGGGTTAATAAATTAAAACAATCGGGAGTATACCAAATTAACTGCGTGGATTGTAATGCCGTGTATGTGGGTCAAACCAATACAAGTATTGAAACTAGAGTAAAAGAACATAAAAAATCTATACTAAATAATGCAAAAAATTCAGAATTTGCGACGTACTGTATAGAAAACAATCATTAATTTATTGATCAGAAAAATGTAAAGGTACTACATCGTGAAAAGAAAGGAAAGCTCTTAGATCTTTTAGAGCAATTAGAAATAAAAAAATCTTTAATTATAAATCCTTGTACTACGAATGATCAGATACATTTTACACTTTCGCCCTTCTTAGAAAAGGTACTAAACACTCGGGCTTTACCAGATGGTAGGATCAATCGGGGGTAGGTGCTCGTAAACAAATAAATAACGAAAACGCGCTTGAAAACATTTAGTAATATACATTTAGTCTATTGAAAAAGGCCTAATAAGCCAAAATACTAGTATATACATAGAGTGTTGTAACATCTAAATGAGATCAATTTTTTTTTCCAAAACAATTATTTTAAAAATAAAAGGAATTAATGATAGAATGTTATGTAATACTTGCGTAAAAAACGTCAACACACCTCTATGCCAATACTTTGGGTAAAGCACTGCAAACACTTTTGATGCATGTTTAAAAAAAGTTGGAAAAACTGTGCTCTATGTAACAAGCCTGGCTTCATTCAAAACATCTGCAAGTGGCAGAGATCGATGTAAAAATGGCTCGTCGCCCCTCCTTCCTTCTTATCAATCAGGCAATTCATCATAATTCCTGACTGGCGCCTTATTCTGCCGCGACGGGCAAAAACTGAGATTACGGGGGACTTACCGAGTTAATCGGGGCATACATTTGGTGTAATGAGGCGTAGAGGTGAGCCACGAGCTGAAGCTGGCCATTCACTTGTTGATTTGTCCGCGGAAGTGCTTGCAATGCGAATAACAATGCCCTGCCAAATTTGACATATCATCACAGTGAGAAATTGCAAAATAACTTCCCCTAGTAATAAATTCATCTGTTTGAGATATTCTTAGAGTCAATATGGGTACTGTACCATGACACACATTAACTTGTACATCCATATCATTGGTATAGTCTCTGAAGTTGTTTTATTATAGTAATTAATCTACCACATAGGGTTTTTAAATACATTTATGAGTAATATACAGGGTACGAAATTACATGAGTTCGATAGTAAAAATTTTGTAGACTTTATATATAATGTTTGGCATAGTATTTTTTTGCTTTTAACTTTAATATACAAGACGATATCTGACGCGCAAGAGGTATATATTACATTAAAACAATATTTTTCCAACAATAATTTACCATGGACTACATAAAAGTATGTACAGGGTGTCCAATATAAGATCCTCTATCCCCTTATTTCAGAAAGTATAAAAGGTAGAGAAAAATGTCTAATACCAAAGTTTTTTGTTTTTACCTGAATTTTTCATTTTTATAACTTTCTTGAATACAGGTTGTTCAATTTCTCTGATCCAGGCATCAACTTTCTTTTTTTAAATGGGACACCCTATATTCAATTACGTTTTTGAACTCTCATTAAAATTCTAGGTCGACATTGTTAAGAGTACCCTATACCTATCATTTACCGTTACGAAGATATTAGCATTTAAAGAAAAAAATCTTTAAAAAACACCTGCTCAAAAAATCTCGGCAAAACAAATAAGACATCCAAAAAAAAGCTAAATAGGGTTTACTTCGTAGACAGTTAGACTCAGAAATTACTTCTATGGATCGATTTTACCTCATTAATATACAGGGTGTTTTTGACAGATGGCTCAAATATGTATATGTTAAAACTTCAGAAAATCGAAAATCTCTTATGGAACACCCTGTGTATTATTATATTTTTGGATTCTCAATTAAATTTTAACCTTACTCTTTATAACTTTCTCTATTCTTATTTTGCTTAATTTTCAAAATATTGACGAAAATGTGGAAAAAATATCAGCTATTAATCATTATCGGCTATTATTAAAAATATATCTACTATTATTTGGTATATTATAGTAAATGTGCCTTAATACTGATTAAGAATATAATATTTTCTTAAAAACTAATATTTTTTTAAAATTATTTCATTAATTAACTAATTTAAACAAATCTGTTTGTAACTTGAACCACAAATAACTAACAATAATCAACAAATAACAATAAAAATAATAAATTAAATCAAGTGTCCTATATGTCGTCAATTTTCAGCTATGCATGTTGTGTATATAACTTCTAATTTTCTTAAAATTTCCATCCTGATTTTAGTCTTTAAATCATCAACATTATTACTCTGAATTTGATAAACTCAGGCTTTCAATGTACCCCATAAAAAGTTATCAAGTGGAGTTAAATCTGGAATCCTCGCTGGCCATGAGATATTCCCGTTTGGCCCTATCCATTCCACAAAATAGTTCTTAATAAAATTCTTTACAACTGCAGTATTGTGGCATGGAACTCCATCCATCTGATAGATGATGATCTTCTTCGGCATCCAATAAAGGTAAAATGCAAGTTTGTAATGAATGCCATTTCCTGATATTTTACCTAAGGTACCTGGGACCATTTAAATATTGGCCAAGAAAGACAGGGCCTAAAATGTGTTTCTTATAAATAGGGCACCAAACATTTTCGTCAATATCTTGAAAACTAAGCAAAATAAGAATAGGGAACGTTATATAGAGTAAGGTTTAAATTTAACAGAGAATCCAAAAATATAATAATACACAGGGTGTTCCATAAGAGATTTTCGATTTTCTGGAGTTTTAACATATACATGTTTGAGACATCTGTCAAAACACCCTGTATATTAATCAGGTAATATCGATTCATAGAAGTAATTTCTGAGTCTAATTGTCTACGAAATAAACTCTATTTACCTTTTTTTTTTATGCCTTATTTGTTTTGACGAGATTTTTTGAGCAATGTTTTTAAAGATTTTTTTCTTTAAATGCTAATATCTTCGTAACGGTAAATGATAGGTATAGGGTACTCTTAACAATGTCGACATAGAATTTTAAAAAGATTTCAAAAACGTAATTGAATATAGGGTGTCCCATTTAAAAAAAGAAAGTTGATGCCTGGATCAGAGAAACTGAACAACCTGTATTCAAGAAAGTTATAAAAATGAAAAATTCAGGTAAAGACAAAAAACTTTCCTATTTAACTTTTTTCTCTACCATTTATACTTTCTGAGATAAGGGGATAGAGGATCGTATTTTGGACACCCTGTACAGCGATCATCCACATTCGTTCTGCAAGTAGTAAAACGAAACGAACTCACTCGCCGGGCAGATCCTCGTGTGGATGGATTGCTTAATGGTCGGTTTTGTCGTTGGGCGATTGAACAACAACGATACTTGCTGCACACACCACAGGCCCGGTGAGTGGCCTTGGGGAAATCGATATTAAGTACATTACACGCAGTGTGGGTGACTGGCTGTGGGAGTAGGGGAATGAGCGCTGGGCGCTTTCACTTTTTGGTCGACTCTATAATTCGACGGTGTGGCACACGGCCTGGAAAATGCGACACAAGGGCTTTTAGTTTGATCGAAATTTAACCTAAGAGCTGCAAAAGCGACAGCTGTTCTTTTTCGTTTGTGAAGGTCATGCTTACATGAGATTTTAATTGTTTTAATGCCTCGAGTAAGTCGTAGTAGGTTATAAACATATTATAAGACCACTTGTTTTTATTATAATGACCGTATTTTTGAAAAGTGAAAATATTATTACTTCCATTTGCTTCCGTTTCTTCTGGTGAGCCTCTTCCATCAATCTTCATACCTAAGTATGAAGATTGATGGAAAAGGATCACCAGAAGAAATGGAAGCAAATGGAAGTACCTACATGGACATGGTATTTAATTTAAATGGAAGCATAGACGAATGGTATAACAGTATGTAAGTATGGAATCTGGTATATAAGTGATAAGCTATTTTTCTACGTAATAGTGTGGTAACTTTTTTATCACATTGTGCGATTCTTCTCAAAATTTGAAAACTTGGGTTTTAACTGCTTACAACTACTTTATAACAATCATATAAGATCAATATGAAGATACTGTAAAGGTTGTAACGTTTCAAATTAACTATAAAAATTAAGGACAGTATAAGCAACACTTTCTACAACAACAATATGAGTTGGTTGCATACCTAGCAGGATATTTAAGTAAAGTATGTTTTATGTCTAGTAAAAGCAAAAAATAAAAAAAAAAAGGAAAAAGGAACAGACATTCCAGAAGAGCAGAACTCAGCTCGTGTTAATATTTCAGTGTCAAGCCTAAAAATACCTAAGGTTAGTATCTAAAAATAAATATTTTATTCAATTTGTAGCTTATTTTAATTGTATAATGTACTCGAATAATTGAAGATAGTTTTTGATAAAAGTTTTTTACAATAAGAACATTTTTTATAGGCTTGAATTGTACCCTTCGATTTCACCCTTCAGCTACAAATGCCATTGCGGTTCCTAGTTCTGTAACTGCGTTCTGATTGCATAATCCTTCTCCTAGTTATCAACTCTTCAGCAGCACTAATGAACAGCAATGTAATATTACGTCCAGGTTTGATAAAATAAAGAAAAGAGCAAGGGGTGAGTCAGTTTAATTTTCCATATCAACAACGTTTTGCCATCCAAGGTTCAGTTTATAACCAGTTACATAATTTGTTGGATAAAAGATTCAAGTGTCGAATAATATTACCCATTCTTCAATGCCAGTGAATCTCGGTGAAGAGAAGAAACCTATAAAAATTATATAAAGTTACAATTCTAATATGTTATAGTTCTATTCGTATGAACTTACCTGTACTTCCTTATAAACTTACCTAATCAATTTTCGATATTTTTACATATCAATTCTATGTACGTACATGTATGTGTATAAATAATATATTTAGTGAGTATAATGTAAACTCAAGACAGCTGTTGCGAGGTCTAACGATCTAATGTAGAAAGAAAATTTGTAGGTAGCAATTCTAGTAAACTTTACAAATTAGAGTAATTGAAAATAATAATGAAAGGTACATCCC
Source organism: Pogonocherus hispidulus (assembly GCA_963924545.1). Classification (NCBI taxonomy): domain Eukaryota; kingdom Metazoa; phylum Arthropoda; class Insecta; order Coleoptera; family Cerambycidae; genus Pogonocherus; species Pogonocherus hispidulus. Next base: position 1,899,490 of record OZ004698.1, read on the forward strand.
TTGAATAATTCTACCTGCGCTGATACTTTTACTGTTCTTTAGTTAGTGGTGTAGATTGTGAAACATTCCTTGTTCTCTTCAACTAATATTGTACTATCAATAATTAAATAACGAGTAGGTCTAGGCTTGATAACAATATAAAAAAAAAGGGGAAAATATTTAAGTGTAGCTTATTGTTTTAAGCCTGATATATTTACATGTTGGTTTGTTCGATTTATTACACTGTATTAACGTTTTTTACATTACATTTTTAATTAAATTATAATAATAAGTAAGAACTATAATTATCAGTGATATTATATTTCAACGTTGGTTTGTTCAATAATTAACGTATTTTTTTACATTTCATTTTTATATTAAATTAGATTATAACGCTAAAATCGTTCATTTTGTTTGTAATCCCCTCCTCGTCGATTTACCCCGACTGGCGCCCAGGGTAGTTCACATGGTTAGCTGAATTTTAAACAACAAAATTAGAAGTACAGAGCTCACGCCCGCCTCCACACTAAGAGCCGCCGTGCATACATCGTAATACCTGAAGATTACGTCACAAGGTCCAGTACGATCATTTTTGAGGTATTGACACAAAATTGTTTTCCTTCTTCCTAACATTTATATCTTTATGGATGGTGTCGAATTTCAAGGCTTTTTTACTCTTTGATCCATTCCTAACATTTCCTCCAGTTCATACCTAATACTTTCATCACTGATTAAACTTTTGTTTCTTATTTCCGAACTCTTCTATTCTATCCATCTATTCTATCCATTTTCTCTTTGACTCTCCCTTCTGCTTTGATTAGTCCTTCATGTTATCATATTCTTAACCAGATTGCTCGTTTCTAGTTGAATAATGTGTCCATGCTAACTCAGCATTTGGATGCCAGTGCATACAGACATTGAGGAAATGAACATGCAGACGAACTTGCTAGAAATTGATTCGGAACCAGCTTGTGGAGTCGCTTATAGTGCTGTCAGAACGTCTCTTGGAAAATGGGTCGAACTAGAACATAGAAATTACTGAGCCTTATGACCAGGACAGTCATGCGATGGCAATGACGCTGGGCAAGGGACGCTAAGATCAGGAGTCTCACAGGGCTCATAATAAGGCACTGCCATCTCATTCTATAATTTAAGACTGGCAAATAATCCGATGTGCCGGGTCTGTTGCATGATGAAGACGAGATACGATGCTCATTCTGAGTGAATCTGATGGCGATGCTCGTATGAGGGTAATACTCCTGGGTAAACACTGGAAGATATCCCTGTCCTTGGACAATGGACATATTTGCTTCTAATTTTGCACTAGCATTTGTAAAATGATATATGTTATGATAGAATGATAATACATCATGGAGAGATAATACATCACACATTTGACTAAATTCACTTGGACTTGACCTCCAATAAAAATAATTTTACCAGTAGACTGTCATTGAAAATAAGTATAAAGTTGACTAAAAGCTTCTCAAAATACATTTAAATTAGAATAATAGAAAGCGAAACCTTACGTATCCAAAAAAATTACTAAACCCCCAACAGGAAAGTTGCCCCCAACAGCATGCCCCCATGGCATGTTAACAAAATTTATCTTGTCTTTAGTTGATGTTTTAGTTAAATCTAATGAGAAAAATATTTCTCAAAGCGGAGGTTATTTTAGCAAGATTCTTTTAGAGAAGATTTGGCTGATTTAGACATTTGTTATTTCTAGTTCAAGGATTTGGCACCTTCCAATGTTTACCAATTCCGTAATATACTGGACTGTATGTACAAGGTGGCCCGTTTAATATGGGCCTATACCTTATCTCAGAAACTACAAGTTCCATGTAAAAGAAATTATATGAAATTGTTTTTTTTCAGTTATCTTCAATTTTTTAATATTTCAAAATTTATAACCTGTTTATATACAGGGCGATGAACTGAAGTTCCTTTTTTTTTTAAATAGCACACCCTATATATTATTACATTTTCAGAAAGCCCTTCTAAAGACAAGTTCAATGATATATGACATGATGGGCCTGACGCCCACCGTTTCGGAGTTATTAACAATTATCTTCAGGAAATAGGCCATATTAAAATCCTGCTAGAAAAGTTAATAATTAAGTTTTTGAGCATTAACTTACGCCAAGAGATTTTTAATTTTATTGACTTTATTATGTAATTACTAAATATTCAGTTTATAAAAAAAAATCACTATGTTGCTACATTTCGAAAACCATAAATTCTCGCGATTTTTTCAAATGGAACACCCTGTATATTGTTACATTTCCAGAAAGCCCTTCTATCGACAAATTCAGAGATATATGATATGATGGGTTTGTATCCCATCGTTTCTGAATAATTATCCGCAGAATATGGGATTTTAATATTGGCTATTTCCCGAAGATAATACTCAATAACTCCGAAACGGTGAGCGTCAGACATATCATATTATATATCATTGAACTTGTTTTTAGAAGGGCTTTCTGAAAATATAATAATATATAGGGTGCGCTTTTTAAAAAAAGGTATTATCTTCGGGAAATAGCTAGTATTAAAATCCCATATTCTAAGGATAATCATTCAGAAACGATGGGATACAACCCCATCATATCATATATCTCTGAATGTGTCGATAGAAGGGCTTTGTAGAAATGTAACAATATACAGGGTGTTCCATTTGAAAAAATCGTGAGAATTTATGGTTTTCGAAATGTGGCAACACGGTAAAATTTTTTTTATAAAATGAATATTAAGTAATTACATAATAAAGTCAATAAAATTAGAAATCTCTTGGGGCAAGTTAATGCTCTAAAACTTAATATTAACTTTTCTAGCAGGATTTTAATATGGGCTATTTCCTGAAGATAATTCTCAATAACTCCGAAACGGTGGACGTCAGACCCATCATGTCATCATTGAACTTGTCTTTAGAAGGGCTTTCTGAAAATGTAATAATATATAGGGTGTGCTATTTAAAAAAATGGAACTTTAGTTCATCGCCCTGTATATAAACAGGTTATAAATTTGAAAATATTAAAAAATTGAAGATTGAAAAAAACAATTTCATATAATTTTTTTTTCAATGGGAGTTGTAGTTTATGAGATAAGGTATAGGCTCATGTTAAACGGGCCACCTTGTACACACTGCTTAATTTTCCAGTGGTAAATTAAGCAGTGTACACATATATTCCTCGTAATAATGCTGCCTCTCGGGAACCACCCTTACTAACCGCTCGTCCGTATTTCCCGCTTTTAATTCGGCGAATAATAAAAGGGTTGCTAAACTGGGTCCTAGCGGAAGCAAAGTAGGCTAATGTGAGGGCCAGCCACGCGTAAGACATTGTGTGGAGCGCGTTACTCGAATGATTTAACGGGCCCTCGGAATAACCCTGTAAATCTTTCAGCATTTCCACTGTTTGTATTTTCAGTCGATATGTTGCCGAGTGCGAGCAACAGATGGGCTTGCTGATTACTTCACGTCGGGTGAGTAAGTGTGGCACCCCTAAAAATAGGTGGAAGTTAGCACCGATTCGATAGTTGGGGAGTGCGTGTGTATGTAGAGATGGAAAAATGTGTCACCTGTTGTAGACTGGGTGTCATGTGGAAAATGTTCGGTTTCCCTATTTTGGTAGTGGCCAAATTGGTTATAGGGTACAAGGGATAAATCAAGCGCAACCTCATAGGACTGTAAATGGAACGTTCTCGCCTTTCTGGATTCACAAAATATTGGATTCGATTGCTGCTTGTTTTAAAAAATATTATCTATAGAAAATTTAAATGATAATGAATTTGATCAGCAATCTTTGAGAATCTGGAGGTGTTGGAAGGAAAAAACCACCAATCAAACCTTTGTCAGCAAATTTATGATTTAACTGACGGCACAGGCCATAGAATATTTAGACAAGAGTTGCATCTCCATCTTCATCGATTTACTTTCGTTCAAAAACATTTACAACATAAATATCCAAGAAGACTAAAGTTTTGTCGTTGGTTTTAAGATAAAACCAGTAATCATTGATTTGAAATATTACTTGGAAAACATTATATTATAAACTATTATAGGAATTTGTCAGTTTTCCTAGTTTTAATATTATCCTTGTTCTTGAATCCAAACCCTGAAAGGTTTTGATGTTTCACCAACATATCTCTTCACCAACTCTTCAGATTTAGTAGATTATCGTTTGTTATTATTCGCTTATTTGTTATCGTTTATTTGTTACCGTTTATTGATTATTGTATTTATTTCATAATTAGATTTAACTCGTTATTCATATTTGTATTTACCTCCAAACTGCATGAGATGTATCAAAATAAGATTCAAGCTGTAAAATACCCTTTAAGAAGCAGTCTATTCCCTTGCACGTCAAAAAATTGAATTACAGTTACTTGTTATTCCCTCTTCTTCGTGGCAAAGCAGCTTATACACTGAGGAGAGACAGCTCCTCAAAGCAAACTGGTAAACATTTCACATTTTCAGTAGGTAAAGCCACAAATTGAATCAAGAAAAGTTTGCAATACGAGAACAAATCCTGACAAACTTGCCTGGCACACATAATAACTATTAACTGTTAAAATGTTTGTTTGTGTGCTAATAAAATATATTTATCTATGGATTCCACATTGTGTGATGATATATTACAAAACTAGTTTCTGTATTTGATTGGTTACTGTTTTCATAAAGTATACGAGGTGTATCAGTTAAGTCGTCACAGTTGTTGTTAACTTTCCATTATTGATAGACACGAATCAGTCAACATGGCATATTAGAGTGCTGCTTTTATGGGTATGTATAAATCAACTTCGGTTAGTATACAAAAACAGTAATTTGTTATTATGCTTTAACGCTGTTATTTTTTAACACGCTAGTTTATTATTAACATGTCTACCTGAAATCGTCAAAAAAGGAAAAGTTTCAAGACTCTTTTTATTGAAGAAAATTTGTATTACACGACTAGACTATAATATTCTTACCTGACTCTTATTGCAGAACTAGGAATATGTATTCTTCTATTAAAACTAAAGTCAAGACCAGAATTAAGCAAAGTGGAATGACCTCGCCGATCTGGTAAAATGCGGTGATGCATGGGCGTGCGTATTCTGTTTTACCATTGGGCACATTTCAGTTAATATATACTCGTATACTATTCTATAGAATACCTCTAGTATATATTAACTGAAATATGCCCAGTGGTAAAAAAAATACAAATCTCAAAATGTCTAGTTAATATAGACATTTTTAGATTTATCATTAGGTGAAAAATTATTTGCTTTAGCGTAAAACTCTCAAATTGTCCTGAAATTTTGCCTATCCCCCTATTTTCGGGTATGCTGCATACAAATCTAAAGTAATTTTTTGTGGAAGAATGTAGTTTTTGAGGAAAAATAGCAGCATTTATGAAAATGGTGGTAGACAAAATTTCAGAAAATTTTGATAGTTTTACACTAAAGTAAATAATTACCGAAAAATTTCAGTGGAAAACTGTAAAAAACTAATGTATATATGTAAAAATGTAATATAGGTACTTATTATCAATTTATATACAATTTTTACCGTTAAGAAACGCGCGCGAAATAACCCAACATCAAGCCACTGTTTTCCTTCTACTTCGAGCGCAGTCGCTTGTTGGTTTCTGATTCGACCAATCAACGTCGTTGATGCTCAGAGAAAAGAAAGCGTAAATGCAAGAATATGTATGTTAAATAAGGATGAACAGCTTGTCGTCAACTTTACGACTTTCACAGTTGCCACATATTCGGAAATTCCTTGATATTATTACAAACATAAAGATATATATCTTTATACTTGATATTAGTAAGTAAAATACAAATTAAACATTACGTTTGCTTTAACAAAGTATAATAGGGATAAGGGACGTTAAAGACAAGTAAAAAATGGTTAAATAAGGTAATTAATACGTGTCCTGTTTTAAATAAGAATACTTTATAAATAAATGTGATAACACAGATCTATTTTTTCGGTCATTGCACTTTGTTTAATTATTCTGGTCTTGACTTTATATAAGAGGCTTGACTACTTCATTTGTTCATTTTTCACCTCTTACCTATCTCAAAGTGGTAACTAACCGCGGGATATTGTGGTGTCCAGTCGATTGATACGAAGGTGACATCTGAAGTCCCCCAAGGCTCAGTTCTTGGGCCATTATTACTTTTAATATTTATAAATGGCATCATCTTGTTCCTGAATTGCAAGTTTCTTCTCTATGCAGATGGTCTCAAACTGTACCTCTCTGTGTCCAATATTTGTGATTGCCTTAATATGATTCAACGTGGCATAGATAATGTTCACAACTGGTGTAGATTAAATTCACTTCCTCTTAAAGTTACAAAGTGTAACTAAATGTCATTTACTAGAAGAAATAATCGCATCGATTTTAATAATTATAGTAATGAGGTTAACATGATTGAGAAATGCACCACCATTAAAGATCTTGGGGTAACACTTGATAGTACCTAAGATAAGTTTTGAGAAGCACATCAATAACATCCAGCGGGAAGCTTATAGAAATCTGACAAGAAGTTGACAAGTTTATTTCGCTGAATAAAAATTGAGATAGTAGAAACGATTTTTCTCTTGATTATTTAACTTGATAATCTTCTGATAATTTAACTTCCGATAATTCAAACATCGTTAACAATGCAATAAATTCGAGAACGAAAATTTGCATTCGGAGTTGCCGAGGGTAGAAAAAACACGTGAATACATCTTGAAATTAAATTCAAGAAAGTTTAACATCGAACGGGGCCAAAGCAGAATAAGAGCTCATTTTAAATTTTAAATCGCTGGCTTTGTTCAACAGCGAATTTGCCTATGGCCTTTTTATATAACCAGGCACCGATTAAAACTTTGATAGGGACATAACGGAGTTTGTCTCGGCCCTTTCAGAACATATTCCAAAAGTTTTACGCTTGATGCGGTGCTGATTCTAATAAATTGATCAGGGCGAGTAGTAAATATTAATTTTGCCGTTTTTACACATTTTCAAGGTTGAGTACATGCGTATTCTTCATGATTGGATAGGTTTTATATAAAATTACAAAAAATTCACAGATTTTGCAATCCTTGTTTCCATCGGAGACACTGGAAATGATAACACCATATACGAAAAATAATTCTAAGTTTGCCGATCATCCTATCAAATGTGATGCAACTCCATTAAGCGAGTACGGTATTATAACTGAATACTCCCCACTATTCTTCACGCCGCTCGCAGGTCGAGCGCTGCGCTATGTATATTAGTCGGATAAGATCACCGGTCTAACTCGCTTCTTTCTAGGGGTAGACATACAGGGTGACCCATTAAGAATCGAAACACTCGCGTACAAAAGTTGTTTATGGACCGATTTAAACCGGATTTTTTTTAAAAGATAGATCTCCAAAATCTCTATGTCGATACAAAATTTGAAGACGAAATGTCTTCAAATGTCTTCAAATGTTCAATGTTGTGTTTACTGGTTTTTATGGTTCTTATTAATAATTACACCAGTGTTTAAGTTGTTTAATTTTGTTTCTCTTTGGGTTCTATTCGATTTTTATAAAAGAATAGGTTCACCGACAAAGGCAAACACTAGTGATGCCGATATTGACATAACTTTTTTAGGAACAAACTTTTTTTCACAAAAATTGGTACAAATCCATTCGAGGGGCTCTTAAATCCAGTGGTGTAGTCAGATTTTTTATAAAAAAATCGCTAACAAAATTTTGCTATTTTTCACTTAAAAAAAAATTTGTAGTAGGCCTTGAAAATTTAAATTTCGTTTTCAAATTTTGCATCAACATAGAGTTTTGGAGATCTATCTTTAAAAAAAATCCGGTTCAAATCGGTCCATAAATAAATTTTGTACGCGAGTGTTTCCATTCTTAATGGGTCAACCTGTATATGTAGGAGCTAGAATACTTTTGAGTTCTACTGTGCATCATTATAACATACCTACAAAATTGCTATTTACACGTTATCCACTTACAGAATCAAATGGTATTCATTTTCCTATTACCTTAAATATTTTAAATTCTGTATACTTGATGTTACTATTCATCCTCAGTAGAAACCATTTAATTTAATTTAATGTTTGCAATCATCTTTGGGATGTCAGTGATAATCGAAACACTAACAAGACACAATATACCTAAGTACATAAAAGCAACAAAGTGTAAAAGGTAGTAAACAACTTAAGCCATTAAACACCGCCGTTTATATCCGTCTCGAATTCATCCGAAATCATTCAAATGGCGTAAAAGAGTTTAGCATTCAATTCTGTTTTACAAACACCCGATAAAACTCCTACATTCAAACTCATATATTTAGTAATAGCACTCTGAATTACGGTATCGTCAAATTTACGGCACAATTAAAATCGTGGGAACTTTTTGAAAATTGCCATCGTTTTACTTTTGTGGCAATGTTGCCAAGTAGGGATGAGGATTAAGGGCATAGTCTTGAACTGTGGACTGAAATTAGGGCTACTGCAACGGTTCTGTAAAGCCTGTGAAGTATTCTATTTGACATAAATTGTAGTATCTCTATTTTTTATTCAATTGTTCGTATTTATGTTAGTTCGTATTTTATGGTAGTTTGTGTTATCAAAGGTGATAGTTCTGTCGCGCGCCAATTTTGTCGTACGTCAGTGTGATCGCCCGACGGTAATTTTATCATACAACAATCAATGATATAACTATAAATAAAAAAATGCTCGTTTGTTTTATTATAAGGAATATCTACATCTCGCGGTAATTTTGTCGTACGATAATTTTATCAAACGAGACAGTCTATAATAAAACTCCCAATAGAATTTTATATCCAAGCTATAATTTTATTAAGATTTTACGAGCGATAATTTATCGCCCGGCGATAGTTTCTTATCTCCCGTGATAACATTGTCGCTTAAACAGAGGAAATCGATGATAATATCGGTCACGCCACAACTTAATTACTGAAACAATTTTATGCTGGAGTTCTTAGCGCGTTCATGCCTATGCTAGTATATTTTATTACAAGGAATATACATATCGCGGGGCAATTTTGTCGTACGATAATTTTGTCAAACGAAACAGTCTTTAACAAAACTCCCAATACAATTTTATTCTATGCTATGCTTTTATTAAGATTTTACGAGCGATAATTTATCGCCCGGCGATAGTTTCTTATCTCCCGTGATAACATTGTCGCTTAAACAGAGGAAATCGATGATAATATCGGTCAAACCACAACTTAATTACTGAAACAATTTTATGCTGGAGTTCTTAGCGCGTTCATGCATATGCTAGTTTATTTTATTACAAGGAATATACATATCGCGCGGAAATTTTAATAAAATAAAACTCTTTAATAAAATTTTATTTCATGCTATACTTAATTTCATTTCGCGCGATAAATTTATCGCCTGGCGACAGCTTCACCTTTCCTGCGATAATATTGTCGCTTGAACAAAAAATATTGTCTTTAAAGTAATAATTAAGTTATAATATAACATAACATTAATATAATAAAAGATATAAGTTTTTGTGTTTACATTGTCATTGAAATCTTTATTTGGTCCAAATAATATTGAAATCTAAAAAAATAATATTTAATTTAAATGTGCTGCTGAGGTGATGGAACACCCTGTGTAAAAATATGAGTTCAATCTCTCAGTATTCTATTGGTAAACTAACATAAGTCCTAAATGTGGATTAACTTGCCGCAATGGCTCATTTTGGGCCGAAGCAGTAAGCTTCTTAGAAAACTCCAACTTCGCCACTGGTATTGAATATTCAAGTAGGATCAACTTGCTCGGAGTAGTTGCACTGAGGTTAATTGGTGTATTGCACTGCTAAATTAGTTTTCTACGATGCAGTATCTATTCTACTTACAAACAGGGGTACTTTGTTCAATAGAATTACTTCTAGGTTTCCACTTAGCAACATCCAACAGCGAGTGGTGCTCTAATAGTTTTAAAACTTTTGTTTTATGGTAACTTAAGGAGACTAAGTTCGGTAACAACTTAATCAAAGTTGTATAATAAAGTTTTAAATTATATTGTTGAAGTATAGGATTTATATTAAGGGCTTAAAGTGTATGAAGAGTCTTTCATGTTGAAAGATGTGTACAAGGTGGTTCAAATTGGAATGTTTTCGAGGATTACCGAGATCTGTAATAGATAGAGCAAATCTATTAAAAGAGTCCTGTGCTCTTCTCTTTTTTCGAAAAAAATAACAATGACAACCCTCACCTTTCTATCTCTTACCGTTCTCGAGTTACATGACTTTTCTCGATTTTTGGCAAAACCAACTGATGCTTTCAAGATACCTCAAACAGTTATAGATCTTGGTTGAGAATACACTCGCATGGTTGGCTGAAAACCGACGATTCCGTGTTTTCACGGCGCGAATTACGAATTTTTAGTAAAAAAATCCAGAAATTCAATATGAGAAGATTAATTATGCTTGACATATCCTCAACATGGAATGTCACACTTATACTTTGTAAGTTTTAATGATGTGGATCGCTGCTGTCACTCCTTATAATGTACACCCGATATGTAAATGAAGAGGGGGGCCTTTATAATATTACCCTAATTACATAAAGAAGTCAAAGCCTCTTTTTTACCCTCCTTGAGTCACCTGCTAAAGCTGATTAGAGTGTAGTACACATTACTCTAAAATTTTACGTTTCACATCTTCGAAGGATGGCTTCAGCTCAAATTTTAACTGAATACAATGCTGAACTTCGAATGCGCTACGAAATATCCTGAATTATAGTTGTTCAGAATGCAGTCGTAACAGCCTGAATGGAAGGCGATGCAAGGCTGTAAATTTGAAAAAGCTTTGCTGAAAGGCATTACGTTTCAATAGGTACATACTTTGTATTGATTTAAGTGTGAAATATTTCACACGTAATTTGTGACAATTTCGTTGAAACATGTTCCCACATAAAATGTTTTCCTTTACGGTTACAGAAAATGTCGTTTCCAATTGGGTTAAGTGGCTATAGGACCATCGTAATATATTTTAAATGTAATCCGAAAGTCTGAGACTTGTATGGGCGAGGGGCGGCATATTATTATTTCACGGGTCGCATTTGCGCCTCAGAAACGACTCACGTTGGTACGCTCTAACCACCATTCAGTGCGGGAATGAGGGAAACCTGGAAAACCTCATTAGTTAGAGGAACTGTCAAACATCAACTGATTTTAATCTATCACATTAACACCAAGCTGACATTCTTCCCATCCTAGGCCAAAGCAATATGGTTGCCAACCCACCCCTGCTAACAATCCTAGATCTACGAGTAGACAATTTAATTAAAATTGTCTGGTGGATTGGGCAGCCATCCATTCATGGAGAGACCCTGAGCCACTGGCTCGACAAAGTATGCTAAATACCTCGTATAAAGTATAAATATCTTGGATATTTCCAGTGTTTTTAACTTTCCCATTTTCACCAATCTATTTCATAAAATTATTTATTATATAACATAACATGGGAAGTACTATCTCATTTAAATTATCATTTGCATAAGGAATGAAAGAAGTGGCCCAAAATATGTTCCCTGTGGAACACATCTTTATTCCTACTAATTCTTCCATTGGTATCTATTTGTGGTATGTTTGTGACACAGTCTAGACATTATTTTAATAATATAATGCTGTTCAAATGCTCTACGAATTTAGTATGGGCACAATGATTGTATCCATCGTCAAATATTCACTTATAATATCTCAAGTGCAAAATTTCCGGCAATTAATTTGTACACTTGGTATATTCAGTAAGAAAATTTCGCACCGAGAAAAAATAAATTCATTTAGTATTCCAATGTCATATTATTTATTTGTCATGAAAATATGGAACTAACACACACACTAACATATAATTTGACATACCTGATTGGCTAAAAAGTGGAAGTGTGAAATTTTCTACAAAATCTATACGATTGTATAATATCTATTTTAAATCCTACAACCAACCGAAGTCTCAGCAGAATTGAATGTCCTGTTGCTGGTCCCCAGAAGTGAACCACGAGGGTTGAATTATTCAAGATCCTTTATGCAAAACAAGCAGAACGTATGGGTGGAGGTAAAGGGCCGCCGGCCTGCATAATATTTTTCAAATTAGAGGGTCGGTCCTGATAAAACATGAAATTACGGAGTTCATGAAGTGAAAATATGGGATATGAGAAAATGGGTAATATATTTTTTATGAATTTTAAATTTAACATAGGTCCACACATGATTTCAATTTATTAAAGACATATCTGAATACGTACTGCTACCTTGTTTTGAGAAAAAGTATTAGTTCGAAGGGATATACTGTATATATATAGTATATATAAGGGATATACTCTTTCTCATAAAATTTTATAGAGTATAAAGGGTGAGTTTTAATAAAGTGGATACTCGAAGCGGATGGTTCTTTATGAAACATCGTGAAAATAATTGTTTTGAAAAAAATTATTGATCTTATTTAGATGTTCCAAAAAATATATAGAAAACACTCTATATACTAGTATTTCGGCTTATTAGGCCTTTTTCAATAGAGTAAATGTCTATTACTAAATGTTTCCAATCGCGTTTTCGTTATTTATTTGTTTACGAGCACCTACCCCTGATTGATCCTACCATCTGGTAAAGCCCGAGTTTTAAGTACCTTTTCTAAGACCGGCGAGAATGTAAAATCTATCTGATCATTAGTAGTACACGGATTTATAATTAAAGATTTTTTAATTTCTAATTGTTCTAACAGATCTCTTACATTTTTCTGATCTATAAAATTATTGTTTTCTATACAAATCCTGAATTTTTGCGTTATGTAATATGGATTTTTTATGTTCTTTTACTCTAGTTTCAATACTTCTACCGGTTTGACCCACATTCACGGCATTACGATCCACGCAGTTAATTTGGTAAACCCCCGATTGTTTTAATTTATTAACCCTTTCTTTGTTGTTTATCAAAATCCTCCCAATAGTACGCTTCTTGACATTAATCGTTTTACACCCGTTTCGTTCTATTCTGCGAGCTATTTTTTCACTATAACCCGGGACGTGATTAATATAACTGTAGGTGATTTCTTTTTCGCGAAATACCGGATGTTGACTCTAACTTCGTTATTTTAAATACAATACCCCATATATTGTAGCATTTTTGGATTCTACGTAAAACTCTAAACACATTTCATGCAGGATGTCCCATACCTATCTTCAACTGTTTTTGAAATATTGACAGGTGAATATTGACATTTTGCAACTTCGACACTCTATAAAATCTAAACGGTTTGAGATCAAACAGAACGGTTTGCACATTCCTATCTTAACTTTGCACAAGCTATCGTTTGAGTTTAATTTCAGATTTAACCAAGCAAAGATCAAATTTAATCGAAAATTTTTAATTTCTGGCTAAATCTGAAATTAAACTTCGTTACGCTAGTGCATCATATGTGAAATAATTAACCATACTAATCAAAATCCCATTCAGCTCCTTCTATAAATTCTGTCATCAAAGGATCTTCCATGCCACTGCCCGCCAATCCTGAATCAATTCCCAATATCTTCTGCATAATGTTAGCAACCCCTCAGCGGAGAATTAGCACTTTAATTATCATAAACTCAGCATGTGAGAGAGTCGGTTGGGTTTAGTGTACAATTAGTGATCCGAGGGTCGCCCTCCGGGGTACACGATCAGGTTGATCCGGGGATTTCCTTTATCTATCTATCTTTATTCCTTATTATTTCGTTTATCTATCTATCTGGGATTTTTATTACTCTTATTAATTCAAGAAAATTTGAATTATTTAATCAGATATTATCTTGGTTCAATCCAATCCTTAAAACATGTAATTTATTACTTTGAGATTAAAACATTACTAGAAATGGGAGAAAATCGCTACCGTTTTTAGCCCTTAATATTATTTTTAAGAAAATACATATTAAGAAATTTTGTATCTGGAATGATGATGTAATTATTAATTATACTAAACTTCTCTCAATATTTTGATGAATTGTAAGGGTACTATATTCTTGATGGTAAAATATCATAATTTTTTAAGTGCTGAAAGTAGAATTTATTTTTCAGTAAACATTTTTATCAATTTTATCAATGGGACCAAAAATATATTGCTGTCATAATTGTTGCAGCAAATTAATATTGTAGGTATTTACTTTTGTAAGCTAAACTGATGAATTTTACAGACTGCCAAAATGAAGGAACTAATACTAATAAATAATTGGAATTAAAAAGTGAAAAAAAGTTAGCTTTAAGCGTGACTCGAACTCGCGACATCAGAATTACGATTTTTGGAATCCTACAACTATCCCATTGCGCTACCGAGCCTGTTGTCAGAAATTTACCTTGAGATGTTTAAGTATGTAAACTGTACGTGTTATCCTAAAAAATTAATTTTTACCGATTTTCTAATTGGAAAAGCATTTCGCTTCAGTATTTTGGTAATCAGAAGTGTTTGGCAGACAGTACTATCGATTCCGTTAACAATATTTCTCGTAGAAAAGTAACCTATCTGAAGTTTAATTAATTTGACAGTTTTCGTGGGAGGTGCTTGTCTCGTTAGTGCAATCTCACATCGGTAGATAAAATGAAAAAGAAGTTGAGACGGACGCGACTCGAGATTTTCGAAGACGAAATAAACGTAGGAGTCGACGTATGGTCTCCAAAAAAAATCTCATAGGATTAGAGAGAGGACTGAACTTTCGCGTGAAGTGGTTCTCGAAGCCGTAAAATTAGCAAAATGGTCTAGGGAGTCCCGTGAAAAGTCGGGATTTCGGCAGGTGTGACGGGACCATTAGGCGCGAAGACAAACGCCGGTGCTAGCCGTATCTCTCTCGCCGGACGGCGATCGACGAAAATTTTGCAGAGTAAACCAAATTTTGTACCATTCTTAAAAAGAGTTTTAGCTCTATAACCACGTTGAAGAATTTTAACTCACTGTAAGTAAAGAAATTTAATGTTTTTGACTCCAACTCTATTTTGCTATAGTTCTGTGGGTCCATTGGAATTAATAGGAGATGGTCAAGGCACTATAAATTCAAAAGAATAAAGTACAAAATGTTATTTGACAGCTGAAATGTCACTTATGTTACATAGTTAGAATCAAGAAATGACGTAAATTCCAAAAAAAAATTATAATACACATGGTGTTCCATATAATGATTGAATGTTGGTATTACTTCCAGTGGTAAAAAGATAATTTTTTTGTCAATAAGTGGCCTTTAATAAGTACTTCCGCCATGACAACTTTGACAATATTATCTAAAACCATACCAAATACATGAATCGGTGTCACATTGTATAAGTTTTTGATTTACTTGAAATGAACATGTAATAATTATACTGGACTTCGTTTATTTCTTTGTGTAAACCCACAGTTTTCGTCACGTTAAAACGACGAGAAATATTACATTTTTTCAATAGAACAATAGCCCCTGAGAACGAATGATTACCTCTAAACCCCAGCTCAGCTAATCCATCACCAACACCAACCCTCTCCCGCACCCAGACTTCCGTCAAGTGCAACGACTTGACAGTTAAGTGACTGTTGCATGTTCGCCCAGGGAATTAGAAGGGGCAGGCGTGCCAGGATTATTGCAGCACAAAAGCATCCTGCTAGTCCTATAAATAAAAATACTAACAATGCCCAGGAACCTGAAAAGCTTTCCACGAAAAGGTCAAATGTTGAAGTACGGTGACAGTTTTGTCTTCGACCATTGGTGGTCCGTCAAGTGGGAAAATTAGTAGATGATAATGATAAGTCTGTAACTTATTTGTGGTGGATTTCCATCATTATCATTTCCATCCAAGATAATAAAAAACAGGAAACCTTTGAAGACAAAATATAAACTAAGGAAAAGTCTGGGATCTACGAAATTAGCTATAAAGACTGTAATCAAAAGTATGTTGGACAAACTAGAAGGTCAATTCAAACTAGATTCAAGGAACATATGGCTCAAATATGATAGAACAGATAAGTTTAGCATCGCCTGGCATGCGTTTGGGATCAACCATAAAATAGCTAGTAACAATTTAAAACTAGTTAGGAATATAACAAATTCCAGACAGCTGAATGCATTTGAGAGTTTGGAAATTGTAAAGTGTAAAAATAGTATGAATAGTGACAGAGGGCCAACCCCATCCAGCCCGATTTATTGGTCAGTAAATCCCGGTTCGCTGATCTGTCGCGATGGTTCACTGAGTCTTCGCAACGGTTCACTGAACTGTAACAATAGTTTAGGTGTAAATAGGACATAGCGTTAGCATAGGTTTAGTTTTAATCATCTCCAGTGGCGAAACTCGCGTTGAATGCGTTATAGTGTTTTTTTGGTGTTATGAGGAAATCTACGACAGTGTTGATATTTCGAGACTAACCTCTATTTTTCCAGTTCGACCTTGAAATTCTCTTAAAATAAAAATGAAAAAAAAAGTGTGGCCTCTCTATGCTTTCCTAGCTATAAGAGTAAAGGCTCTGGCACAAATAGAGCGTAACACATGGTATACAGGGTGTTAGTTAAACATGCGGCAAAGGATATTTTATCCTTTGATGATTTTTGAAAAAGCGCTTTGTTGCGAAGATATAGGGCGAAAAAAATTTTCAACAAATAACAATTTATTACTAAAAATTACATGTAACATTTCTGAACCTACAACAATTGTTCAAAATGGCTACCTCCAGCTCGGAAGCACCCATCCAATCTTCTCCTCAAAAACACAAGGGTCGTTTCTTATTGAGTTACACCCAGCAATTATCCGATCTCTCAAATCGTCCACATCTTCCACTGGCCTAGTATAAACTAATGACTTTAGATGGTCCCATAGGAAATAATCCAGGGGGTTTAAGACCGGGGATCGAGCAGGCCATACGTAAGGTCCACCTCGACCAATCCAGCGATCTCCGTATGTTGCTGTTAAAAACTCTCGAGCAACCTCACTAAAATGAGGTGGTGCACCTTCATGCATAAACCACATTGCCTGTCTTGTAGCCAATGGTACACCCTCCAAAAAATGAGGTAGCGTTTGTTCCAAAAAATTGCGGTATACTTCGCCGGTAAGTCTTCCTGGTAGAAATACCGGTCCAATCAGCCAATCACTTACAATTCCAACCTAAACGTTCAACGAGAACTGATGTTGAAACTGATCTTCACAAATGTGCAATGTGGAGCAATGTGGTTAGGAAATCGTTCAATGTACAGTCCCCTAGCTTCTAATGCATTGCCATCAGCAAGTCCATAAATAAAATGCATGTTAGCCATCTCGGCATTCGTATAGCGAGATAGAGGATTTCACTAACAACCGTTTACACGCCAACTAGCCAAACGTCAATCATTCTTAACAAATGCGACACATACAAACTACAAAAACACAACATATAAAAACATACAAAATAATCACTCCGAAGTATCACGGGATGTTGGTAAGAAAAAACAACTCCTTTTTCTTACATGTCTTTTACTTGATACGTCCAGTGTAGTACGCCATACTTTTATTTCACCTACATTAATAATGTGAAAAATAATGTGATTGGATTTGTTGAAAATTTTTTCGCCCTATATCTTCGCAACAAAGCGATTTTTCAAAAATCATCAAAGGATAAAATATCCTCTTGAATTTTTGCCGCATATTTAACTAACACCCTGTATATTGGAGTTACGTAGCTTTCTGTGCCCTCCAATATTGATTGAGTCTGGTGGACTGCCTCGTGCTACCCCAAAATAGATAATCCCGAATTGCCCCTCGCCCGGCACAAATAACAATGGCCCGCCCCCATTAATTAAAAGTTCATTATAGGGAGTTATTAAGTTACGGGATAGATAGAAGGGTTGTCTGTCAAAGTGGAAAGTTCTGGAAGCCCGATTCATAGCGCCTCGGAATGCCAAGGAGGGATGCTTTCGTCTTTTTCAGACGATTGACGTCGGCATTCTTGGGTGAGGTGATGAAGTAATAATTGAGAGTAAGAGTTGGTAGAAAAAACACCAATTTCAAACACACAGCGTATACAAATTGTTTCGAATTAACAACTTCCTATCCAGCGAAATTAAAGTAACATCTGGAGTACCACAGAGTTCGCATTTAAGTCCATTGTTATTTAATGTATTTATAAATGACATCGGTAAATGTTTTGCCCATAGTAATTTTCTTCTTTTTGTTGACGATCTTAAACTCTACATGAAAGTAACTGATTCAGTTGACTGTTTACATCTTCAATCTGACCTCAATAACCTTAGCAATTGGTGCGCTCACAATGATATTACTATATGAGATTACTAAACTTGGCCAAATGCAATTGCATAACATTCTCTCGTTCTCGAAATAATTTTGATTTCAACTACAAAATTAACAAAGTCATGTTAAACAAACTTCCTTTAGTCAAGGATTTGGGTGCCTTACTTGACTCCAACCTTAGTTTTGTTCCCCATATCAACTCTGCTACTTCTAAAGCCCTCAAAATGCTAGGTTTTATAAAACGTTGTTTTCAAGATTTCTCAAATATTCTATCAATCAAAGTACTGTATTGTTCTTTGGTTAGATCTCATCTGGATTATGCATCCTCTGTTTGGAGTCCACATTATTTTGTGCACATCAGAAATATAGAGCAAGTTTAGCACAAATTTATTCGATTTTTTGCATGAAAATTCCCATCCAATATTCCTTATAGTTATGTTGAATTAGAGTCCCAATTGAATATCAACACACTAGAGGATCGCCGGAAATTTAGAGACTTAAACATGTTATACAATATTATTCATTGCATTGTTCAATGTCCATATTTTATCTCATCATAAAATAGTATCTAACCTACATGATTAATCAAAAACACTTTTGGTACGTTTACGTAACTTTTTTGGTGCATAACATCAACGAAAACTTCTCAAGTTTGCACCACTCCAACATCCATTATGTAAAAGATTAATTATTCTTTGGCAATTATAAATTTATTAATAGACACATTGACTGTCAGTATATGAGACTACTAAATTTGTGACGTGCACATACAAATCCCTAAATTGCAGTCGATTAGAACGGTTTTGTTACAATTTGTTTGGTTGATTGTATTTTCAGTGCGACATCTATGTTTCGGTTGTCTCAGTTCAGAGGGTGTAAACATCCTACCTGAATATTTTTACATCAAATTGGACATTTTGTTGAATTCTTTCTTCTTTTCTTGAAAATAGTTGAATTTGTGACCCATGTCATCATATAAGCTTTTTTCTTCATTTTGAAGTATACTGTCCCTTACTAAAATAATGGCCAATGGTCTTAATTTCTAGCACATTGTATACAGGGTGTTAGTTAAACATGCGGCAAAAATTCAAGAGGTTATTCCTTGGACTATTCTAAGGATATTTTATCCTTTGATGATTTTTGAAAAAGCGCTTTGTTGCGAAGATATAGGCGGAACAAAATTTTCAACAAATCCAATTTTGGTATTTTTCACATTATTAATGTAGGTGAAATAATAGTATGGCGTACTACACTGGACGTATCAAGTAAAAGACATGCAAGAAAAAGGAGTTGTTTTTTCTTACCAACATCCCGTGATACTTCGGAGTGATTATTTTGTATGTTTTTGTATGTTGTGTTTTCGTAGTTTGTATGTGTCGCATTTGCACAATAACCATGTGTGGGCTGACGAAAATCCACATGAGATTTGTGAAGATCGGTTTCAACATCAATTCTCGTTGAACGTTTGGGTTGGAATTGTGGGTGACTGGCCAATTGGACCGATATTTCCAGCAGGAAGACTTACCGGCGAAGTATACCGCAACTTTTTGGAACAAACTACCTCAGTTTTTGGAGGATGTACCATTGGCTACAAGACAGGAAATGTGGTTTATGCATGATGGTGCACCACCTCATTTTACTGTAGTTGCTCGAGAGTTTTTAACAGCAACATACGGAGATCGCTGGATTGGTGGAGGTGGACCTCACGTATGGCCTGGTCGATCCCCGGACTTAAACCCCCCCGGAATTATTTTCCATGGGGCCATCTAAAGTCATTAGTTTATAATACTAGGCCAGTGGAAGATGTGGACGATTTAAGAGATCGGATAATTGCTGGGTGTAACTCAATAAGAAACGACCCTGGTGTTTTTGAAAGAGTTCGTGAGTCTATGAGGAGAAGATTGGATGGTTGCACCCGAGCTGGAGGTAGCCATTTTGAACAATTCTTGTAGGTTCAGAAATGTTACATGTAATTTTTAGTAATAAATTGTTATTTGTTGAAATTTTTTTGCGCCCTATATCTTCGCAACAAAGCGCTTTTTCAAAAATCATCAAAGGATAAAATATCCTTAGAATAATCCAAGGAATAACCTCTTGAATTTTTGCTGCATGTTTAACTAACACCCTGTATATACAAAAAAAAAGTATCAATCACTACGTATTATGATGCGATATTTCAATAAAAAGGATGTAATTGGGAAAACAACAGGTATTCTCCTGTTACTGAAATTTGCATATTCCATCCCACACCCTATGCACGTGCCAAGCCTCCTCAAAATCCTCTGATGCGAACAGCCGAACGACGACCAAATTAATTAAACTCGGGCCGCGGCCGTCTCGATTCCCAACGCCTTCTGGCGGTTGCCATCCGAATCTCCATAAGGACGGTCCAATACGCCAAGGAAATGAGTTGCTGAGAGGTGTTTGCAGGCCGCCCAGCTCGTGTACTGCCCTTAATGAGAATATTATCGGGAGTAGAGCAACTTGATCTTAATACGGTGTGTACAGTCCGTCCCTAAACTAACCCCTCCCCCTCCTTAAATTGTTTATTTGTTAATATTTACCTATTGATTATTGTATTTATTTATTTTTTGTAGTTTTCGATTTAAAATGCATGCTATTGAAGAACGTGTTTTTGATGTTAGAAATTAACTGAAAGCCAATACATTCTCCTGATTTAACACATCTAGATACATTTTTTTTAGAATGCAAACCTCTTAGATTATATATACAGGGTTATTCAGAACTCATCTCTAAAACTTTGAGCATATGTGCATCCTTAAATAAGAAATCGATATCACCAAAAAAATTTATAATAAAAGGCTTAGGATTTCCCGTAAACAATGTTTAAAGTTATAGCATTATAAAGGACTACGTAGCTGGGCAACTGTACTTCAACACATCTGATATATCACATTCCTTCAAAAAACAGTAAACAACAGTTTTTGTACCTGGCGAACGCCTGGCGAATACAGTTGGAGTGGGGATAATATCTCTTATTGTCTATGCAGTCATCAATCTTTCTGTGTCGCTGTTTCTGTGCGGATGTTTTACTTATCGAGTGTTAAACTGTAAAATTTTCAAAATGGCTCATGTGTACAGTAATGCTGAGTTAATGGACATGATTCTTATTTATGGCGAAGTTGGACAAAATTCATTGGCAGGTTCGCGCTTGTATGCGGAACGATTTCCCAATCGACACACCGACACATCGACCGTTAGGTTTTGTGAGTGGTTGTTGCAGCAAAATGCTGAAAATCCCCAATTTACTTAATAATTTGCGTTTACAAGATCAACAACCAGGAGGAACATTCGGTGTAGTGCGGCAAAATTGGATAAGGGCGTGCCCAAAATTGTGTACAAGTCGAGGAATATCATTTCGAAAAGCTTTTATAACAAGGTATGTGCAAATTTTTTATACCTAAATTTCACGTTTCTAATACCTAGTAATCAAGTAACGCAATTCTTCAAAATTAGTGTAATAAAATTTTATTCATTTTAAAGACACGTCACTTTGGTCAGATCCTATCTATCTGTAAGTTTAGTTTAAAGTAAAAACGCTGCAAATCTTTTTTGCGCTGGGTGTCGGTATACTCTCAGATCTTCCGAAGTTTTTTTGTGCTAGCCTGTTTGTATTGTCAGTCCCAAGGTCACTCCATTACAATGGACCAGTATTCAGCGGCGTGCAATGAAAAATTTTTAAATAGTTTTCAGAAGCCGCCAAAAAAAATTTTTTTGCACTACCACATTTGTACATGTATGTTGAACATCCCCAAATTTTATTATGGATAAGTTCTGAATAACCCTGTATAAGAGATCATCAACGAGTCGGTGGCTCAGGGCTTAGCGTCTCGATCGCTCAACCCAGAGGTCGTGGGTTCTAATTCTCATTCCACCAACAATTTTTCATTAAATTGTTTACTCGTAGATCAAGGCTTATTCGCAGGGATGCCTTGGCAACCATCCTAGCGATGGTCTAGGATGGGAAGTGTCAACTTGGTGTTAATGTGAGAGATTAAAATCAGTTGATGTTTGACTTGTCCCCCTAACTAATGAGGTTTTCCAGGTTTCCCTCATTCAAGCACTGAATGGTGGTTAGGGCCTACCAACGTAAGTCGTTCCTGAGGCGCAAATGCGGCCCGCGAAATAATAATATGCCGCCCCCTCTCCCACACAAGTCTTAGACTTTCGGGCTAATCCTTGTGATTAGAATGAGGGGTAGAGATATTATTATTATTATTATTATTATTATTATTATTATTATTCTATTCAGTTCAGTAATACAATAAATGTACAAGGTATTCGATTGAACCAGCTATCAGTTTGTATTTCTATGGAACTTTGTATAAATTCAATATTCTGCGTTCTGTGCACAGTTTAAAAGTATATTTTAATGAAACTAATGCAGATAAAGAACTGCAGGAAACTGGAAAAGGTTTCCCATACTTAATTAAGTGGGATATTTATGCACCAAACTCTTTTTGAACAGTTGCTTTAACAAAGTTACCTAGCTATAAAGCATAATATAACAAATTTTCCTTGCATTGAACAGACTTATAAACACAAGGCAAAGATTTATGTAAAAACGATGATTTTGCGAAACACTACACTAAGCCGGTGCACCTGTAGCTTCTAAGGAGTTTAAATCTGTTTATTTTCAGTTTAAAATTTCTTGTCTTGTTGAAATAATAACGTGCCTCCTGGAAATAAACGAATCAATTATTATTGCACTATTTTTTCAGGTTTCACGTTTGTAAATATGTACGTGGGTTTTAAAAAACAATTTAAAATATGTTGGGAATACAAATTCCTGTTTTAAAACTCAAATTAAATTTAAAATCGGACTTTTCGTTCAGTCTCTTTGGCCTTTTTATTCTACGATCTACAGAATAAAAATAAGCGGCCTCTCCTCCCACAAAAGTATCTCGCTCTCGGGCTAACTATTGTGATTAGAGTGAGGCGTAGATACATTCTTTTATAATTGCCAGTTTAAACTGTCAAGTTTAATCTGGCAGTTATTTATAATTGACAGTTTAAACTGGCAATTATAAAATTATTTCACACGATGTCCTTTTATAATTGCCAGTTTAAACTGTCAATTATAGATAATTGTCAGTTTTATCTGGCAATTATGTAAGTATAATTGACAGTTTAAACTGGCAATTATAAATAACTGCCAGATTAAATTGTCAATTATACATAATTGCCAGATCAAACTGACAATTATCTATAATTGACAGTTTAAACTGGCAATTATAAAAGGACATCGTGTGAAATAATTTTATAATTGCCAGTTTAAACTGTCAATTATAGATAATTGTCAGTTTTATCTGGCAATTACGTATAATTGAGAGTTTAAACTGTCAATTATGTATAATTGATCTGGCAATTATGTATAATTGATAGTTAAACTGTCAATTATAGATAATTGGCAGGTTGCTTTGGCAATTATGTATAATTGCCAGTTTAAACTGTCAATTATACATAATTGCCAGTTTAAACTGGCAATTATATCTAATTGACAGTTTAAACTGGTAATTATAAAATTATTTCACACGATCTCCTTTCTACGCTTTCGTATTATATACTATTGTTTAGTCATTGTTTTTTTGCGCTTGGATTAGTAATATTGTGTCTGCACTGGCTTTAAGTGAGCCGGTCCTGTTTTGGGGCACATGATAGATATAACCTTGTGCATGATAGAATTACACAGACCTCTGGTAGAGCTTGTTTGTTTATAATTTAAGTATCAACTAAATATGAATAAACTACGTAACCAGAACTCCCCAAACGCTTTAAATTCACCGGATAAATATTAATATGGTCCGCTAAACGTCACACTTATTTGGCATTTCCTAATCTGGTAAAGCTGGAGATTTGTACAAATTCGAATTTATCCGTTAAAACATTCAAGTGTTACTTTGTTTCCTCCCTAATTTATTTATCCCATTTGCTCTTACACCCTGTTTCCGGGTTTTGTGTTAGCTTTTAAGCCAAACAGGACAATGTAGGCGTATAGATTTCGTTATTTGGTCTAATTTGACAGTGTAGTCGATTCTAAAATTGTTTACGACAGGTAAATATTATCAAAAGTAAAATTGTTTATATAATTGTTTCTTTTCTCGGTACTTTTTGTAGAATATTAAGAATAATTTTTCGCAAATATGCAGTGTTTCAGTTTGCTGGTGATTTTCTGGCAAATAAGATTGTATTTGGTATATTTTTACTGAAAATAGGCCACGTTGCCATTTCCCAGGGCTATCAATTGTAAGTGGCCCCACTCCCTCATGTCTTGAGATGGATAAAAATGTTCCAAATTAAACATGTCTCATAAAAATGGGATAAGCCAAGGATGGTTGTTTGTTTTGTAAAATTGAAAACCAAATTTATCAATACCTGCCCTTCACCACACACAATAGGAAATAGAAAAAGGTCCTGTAGAAAGTATTTTTGGTGTTTATACAATTCATCTAAAAGATACTTATAGCCATAAGAGGTAAAAATATATGTTGATTAAATGTTTTTTACTGTATCATCTACTGGTAAGAGATTCATTTGGAGAAGAACAAATTTGACCTGTCTGTATTAGGATTTGTTTTATATCATATACCTTTTCACCAAACTTAAATAAAATAATATTTAACTGATAAAATGATTGGGTATATAAATTTATGTGCTCTTCCCTATGGAAATTGATCTAGTCTACAATTTCATGGACTCTATAAGAAGTGCAATGCTGATTGGTGAATTTAAGGATAAGAAACGTAATGAGAATTTTCCACTAAATTGAATTTTAGTATTTTAGTAATATTAAACGTTATACCGGTACATAAGTAAAAGTAGAATCAACCCAATTTATTAAAGAATTGTAATTAAGCGAAGTTATCCAAGTATAAAGTGACCGGTCTTCATGAACCATTTCAAACTGCGCGGTTCGCTGACATCACACTCCAATAGCCAATAAAATCTAGACACGTTAAAGAACGGCTGCACGTTGCCACATATAATTTTACTTTTTTCATGCCAACAATTAAATTGACATTCTGGTAATGAAAATATGTATTTTTTGGTAAAATATTCTCCATAAATTATTACTAAAGCAAATCAACATGATTGTTTTACAATTTATCCCTTGAGTAAAATAATTTTTGGGTATTTTTCGCTAAAGATGACAACACTGCACAATCTATGCTAGAATCAACTAAATGATGATTTGATAACTTAGGTTATAAAAACTAACCTTTTTGTCTTAACATTGCGCATTTCAGCACTTAAAAAGTTTCTATTTGTGACGTAGAAATCGTTAACCATTTCACTGTCAACTCTTGGAAGATTGTCTGAATCAGCCTTAAGAAATTCTTCTTCAATTTTATTAATTTTAAACCAAATTAATCAAAACACAAAACGAAAGTTAGGTTAAACATACTTCACTTGACAGAACACAAAATGCACAAATTTTTTCAAAATATATGTGGCGAAGAAAAAAAATTTAAAAAACACTTTTTAGGCATAATTAAGTATATATTTTATAATAAACGAATAAAAAAAAGATGTGGAAAAGGCCCATTGGCTAAGATCCATATGATGGCAATGAGTTACTCTTTATAATTTTAGCCAAAACCAGAACATCGCTTTGTCACTATTTGAACGACTTTGCATCTCTTACTACGAGATCCTTATGCATTTACATTAGTTTAAAGTATCCAAAAGAAATGCCACTTGTATTTTAAACGACAATTAATAAAACGGCTTCATACGAGCAGCTGTCATAACGCAATTCTGATACGTAAGGAGAAATATACCGCCCATGAATAAATATCAGTGGCGATTTCATTTCTTGGCAAGTGAGCGTGGAATCAATGTGACAAATCAGTTCAGGAAAGACGGACGTCCACCAACGCCTCATTTGAGATGTGGAAAAGTATCCATATATATGGAAGAAGGTGGTAATTCTGGAAAAATAAGTTGTCTCTACAAAAAAGACAAAATATTGTAGCCTTAAACACGACGTCTGAATGTACCTACACTTGTACAGATGCTAGTCGTTACCCTAATTCGCTAACGTACACCTTAGTAAGACACAGGACCCGATAGTTTGACGCGATGTCAATGGGCCTGTTCCACATCTTTTTTTTTATTCGCTTATTATAAAATATATACTTAGTTATGCCTAAAAAGTATTTTTTTAAATTTTTTCTTCGCTAGTTATATTTTGAAAAAATAGTTAAAATTACCATATATTTCAAATAACGCGCCATTGACGTCATACTCCAGTTCGTTGTTGTCTGTTGGCTACCCTGCATTTTGTGTTCTGTCAAGTGAAGTGTGGTTAACCTAACTTTCGTATTTTAATTAATTTGATTTAAAATTAATAAAATTGAAGAGGGATATCTTAAGGCTGATTCAGAAAACCTTCCCAGAGTTGACAAGTGAAATGATTAACGATATCTATGTCACAAATATGAAATTTCTAAGTGCTGAAGTGCGCAATGTTAAGACAAGATGTTTTTATAACCTAAGTTATCAAATCATTATTTAGGTTGTGTTCCGATATTAAACTTGGTTAACCAAAATCCCGGTTAAGCGTTCCATTAAATAAAAATTCCTGAAAATTGTTTAATTTTGGAACTGTCGTCACCTGAAAAAGGTTAACCAAACGTCAAAATATTGACCGTGCTCTGGGAGCGGTGCATTGGTCAACCGAAGAGTTAGCAGGTTAGGTTTTAGCGTTGAGAGAAGAAAAATCAATTCTCTCAACGATTTTAATTATATTTTGTTTAGATGGTGAAGGCAGATGGGGTGGTGTTCTTGCGTTAAGTGTTATAATAAATATTTATAAATTCTACTTTTCTGTATTGTATTCTGTAGTCCACTTGACCAAGTCGACTGAAAGCTACACTTATATCTACTTATAAACTACTTATATCTTACTATAATATACCAAATTATCTGCTGTTTCATTTATTTTTTGACTGAAGACTAGAGTAATAGTTAAGCACGGAATATGAAGGTATTTAAGGTTGAATGAATCCCAATAAAAACAATTCATCATCCATGTTGATTAACCAGCCAGTTCCTTAATTACACATTTTTCAGGTTTACCAATATTTCGGTTAACCGAAATCCTGGTTGGTCGCGGATAATATCGGAACACAACCTTAGTTGATTCTAGCATAGATTGTGCAGTGTTGTCACCTTTAGCGAAAAATACCTAAAAATTATTTTGCTCAAGGAATAGATTGTAAAATAATCATGTTGATTTGGTTTAGTAATAATTTATGGAGAATATTTCACCTAAAAATACATATTTTCATTTCAAAATTACCATTTCATCTAAAAATACATAATATTTTCATTTCAAAATTACCAGAATGTAAATTTAATCGTTGCCAAGAAAAAAGTTAAATTACATGTGGCAACGTGGAGCCGTTCTTTAACTTGTCTACATTTTATTGGCTACTGGAGTGTGATGTCAGTGAACCGCGCAGTTTGAAATGGTTCATGAAGACCGGTCACTTTGTACTTGGATAACTTCGCTTAATTACAATTCTTTAATAAATTGGGTTGATTCTACCTTTACTTATGTATCAGTATAACGTTTGATATTAATAAAATAGTAAAATTCAATTTAGTGGAAAAGGCCCATTATAGAAAAGCATTCTTGATGCTACACATTTATTAATGTGACTACTAACTCATGATTACCTTTCTGGGCTTATTTACATTTAAAAACAGGTTTTTTTAAATAAATCATTCATGAAATAGTCGTTAAACATGTAGGTTCTCTGAACATACCTCAATGAGTACCTGAATCGTAAACCTCACCTTCTGTTCAGACGACACAAAGGCAGTTATTGAAGTCTCCGAATGGGAGGTAGCGCTGTTCCGGAAATTCTAGTAAGCAATTATGGAGGCTGCCGACATGTGTTTTGTATAATAAATGCAACATTACAGGGGCGCTAATTCGAGAAATTATCTGAGGAAATTCCATCGCGGTAAAGGGTGCCAACGGCGATCAATAGCTCTGTGGGATACATCGGATTACTCCAAGGTGGAGTTATGGATACTTCTGGAAACATAGATATACATTTCTAACAGTATTTTGCAAATATGTCATCTGTAACATAAAAATATGGAAACAGAAGGTAATCAAGACGTGAAGTGCAGTATTGGAGGATGAATATTGATACTGAATTGATTTTAGCATGACCAAGTTGGTTTTTCTAGCAATTAAAAATAAATGCCTTAAATTGCCCAAACATTTTTGTACAATTGTACTTTCTGATGGTACCTTAGTATCATGGTACTATTAAAAAAATATATTTCAGCTCTATAACCAATTTAAAGAATTTTAACGCCCTTTAAGTAGAGAAATTGAATGTTTCTGAAGTCAACTTTATTTTTTATGGTTGCTATGGTCCATTAAAATTTATCAGGGATGGTCAAGTACTCGAAATTCAAAAGTAAAATAGAGTCCAAAAAGTAATTTGACAGATGAAATGTAACTTACATTATATCGTTGGATTCAGGAAATGACGTAGATTCCAAAAATACATGGTTATTCAGAACTTATCCATATCAATAAAATTTGGGGATGTTCAACATACATGTAGAAATGTGGTAGTGCAAAAAAACATTTTTTTTGGCGCGTTGTGAAAACTATTTAAAAATTTTTAATTGCACGCCGCTGGATACTGGTCCACTGTAATGGAGTGACCTTGGGACTGACAATGCAAACTGGCGATGTCACATATAGCACGAAGAAAACTTCGGAAGTTTTAAGAGTATATCGACACCCGGCGCAAAAAACATTGCAGCGTTTTTACTTTAAAATATACTGAAAGATAGATAGATGTGACCAAAGTGACGTGTCCTTAAAATGAATAAAATTTTGTTACACTAATTTTGAAGAATTGCGCTATTTGATTACTAGGTATTAGAAACATGAAATTTATAAAAAATTTGCACGTACCTTGTTGCAAAAACTGTTCGTAATTTTGTCCCTCGACTTGTACACACTTTTGGGCACGCCTTATCCAATTTTTCCGCACTAAAGCGAATGTTCCTCCTGGTTGCTGATCTTGTAAATTACCAGTATCACGGCCACGTTGTACCACTGCCGTAAAAGTTGCATAATTTGGGGTGTGTCGATTGGGAAATAGATCCGCATACAAGCGCGAAGTTGCCACTGCATTTTGTCCAACTTCACCATAAATAAGAATCATGTCCATTAACTCAGCATTACTGTACACATGAGCCCTATGAAATTTTTAAAGTTTAACACTCCTACGATAAATAAAACAACAAACAACAGTACTGACTTCTTGTTTCTAATGTACCCAGTACCTAGGCTGGGCCGACCTCGTTTTGTTTACCACCGGCACTGAGAGAGCGACACAGATAGACAATAGAGATATTATCCCCACTCCAACTCTATTCGCTCGGTCTTGACCAGGCGTTCCAGGTACAAAAACTTGTTTACTTTTTTTGTAGTTGCCCATCTACGTAGTCCTTTATAATGGTATAACTTTTAACATTGTTTACGGGAAATCCAAAGACTTTTATTATACATTTTTTTGGTGATATCAATTTCTTATTTAAGGATGCACATATCCTCAAAGTTTTAGAGATAGGTTCTGAATAACCCTGTATAATAAATAATATGACATCTGTGTCACACTGTATGGTTGATTTATTCTGGCGTCCGAATTGAATTTGAATGACTAAGTTCAGTTGCAATTGTTCTAAGTTACTTTCATCTTTTCTCTTTCTCTTTGTTTAGTAGGCACGCAATGCGTCTAGTCTCAACAGATCATTTCTGAGTTTCCTTATTTCTTTGATGTCTGCGAGGGGAGGAAGTCTGGAAGTTTTCACGACTTCTCGGTCCTCATTCAGTCTTGGGATGCAGCCATTTCGGAGTTCGTCTTAAGTACCTCTGATTGTTTAAGTTTCACAGCCTTCCTGACTTTGTTTTATGTATGCCGGGAAGGTAATCGGGAGTTCCTCGACCCACCTGATTTATTCAACAAGATTTATTTGAGAAAGTGGTGAGAATTTTGAAGGGTGCTTCAAATAATTTCAGCTACCCTCTAAAAAGTGTTATAGAGTTGTTTATGTCATAAGTGCCAAAAGTTGTTGCTCGGTGCGTTACATATACCATTTTTTATAATCGTGTGGTTTATTTGTCAGAAATATCAAAAGTATTAAAAGCTGGGATAAGGTAATGTAGATACCAAAACATAATTTTTCTATAGTTACTGCAAAACAACATTGTTTCAGTTATCAATATCATTTTAGCAGCAAAAGGGCAACTTTTTTGTTCTAGTGAGAAAAAGTACTACTAAAAATACTGTAAATGTATTTTTTTCAAGAAATTATATTCAAAACGTCAACTATTTGGTCCAAATACTCTACAATGAATCCTGAAATGTTCAACTACCATCACAGTGGACTTTTTTGGGATTACACCATCTCATGATATAACTACACTGATATGCCTATGCGCATGGGGGCGTGGTCTATCGATGAGCATGACGTCAGTTATGATACAAAATTAAATAAAATACTTGTAAACAAAGATAACACAATAAAATAAACGTCGATTATGGAATTATAGTACACGATTCATACAGGAAAACTAAAATAATAGTTGATTAATATCAATCTTTCTTATTTTAATTCAAACCGCATTCTTTGTACCGATCTACCTACCGAATATAATTCTAACCTAAATTTTACAATTTGAAGAGATAATAAGAATCATTACTGTAAATAAATACCACCCTATAATATAGAAATGACAACTTGATAACCCTCGGGCCTCACAATTATAATAATATGGGAATACAATTGACAAACACGAAAATAATTATATCACTGACAGTCATGCTGACAGTAAGGTATTTGAATTTTCGCCATTTTTGCATCAAGAATGACGTCGTGCGCAGAACAAACGAAATTTGGTCAAGTTATGAGCATATCAGTATAGTTGTATCATGCACCATCTGTAAAATAATAAAAAAAACAAGAAAATAGAACTATTCAAATTTAATATTCAAAGTGTAGTATCAATCCAAACTTCTAAAGTTTGCCCCAAAAAATCGCTGTATAATATGTTGAAGGGCGTTGGAACTTTTGGTGTGGAAATATCACTGAAGCAGTTTTCCACATAACACCAAAACACTACACCGCACTCGACGCGCGTTTCACCAACCAAGTTGGCACCATCTGGAGATTATTAAAACTGATTTTAATCATCTCCATATGATGCCAACTACGTTGGAAAACTACGTATGTAAATTCCTTAAATCTTTCTACGTCTTTAAAGTCAGTGTATATACAAAGCGAGATTTCCAACCACTAATTAAAACAAACAGAAGAAATCCTCTCCTCTGTCGCCGCAATAACTTTAACTAAAGTTTCCATTTGCTGCCTTTTATTGAATTTTACGTTTAAATACGCAAATTAAGCTGCATAAATTAAAACAATACAGTTAAAGTTCTGCCTTATGTAATCATGCTTTTATAAATAACATAACTAACTGTAATAACATTTTCGAGAAGTAACGGCATGACGGTTGGGAAGTTATTGTACAAGGTGTTAGAAGCGATTATTGTTAATCTGAGATAAAAAGTTCTTTCATACTTGATTGAAGTTAGCCCCCAAAATTAACCGCCAATATCTGATTGAAGAAAAACGTTTTAAACACATACCCATTGTTATCCATAATTGATTTCTACCATCAATATGATTTGTCCGACCCTAGGGTGGAAGTGGCGGCGTATTAAAACTTAGTCGCCAATATACCGTGAAACGGCCATTTCACCCGGACAAGATAAACTAATTATTATACTCATAGGAATTTGACAGTAACATTGAAATTTAATTTAAAAATTCTAAAATGTGAGTTAAACTCGAAATTTGGAGTTTATACTAGACATTTCTATATCAAATTAAAAATTTTATATTTTCACCTAACCAGAAATTCACATTTCAATCTCCACATGTTGCCAACCTAAAATTTTAACTTTTATCAAAATTTCGAATTCATATTTGCCCTAAATTTTAAGATTAAGGGCTTGTTTTCAAAACAAGCCTTTAATCTTACACAACATTGTTGACGAAACAGTCAACAAATGAATAAAAGTCAACAAAAATGGCAGTGACAACGCTGCCTTAAAATGGAAGCTCCGCGTTTGTTCTTGAAACCTCGACTTCTGATAAAATTCCACACTCAGTAAATGCGCGAGCAGAATCGACCTGAATAAGTTATCCCACAAAGCAAAATTCATTCCGACTGCATTTCCTCACCGGGCACAATAACAAAAGGAATAAAACAAGTAGGCTATGCAAAACAAGGAAGATTAAAACCCTTATAACCGTTTGAATGTAGCGGCAGTGCCCACTAGCTACAGATTACACACATTTCTGAGCTTGCTCTTCTTTTATCGCCCAAATCTCAGACAACACAGTTATAGGTGAGCGGCTCAACTTCATAAAGCCGCCTGGAAAATACCGGGATATCAAAAATTATCTTGGTCAAGGGTGGTTGTGGAATGTAAAACGTGTGTCTTACTTTAAATTTTTGAATATGTTTTGTTGTGTCAGAATCTGTCAAGTTATTGTGCTGAAATTTTTTAATCCAGTTTTTGAATCATGCCTCTTACCACACAGCACAAAATTTTCATGATTGAAGCCTATTTTCGAACGGGTGCGCTAGTTAATGGAAATTGGCAATACAGTCAACGTTTGTGTTTGGACAATTTTCGAGAGCACTTCCCAAACGTGGCAATATTACCGGACAATTTTTATGCGTGCCTTACAAATTGTGTTGAAGTGTTTCGCGAAACTGGTTGTGTGACTCATAAAAAAGGTGCTGGTAGACCAAGAGTTCGTACAGAAGAAGTTGTCAATGACGTTCGTCAACGTATGGAAGAGGAGCCTGCAAAACCTTTGAAACGTCTTTCTCGGGAAATTGGACTTTCTTATGGAACATGTCATAAGATTTTAAAGAAAGACTTGAACATGCATCCATATAAGATGCAAGCACATCAAGCTCTTCTACCCGCAGACCACCCCAGACGCCATGCTTACTGCCATTGGTTTGTCAATAATTTAATGAATAACGATCTTCTGGACTTAACTTTTTTTTCTGACGAAGCGTGGTTCCACCTTTCGGGATACATCAATTCTCAAAATATGCGAATGTGGAGCAATGATAACTGTCATGTTTTTACTGAATCGCCACTACATGCTCAAAAAATTGGTGTTTGGATGGCAGTTTCTCGCAGAAGAATAATTGGGCCAATTTTTTTCGATTTTACCGTCAACGCAGAAAGGTACAGACACAACTTTTTGGCTGAATTTGTGCAACAGTTAAACGATGATGAACTTCGGTACGGTTATTTCCAGCATGACGGTGCAACAGCACATACTACACGAGAAAATATTGCTTTCCTCCGCGAGTTTTTTGATGACCGGCTGATAAGTTTGCATACAAAAGTTGAGTTTCCTCCGAGATTACCTTGTTTGACAATTATGGACTATTTTATATTTACTTACTTAAAAAAACAAGATTTTCGCAACTCCGGTAAATAATTTGCAAGAACTGCAACAAAGAATTGTTCAGCAATGTGCAACCATAACGCCAGAAATGCTGCAAAACTCTTTTCACAGCATGAGGAGGCGCGTCAACTTGTGCATGGAACAAAACGGGGGACATTTCCAACAATTACTGTAATTTAGTTTTTCTTGTTACTAAAACCGTTATTTCATAATTTGTAGTTCATTATTGTTTTAAAACTGAAATAAATAGGTATGAAATTTGTAGATTATTGATGATGTCAGTGTGACAGTGACATAATTATTTCAAATTTAAAGTAAGACACACGTTTTACATTCCACAACCACCCTTGACCAAGATAATTTTTGATATCCCGGTATATCGAGCCGGTGGCTCAGGGCTTAGCGTCTCGATCGCTTAACCCAGAGGTCGTGGGTTCTAATTCCCATTCCACCAACAATTTTTCATTAAATTGTTTACTCGTAGATCAAGGCTTATTCGCAGGGATGGCTTGGCAACCATTCTGGCGATGGCCTAGGATGGGAAGAATGTCAGCTTGGTGTTAATGTGAGAGATTAAAATCAGTTGATGTTTGACTTGTCCCCCTAACTAATGAGGTTTTCCAGTTTTCCCTCATTCCAGCACTGAATGGTGGTTAGGGCCTAACAACGTAAGTCGTTCCTGAGGCGCAAATGCGGCTCGCGAAATAATAATATGCCGCCCCCTCTCCCACACAAGTCTCCGACTTTCGGGCTAATCCTTGTGATTAGAATGAGGGGTAGAGATATTATTATTATTATTATTATTATTATTATTATTATTATTATTATTATCTATTGATAGAGGTATGTTATATAGGTTGGAATGGATTATTTCTACCATAAGTATAAAAATTTCATAATTATTTTCTATCTATTGCAGTCTTTTTTGGGATTACACCAACTGTAAAATAATAATAAACAGGAAATCAGAAGTATTCAAAGAGAAATTAAATATTCAAAGTGCAGTATCAAGACAAATTTGTTAGTTTGCCTTGAAAGATTGCCTTGATAGTTTTTATATGACGAAAAGTCCCCTTTGAAACCATAGAACACACTGGTAAAATATTGCACACTAAATTCGGGACACCCTGTATAAACACAATCTTTATTTAAGTGATGACCGATTCCCATGAGAAGCGTGTTAAATTACATCACTTGTATAAAATTATACCACATACAAATTAATTTAAATTGAAAATAAGATGACTATGGTCATAGTCAATGACAGATACTGTTCCCAAATGGTATTTTAGAGGTCACACTGGTTGCCTTCTAGTGACGTCTTTAAATCTGACTTCTCCCAGGATAAATAAATCCTCCGTTGTCTGAGAGCAGATGATGACTGCCCCTGATAAATTGGAGAAGCTTAAAATGCGTGCCCCTAGTGATAAATTCCCGGCCATTTATTGTTAATATGGCAACAGTTTCGTATTCGCTAAAATGGGTATTGCGACAGATAACTTATCGAGGTCTTTTAACAGGGGAATAAGTCGGTAAATGTTTAACTTTTTTAACATAATGAAAAGTTAAATTTATCTTACGTCGTATTTTTTTGAAACATATAAAACAGTAAATATTCCTCTTGTATTTGTGAGGCGATATATTTTTCCTGGAAAAAAAATCGTCAACATATTAAAATATTTTTCGTGCTCTTTCAAGGTAAGGAAAGGCTTAAGTAACAAAAAACAGCCCTCATAATGACGTAGGTGGTTAAAAATATTATTGAATATTGTTGGTGAAATCAAGACAATTTATTGTTGTTGTGTGTGGAATATAAAATATAAAAAGGAGCAAATTTATATATATAGAAATTGATTTAAATACTGTGATAGGAACAAAACATGATAAAAAATTGCAAAAGGAAAATAATTATAAAAAATACTGCTAAAGAAATCGCAGATAAGTAACCAGAGATGATAAAAGAATACTGTTTTATAAGCTTTAGTATATACAGCCTTATTCAGAAGTTATCTCTAAAACTTTGAGGATATGTGTATCCTTAAATAAGAAATCGATATCACCAAAAAAATTTATAATAAAAGTCTTAGGGTTTCCCGTAAACAATGTTTAAAGTTACACCATTATAAAGGACTACGTAGATGGGCAACTGTACTTCAACGACATCTCATATACCACATTCCTTCAAAAAACAGTAAACAACAGTTTTTGTACATGGCGAACGCCTGGCGAATACAGTTGGAGTGGGGATAATATCTGTATTGTCTATGAGTCGTCAGTCTATGTCGGTTGCTCTCGCGGCTGTTTTATTTATCTTAGGAGTGTTAAAGTGTAAAATTTTCAAAATGGCTCATGTGTACGGTAATGCTGAGTTAATGGACATGATTCTTATTTATGGCGAAGTTGGACAAAATTCATTGGCAGCTTCGCGCTTGTATGCGGAACGATTTCCCAATCGACACACCAACACATCGACAGTTAGGTTTTGTGAGTGGTTGTTGCAGCAAAATGCTGAAAATCCCCAATTTACTTAATAATTTGCGTTTACAAGATCAGCAAGCAGGAGGAACATTCGGTTTAGTGCGGCAAAATTGAATAAGGCGTGCCCAAAAATGTGTACAAGCCGAGGAATATTATTTCGACAGCTTTTGTAACAAGGTATGTGCAAATTTTTTATAAATTTCATGTTTCTAATACCTAGTAATCAAGTAGCGCAATTCTTCAAAATTAGTGTAACAAAATTTTATTCATTTTAAAGACACGTCACTTTGGTCACATCTATCTATCTTTAAGTTTATTTTAAAGTAAAAACGCTGCAAATCTGTTTTGCGCCGGGTGCGCCGGTTTTTTCATGCTAGCAAGTTTGCATTGTCAGTCCCAAGGTCACTCCAGTACAGTGGAGCAGTATCCAGCGACGTGCAATGAAAAATTTTTAAATAGTTTTCAGACCCCGCCCAAAAAATTTTTTTTGCACTACCACATTTCTACATGTATGTTGAACATCCCCAAATTTTATTATGGATAAGTTCTGAATAACCCTGTATATGGTTTGGTCCTTCATATGAGACCTTCCTTTCGAACTCCGCAAACTCCGTCCAGAACATACTGTGAAGCTTGTGGTACTGATTATAGGAGCCCTCGGTGGAGCAAAAGACACACTACTTTCTGAACTGAAGATCATCATACTCAGGGCACATGATTTCCGGACTCAGTAATAATAATAATAATAATAATAATAATAATAATAATAATAATAATAATAATAATAATAATAATAATAATAATAATAATAATAATAATAATAATAATAATAATAATAATAATAATAATAATTATATAAGGAAGCAGATATACCTATAAACATTATTGTATTTTTTTCTGTAAGGACTAATATAATTTATCGGTGCTTTTTGCTTAACCATGGCACTTTTTATACTCTTAATGAAACGTTAAATTTATCGCTTAATTTTTCACGGAAAGAAACGAATGAGATACAATCCGAGACAGACGGATAATATACAGTTAGCCTCTTCATCCTGCATATCTGATTTAGTGTCAACTTCTGGTGAATTATATCTCTTATTAACTTCGATATTAGGTT
This sequence comes from Pogonocherus hispidulus, assembly GCA_963924545.1. Lineage (NCBI taxonomy): Eukaryota > Metazoa > Arthropoda > Insecta > Coleoptera > Cerambycidae > Pogonocherus > Pogonocherus hispidulus. Next base: position 1,936,850 of record OZ004698.1, read on the forward strand.
GTGTTCCGATATTAAACTTGGTTAACCAAAATCCCGGTTAAGCGTTCCATTAAATAAAAATTCCTGAAAATTTTATTCCTTTAATTCCTTTAATTTTGGAACTGTGGTCACCTGAAAAAGGTTAACCAAACGTCAAAATATTGACCGTGCTCTGGGAGCGGTACATCGGTCAACCGAAGAGTTAGCAGGTTAGGTTTTAGCGTTGAGAGAAGAAAAATCAATTCTCTCAACGATTTTAATTATATTTTGTTTAGATAATGAAGGCAGATGGGGTGGTGTTCTTGCGTTAAGAGTTATAATAAATATTTATAAATTCTACTTTTCTGTATTGGATTCTGTAGTCCACTTGACCAAGTCGACTGAAAGCTACACTTATATCTACTTATAAACTACTTATATCTTACTATAATATACCAAATTATCTGCTGTTTCATTTATTTTTTGACTGAAGACTAGAGAATTAGTTAAGCACGGAATATGAAGGTATTTAAGGTTGAGTGAATCCCAATAAAAACAATTCATCATCCATGTTGATTAACCAGCCAGTTCCTTAATTACACATTTTTCAGGTTTACCAATATTTCGGTTAACCGAAATCCTGGTTGGTCGCGGATAATATCGGAACACAACCTTAATGAGGCTCAGAAAGTGTAATTTCAAATAATTTATACTGCCTTCTAGCAGACAAAACTGATGAAAAAAATTACATATCTGTAGACTTCTTTCAAAATATCACGATTTAATATTACATCTTTGTTTATACCTACTCTTTCTATATTTCCTGTAACTATAGACATTCAAGGAAAGTAAAATAATTTTGCGATATCCTCAATTTACTGAAAAAAAAACATTATACTTATTTTAGCAGTATCCCTTTTAATAATGGTATATTTTAGTTACTTCTAAGAAAGAGAATAAAAAGTGTACAATGTCTTAAACATCAGTCAGACCGCCTTGATTGCAAGTTGTCAATCTTCTAATGGATTTTCCAAGTCCGCTTTTTAATCTGTAACGGTTTTCTACAAAAACCCACTTTTTTAATTAATTTTAAACGATCTCTATCTTACTTCAGCAAAAATCAATCTCTACCTAAGAACAATCGGTTAGTATTTGAGTATTGAAGTATTATTTCGTAGAAGTTTATTTTAATAAACTCCTACCTCTCCTTGTCATGGGGTCGGTATTGTTTACTTGTCAATAATCATATAGACAAGGCACCTCCGGCTTTACATCCAATTTGAGAGATAGTCTTTTATACGAACGTCGCCCCAGTTTGCATAGCTTCTGTGAATACACTGACGTACAAGCCACTAGAAGGTGGACAAGCATCGTGGATGTTCTCTACCGGTAGCCCATCCAAATGCTAACCGCGACTCACGTTGCTTAATTTGATAATATATCCGACCAAATATTATATAGACAAATTATAGCAACACAGTTTTGTGACCAACAATATTTAAAACAAAAGCTTTTTGTTCACATTAGTGCCCAAGCATTTGGTCCAATCAAAAAGTGCCATTTGAATTTACCGCCTAAATTGTTAGGGATTTTGTGACTGTCACCCATGGGCGTGCTTTACTTAGGTAAGTAGCCATGCATGAACGTAGAATCGGCTATCGCGAGAGGGATCGTCAATGATTTTACAATTGTTTTTTAATAGTACCTAAATATTAAGTACTATTATAAATAGTGTAGTAAATATTATACACATATGTGTATAAATTGTTGTTCTTGAATATGTAAATCTTAAACTTTGTATTTACTAAAACAAAATATTCTAATTTGTACTTTTAGTTTTATAATTAATTATTATTTTCACCCCTTAAAACATAGCCGCCCATGCCGTTGGGCACTGTGACAGGAAATTTCTTTAAATTGAGGTTGTGTTTTTTGTTATTCTTGGAAACGATTATTTTATATACTGACAAATAGGCAATTACTTATCTATACATATTTGATCGAAGGATAATATGGATAACTTAATTTATCTAAAAATGTTTTAAAAAACAGTTTTTATATGTCCAAAAACGGTTTTATATATTTAATTATAGATCTATTTGTGTGGATGATGAAATGATTAAAATTTAAACCGGTCCCAGCAATAAAAATAATTCGAGAGATTTCGATACTCCTTACAAAAATAACGATTCTCGTTTGGGATATTTACATGTGGTTTATGATTCCCTTTAAAAAATGTATACCTGTAATAGATCGAATTCATCTATAAATAACAGTTTGTTTTATAGCAACACATAGGAAACTCCTTGAAGCCATGTAACTCTTTAATAGGCCATATATCCACCTTGTCACGCTCAATTTTTTTGCCTGTCAGGCTGTACCAGTTCGCGAGGATTGAACCATCCATTTTAACAGCAAGTTTACTGTGGCACCAGTAAGTATACTAAAAACTAGCAATTTGATGATTCAGAGAAACTGTAAGAAAGTTTACAGATACAAATTTTATGCACCAGTATTTCCAGTAAATACAATATAAATAGTGAATATAATATATACAATAGTGAAATTATATGAAAAGCAAAATACTTATAATCCATGTCTAACTTTATTTAAGACTAACCTAATTTACAACACAAACACAACACAAACAAAAACGAATACTTCACACTTATATTTTGAACCGTCAAACATTGATAATAAACAAAATGACCCTTTTTTCTTTCAAAGCACACTTCGTAAAAGAAAAAAATAATTAAACAGACATCAGTTTAGTCCATAAGTTTGCGATCTGCTTTACCGACATCGCCACCTTCAGGTTGGTCGATAGGTAAACGATCTGCATTGTCGACATCAACAACTTCAGGGTGGTCGATAACTGTATGATCTATATTACCGGCGCAAAATAAAAAATGTCTGTACTGTAATGAGTCGTAAAAAGCTGTACACTGTTGGTCTGCGGAAATCTGTACTGAGCCGTAAAAACCTGTAAAAAGGGGAAATAAAGGGGTAAATATCTGTGACAAACTTGTATACGCCGTATTATTTTGCGGCGGTAATGTAGAGCGTATAGTTATCATCCACCCTGAAGTTGGCGTTGCCGGTAATGCAGATGGTATATTTACCGGCCTACATTAAGTTAGCGCCGGCGCATAGCATTCTCTAGTAAAGAAGGCTGTGGCCAGCGTGACTTCGCCACTGTCTGACTCAACCGACGGTATAACTCAGTGGCGGCTGGTGACATTTGGATATGGGGTGGTGCAGAAATAAAAAAATGCGCCGCATGCGAAAATTTTACTCATTTCAATGTCAAACCCCTTCAAATTATAAATAGAAATTCGCAGAGCAAAAATATTTGCCTTAAAAAATAACTTTCGTTACACAAATATCCTCCTTTTTAATACGATTGACGGAAATCTCGACAAAAATTGTTTAAAATAATATTTAAAAAGGTAGGTAGTAAGTAATTAATATTTAGATATCAAAAATTTACATATACAACTTTACCTTCAACAAGCTGAAAACGAAAATTCAGGAAGCAGGAACATAACTATTTTTAGTTTTTAGATATCCGTTAATTAAAAACGATATGGCACAATCACAAACTCAAAAGTATTTTAGTTATTCAATTTATAGTTATCAAACGACACATAAATTATTACGTAGGTAAACAAAACTTCATACAGTTATTTATACACGGGTGCACTCACTTTCTAAAATTGAAATCAGCTCTACGGTCTTTCATAGAAATAAATTTTTCCATAACTTTTTCATCGAAATTATTTATTGGGCAGGCAACGCCCAATTCTTTTATTTATACTTTATTTTCCAGTGGAAGATTTGCAAAATTAGCTCAAATTATACTACTAACAGTATTCATGTTAAGTAATATATAAAATTGTCTTTTCACAAAAATTTAATAAGTAATTTAATAATGTTAAAAATATGTAATGTGTTAAAAATATGTTATAATGTTTAATACTGTTGGCATAGAGCCGCGAAATAATTGCGGCCAAATCTGCATAATATAAGCATACGGAAAGTATCTAACGAGTCTAGTCGAAAAGGAGATCGGGTCGGTTGCCATAGTTACCTGGGCCGCGACTCAAAGTGCGGTCACGAAGCTGTGATGCTTTGCTCACTGTGCAGTGGTGTGCTGTGGTGATCCAGTAATGTGGACTGTGGCATTATGAGTACGATAGCTCAAGCGCTCGAGCCTTTCCTAATAATAGTTTTGTACCACAATACATGTTTTAACATTTGCATTTAATTTACAATAATGATAATAAGTAATAAGGATTTCTTTGGTATTTTTGGAGGAGGGGCGCGCGGCCATGCGGTCTTAAGGAGGAGCCGCCACTGGTATAACTACTCATGAAATGTGCTACATTAGGTTAGGTTAGGTTCAAAAGTGAGTGGGCCCAAAACCAGACCCTCCACCGCGACCATGTGGTCTATTATTGTGGCTCACACCTACTTATATTTCACCCAACAGGTCCAGCTTCTTAATGTAGCTGATTACCTTATTAGGTGAGAATTTGTTCAGATCCTCTGGCAGAAGTTGTCCCTTGCCAAATACTGAGTATCTGATCCTTTCCACAGCGGGGCAGGTGCACAATATATGTTCTGCCGTTTCATCATCTTCTAAGCATAGGCGGCACTCAGCATCATCTGCTAGGCCGAATTTGCTTAGATGATATTTTAAACCGCAGTGACCCGTGTATAGGCCAATTAGAGTTCGTAGGTGAAACCTACTTAACTCTAGAAGTTTTTTAGTTCTTGTTTTTGAAGGGTTTATTATAAACGCCTTCGAATGAACTAATCGTGGTAGTCCCTGCCAGTACTGGAGGATTTGCCCCTCAGCCCAGGTCAGGAGCGTTGCTTTGGCAATACTCGAGGATATGTCAAGCACCGGTTATGGTCCGACAAATTCAGAAGCAGCACCCTCCCTAGCTAGAGAGTCGGGTGCCTCATTCCCTTCATGGCCAGAATGGCCTGGGACCCAGACCAGAGTTACTCTATTTTTCCTGCTCAATTGAGTAAGTTCCTGCTGGCAGCTCCATACCGTTTTTGAGTTGCAACGGTAGGAACCAAGAGCTTTAAGAGCTGCTTGGTTGTCTGAGAAGATTTTTATCGATTCGCGTGTAAGTTGCATTTGTTCCAGCCTCTGTACACACAATTCGATGGCATAAATTTCTGCCTGAAATATAGTTGCATAACTGCCAAGGGATGAGGATATTTTCACCAGCAGCCTATTGCGCTCCATGATGTCAGACTGCGGCATGTTAAAAGCTGCCTGCTTTAGTCGGTATGCTGCCCATCTGACCTCTCTCTCCAAATATATATGAAGAGGAGGTAGGTCCAGTAGGATTTCCAGAGCTGCTGACGGTGTGGAGCTAATTGCTCCAGTTATGGCCAGACAGGCTTGTTTCTGTAAGCCAGAGAGTTTGATTTTGGTCTTTTGTTGTAGTCCTTTGGACCACCAAACTATGGAGCCGTATGCGATCATGGGTCGTATGACCGTCACATACAGCCAATATATTTGTTTGGGTCCAGTGCCCCAAGATTTCCCACAAATTCGTCGACATGTCCATAAGGACAGTCGTGCCTTGTGGATCATTTTTTCCAGATGCGGTAATGTGATACATTACCGCAAACAATGAAACAAACTTGATTGATATATGCAAAAATCCAGTATGGTAAAAATTTCCATAAATTTTCATTTTTGACGACAGATCACCCGTAACTAATCTAATATAAGCAAAAAAAGATCACAGAGGGTTAAAAAGTGTTGCTTTTCTGAAGATATTTTCCAGTAAGCGGGTGTAAAATAGGAATTTATTGGTAGAATCTTATACATACCTTGCAATGAAACAGTTGAATGTCACTCAAAGAAATTTATTGGTATCCAGATAGGCCTTTATTCAATTAATTGTTGGAATTCTGAGAGGGAAACTGATTGGGCTTCAGATAATTTGATTTATATCAAGTTTTCATTATATATTGCTTTCCCGGTATTGTGTAACAGTTCAATAAATCTTTTTTGGCTTTACCGACTTTGATGTAGAGGAAATTGAAGTGACGGAGTATCTCGTTTTTCCCTTAATCTTGAAAGAAATAATATCGATCGAATCCCCATTTTGTACAGGTACAAAAATAGTTACGAACAAGAAATTTACAAGGAATGACCTGCTAGATAGTCATTTCACTAAAAAGGTTAACAGAAATTGACGTTAATCTAGGAAACCTCCACTGAATGCTCTCCAATTGTTAAAAACTGGTATTGTAGATACGATTCCAGACAACTGATGGGTTATTTTAGGCTGGATCGAACCCATTTCGATACACAGCTTTTAATTAAGTGAGATAAGCCTATATTTTCGATAACTCTATCGAAACATACCCTATTTTCAAGATGGCTGCTGATACACAGGGAAATTTTGGAGGACTTTGTGAATTCGGGCATCTCCTCGAACCAATCAGTAGGTAGGCTACGGGCGTACGGGGCCAAAAACGCGTTTATTTTTAAAAGGGGCTAAACTTTGCAGAAAATGGGTAATTTTACCCGCTCTACTTTTCCTTTTGCCCTTGACGTTATCCGTCAAGTACGTGACTCGTATCCTGAAAACGTCACGATTTAAAGAAAACGTCACGTTTTGCAGGATAGCTTGCCGTTTTATGGGAAACGTGACGTTTTTATGGGAAACGTGACATTTTTTATGGGAAACGTGACGTTTTTATGGAAAACGTGACGTTTCTCAGGATATACGGATAACGTCAAGGGCAAGAGGAAAAGTGGAGGAGGTAAAATTACTCATTTTGCAAAATTTAGCCCCCTATAAAATACACGCGTTTTTGGCCCCGTACACCCATAGCCTATCTACTCCAATCTTTTTAAACTTAAAAAATTGGCTTGTTTGTCTGTTTTGCCGTTTTCAGATACCACTTCACTGTACTATTAAAAACGTTGGAAGGATCGAGAAATATCTGGAAAGCTGGAGAAAGTCAAACTGGGTAAACAGAAGCATGAAATGTTAGGAGAAATTAAAACTATATTAATAATAGTAGTATAAAACTTTGTACATTCTTTAAGATGTAATAATAATTGTTAATTATGTTGCGCAAATCCCAAACCACAAAGGTATAAACGAGACGGGCCCCCAAAAGTCAAACGGGGTCATTAAATATTAACGAGAAGGTTCTTAGACCGCGAAGGTTACACCGAATGCGTCGCCATGAATTGCCTTGGGCTGTATAACGCCGTATTAATAATATATCAGACCAAAACTCCAGTAAATTGGTTTTGGATTAATAGTACGTGTCAGCGACAACCACCCATCATTTAAATACACAAGATGGATGGTAAGCTAGTCCCTAAAATATCTACTTATTAATTAGTATAGGCTAGACACTGACAAGGAGGCATGATTCAGCCGCAAACTAAATAAAGACGAGTTAAAGACCCATTTTATTGTAGTACGGGAGTTGATAGGCTAGTAAAAGATCCCTACCTCACTACAAAATATTAATCATTAATTGAAAATTAATATTTCTTTTGCTGAGAACTATTAGAAGTTCATATCAATGAATGGTTGAATCTTAAGTTATATTTATTGCAAACTGAAACAGAAATATCTAATGTGAATGGCTTTTATGATGATATGTGTTGGTAAATATAATTTACCGATTTACACGGGCGCATTCGCCATTTTATAGACTAAAAAGGTAGGCTAATAATGATACCTGTGCTGCCATGGAAAATACAGCAAATATTAAATACATATTCATAGTTTATTTCTTTTGGGATTACACCACCTATAAAACAACAAAAAGCAGAAAAGCAGAAGTATACAAATTAAATATTCAAAGTGTAGTAACTTCTAAAGTTTACCCCAAAAAACCACTGTATAACATGTGATAAAATAATATTTGATATATTGACTATTTTTTATCAGTGGTTTTTCAGTTTTATACAAAATTCTATAATATTACATGTCTAATTAAGAATATCTTCGAGAAAAATAATTATCCTAATGATTTTGTTGACGAAACATTTATAAAAATTGAAAATAGGCAAAATAATAATAGTCTCAGAATAAATAGAGAAAATCCAATAACAACCATTACAATTCCTTATATTGCAGAGATCTCTGAAAGACTTAAAAGACTTGGTAATGTTTTTAATATAAGAACGACATTTAAAACGAAAAATACTTTAATATCAATACTTACTAAAACAAAACCAATTAATAATGATCAAAATTCAAAAAATTGTATTTACCAGATTCCTTGTGAATGTGGTAAATATTATATTGGTGAAACATCTAGACCATTACAAATAAGGATCCGCGAACATAAAAATTATGTTAAGGATTACCAAGTTGATAGGTCTACATTAGTAAAACATGTATGGGATAAAGGTCACCGAGTTGATTGGACACAGGCTAAAGTTTTACAAAAGGAAGAAAAATCGGTTAAAAGAAAATTAAAAGAAAGTGCTTTCATTAAACTTAATGGTGATAATTGTATCTCATTGGAAACAATATTCATAGATCAAACATGGCTTCCTCTACTCGAAAAAGATGTTACCAATGGAAAATTAATAATATAGTGATCAGTGCATGTGATGACAATTTAAATTAAAAATGCCAATCTAACAAAAACTACTTCTCTTTTCATATAAAGAGTTCTTACCATAAAAATAGTCTACAGAAGAAGAGTTGAGGATCAACTCGAAACGTCTAGAAGAAAGCTAGTTAAGTGTTTAATTTCTTTTAATTTTTATTATAACTATTTTATTTGGACATATTTTAGAATATGACATGTAATATTATCGAATTTTGTATAAACCTGAAAAACCACTGATAAAATTTAGTCAATATATCAAATATTATTTTATCACATGTTATACAGTGGTTTTTTGGGGCAAACTTTAGAAGTTTGCCTTGTTACTACAATTTGAATATTTAATTTGTATACTTCTGGTTTTCTGCTTTTTGTTATTTTACAGGTGGTGTAATCCCAAAAGAAATAAACTATGAATCGTCAAAATACACCACAAATAAGTTACAGACATTATTAAATACATTGTTAAATCATTTATTCGTATTCTATTTGCCCTAACCAACTACAACTGTTAAATCTTTGACCTCGCCATATCTGATATCACGTAACTTCAAGATGATTCATATTCAGTTAGTAATGAGAATGATGATAAAAATAATGTCAAGTATTTTCTTTTCTAGTAAAAAAAAATAAATAAAACGAGGAAGTTGGTTGAATCATAGACGAAGTAGCTTTTTGTAATTCCAATATAAGACAAAAATTAAATCGAATAGTATCAAAGTCGCTGCGTCCTATTTTTTCATCAATTGGATCGCCAACCTACCACCTATCAAAATGGTTAACAGAAAAGTTCGAAAGTTTACCCTTTGCACCACCTAGTTTATCTGTGATTAATTCCAATGATTTTATAATAAGATCAAAAATATCGGGTTGCAAGAAGGTAAAGTTTTGATCTCCTTTGACGTTAGTTCATTATTTCCAAGTGTTCCGATACCACAGACTTTGAACTACCTTAAGGATCTACTTGAATCAAACAGTCTCAGTCAAGATGTAGTAAAAGAATATCTTCAACTGACTAAACTTTGCATGAAACAAAATGGCTTTCGATTCAATGATAATTTCTTCGAACAACATGAGGGTACAGCAATGGGTAACTCTTTGTCACCATTCATTGCCAATCTCTTCATAAACAGATTCCAAACGGAGGCAAAAGAAAAATTGGAGTATTTCCCCAGGGTTTGGGTCAGATATGTGGATGGCATCTTTACGGTGTTTGATACAAAAGTCACTGATATTGACAACTTTTTTTGGAGTGAGGGTCGGCAAAATTTTCAGGTTGCTCGGCCACAAAATCTCGGAAACCAAATAAGATAATCAAAAATGTGTACACTAGGTTTTTAAAGTACTTACCTACTTAAGTTTAGTAAAATTGATACTGATAATATAAAATTACATGCACATGAAAGTTTAAAGAAAACACTAAATCGAGCGTCTCACCAAATTTACTCCAAAAGTAACCTAAAGCAAATCAGAAAACATGTACCTGCATTTGGTATTATGGCCATGATATAGTGATGATATAAAACTAATTGGTATCACAAAGGACAAGTCTAAGACTATCCATTTTAACATGCCTACCACATTGAAAATTAAAATTAAAACACCACATCAATTAAACAAATTCAAAATTCCAACCAAAGGCTGTCTGTAAGAGGATTACCCAATGAAATACGCAGATTAACACCCTACTAGATTAGATTTATATAGGAGTCGCCCCCCTGGCCTGGTCCACCGCGACCTAGGATCTATTGTGGCACTCCCAACCTATTTAGAGCACTCTGTCCAGCTTTGTCCTTTGCATTAGACTCCACAGCCTTGAGTAGGCTCTTCCATGACTCCACAGAGGTTCTTCCATGTAGCTGTTGGCTCTTGGTCTACCTTCCCCAAGTATTTGTAACCCTATACACCCTAGAGCCACTGACGTTGCCAGTGCAGGAGCTGGGGATCGACTTCAGACCATAACAGGCAATGTGACCTGAAATTGCTGCCACAGCACTGTTTAGCCCATTGTCCTACCAAGAGATAAATATTTCTAGGACTTTTGGCATACTAAATTGGAATTTGTAGCTCTTAATATCAGAACATGGTGGTACGATTTATATTGAGCCTTTTATGGAAACAGAACATAATCGGCTACATCACAGTCCAGTTTGGCTGCTGAGTTTTCGTGGGTAGTAAGCTCACAGAACCATAGCTCGTATTTGAAACATTTGGAATATTGCTAGTGGGGCAGAGAGGTGAAAGGGTGACACTAGTATGCCATCAAGTCTATCGCAAATGCGCCTTAGAAATGACTTACGTTGGTAAGGCATAACCACCATTCAGTGCTAGAATGAGGGAAACCTGGAAAACCTCATTAGTTAGGGAATGGTCAAGCATCAACAGCTGTTAATCTCCCGCATTCAATTTAAGCTAAAGGATGGTTGACAATACATCTCTTCCAACCATAAATTGTTCGAGCGAATGGAGATTCGAGTGCATGACCCTTAAGGGATCGGGGAACTAAACTCTGTACAACCCACTGAAAAAAAAAAAATAACAAATACTAATCTAGACACTTTCCATTTAGAGATACTAAATTTCCTAGTATGTGTAAGATATATTTTATATTTCGAATACAGTTCAGTAACATGCTTTTATGGTAACCATTTATTAGAGTCATATCCATTTAAACCCTGTATAATTGTCAATAATATAAAAATATGTCCCCCTTCACATAAAAATCGACTTGTCCAAGCACTTTCCATGGAAACCAATCTTTTGACAGATGATCGAGGATGGAACCTTTTTTTGACTCACCCTATATATCTAAACTCTTGGTTATGGCCAATGAAAGAAACCCTAGTGCCTGAAAAAGACCTATTAATAGTTTTTAATGAGTGGTGTAATGAAAAGTTGTTCAAGAGACGTTCTTCTGCATTAAAAATTATTCCCCATCCTCAAGTCAAATTAGTTTTTTTCCGCGGTCCGATCATTTTAAATTTCAAGAGGCAATTAGACGGTTAGTTAGCTCTCGAAAGGTTTAAATTTAGATGGGCAGCACGACTCAATTTTAAATGTTTCGAAGAAGGTAATATGTAGGTCGAGTTCGCTCTTAAATTTTAATTCATTTTGGGAAATATAATATTTCCTTTTGATGACCCATTTCTTGCTGGTTTTTAGACAACAGTATCATACTCCGGAAACTTATATTTAACTTGAACTTAACTGCAATATATAGGGTGAACAGATAGTATCAATATGTTATATCTAGAAAATGGTGAATGATGAAGACATTTTTGTATTCAATCCTGTATAGTAAACATGTTTAAATAATGTAACCGAAAACACAAATAACTAGGAATTTTTTGATTTTATCTCAAGATTAAAGAGGTAGTTATAGAAGCCTCAAAATGCCTTAATGAAATGTAGATAGGTGAAAAGGTACAGGGTGTTGAACACAATCTGATGTATTCGCAATGTTTGCAGTACATAAAGTGAAACCTTTTTAATTATTTGCGGTAAAAATAAACATTAAGTCTAGACTAAGTATGTCTTTTATATAAAAAAGGAGATAAATTCATGTCACAAACTTTCGCCCTATATCAATCCTGTGTAATGTTTCCAAAACACTTGAGTTTTTACTTCATAAATTTATTTACTACAGCCTTAGAAATCAAAATTTCAGACTTGCAATATAGTTTCATGAAGGATATTGCGTTGCACAATCCATTGTTTGATATGCCAATCTATTGATATGCAAGCTCAAACCGATGTCGTTTACATAGACTTTTCAAGAACATTTGACAGACTTCACCACGGAATTTTCCTTCAAAAGCTTCAACAATTCGGACTCTGTGCATCAGTTCTACATTTATTTAAGACATACAGTTTGTTATTTTCAATGGTTTCAGCTCTACAGAACGCCTTGCCACAAGAGATGTACCACAAGGTTCTATATTGGGCCTTTACTATTCAATACATTCATAAATGACATTGGTAATGACTTGGATGTTAATTTTTGTTTATATGTCTATGATTTGATACTTTTCACTGTGGTTAAGAGTGCTAGTGATCTCTATAAAGCCCACGCGTTCATAAGAGTGAAGTATTACGGCGCGCTCAGGTTTATAGCGCGAATACTGGTGCCTCTATAAATGTTTACGTCTAAAAAGAAGCGAGTTAGACAGCAGATTTTACTCCACTAATATAGATACCGCCTTGTGAAATCTGTAAATGTTTTAAAGGATTTTAAGTATTCTTGAAATTTTATATTGAGGGTGTGACTCGACTCAATATTGTTTATTTGTGACTTGATTTTGAATATACTACTACTAGTTTAAATACTTGCCATGTAAAACCTTGCAAGATTAAAAATTTATCAAAAATATGTCTCATAAACTCACTTTATAAACTTTATATATATCTCAAAAACGGTACATTTTAGGTATGGGAAATGATCATTAAATTTATTAATGATTAGCTCGTCGTGACACACCCTGTATATTTTTAAATATCAACATTTCTCTGGGTATGATTGCATGGATGCTTTGATGAAGTTAAAACATTAATATTCGGTAAGTATATTAATGTTTTTTATTTCTATTATCCAGAGTTAAGTATTGTACCATTACTTATGAATCACCCTCGAGATAATAATTGTTTCGCTTATGTCCGTAATGGCAGCAGCTTTCGCCGGACTACTCGATTTTTGTGCGATTTGCGGCGAGAACTCCTTCCTTTTTGTTTTTCCTAAAACTACGTGATGCGATTAGCGTTAAAAACGATGTCAGTAATTTCCGGACAACTTTGAGTTTAATGGAGGTGGAAAGTTTCAACAGCGCAGTTTGGATTTTCCATGCAAATGAAAAATTAGTTGTGATATAAAGCGATCAAACTAATTTCAGACGAAAAAAAAATAAAAGTGTTCCGTAGACCTTTAGGAAAGAGTGATTTAAGTTTCACTTCATTTGAATGGCCTTTATTATTTTTAATAATGGGAATAGGGACATGGATTGTTTGTAGAAAGTATTTAGTGAAATGATATGGAGACCCTAGAACTTATTATCTTTTAGGCGATAAAAAATGGATCCTCAATATGTTGTCTAATGCAAAATCTACGTCATTAATAGATATATACAATATTTATTATGCAAATTTCAGGTTATACTTGAATAATAATAGTGATATAGTAACTACCGTAGTTTTAAATCAGTTGACGTCAGTGAGGTATGAGGATCCTCAAGGATCGGTACTCGGACCACTTATATTTACTTTATTTATTAACTATATGTAGTAACATTGAAACAAAAACCTTCTCCTCTATGTAGCCGACCTCAAACTATTCACTCTAGTGAGGATTGCTATCGTTTACAACAAGACATCTCGCAAAGTTAAGTTTTAGTTTTACCACGGGAAGTGTTCCAGTAGAATAGAAAAGGTTCTGTTGAATATATGCATATAGTCCAAGGACTTGGGTGTCATTCTTTACCATAATTGAGTTTTGCTCTTGCTCTATATCAAACTAAGTTTTGCTCTTTATATTGATTATAATGTCAAAGGTTTACAAAACTTCAGTTTTATTATTGGAGGAATTCGAATTATTTTTGCAGACATTCCTGCAAGTTTACTCTGTTGTTCAATGCAATTGTCAGGCCAAAATTAGAATGTTCATCTAATTATAATGTTCAAACTATTGTTTGGCATTCCCAATATCATATTCATGTTCTCGATCTATTCTATCTCTTCTATACGCGATTCATTTTAAGATCGAAGCGCCAAAACGGCAGTAACCTATACTAACCTACGGCTCCTGACACTGACGTTTGAAATTGTATTAATTAAAGATTTATTGTCGAGAACTTTAAACCAGGTAAAAAGCTTGTAAAACTATTTTGAAAGGGGCAAGTGATATAAAATTAATAGTATATTACATACTGAGGCGGAAAATGTTTCATTATTGTCGAGCGCTGTTTAGATAACCGAGATGCGTCGCACCGAGGTGAGCTATAGCGCGAGACAGGAATGAAACCGTCCGCCGAGGCATGTATACGATTTTATTCACAACCATCTCTAAAAAAAACGAGAAAACGGGAATATCTCCATTTATTCATTCATATTTTTTCATACTACTTTTAAATTTAGAAGACAGTGAAAATCCGTTTCTATGACGCTGACATTATTATTTAATAAAGGGGGCATAAATTGTTGACTGTCACACTGACAGCAGTTGATTATTTTTTTAGTATTTGCTAAAAAACTAAAATCCAAAATTATTGTTATTGTAAACTGATTCTGTATAAATAAATATAAAATATAAGGGTTTTTCTGATGACTGATGCCTTGTCAAAATTAACGTCACTCAAAATACAAACATCACGTATCTTTCAGATGTTTTACTTTCCACCCTTGGGTGGAAAGTGATCACTTTCCTACCTGGGTGGTTATTCTCATCCAGGGAATATGAGTATTCCTATGAGAAAAAGACGCCATATTTCTACATTTCTACTGATTTTGTTTAAGCTGTATTCTCAACCGTTTTATTCCTACAAGATTTCAATAGAATGGGAGGGTATTTATTCTCCTACAACGGACCGAGAGAATTGCCTGTTTTTAAGAGAAACCTATGCACGGAACATAAGATCTGCTGCTAATCTAACCTCAAAAAAGAAAATAATTTCCTGGTTGAAATTATTTTTTAATTTAATAATTTAATAATTTTAATAATTTAAATTATTCAAAGCAAAATTAAATTAAAAATTATACATTAGGAATTGGTTTTGGAGAGGAACGTATTTTAGTAAGGTAAGTATTTTAATTGGTTTTAAATAAATCTATTTCCCTATGATTTGAATAAAATCTTTAAATTTTATGATCTTATACCTTAAATAAATGGATGAAGAAGAGGTCTTAGTGATATTTGAAATGTTTAATAATTTAATAGAGGCTGAAGGACATGCTAATGTCCCAGATAGGCAGCTTCATAATGAAATAGATCCTTTTATTACTCTGAATGACGAAGAGTTTGTAGGTCTATTTCGAGTACCAAAAATTCTTGCTCGAGAAATTATTGATCTGGTAACACCATATATGCGTCAGGGACAAAATTATGCAAGTTTGGAAATTAAGACAAAGGTGTTACTTTTCAAAATTCCTTGTTACCTATTAATTACTACTTATTATACTAGTAGTACCTAAATGATCTGTGTAGTAGTAGAGTAGTACTAATAATTTATGTCACTAATAATTCATCTATTGATTGTTTAAAGGGTTTTTAAAGAGGAAGAAATTTATGGTTATCACAGCTTTAAGTAAATAATGGAAAACATTTTCAATAAATCTATTCTGCAAGTTTTATGACTTAATATAAACGCTATACATTGGAAGTTTTCAATACACTATAGTTATATCAATGTGGTATTTGGTTTTAGGTTCTTGTGGCACTATTATTTTATGCTCACGGTAGCTATCAAAAAATTACTGGGAAGAATATATTTTGTGGTATAAGCCAAGCAAGCGTGAGTCATTGCATTAATGAAGTAACTGCAGTTTTAAATAATCAGAATATAATTGATGAGTGGATTCGTTTTCCTCAAAAATAATATAATAAATAATATTTATTATATTATTATATTTACTTTCTGCGGCGGCAGTAATTGAGACATTTTTTCGCTCCATTTTTCTTTTTGTAATAGAAATATACCTAATCTTGTGGGAATAAAATAATCTTCCTTTTCGAAACTAAGTAAATATATAACAAAACAAAGAAACATCTATGTTAAAATTTCTGTTCCATGGCCACTGATAATCATAAAAAAAATATTTGTTCTGTTATTCCATGGAAATAATAAGTGGCAACGATGTTGTGATTTTCTCCTAGTTAAGAATACGGTTTAAAATATCATGAGAACAGGGAGTGTTCCCCCTCGTGCGGGAGAATGCTCACCTCTCCCAACTTTACTCCCCGGATGAGAATAAGCCCCCAGGACAGTAGCAACAGTTAGTAATGACTAATTTTCAAACTTCTAAAAAGTCAGTAATAACCTTATTACATATATGGTTGTGAATAAAATATATTTCAATATTTTTCGAGTGTTCAATCTGAAAATGAAATTTAACCTCAAAATATGTCAAATTCTTTATTGGACATACGGCATACATACCTTTATGGAAATAGTCATTCTTAGAGAAAAGTAAAGAGCATACACTCTACTTTGCGTTCTTTAGCTTTTTTATCCATACTTGTCTCCTGTAACTCTTTAATGCCCAACTTATAGTTTCCACGATAGCTTCAGATTTTCCCGCTTTTGGAAAAGTTTGAAACTGATCTCAGGGTTTTTCTTTGTCCAAGAGGAACAATGACGCACACAACAATAATGATTCATATCTAATCAAAGCAATTAACTAATATAACAACGGATATTTCAAAATTCACAATAGACATACATACGCAAAACTGAACCAAAGTCCCGCGCGTTAGTTGTGCGTGCCGCCAGTAGGTAGCGTATTGCTTAGGAAGAATCGCGTATCTATTTAACTCTAATCTATCCATTCCTATATTCCCGTTTTTTTATTTATAGCTATACTTGTCGACATTTCTAATTTATTTGTAAATGTTTTGTATGTTTTGGTTCCATAGTCGAATGACAAGAACTGGAAAGTAACAGCGTGCTCGTGCATTTTACATTTGTTTTGAAGGCATTACAAAAAATTTGTAATTACTTGGCTATTGCTTATCAACATACATTGAATTCTTGACAAATAAATAGTTGCCCATTGCCTGAGTTCCAGAAACCTCCTGAATATTAACATTATTATAAAGATACGGATAAGCGTATTTGCCAACGTAGAATTGAGTCTGGATTTATGAGATACAGTCAGCAGTTTGGGATACCCTTGGGATTGGCGGAAAAGTGGTGTCTGCATTATTTAGGAATGCGGAAAGATGTAATTTTTGGGATTTTTATTATTAATTTTATTCTTTTCTGTTTACCAGAAGCGGAGTTACATTTGTGGCTACCAGGGATCACTACAAAGTCGATCGTTTCGATGTCGCCAGCGACAAGATAAAGGATTGAATCATACTAATAAAGATAACAATTTTTATTTTTGTTCCAATAGATATATGCAAGCAATTCTAGGAATAGCATTAATATAAGAATATTCGACTAGAACTAATGGAAAAAATTTAAAAACTTCAAGACAACACAAAAGTATTTTACTAATGTGTCGAGGACACTATCCTTATGACCTTAGGAAATTTAATTTTATTATTATTAATGCAAAAGAAACTAATATCGCTACATATAAAGTATATTGACCCAGAAACTAGGGGATTATGGGGATATATACATTACATAAAGAATACCTGTGGTCATGACCTGGGATGGTTTGGGGCCCAGCGGGATTATCCCTCTTTCTTTACCCTTTCCATCGCTGTAGACCTGGACTGCCTCGTAGTGGACCCCACCCGTCACCAACCCCGATCATAAAAGTGATAGGTGTGGGCGATTTGTGAGTCTCCTCCTGTGCTGGCTCTACCCTGCAGGCTGAGTAGGCTCTTCTGTCTTGTCTTCTTTCTTCGCCTGCATGTCTAACCCACCGGGGGTAGTTTTCGAGAGGAGGTCTGGGAGCCGCTTTTAGTCGCTTCATAGCCCCCCACTTGTTCCGGGTGGAATCTGAAACATAAGAAGATCTTATTCTCATCCTGGATCCCACCAGTTGGAGTCTTGGCCGCTTGTGTACAGCGGCCGTATCGGGCTTGTCATAAACAAGACGGGTCACAAGAAAAGAAAAAAGTTAATTATGTCAGCAACTCAGAAAATGCTACATTGTTATTGACAAGATTATATTTAAACGAACTTCTTTGGACTTTCAAAACATTGCATTTGTTTGTGAATGTACTCTTTTGAGCATATAAATAATTTCTAAACTATAAACATTTTAGAAATATTTTCAGGTCGAATTCATTGCGCTAACATCACAGTTATATAAACGAAATTTGAGTTAGTCTGCAAAGATACGTTTAGGACGTCTAATTAGCATTAAAGGGTCATTTATAAATACTAAAAAGAATAACAGTACCACATTAGAACCCTGTGGAACACTAAATATTCTTCATAAATGTAAAAATGAACGGCATCATATGATAACACACATGTTTTGCTCAGAATATTATCAACATACTTCAATTATTATGGATCAATGTAGTTTAATAAATAGGCACAGAGTCTACCAAGAATTCAGAGACAGTCAAGTAACTTTGAATTCAGTGGAAAAAATCAAAATTACAAAGTTTAGTAGGCTACAGAAAGCTATATCTTGGAATTACTCTTGATATCGACCAAAAATTGGTAATGCTAGGCTAATAACAACCTAAAATTTTTTATTAATAATCCCCGAGGTTTTTTCATACTTCTGTATTTATATCAGCACTTGAAAAATAATTACTCACAACAAAAACTTATCATCTTGCAACTTTCCTGCTCTTCCGGAAGTTTCAGATATATGTCACATTGCACATGCAGTGCACTTTTTCTGCCAACCCGAAAAAATCGCCAGCCACCGCTCGAAAGTTTTATTAAAGAACTTCGACGAAATAAGGCACCACGCCATCATAGCAGAAGTTTCCGTATAGGTATCAGATTAGCCGGCCGGTTGGACCCATGCCAACCCGATACGTCTGTGTCGTTAGCTTTTTATGGCACTAGGTCACAATCTTGTGTCAGCGTTACGCCAGCAAAAAAGGGGGCAGACGCATGCCAGCTAAGAGAAAAAACAGATACAGCACATACTGAATTTTATGGCCACTATTAGTGGAACTATAGAGGCCAAGCAACAAGTGTAATTTCATTGGAAACGAAATTAAATGTTTTTGGTGACATGCTTTTACAGAGATAATGTTTATGGTTTTTCTTATCTTTTTAAAATGCTATCTAGCTGAAAGACTTTTGACAATGGGGATTAGCACTTTCATTATCAAGTTGATGAACAATGTTAGATGACTAGTTTATGCAGTGGGATCCAGAATGATCGAGAAACAAGTAATTTTAGCAAATGGAACCCAGTTTTGATAGCAAATGGGGACAAGGTGGATTCCGAATCCGGTCAATCATTCTGGATATCACTGTATATCTATTGCAGATTAGTCATGAACTAAATACTGATTAAGGCTGGTAACTTATGTCAATAATCATTTCATGGGTAAATTGTACAAGGTGAGTGAATGAAAAGTTTAATCCTCGATGATCTATCAAAGGATTGGTTGGCATGAAAAATTCTCGGGCAGATTCATTTTTATTTGAACGTAGCTTCATTCAGTCGCCCTATAAAAAATGTTATATACATATGTAAAACAAGTATAAAAAGAAAATAAAATCGACGTGTCCGAGCGATTTTTCAAAGACTTTCAAGATAATGAATTTATGCGGGACTTTATGAACTCACTGTATATTTATTACCTAGTAGATTTGTGCCCAAAAAATTTGACTAATTGCCGAAGTTCCCGGCCTTCTTGTTAAAACTTCTTGTATACTTCGTGCCTGTAGAATGATAACAAGAAGATAACTGCCCACATTACTAAATAAGAGCCTTATTGCGGTTGTTAGAATCCAGTTTATCCTCAAGAGCAATAATAACACAAACATAGACAGCAGACCTTCTAAGAAGGACACGAACCCCTTCGGGCAAAACCTGCATGGGCGGGAACACGGGCCTGGATACAACTTAGTGCGCGCAATTTGGTGGCTGGAAATGTCCATTAACAAAGTTATATTATTAGCTTTACATAGAAAGTGGTATCTAATATGAGATATATTAAATAGTAATAAATTTTATTTGTCCAACAGAAGAAAATATCGATTGTAGGATGAAGTATAGATGAAGATAATGACTAAAAAATATAATCATGAGTAGCAAACAAACAAGAGAAAGGAGAACCTTAAATAAGATATACTATAAGTAATTAATCAAACCCTATTCGCGCTTAAGTAAACAAGGCATTCTAGAAATTATCATTAATAAAAATAATAGACCATAGGAAAAATTGTCCCATAACAACCACCATTTTTGCAGTGACCTCGCCGGGTTTTATTGATGGTAATGTCTGTCCTCATCGTGCGAGAATGGCTAACCATCGGATAAAATATCATATAAAGGATGACCGGAATGGAGTGGCCACCTTGTTTACCGGATATGAATTGCATTGATCACGTTTGGGCCGAAATGTCTAGGCAATTAAACATGCTCCAACAGCCTCCTCAAACTTTAGAAGATTTGGCTAGTCAACACTTGATTAATAATTTGATAATGACTCATCCAAATATAATAACCAGACTAAGGCCACAGGATCTTTCTGTTCCTTGAAAATTTGTTTCTTCTGGTTTTTTTGCTGTATAAGACTTTGAATGAGTAATCATTTATTTACTATAACTGCTTCATTTATTTCATGTATTGGTATATAAAATTGAAAGATTCTTGTAATATCTACTTCAATTGTTGAGCAGTGTATTTCTAGTGTGGTGTGGTGGTGATTTTTACTGTGATGATGATGATGTGACATTCACTGACGTCATATACCAGTCGTCAAAATCCCACGAAACCATACTGTCACCTCATTAGGTACGTAAAGTATCTACCGCTCTCGATGAAGTTTGGCAGATCATTCACGTACAAGAGAAACAGCAGTGGTCCGAGAACAGTACCCTGAGGTGCACCAACTTCTGTTTTTTTCATAGTCTCACTATTTGAAATTTTTACCATTACTTCGATTAGAGAGCTTCGTATTCCGAGAACATCAAGTTGTAACAACTTAAAGATGTCGGTTGATGTCAAATATATTGAAATCTGCAAGGTATAAAGCTAAAACATTTTTGGTTATATCTTTATCCATAAGTTCTCCTCCTTATCGATAACAGATAAAAAATCCGACCTCCAAAGACATTGACAAAGCACCGATCATGCTTCACCCACTTTTCTTGATCCTGTGTTATTAATAAGGACTCGCTCACCCTATCTTAAAAAAATCGGGGAATTCCAGACACGAGTCAGATCTGAAAATAAATTATTATCGAGACGACACCGCCGAAGCTATCAAAAACTGGGACAAATTTCATTCGACAATTTATACGACGTATATGCGGGTAGAGATCGAGGAACTTCGTCGATTTATGCATGCGGTATATCCGAAAATATGGGATATATGGGCGAAACGAAAAAGTAATAATAAAGTAAGTAATTTTTTATTTACACATATTTTTCTTGCTAGTCAGGAACGTGACAACGCTACGTTTTTGTAAACACCAGGGTAACTTCTTGTTGTTGGAAAAGATATATTGATTTTACATCCTGCAAAGAAATGAGTTGTTTATAAAGTGATCTATAGCAGATTTATAAGAATGGAAGGGTGAATTCTATCAGCGAATCATCTATGAGTCTCTTCTCGCGTATTTAGAAAAAAATTTAAGCCTGGAAATCTTCCATGTTATAATCAGAAAATTCAACAATTGTTACCAATATTTCAGAACAATTGAACAATTGATTGACAGGGTCTTTATAACACTTTGAGGGATATGGTATATAAATTTAAGATATGTCTTAGAGTGGAAAATGTCTAACTAGAGACTCAGGAAGTAAATATGTATCTGTTGTGAAGATACCGCTCACAATTATTTGAACTTGCACTCAAATATGGTAACATTGATTAAGCACTGGTGTTAACAATATAGGATGATATTTAGGTGACCCAAAAATACTTTTTAATTACTAAATCAACCCCTTTGAACATATCTAGAAAAAAATATAAAGCTTTACTTTACTTAGCTTTACAAATTATTTTTATAATCTCTACATGCTTCCGGCAAGGGAAAATAATCTTTCACAAACATTATTTTTTGTTTTTACAAAAATAAACTCAATTTAAAACATATAGCCATTCTATATGAGAACAAAGTGTAAACATTCGTAATATCAGTTCTACTTTTTTGATATCTGAGTATTTAGGCACCCCACGCGTGTGTTTTTCACGAAATGGAATTGAAAATCCATAAATATACTCAGAGCCTTGCCTTTCTTTCAAGCCAAGGTATTTATAGAGTAGCCCTTTACAAAAAAAAGCCGGTGGTTCCAAAATCGTGACCGATAAGTACTTGACACCCTATATTGCTATTTGTGACGGGCTAAATTTCTGTAATTCGATATTTTTACTTCTAGTTGTGTCAGAATCCATATCTAAGTCCTCTATAATGTTCAATCAAAGAAAATCAATACAAAATAATACTATCTGTGTAGAAACTCTCTCTAAATGCACGTTTCGACCTGAGATTTATTAGAGAACTCTATCATTTTGTGCACATCTAAGCTATGTTCAAACCTAGCAGCCGGCACCTGCAACAGGGAGCCAAGAAATATGGGGAATTCCGCCGGGTCAGGTGTCCATTATTCAGGGATATATTTCGTCTAATAAATTATTTAAGATGGAAATGATTTATGCTGCTTCTCTGGCTGTAGGTGCAAAGATATATGATTCACACAGTGAGTCACGGGTATTTTGAATTGAATGTAGAACAAAATAACTTAAACTTAATTATAATAAAGTGGATACTCGAAGCGGATGGTTCTCTATGAAACATCGTGAAAATAATTGTTTTGAAAAAAACATTATAATAACATATAACATAATGTAATGCCGTGTATGTGGGTCAAACCGGTAGAAGTATTGAAACTAGAGTAAAAGAACATAAAAAATCCATACTAAATAACGCAAACAATTCAGGATTTTCGACGCATTGTATAGAAAACAATCATTTTCTAGATTAAAAAAATGTAAAGGTACTGCATTGTGAAAAGAAAGGAAAGCGCTTAGATCAGTTGGAACAATTGGAAATTAAAAAATCTTTAATTATAAATCCTTGTACTACGAATGATCAGATAGATTTTACACTTTCGCCCTTCTTAGAAAAGGTACTAAAAACTCGGGCTTTACCAGATGATGACATCAATCGGGGGTAGGTGCTCGTAAACAAATAAATAACGAAAACGCACTTGGAAACATTTAGTAATAGACATTTACTCTATCGAAAAAAGCCTAATAAGCCGAAATTCTAGTATATAGAGTATTTTCGATATATTTCTTGGAACATCTAAATGAGATCAATGTTTTTTTTCAAAACAATTAAAACTTAATTGATATGTGAAGTGGAAAGCAGAAAATATAAGAATTAAAGAGGAAAGGAAAATATATTGCACGTATGTCGAGATAGAAACTCTAAATCAATTTTAATTGAAGGTTTTAGATGATAAAATAAAGACAAATAAACGTGTATTGAAGTAAAATCGAAAAGACACAGCAAATAATGAAAATTTGAAGAGAAGGAAAAGAAGAGGAAAGAAAAAATAATGTTAAAAACAAAACCAATTATAAATAAACAACTCGTCAGTTTTGGAAAAAAATTGTTCCACGTGGAATTCACCAAACCGCAGTACGCGGTAAAAATATGTATACAGGGTATCCGCAAATGATGCGCAAACAATTCGGAGGATGATTCTACAAGAAAAATTAATGTTCCAAGTACCTATAACATTTTTTCGAAAATTCAAAAATAACGGAGCTACAGGGCTTCGAAGTTCACATAGTATTATATCTCTTAAAATTATTTCCATGTAGGTGTCTTGGTTTCCATAGAAACATAGCATTTGTTTCTCTAGCATGCTTTGTTAAAATATTTTAAATTGTTAAAATAAGCTGTTATTGATACAGCGCAAGATAGATTTTTCTCGAAAACGGCTCATTTTAGAGAGCCATTTTTTAAAATGTTTTTGTATGCTCTTTTATATTATGTTTTGTATACTCAAACGTAATTATTAAAAAGCAAAAAACTGAAAAGTTATAGGTCTTTTATCTATTTGCAAGGATGATTTCAACCCTTTGGCATAGGAGTGGGCATAAAGATGAGCTGCAGTCACTGAATTTTGATGTCATTTCCCGTATGCCAATATCATAGCCATAAGTTCTTCGTTTGGGAAATTATGCACCATACTATTCTATTACAACTGATAGCAAAGTACTGTTAGAAATACCAAACATATCACCCTAACTTGTTTACTTCTTAGCTTTTTAAACAAAACATTTCACCTGATACATTCTTGTAAATATTTCTTCCCAATTATTTCCAACTAAAAATTTTCTACTACATTTTTTCCATTATTAGTCATTATTTGTCCTGAGCTATAATTTCCCAAGTTTATGCGTATAGGTTAAGAATCACCCTGTAATTTAATATATAAATTATTAAATAAACCAGTAAGTCACATACAAAACTTGCCCTAAAAGAAATAAGACAACTGTCTGAGGACATCATATCATCATCATGAGGATCATCATTTCAAACTTTATGTACCATCTCCAAGTTACAATGAGTTGTCATTATTCTGAGACCTCTACTGGACTGAGGACTACCTGTACCTAATCGGTAGAAACTGCTGTCTGCAGTTTGGTGTAATAATGACACACATCAGATATAAGAAAATGTACTGGCTACTTGGTAGACACTCCTGCTTATCAACTTACAACAAAATACTGTTGAATAAACCAATCCTCAAGCCAGTATGGACCTATGGAATACAGCTCTGGGGCTGTGCCAGTAAGAGTAATATATTAATCATTCAAAGATTTCAGAACAAAGTACTGCGGAACATCGTCAAAGCGCCTTGGTACATCAGAAACAGCGACCTTCATCGAGATCTGTAGAGCAGACGATTACTAAATTTGCTAGGAATCACGAACAACGACTCCATCAACATGTGAACATCGAGGCCATCCAGCTCCTCGACAACACTAACATAGTAAGAAGGTTCAAGAGGGTTAAGCCCTTTGAGTTAGTGAACTGATTAGATCAGTACAAAAGCAGAGTATTGTGCGGTTAGTGTTAGTATAATTAAGTTACCAGACTCTAAGGTACATTAGTGAGTAAGACCTTAGCTCTAAGATTTTCAACTTTAGTTAAATTAGGATAGAACCAAATTACTCATTGATCTCCCCTTGATCAGATTGTAATAGCAGCAAAATACCCTTCAAGGGGTATTTTCTATATATATATAAAAAAATTACACTTATATGCATCCTTCTGCCACTAAAAGAAAGTAAACACGTTGGTTTTTCATCCAGTAGCCATGCGCAGTAAAGCAACTGGTTCAGACTCGATACCACCTATCGATAATATTTGAGCGTAAAGTTATATATGACTATCAAATTAGTTTTACTTTTTGTTTGATAGTGTGTATATAGATGAAGCATCACGGGTAGCATGGATCTAGAGAGACAGGCAGCGATTTATCACGTCATAAGGCAGATTAGTTCTTGCCTATAAAATGACTTACATGGAGGAGAATAATTATTCATCCCAACCTAATTACAAGCTGCATGTAGCGGGGCGAGGGCCGACTGATAAAGGGCAGATATCGCGCTCATTCAGTCTCCGGGAGCTTCCAGGATATAATTTGTGTCCTGGGGAGCAACTTACAGCATGCTGTAATGAATTGGATGTTAAATAGACAATACTGTGTGATAAGAAAGTGTGGTAATGAGTGAAAAAGTGGACTTGATCATGGGCCGGGATTTTCTTCCTCAAAAACATCATCAATGATGTCTTATTTCGAATGTCGAAGACGAATTCTTCAAGAAGGCTTTGACAGAAATGTTGGAAAGGAAGTTTCGATCTAAATATCGTGCATAGAAGTCGCGTAGGCCGGGGTGCTTCCCGTTTTGCAAAAAGGTTTTCTTTATTTTATATTTCCTCATTTCCCGACCTGAACCGCTTTTCTTAAAAAAGTGGCTACGCCCTTCAACATGCCGGAAGTGGATAGAACGTGTCTTTATTTAACTCATTGAAAATGCTACCTTTCTCTTACTGGTTTGTTACACCAACTCAATAGCGTTCAGTTGCGTAACATGGTTTTGGTACTTGGTGCGCATTTTTTATTCGTGTTTTTGTGCTTTATATTGTTTACTTATAGCTGGAAATAAAGTTTTATGTGATTGTAATATTAATGTAATGTACCAAAACTTTTTAGATTGACTGTATTCTAAATTATTTTTTAAATATAACGGTTGTGTCGTTTTGCTTTATTCATTTTTTGTATGGAACATCCATAAGACATTTTTATATAGAATTAGGATAAATACAAACGGATTAGGATATACAGGCTGATTCAGTCATTAGTACATCCATTGTAAGAGAAGATAATGAAAATGGGTATAATATGAATATAAGATTTAAAAAAATTTTAAATGCATATTTACCCTGAAAAAATATGTTCAAATAATTATATAAACCCCTTATTTAGACTGTCACTTTAGACTGTTCTGTATATGAACATGAAGGAAACGTGACATAAATTTTGCATTCTGATGTGTTGCATCATCATCTTCTGTTATATTAATGCAGTCTACTGGGCCCTGAAGTTTTCTCTATATATTTTTCCTCAATAAGACTTTTATAAATGTTTATAACCATTAAAAATAGGAAAAAGACGTCCCCTTGTGAAATTTGTTTAAGATTAAGCAAAGAAAAATATGGAAAACGTCCCGATATTAGCAGATAGATATCAAAAACTCTAAGCCGTCATTTTGGAAGGACCCTTTTATCGATATGAACCGCTTGATTTGCCTGTAGGTTCGAGCGGCATCTCAGAGTATATGGATGGGTGCAAACAGATGGTCCGAATGGAAGAATAAAAACGCGGGCTCAGTCCGCAAGAATGGTTTTATTTTCCGCACTCTGCATTTTATTTAACGACGGCAGATTAGAGCTGCAGGGACATAAAATAGTAGCCGCGTGGAAGAATGTGAAACATACAGTATACAGTCTGTCCCTTAAGTAAAAACCCCAGCTTAACTTTTGAACCACTTAAGGTATCGACCTCAAACAAAATATAAGATGAATGGTATACAAAATACTATTTTCTATCTGTAAATGGAATTTTTACCACTGATAGATTGCACCAGAGTCGATGTCGGCACATCGTTTGAAAGGTATTTAATTCTCTTCACACCAGTTGTTGAAATCGAGTCATTCGTTTTCAACAGCATTCACTTTAAATATTTAACTGTTTAGCTGAAGACTGTTAATGTAATGTAATCTAACAGGTTTACACTCTCAAAAAAAAATATCTATAGGTATTAAATCGTGGGAATCGTATCAATTCTCTGAACGTAGTCGTATTTGGTAAACAAAAATCAAGTTATTCCTATTCTAAACATAAGAATAATTGATTGTTTTTGTTTTATTTACAAATTGTCATCGAGAAGTCGCTAGTTTGACATTTATGTTATTTTGCGTGCTGCAGTTTTGGAGTTTAATTATCGTTCATTTAGTAGTTATGCAAATGCAGGCCGCGAAATAATAATATATGCCGTCCCCTCCCCCACATAAATCTCAGACTTTTGGGATTATCCTTGAGATTAGAATGAGGGGTAAAGATATTATTATTATTATATTATTTATAGTTTGTTTAGTTATCGTTTATTTGTTACCGTTGATTAATTATTCTATTTATTTGTCTATTTCAAAATTCCGTTTGCGGGTAGAAAGTAATATTTTTTATACCATTCATACCACATTTTATTTGAGATCGATATCTCAACTGGTCCAAAAAGGGGGGGGGTACCTTAGGGACGGACTGTATTTCACTTCTTCAATTAATTAGGTACTCACCTATCTGCCTCCTTGATAACTAATGATATAATATGCAATAAGTTTAGAAAAGTAATGTTTTACCAAAGGAGAGTAGCCTGTGGGGCACTTGAGGCAGACAGTTCCAGAAGACAGACTCACCCGGCATCCTGGAAAAAACGTCACGTTATCCTGAAAACGTGACTTTTTCAGGATAACGAGACATTTTTTTAGGATAACGCGACGTTTTTTCAGGATAACGCGACGGGTTTTTAGGATAACGAGACGTTTTTCTGGATAACGAGACGTTTTTCAGGATAACGGGACTTTTTTTTCAGGATAATGTTACGTTTTTCAGGATACGTGACGTTTTTTTCAGGATTTCAGTATTATCATATTATGGTTATTCTTGAGCGACACTTGGTCTTCCTGAATTCAAAGACAATGAAAAAGTATAATTAATTTTTATGTAAACGTCAGAATCGGTATATGACAATAGGTGATTCTCTCAATAACAAAAATTCAAAAATATTTTCAACTGTTTCTAGAAAATTTAGAAAATTTTATTGGAAAAGGCCTATTTCCGTTCCCTAAGACAGTTTCAGGGCTAAACAGTGTCTGCATCTTGCATGGGTGGTATATATTGCTGTCAATAGCTGCAAAAAGTCAGTATCGCGACCCGGGCGGCAAAAAATATAATGCGATCAGCCCCTATTCAGAACTGTGAATGCTTTAATCCAGACTTTCCCGTATTAATTAAATTAATGGGATTTTACAGAGTATAAAGGAAGAAAGGCAGCATTAACGAAATTATAATTTTGTGATATATCAACTCCCACGGCAGTAGTTGTCGATTAAAATACAAAAAGTAGAATACCGTTTTCAATAACCGGTATAAAAAGAACCTCACTTCCACTTTTTATTACTATAATTGGATGAACGTAGTAGTATTATCGTTTCATTCTCAGAATATCAAGCAAAGGAATTTGTTTCGGCATATTAAGGACCGGTTTTTGAGAATAAAGTATAGTTTGAAAGTTTCTGAAATATAAATTTCCCGCCAATATTACGCTGAAATGTCAAATGTGACTAAATGAATACCACCAAAATTTGCTATAAATATATAAGTGCTATAAATACTTGAAATAATGACATTACAAGTGAGAACAAACAAAAAGTAAATAAATATCAAATAAAAAAAATTATTTGTTCTTTAAAACTATATTTTCATTGCTATATTTCCTTAAATAATAAAAATTTATAAACGTATATTTAAGTATTTATTTGAAAACAAATAGGTAAACACAAAAAGTAGGTAATATTTCTCAATCAATAAAATATTTTGACAAAAAATTAAAAAATAAATTTAAAGCTTAAAAAAAGATAATTGGGTGCACTTTTTCCAATACACTACCATACTAAACCCAGTTAACAAACAGCCAACCTTGTCCCTATTCCTTTTTGATTTTTGAAGGAATGCAAAGATCAGTACCTGCTACATGCAAACATTGCCCCTAGGTGTACCTTTCTATATAATTTTATTTTTTACTTAAGAGTAGCTATTTGCTGCTCTGTCTTTATGGAAGAATTATTATTTAATGCAATGATAATTAAATGCCACAGAAGTAGCATAATATGTTATTTTCATAGATAGTGCAAGGTTAGGCAGAATGAAGTATCTATTTTCTATGTACTGGTATTCATTAATGGTTAAACTTTATTCAAAAACTGAAACAAAATATTTTTAAGTAAACATGGTAATTTATTTTCTGAATATCATATCAGTCAAATGACCTTCTCCTCGGTGCTGGCCCTCCTGAAGTCTAGCACAAAAATTTTGTATCACTCGCCGCAAAATTTCAATTGGGATTGCGTTAATCTCTGTTCGAATATTTTGCTTCAGTTGTTCTAATGTTCGAGGTCGATTAGCGAATACTTTTGACTTTAGATAGTCCCATAAGAAAAAACCATAAGCTGATAGATCCGGTGACCGTGCAGGCCACGCGATATCTCCAAATTTTGAAATGGCACGACCAGGAAACATTCTTCGCAGAATTGCCAGAGGCTGCCTAGCTGTGTGGGAAGTGGCTCCGTCCTGCTGAAACCATAGTCTTCGGAAGTCTACACTTTCGTTATGAAGTTGTTGTTCAAAATTTTGCAATACAAGTTGATATCGTTGAGATGATAACGCTCCATTCCTAGATAAAAATACAATAGATAACTAATATTGACATTTGAAGAATTAAAACTGCGCCCTCAGACGGTTTGGAAGGAAGTAGGTGTATAACTGGTTGCATCAGATATTTTCAATGAAAATGGAAGTAACGTTTAACTGGTTGCATAAGAAATATTTGCTTCTCTACCAATAAATTTTTTACTGTTACAAATAAAATAAAAATATGAGACATTATATATATTTATCACGAATTTATAAAAAGCTCTACAAACACTTTTACATTAATATAATCTAAAACTTACGTTGCAAAAACTTTATAAATTATCAAATTATTATGGTTATAAAGTAATTGTGTTTCCAAGGAATAATAAGTACAATCTTTTCTTGCAGCACCTCTTCTGAAACGTCTATCATGCACCTTCTTGCATCTTTTCTTTTAAACCTAAAACATGATAATCTAATAACTGAACACTAATTACTAAAACTGATTATTATTACATTACCTGTATTATTACATCTCCCCAGAATATTCTTCCAGAATGATAATAATGGACTAAAGTTTATCAGTTACTGAGGAAACAAATCAAACACAGAGCAGTTAGTGCATTTTTTTTTATAGGAAATTCTTTAAAAAACTGCGGCGAAAACTTCAATGTTTGAATGTCAGGTTATATATATTTCAACGAAAAACGACGCGGCAAAATGGCGGCGGAAAGTAAATATTTTAGACTACTAGATGTGTACGATTTTGTTTATCTCATTAGCTACAGCACCATCTATCGGTTTGGAAGAAACTAAAATTGCACTCGGACGTGTTCTATGTAAGAAAAACATCTATTTCTTTTCATTTAGGGCTCCATTTTCACTATTAAACTGACGTTTCTCGCAAACAGTTTGGCAACTGTCATAAATTGCCATGTATCGGGAACACATGGCGATTTGATTTGAATTTAGATCTTTTTACATTATTGAATAAATCCAGTTCAAAAATGGATACGTCATTCTGCCTAACCGTGTATATTAAATAAGAAATAGTAACACTTTGCTGCATTTTTTAACATGTTACGCATTGATATATCGGGAAATTATTTAAAATTCTGCACAATTTGATAATTTTTACCTATTAAAAACTTCATCGTTTTGTTTTTAAGATCAATGCTTTTTGGTAAATGACAAAATAAAACGCGGTATTGGGGGTGATAACGTGGCCATGAATATCTTTATTTTTATTAATCGCCGAAAGCTCTTCACCTTAGGGATACATATTTTTGTTCTAAACTGAACTGGCTGATCCATCTGTCCCTGTAATTTCGTCTCAAATTGCCCGTTCAAAATATACTTGTCTCTCTCAAATAATAGGGGTACATTCGGAACATCCTACGTGGTCTCCCATATGCGATAAAACTTCAATCTTACCTTCATTGGGATCCTCCAGAGAACTTCAGAGTTCTCTACGGTCGTGATAAACAGAATTCTAGATAAGGATTTTATCAAACTTTAATAATAAATTCAAATGGAATTAATCAGCAAATTCTACTACATAAGCTGGAAAAGGGATAACCAGATCTGATGGGCGGAATGTTTAATGACTTTGCATTAGACTTTGTAGAAACTCGTAGGCTTTGTAGAAATTTAGATTCACGTAGTATTTTTAATATGACTACCTGTTGTAAATAATTCAGTTTTCTTTATCTCTGACAAAACTAAAGTTTAACTAATAATAATTGAAACATAAAACTATTATACCAGTATACGAAGAGCGCTTCTATAACGAGTACTTTCCCAATGAAATAACATAAAATGCAGTCTACTGTGATCCCGCCAATACACTCGACCAGACAGTTAGAGTGTATATAAGCACAATTGAAACCGTATAAAAACTAAAAGTAGGCAAAAATAGTCGGCATCTCTTTATTGTACATGGGCGTAGGTAGAAATGTTTGCTATTAAGAAAATGTTATACAGATCGTTTTATGAGAATTGTATTCATTTTTATTATTTTGTGTTTATAAGATACCTATTATTTGTAGCCAATAACATATTTTATTATTGTTAAGTATTGTTTATGTTTATTATTGTTATTTTCATTGTTTATTTAACAAAACTAAACTACGCTTGATAATTGGTATTTACGCGCTGCACTGGAAAACTATTGATGATATTTCAACACTCGGCACGGGAAACAAAAAAATGATTTACAATCCAGCAGACCAGTCTGTTTATTCTCTTTACAACAGCGCGCAGTTGTAGATGGTTCATCGGGCTGATTAGATGTCCAGTGTAAGACTCACATGTACAGTTTTAGTTACTATTCGAATCACGATACCATTGCTAAATACATAGGACGAAATATCAAGATAAGTGCGCACGGTCCTGTGCCTTAACACTGGCCAGTTCCAATTGTCCTTATACACTATACACTTGGCGGCAAAATCACATTCTCACCACGCCTGCATTGGCCTACTGGACATAAAAACTTTCCTGTATCTTATCCCTGTATCAGTGCAAAGTGATTGTGTCTGACAAATAAGGGATAAATATAAATTTTTATTATACCTAAATATTAAATACAATACAATTAAATTTTAATTTGTTATTTATTTGTACCTCAACCACTAAAAAGTGATATTTTCCTCCTCAATCAAATAAATGGTCTTTTGGAGACCTTTTGAAACGGAAGAAAATGAAGTACCCTCGGATATTACCAAAAATAGTATTACGGTTTAGCCTGATTTTGTACAAACAGATTTAGAGTTCAAAAATAGAGACTTACACGTTCAAAGTCAACGTTTTATTTTAAATATTTATGATTGCATAAGAAGCGGAAATAAAGAAATATCGGATAGAACAAAATGATATTGACAGTATGAACAGGCGCGTAAATTTGATAAGCTTGACTGCTAAGGAAATCACAGTGATTTTTTTATTAACTATAATATTTTTTTACGTCTGAAACTACTCTGAAGCACCTCAAATTACGTTTACTAGCTTATCTCCACCATTATCTCGTGTGAGGCAGCAGAATCAAATAATTCCTGACAGTAAATCCGCCCCAGTGAATCTTTTTGTAATCCATCAAATTCCCGAACTAAATTCTCAGATCCAAGCAGGCGGGCTTCTCTCTCTGCATCTCGTTGCTCTCCAGGGGCGCATGTGGTTGGTGTTTTTTTACAGCAGCTAATGTAGTTGTAAATAAGTAATTGTCCTCTGGCTTGTTTGGTTTTTTGGCATTATAAAATAATTTAAGTCAGTTGTTTTACGGAGTAGACCGTCTCCGCAAAACAACTGCCACTGACGCGGTTATTGCTCTGACAGGGCCACTTCCAGAGCTATATCCATCAAACCCTACATCAATCTATTCCTGGGAGGATATTCTAACCAAATCTGTAAAAATTCACAGGGTATTTAAAACATATAAGTTGTAGTAAACTCCTTCTTTTTGGGGACACCCTGTATAAATGTTAATACTATTGGCGATTTCAAAATGAATACGTCCTCTGCATGAAAATATTTCAACCTATTTAAAGACTAATTTACAGCAGTCTTTACAGCTAATTTCGTAAATCCCCGACTTTTCCTTAGTTTCGATTTTGTCTTTTGGGTTGCCCAAAAGTTGTTGTAGTTTATTTCCCGGTAAATAAACCACTGACATGCCTATTTCTTTCAAAACCTTACCAAGACCACGGAGGAAACGAGGATCGTATGGAATAGATATGAATTTTGGATTTTCTCCACCATTTTGAAAAGTCGAGGAAGTGTCTCTTTAATTATTTTATCAATTAAACTTAAAGAACATCCATTAATCGCAGCTATATCCCCAATCAATGCCTTTTATTTTTCAAACCTCTTCTTATTTAGGGGGAAGCTTAATAGACGATGAATTAGAAAGCTGAAACTCTGCATTTTGTGTTGAGCATAATGTTGAGTCTTTAGAGATATATCTTAAAGTACTGGTACATTTTCTGTATATGTCAAATTCTAACTTATTTTCACTATTTCTAATTATTAATACATCTAAGAATGGTAGTTGTCCAGAGATTTCAATTTCATATGCAAGTTTAACTGACGCGAAACGACTGTTTAATTTAGAAACAAAGTTGCCAATATCAGTGGCTTTTGTATCAAACACTGCAAAGATATCATCTATATGATGAGAAATAAAAAACCTCAATCGATTCAAACACTCACTAAAAAAGTACCTTCTTCAAGGAAGCAGAGAGACAATTCACCAACTGCTGACCTGAAAGGAAAAGTTAATGATCTTATGGGACTGAAGTGTTTTAGTGTTACTTACGTGTAGGACGATATATTTCACTGCTGGAATGCTGCTTTATAACTTTTTAACTCTTAACCACATTCATTGTAGAAGTTATTTTGTCTTGTATTTGTGTTTTCGTATGTATGGATATTTTCTGTTCTGAATATGTTACGTATGTCCACATATTTTATACTAATGTATAAATATTTTGTATAATTGAAGTTGTTGGTTTGTATATGAATTTCAAGATTTTAACATCTATGTTTTTGAGACATTAGCATTTATGTTTCTCACTCTCAAGTTTTATACTTAAGTGAGTATTCTGTTTATTTTTTTTTTGAGTACTACAGATTTAAATATTGTATACTGCTTATTGTATTTTATTATTGTGTGCTTTGATGAAATAAACATTATTATTATTATTATTATTATTATTATTATTATTATTATTATTATTATTATTATTATTATTATTATTATTATTATTATTATTATTATTATTATTATTATTATTATTATTATTATTATTATTATTACTATTACTATTATTATTATTGACAACCTCCTTCATATTTATATAGGTATAGGTATACCTCAGATTCGAACTTTTGTAATACAACCTAACCATTGTTTGTTGTCTCACTTGCAGATATTGTATTTACAGTGGAACTCTGGATCGTAGCTCAAGGCAAACGTTTTACCATTTTTATGAAAATCAAATATATTAGATTTTACGCTTCCATTGTGTATTTTCCATTTCCAGGCAGGGCTTATACCATTTCCCGTCCGAGACAAAAGTCAGCATGTCTGCGTTTCTCGAGATACGGTTTGTTTACTTGAACAATGAAATATGTCGCTGATACGATGGGAATTGAATCAGGGTAATATGAAAAAGAACATATATTGTAAAGTAGAGATTTGTAATGAAACACGATATTTCTTTGATGATATCCATCTGTATGTTGTCAAAGACTAAAGAGAAACAACATACGACAACAAATATACAGGATGCCCGTACTTCGAGCTTAGATCTCGAGAGCTCTAGATACAATTCTATTCGTTTCCTGAAATGATATGACGAAACCATGAGCTGATGTTGATAATCCTCGTAGAAATATTATTACGACCCTAAGAACAAAAATATATATATCTAAACCAAACCTTTCCCTGGGGAAATACCCGAATTTTTCTTTTGTCTCCGTTTGGAATCTGTTCATGAAGAGACTGGCAATGAATGGTGACAAAGAGTTACCCATTGCTGTACCCTCGTCTTGTTCGAAGAAATTACCATTGAACCGAAAGCAATTTTGTTTCATGCAAAGTTTAGTCAGTTGAAGATATTCTTTCACTACATCTTGACCGAGACTGTTTGATTCAAGTAGATCCTTAAGGTAGTTCAAAGTCTGTGGTATCGGAACGCTTGGTATCAATAATGAACAAACGTCAAAGGAAATCAAAACTTTACCTTCTTGCAACCCGATATTTTTGATCTTATTAATAAAATCATTGGAATTAATCACAGAAAAAGTAGGTGGTGCAAGGGGTAAACTTTCGAACTTCTCTGTTAACCATTTTGATAGGTGGTAGGTGGGCGATGCAATTGATGAAACAATAGGACGCACCGACTTTCCTGGTTTCCCCCCTTCAAGATAGTTGAATGAGTTTGAATTTGATAGGACTATTCGATTTAATTTTTGTCTTATATTGGAATTGCAAAAAACTATTTCGTCCATGATTCAAGCAGCTTCCTCGTTTTTATTTTTTTTTTACTAGAATGAAAATACCTGACATTATTTTTATCCTTATTCTCATTATTAAACTGAATCATCTTGAAGCGCCGTGATATCAGATATGGCGAGATCAAAAATTCAACAGTTGTAGTTGGTTAGGGCAAATAAAATGCGAATAAATGCTTTAACAAATGTATTTAATATTTGCTGTATCTTCCATAACAGCACAGGTGTCATTAATAGCCTACCTTTTTTAGCTCAGATTAACCATAAAAAAGATAAATAACAGCGATAGAAAAATGTCCACGAAATGAAATATAATAAAATAAACAAATCCCACTGCGTGCCATTGGTTCGTTACAGTTTTTGACGGACCGAGATATGCCGAAAATACACGACAGAACGACTCGTGACTTCATATTTGTTTTGAAGTTTTGTGAACGTAAATTTTTTTAAGTATTTTATGTGATATAAGTGGTCATCAGTGAATAATCTAGGCTGTGTTATAGATTTTTAGTTTGTGTAAAACCTTTGTGAACAGTGAAATGATTATTAAATGCATAGTTTTCCATAAATCGGGCAAAAAAGGTGATGGGAGATTGTTCCACAAGTAAGTAAACAATGCTGACCATAAACGTATCATTCGTTAGGAATTCAACTCACGTATAATATTCATGGGTAATATAAGTAATATAGATAATATTGTAGTTTTATATTGTATATTTTCTATGGATAATAGTTTCTGATCCTCATAAAATTATTTGGAGACGATGAAATTTTTATCGTTTTTCTTTCCGATAATTTTATGTGTGGTGAAGGTTAATAATGAAATAAGGAAAATTTCAAATGTTTACCCCTCTTTGAAAAAAAAAACCCGAATTATTTAAAATACAGATAAGAGTATTAGATGTAGTTTTTATTTAGAATGGGAAGTGAATTCCGAACCGAAAAAAATGTATTTTATTATTTTACCGAATTTCTTACTCTCACTTTCAGGTTTTTAGTAGGTATAAAGTATTATGAATATCTTAATATTATATCGCTTGGGTATTTGGCCACAGTTCTGAACAAAATAATAAAATTTTGAGTAAACAGTACGTTCCTCGGTAAAACATCCGTTAAAGTTTTTTTTTAATTTGACTAATCAGTTCTCATACTGAAAAATGTATAAATATCATAAAACATAGTACACACTTTAAGTTAAAATAGCACTAACATTTCGGAGACTTAACTGTCAGAAGAATGTATTGTGTTATGTAATAGCTCTATGATATTTATGTATCTATATTTAAAAAAAAAAAAAACTAACAGACTCTTCGGTGCAGAGGTTTATTTTCTTACTTTTTACTTAGTTTTTTCTGAATTGTAGGAAAATAGCTAAATAACGTAAAGTATGTATTGCGTATTATGTTATAGACGTACACATTAGTTTTTGTAGATGTTAGGGTGTTTTTTTAAATCGCCAGGCAATAGGTACTTTACGTTGTTAGAAACACCTTTAAAAACGTTAATAAACCCTCTTATTTTGAGATATACTGGCCACCACTGGTAGCTATTTACAAACAGTTAAATAAACACTCCCCCCTTTCGTAAATTGTTGTTTATTAGATGGACAGGCATATTAATGCTTTGGGTATTGCTGTTACTTATCTTTTACATGGTTAATCTAAGTTCTTTAGTCTATAAAATGGCGAGTGCGCCCGTGTAAATCGATAAATTATATTTACCAACATATCTCATCATAAAAGTCATTCATATTAGATATTTCTGTCTCAGTTTGCAATAAATATAACTTAAGATTCACCCTGTATATTGGTATATTGCATAATAATATATTGATATAATGTACTAATAGTTGACGTTAGGATGTTATATGTTCTATTTTTTCAGAAAATTGGTGGGAGGGTTACCCATTGCTATCCCTCATTGCTCATATCCCTCCTCATTGGTGTTACCCTCATGTTTCTCGAAGAAATTACCATTGAATCGAAAGCAATTTTGTTTTATGCAAAGTTTAGTGAGTTGAAGATAATCTGACTAGTATATTTACTTCTTAGGGATTACATATTTTGCAGCATTTACCGACATGCTTAAAAGAAAATAATACACACACAAATCCAGGAAATTATTTCGTCATCATTCTAATCTATATTATTATCCATAGAAGTTCACAGAGTGAATATTCCTTTGCAGAAAACAACGCCTAACTCTATTTAGCAAATCATATTATAAGAACTGCCCGGCTTCAGATCCTACAGATAATCCGTCTACTTCTAAGTCCAAGTCTATTGAGAGCATCTGTGGTCGCACCCCTCAGGTTTTCCCCTCTGCGCCTTTTAGGTGTCGCATCGAATTCTGTCGTTGCTGGAAGTTTATTTATCGCAGGCACTAAACACGTCGGTGTACATCGCAGATTCTATCACTTTATCTCCTGTGTTGGACGTCGTAAAAATTCCGTTTGCGGCCATCGAAATTTTCTATTTACACCGATTTATTTGGTGCCGACGGAAAACTAACACCGCCTCTCCGGACGGCTTTACCCGTCTACAAATATACAGGATGCCCAATAAACATTTTTCGTAACATATGGTAACGGTCAGTTATATAAAGACTATACAAAGGTAATGAAAGTATATAAGAAGGTTGTGGAGTTTTATAAGTTTGCCTTTTAGGAACCAAGTCTTATTAGGGTTTTATAAAATTACTGTAGTCTCTTGGTATATAATGAAGTAATATAAATATTTCCATCACCCATTTTATAAAATTTCATTACCAATATATTTATAAGAAAATTATATAAGGTTTGTCATTACTTCATTTATATAACTAATGTATCTTGAGTTATATAGTAGTATTGTTAATCACCTTTATAAAAACTGTGGGTAAGTACTTACTAATTAGGTACGTTATAAAACTTCTGGTGATCTTGTATAACTACTGTTTTTTTTTTATAAAACTCCGTTACCCGTAGTAAAAGAAATTACCCCTTATAAAACTTATATTGATACCTACTTTATATTGAACGTTTTATTTATTGTCATTCAGCTATAGTGCAGCTAGCAGATAAAAATCAGAATGTTGAGAAACTGGAAAAAAATTAAGTGCAGCAGTTCTTTTCGGCGCAAAGTTACAAAAAACTTTACCAAAATCTTAAATACCGTACCATATGGAATAGTATGGACATTATTTTCAAAATCATCCTTGGATATGTTGATTATTCTTGACATAATGATGTTAATTGTGATCTTTCGTTATATTAAGGGCGTGTTTGAACTCCCTTGCCGATGAAGCAGCAAAGGATGAATTAGGCAACCGAAACATAGATGTCGTACTGAAAATACAATCGGCCAAACAACTTGTAACATGTTGCACGTCACAAATTTAGTAGGTTTATATGAAACAGGCAATGTCCCATTAATAAATTTATAATTGCCAAAGAATATTTAGGCCAGTTTCCAATACGTCTTTAATATCCTTAAAAGATTGCATTTGAAGGAGATGCCGAAAACAACTACTCTATGGGCAATGTGCCTCGAGTGGCATTGCATTAGATCGACATCTCCATAGGAGTCGCCACATCGTTTATCGAGACCAAATACCAGACACTGACCTGTTTCGCGCTTATTTTGCGCTCATCAGAGTGCCATAGGTAGTGGAGTCGATGAACGATGCTGCGACGTGATTGCCTAATGGGCATCGTGAACGTTAGTAGATTCAAAGACCCAAAGAGGACACTACGGTGTGTTTCTCACTACTACTAACATCCTTAAAAGAGTGAATCCGTGTCCTTTACAGCAACGCACTAAACACCTAATATCCGTAAATAGTTTAGTTACTTTTTGACAGCAGTGTCATCTAGCAGTAACTTACTGAAACTATTGGCGATTCAAATTACCGATGAGGGCGCTGCAAATTGTAGACAAATATGGAGGAAGACGAGTAAAAATGTTGCATTTCATATCACATCATCTAGCATTCATCTGCCATAAATATAGTGACTTCATGTGCTAGTTAGGGTGAAATAAAGGATAAAAAGAGTGGCTAAAGCAGTCAAACGTCCCATAAGTGCTTCATTGCAAATTATATGAATTTTTTGGGTTGAAACAGTTAACCTAGTTTTTGTTTACTTACATTTTGGACTAAAATAAGTGTGATAAACTGAATGGTGATACCATGTTAGTGCTTGTTTTTTGTTAAATAATGTTTAAATTAAAATATATTCTGCTTTTATAAGACTAATAATAGAAAAGTATAGACAAAGTGCAATAAAGTGGTTATGTTGTGTAAATAAACGTGTTCCCTGTTATTATATTGTTACATGCCTTTTGGAGAAATGAATGAGAAACAGTTTCTTATAGGTACTGATGCCAAACTTCTATCTATCTTCAATCTTAAACACTTCTATTGACATATTTTGTGGAATGACACCTATAAACACGGCAGTTTGGGTTGTGCTGATTTCTTTTGAATGTCATTTTAAAATGTAAAAATAAAGATGTACAACTACTAACCACGTCGTTTTTAAGTTTGTAATACTAAAAAATCACAAGCACCACTAAATTATTAAGTTAAATAAACCCAAATACGAGTTATTTATCATTATATCAGCAATAAGCCTCCAAAAATTACCTTTTAAGTAGGTTCAAATATTTTCATGCAGAGGGCGCATTTATTTTTGGAATCCCTAAAAATGCCATTATGTCACATTTTGGGGTTATTTAAAGTTCAATGTTTATATCAACAATCCACATAACATTCGGGAGTTCAATAACTCCGGAGTTTTTGGAAGAGAAAGTAACATCTTGCAGAGGTTAGTAGAGGTTAGTAGTGGGCAAGGATTGTTAACAGTTAACAATCCTTGAGTAGTGGGACCCTTTTTGTGTCTTTGCCACTATCTGTCTGACAATGATTGTCCAAATGACACAGATAACGAACTGCTTTTCCACAGGCGCCATTATAGCAGTGACCTCTATTCTCTTTGAGGAAGACAATCCTACAATCCTGGAGTAGTTGTTTTCAAATAAATAATATTGTAGATGTTATCTCCAAAAAATATTATGATTTTAAATGGTGTTCGGTAATGTTAGTTGTTTTACTAATAAAATTATTTTTATTAAACCTGTACTTCTTTGAAATTTAACTTGTTTTTATTGTGCACTTCGTATTATCCTTTTATTGCTCTTCTAAAGACCATCTGAACGGATTTATTAAATAAAATAAAAAACAGTAGCCCCCTACAGTTGTGAAATAGCTTGTATTAATTCTTAGAAAATCTCCTCCCAATCTCATAATCCCTATTTTTCTTTCTGTTTCCTTTTGTTTTAAAATATTCCTCTTCAATTATCTTTTTAATATGCCTTTTTGCGGCGATTTGTAAGCCGCCTAAAATGAGGATTCTTAAAATGTAGAGAGTTAAAAAAATTAATTCCTTTTCCTGCGTTGGAAGTATTTAAAATTTATTAAGCAAGGTGTAAAGATAATAATCCCATTTTTTGCCCACAAAGTGTTAATGGGAAATGCTACACATTTTATCAAAGCATAGTAAGTGGATGATAAGTTTAATTAATGTTTTTTTTAAGTTATAGTTTAGTTAGGATTTTACCCGATTTTTTTTATTTCAAGATACATTTTATATGAATACAATTTTTAAATTGGCAAAAGTAAGGATGACAATTTTCAGAAAATAATAATAGTAATAATAATATATAATTAATAACAGAGGGATTTATATTTGGAATACAATACCAAGTTATAGCGACAAATGAGAAACTATAAAAAATACATTTGAAAGGACATTCCAATTAAGAACGATAGGTGCAGAAAATGACACCAATTTTCTGAAAAAATAGAACATATTGGCGATTCGAAAAATGAATACGCCCTCTGCATTAAAATATTTGAACCTACTTAAAAAGTAATTTTTGGAGGTTTATTGCTGATATAATGATAAATAACACGTATTTGGGTTTGTTTAACGTAATAATTTAGTGGTGCTTGTGATTTTTTGGTATTACAAAGTTAAAAACGGCGTGGTTATAGTATTTATACATCTTTATTTTTACATTTTAAAATGGTATTCAAAAGAAATCAGCACAACACAAACCGCCTTGTTTATGGGTGTCATTCCACAAAATGTGCCAATAAAAGTCTTTAAGACTGAAGATAGGTAGAAGTTTGGCCCTAGTATAAGAAACTGTTTCTCATTCATTTCTCCAGAAGGCATTTAATAACAGGGAACACGTTTATTTACACAACATAACCACTTTGTTGCAGTTTGTCTATACTTTTCTATTATTAGTCTTGTAAAAGCAGAATATATTTTAATTTAAACATTGTTTAACAAAAAACAAGCACTAATATGGTATCACTAAATAGTTTATCACACTTATTTTAGTCCAAAATGTAAGTAAACAAAAACTAGGGCATCTGTTTCAACCCAAAAAATTCATATAATTAACAATGAACCACTTATGGGACGTTTGACTGCTTTTACCACTCTTTTTATCCTTTATTTCACCCTAACTAAAACATGAAGTCACTATATTTATGGCAGATGAATAGTAAATTGCTAGATGATGTGATATGAAATCCAAAATTTTTTCTCGTCTTCCTCCATATTTGTTTACTATTTGCAGCGCCCTCATCGGTAATTTGAATCGCCAATAACATCCTAACGTCAACTATTAGTAGATTATATCAATATATTATTTGCAATATACCAATATACAGGGTGATTTTTTTTGGGCGTCTGTTAGAAGTATCTCGAGAACGGAAAATTAGTTTGATTTGAAAATTTGGCAACGTGCATTCTGTGATAAGATCTATTTATGGAAAATATTTTACAGGTGAAAGCACTTCCGGAAATACCGGAAGTTGACCCTAACTTAGTTATTTTAAATGGAATACCCTATATATAGTATCATTTCTGGATTCTAGGATGTCCTATAGGACATCCTAGTTCATGTAGGATGTGCTATACCTATCTTCAACTGTTTTTGAAATATTGACAGGTGAATATTGACATTTTGCAACTTTGACACCCTGTAAAATCTAAACGGTTTGAGATCAAGCAAAACGGTTTGCACATTTTTCATAAGCTATCGTTAGACAGTAAGTTTATATTTTACAGTGTCGAGATATACTGTACATACATAATCTGCTATGTGGGTTAAAATAAACATTTTGATTTGAGACCAGCCCGTCTTTCGACAGATTTTTTTGATACATGTTATTATAATAACTTCTTATACTACATGGTGAAATGGGGTAAAGGATATTACTCACTTTACTCGTTACAGGACCATTTAGGAGGTGTAAAACAAGGATAATGCCGTGAAGGGCTCCTACAGAGGCCCTAAAATATGACATATATTTTACTGCCTAGCTTTAAGTGAAATATATAGGTAGAAAAAGCGTGTCCTGTACTTCAGTATCCAGTAATAAACGTAATACATTATCTCAACTCGAGCATATTTCTCGATGTGGAAAGGACAGGCGGAGGTTTCAGCTGAAGATAAAAACAATACATCAATCCGGTTCTGAAGGCGTGCTTCGTAAACTTGCCCCCTTTAGTTGATTTTTTTGTATGTAGCGGGATGGAAGGGCCATTAAAATAAAAGCGGGTTTGGTGGGAGTTGAGCTCAAATTATAAAAAATATAGAATGCCAAAAGTCAATACACGATATATCCAAAAATAGTGAATCTATCCAGAACACGCGAAACTGTCACTCTTGATACCTACTTTTAAATTACTAACCGTATCAAAAGTTACTGTTAGTGGTCCTTAAAATTGACCTTCAAAGATGAGTTGCCAAAAACATCTACAGAGTTATATAACAAATTGTTTGAAAGTATTGAGTCTCTCGGAAATATTTATGGTCAGGGTTTACTAATTTTAGGTGATTTCAATATCCCCAATTATTTAACATCAATCACGACTCTGACTAACAATCCTACTGCTAACTCTTTATTACAATTTTGTAACTTTTTAGAGTTGAGTCAACACAATAAAATATTGAACAGTAATGGCAGGATATTGGATCTGGTATTATACAACAAAGACTGCACGGTTATCAAAT
Source organism: Pogonocherus hispidulus (assembly GCA_963924545.1). Taxonomy (NCBI): domain Eukaryota; kingdom Metazoa; phylum Arthropoda; class Insecta; order Coleoptera; family Cerambycidae; genus Pogonocherus; species Pogonocherus hispidulus. The sequence continues at coordinate 1,981,318 of OZ004698.1, forward strand.
GTGATTTACCTCTCATACCACTGGACATGCAACACCCCGCTTTAGTCATTGATGTAGCAAATACCCCAGTAATTACTGACATATCGTTTGCAGATAACATTAGCTATAATTTTCGTAGAGTAGATCTGAGACTTCTATATGATGGTATTGCAAATATTGACTGGTCCGAAATGTACACTTTGACAGATGTCGACTCAACTTGTAATAAGTTTTATAACAGTTTATATTCTGTATTAGATTGTTATGTGCCCAAAACATCTCCTTACATAAACAAACATCCACCGTGGTTTACCAAAGAAATAAAAAATAAGCTACGCGAAAAAAATATTCATTGGCGTAGATATAAAACTCATGGCTGCACAATAGCCCACACTAAATTTAAAGAACTGAGAAAGATGATTAAGTCTGATATTGAGACTTCTTACAACAATTTTATTCATCAAGCTGAATCTAGAATACACTCTGATCCAAGTACTTTTTGGTCTTATGTCAACAATAAAAGACGTACCTCTCCCATTCCTTCAAATATGGTACTTAACGGCGTTGAATTAAAAAATACTCAAGACATTGTTGACGGTTTTGCCAACTACTTTGAAAGTGTATATTCAAGTAGTTCTTCTGATCAGTCCGCAATATCACATACAGAAGTCACTAATACCATTTATATCAGTGACGTAACTGATAAACAAGTCTTATCAGCATTAAAAAGTCTCAAACCTAAAATGACTACAGGGCCCGATTATATTCCTTCTTTTCTAATAAGAGATTGTGCTGCAGTATTCCTAGAACCCGTTAAATTTATTTTTAATCTAATTTTTAAAACATCAGCTTTTCCAACATCCTGGAAAGTATCGCGCATCTGTCCCGTTTTCAAAAAGGGTTGCAAGCAGAATGTTAGTGACTACCGGGCAATCGCCATCATCTCTAACTTTTCAAAAGCCCTCGAAAACTTGATTCATTCCAGTCTCCTGTTTCATTTCAAAAATATCATTATTCCCGAACAACATGGTTTTATGGCAGGTAGATCCACGACAACCAACTTAACCTGTGCCACACAATTCATATCTGAGGTAATAGACAAGCAAGGCCAGGTTGATATAATATATACAGATCTTTCGAGGGCTTTTGATCGTTTAGACCACAAAATATTAGTAGCTAAATTAGAAAGTGTTGGACTATCAGATTTGTTGATTAAATTATTCAGCTCATATTTAGAGAACAGAATCCAGTTTGTTCAGCATAAAGGGTACATATCTAAACATTTAAGTGCTTCATCTGGTGTTCCTCAGGGATCTATCCTAGGACCTTTGTTGTTTAATATTTACATAAACGATATCGCAACTAATCTCAATATAAGATACTTATTATACGCAGACGACATGAAAATATTTTACCAAATTTCCAGCATTGAGGACTGCATAAAGTTACAATACAATTTGGAACAAATAAACAATTGGTGCGGTCGAAACAACTTACCTCTGAACACCGACAAATGCAATGTTCTTTCATTTTATCGAACGCATAACCCAGTAATTTTTCCCTATAGCTTGGACAAGGTCTGTTTAAAGCGTCCCAATTCTTTTAAAGATCTTAGGGTAATTTTTGATCCCCAGTTGAGTTTTAATGAACACATTTCTTCAATTGCTGCTAAAGCTAGCAAAAATATGGGATTTATTATTCGCCACTCTAGAGAGTTCCATTCTAAGGATGTTCTACTTTCTCTTTTTTATTCATTTGTTCGTTCCCATTTAGAATATGCTTCTATTGTTTGGTACCCCAAATATGGGGCTCAAGAACAATTATTAGAAAGTTTGCAGCGTAAATTTCTGAAATATGTTTCTTTTAAGATTAGTGGAGCCTATCCGCCTATTGGTTATCCTCACAACATATTATTATCTGAATGTAACGTCACAGCCTTAGATATACGCAGGCAAGCACAATCAGTTATTCTGCTGCACAAAATCATTAACTCTACTGTAGATTGTACCGAATTATTGCATAGGTTAAACATAAATGTACCTCGCATGAATGCAAGATACTCGTTGCCCTTTAACTTAGCAGTGCCTCGTACACGAGTCTTACAATCATCGCCAATTTACACCATGTGTCAAAATTATATGACAGTGCAAGGTAACATAGACTTGTTCAACACAACCGATTCCAAAATAAAATGTGTAATACTTCATTAGTCTTATTCTGTTTATAAGGTAGATGTACATACTGTACATAGATATTTATTGCCCTATTGCCCTATACGTACTTGTCATATACTTTATATTTAATTTGTTTGTATCTTACTGTATTTGCTGGCTGTTATTTTACTTAGTTTAGTTTGCTGATATTGGTTAGTGTTCAATATTATTGTACTTGTTTATTTGCCCAAATGCATTTAGTTCATGTTTGTAAATCGTTTTTTAAGTAATTATTGTTCTCTTAACTGTGTTATATTACAATACTTTTTGTCAACTCCTATCCTGTAAATGGTTTTTTACTGTTGGATAGCCGTAATCTAAATAAATAAATAAATAAATAAATAAATAAATAAATAACGACAACTTTCGTTATTTAATGATTTAGGTAAAGGTACAAAATATACTAAGAGTTAACGGCACGTTGGTCGCCAATTGTATAACGATACTTCTCTTCAATTATTTTATTAACTAAAAAGATAGTTACTACTGTGTTGAAATTCTCTATCAGGGGTGAGCAGAGTGAAGTACTGCAGGGTTATTTATTATCTGCCAAACTTGGGCGGCATCAATTGATCTTTTTTTTTATGGTATTGAGTAAAGAATGGTATTGAGTTCCTATCTAAGTGAAGACAATTGCAAAAAAACACTTGACAAGAACAAAGTTAGTTTTAATGTAATGATATTCAACTATACATTTACGAACATTAAACACATATAGAAACATATAAAATTACATATTTTAACAAGTATTCCCAAATTTAAATACAGGAGAGAGAATTCGGCAATACTAAACTCGACATAAAAAGGTAAGTTTTAGATATTTTCAGTCCGCGAGGTAACGGTATGGGCCTTTAAATTCTTTCGCACACACGGCCTATGCATAGGTAAGTTAGTAGAATAAGGCACGGTATACGCAAGGTTCTCAAGAAGCACTTCCAAAATAGATAGATAATAAGGTATTAACATCAACTACAGGGGTTGCGGAACTTAACGTTTTTCATACGTTGCTGTCCAAGCACAACGAAATCGTAATAAACGATCGTTTTTCTCCTAATTATTATTATAGAAAATCAAATTCGGGGTTGCTGCTGTATTACACTCGTAATATTTTCTGTTGCATCATCTTTTTTCTATATCAAAAATTCAGACTCACTTCTGCACCAATTGCTCGCCATCTATTTTCTTTCCCTTCCCGTTGTCTTACGTCGTTCATCCGCTCGGGTTCTCAACACGAGATGGCGCCACTATATTGCACTGAACTTCAAGATTATGCAAACCCAGGACTATGTATGGAGATAGACCCAACGCATAACCACAGAGAGTGAAGTCGGGATTATAAGCACTTAATATACACCGAATACATATAATACTTTATAGGATTGGTGTTTAACAAGAAGGTAAAAACACAGAATGAGATAAGAATTATTAGTTTAAATCAACTAAGAAAGATATTTTATTAGTTACTAAAAACGAGACCGTTACATTGCATATAAACAAAATAAAGGAAAAACTGTTCGAGTCGTCAAATTAACATTTATTAGCTGGAACGGGTACCGGGCAAAGTTGTATTTGTTTCAGTACTCTTTAAAACATTTCTTTTTTATTCCTCTGCCTACCATTGAGTAAATGGGCGAACTGTAACTGACGGATATGTCCTTTTCCGAACTGAAGCTCCTGAAAATCCGCAGCTGCGTCTGATGGCAGGCACTAGGGTTTTTCCGAGCCATTAACTGAACACAGCATATCGCAGTCGTCATTCAGTTGTTTCTTTTATGCGAATATGTATGCCGGAATCAATTAAACTCTCAGGGTGGTCGACCTTTGTGAGATGGCAACTATTGTCTTTTCCGTCTCCATTCAGAGACAGTTATAATGAGAGAGAGAGATAGAGAGAGGTATATGGACAATAAATCAGTTAATTAACCAATTCAAAAAGCCGGTTTGCGAATGAAAAAAAGGTTCAAATTCAAATGAATTGAACAAGATTACCTAAACTGTTATCTCTGAGGAACTGACACCTGTAAAAATTCTCATAGGTCACATGATGTGTCGATATAGTTGACATATTTAATTGCAAATGATCGAACATTGTACCAGTTATAAACTGTTGATTCACATGTCTTTTTTACATTTGTCTTTTGTAATGTAATGCATCAGAAAAGTGAATTTTTGTTGATTATATAAGTGGAAACTTTTATCTTATTAAAGTGAATGAACCTTGTACACTCTGTGAAGTTTTTATTACTTTCAGATATAAACAATTCCGTAACTTCACGCTTCCTGCATGGATTCCTCCTTATTTCCCGGCGTCCTATTTATCAAATTTATCGCTGTTATAAAACTTTCAGACACTATTACATCGACTACAGCAGTGTTCGGCATTTGCCGGACTCCTGTATCGCTAAAATGGGGGTAAATAATGTCTTGTGAAACTAGTTCGCTGCCGCAGACTTTTATTTACCAGTGCTGTTCCCATAATTTAACTTAATTTACAATTTGTTCCAGACATAGAGCGTGTAATTCGTATTTGGTAACCAACTTTTGGAAAAATAATGTTATAATGTATAATGTAACCTTTATAAAAGTTATAAATGTTAATCTCTTAGTTCTTCTCAAACATTATTACATTCATTCGTATACAGGGTGGCAGTTAACGTATTCACCACTTGGGGCCATTGTATGTAAAATTTTGATTTGCCAGGAGTTTTGGTTGGGTATTGGAATAAAAAATGAAGTTTACGAAAGTATTCGCTTGACTTCTGTTACTTCTTGACAAAATTGACAAGTTTTTTATGTAGTAACGTAATTTTTTGTGCAAATAATAAAAAGATAATTTGTGTAAAAATAACGTGAAAAAGCATTACACAATTTTAACATGATTTTGTGAACAAAAGTAGCCAATACAATGTATACATGATGTATTTCCATCATTGAAGATATTTCCATTCAAAAAGTTTTAAAAAAACACCTGACATTTATTTGCTTTCGTTTCAGAATGATTTAGTAATAGCATCATATTTGTAAAAAAATCTAGAGGCTGTAAAAATCCTGTAAAGGCTTTTCATTCATTTACAAGTTAGAAGCACATAATAAAGGCAAATGTTTTGCAGACGAGACGAAGTACACACCAACAGTCACAAAGGGAAACGATTTATATGAATATTAATAAAATATACCTTCCCTGGTGGACAGGGCAATAATTCTCTTTGATATTTCGTGATGTTTGTGATTTTACGCCTCTTATTTGTGCGGTTTCTACTAAATAATCTCAGGAATGATGACGAATGAGTCTTTAAATGAAGTTAAATGATGTTTAAATTTTGAAATATTTGCTCAAATAACATCTAATATGTTTGTTTTGGTACTTAGTGGAACGCAATGAGATATGAGCCAACCTGTCAAGGTTCCTTGTCCTTATTCATACTCCTTTGATGGAACCTGCATAAATATTGTGTATGCCGTGGTAAACTAACCATAATATTATAGTAGATTAGATTAGATTTATATTGGAGTCGGCCCCCTGGCCTGGTCCACCGCGACCTAGAAGATCTATTGTGGCATTCCCAACCTATTTAGAGCACTCCGTCCAGCTTTGTCCTTTGCATTAGACTCCACAGCCTTGATAGAGGCTCTTCCATGTAGCTGTTGGCTCTTGGTCTACCTTTCCCAAGTATTTGAAATCTCAGTCTTGTCAGGCCCTCGTACTGGCACAGTGCATGTACTGAAGTTTCCTCTTCTTCTTGACAGAAGAAGATATCTTCCCTTTCAAGATATCTTAAAACAGTTTGAACATTCTACAGACATTTTCCAGACATACATTAGATGGGATAAAAATAAATGTGATACTTTTAGTTTTCCTGATGTGACCACTACTTGTGTTTTTTTATTTCAAAAACGGAAAGAAGGCTAAAAATGAATTCCAAAAATATACACTTTACTTATTATTTTTTGTGTATATTAGCGGAAAATATTAAATTTTCCAAATACTGGAACCAACGATATTTACAATTTCTGACAGAATGGTTCGTTGATTTGCTCTATTTATGACAGATTCGCAGTAACCCTTGAACACCGACCAGTTTGAACCACCCTGTACAGCGCACGTGAATATCTTCCTAATATAAGCTTGGTTTGTAGCTGTCCGTGTTTTTCCATGTCTCCCTAAAGCCTTGTGTCGTGCAAACACCGCTCTATAAACGAGGTTTAGATGGCCATCCGTTTGTGTGAATGATGTTCATTGTTGAAAAGAATAATGGTGACAGGTACAAATCGAATTTCTTTTGTGGTTAGAGATATATTGCGCCAACCTAGGAAATATAATTTAATAATTAAACTCAGAAATAAGTTACAACGTTTTCATGCACCCATAGTACAAATTTTCATAGAAAAAATGTGGTTTATTGCGGAAATTATCTTGATGTCGTCCCTTTGGTGGTTTCTTCTAATGTTTCTTCCAATATGCCAGCCTTCAATGGCGGGGAATGAAATCCTTCAGTATAGGAAAACTACTGATATCGACTTTGATCCGAGGTACATTGCCAGGGTATCCTTTATAAGGATTACTAGAAGACAGGTCAACGAAGTCCTAAACAGATAGGCTTACAATTGGAGGAAAAAATAGAAATTCATATGGTTCATGAGTGGTTCAAACGGACATGATAAATCTCAAAGAACTTCGCTGCCAAAGGATTTAAAATCTAATCAACTGAACGCAGCTCAAATTGGATAGAGCACGCCTAGAGACCTCTCCCTGATAGGGGTACTTGGAATTTGGTCGAGGAGGAAATAACATAATGCCTTTGGTATCAAGGAGCTGCATGGAAAGGCAAATTCCATCTGATATATCCCAGTTTGAGCCTGAGTGTCAAGGAATGGGACATTAGACGCAGCAGGAAAAAATCAATTTCAGGTGGACTAATCTAGCTGAGCATAGTTTTATTACCATCTATCGTGTTTTGTTTGAGGGAATCTCTTGAAGTCTTTATTTTGATCACTGCAGTTTTCATTCGCTACCATATGAATGTCAAAAGTGTGCGCTAAATGAGACAATAGGTCTGTTCCTGCAGCAATCACCAACTAGTCAGAAGGGTTATGATTGGTTGAAAACAATTTGCTGACTGATTTGATTGGTCTGACTAGTTTGTGATTCCTGCAGGAACAGAAATTATATGTACTGCAACACTCTATCGCGACACCGCTGTGTTTTGATCTTGAACGAAAACTCCTAACTTGGTCCTCATATACGAACATTAAACTTTTCCAATGCTAAAAGCGAATACTCCAAGGAATGCAGGCGTAAAAGAAATTACTAACAGGAAAGCCGCGTTGCGAGGACTGTTACCAACCGTACGGCGTTTTCGCTTATGCCATAGCGGCAGCATATAATTGCCATATTGACCACACGGAATGAGCCACACACGTCACTGACTGTAGATTGCGCATGCCCCCGTTTGTAACGATCGTGTCCTTACGCTCGTTTTACTATTTGTCCTTACTTGAGGTGCAATTAACTAGTGGGTGCTTTTACGGAGCGGGAGAATGAATATGAATAGAGAAGTAGCCCTCTATCGTCACTTGCGAGTTGCGCTAGTTTTGGAGACGCATAAATCTTGATTTGAACCGTATTTTTAATTAGTACTTTACACATTTCTCTATTAGTAATAGTCAATAATTATGCTAATTTTCTGTGCTGTTTTGCCGTGATTGATCTCTAATAGTAGATGTCTTAAACAGGGTGGAGACTTTAACTTTAATAAATTCGCTACAGTTGAGTTGAATAATTTTGCGAAAAATTGCCGAGACACGTCAACGCTTGAATGTATTTTTTTTTATTTTATTTATTCTACACTACTCAACAGGTCTAATGACCCAATAACAGAATAGGAACATTGAGTAACATACATAGTAAAACAAACTAATATTAATATCTAAGTGATAAAATACATAGAATAATGAAGATTGAGGCATACAAAAAAAGATTGAAAATCAATGTGTACTTAAAATATATACAAGTCAGGTGACACTGCAAGAAAACAGCCAACTAGTTCATAACAAGTAAGAGGAACTCTAGAAGGCTATTCTCTTCAAAGAGGATAATGTACAAGCAAAAATATGAATAGATTCAGACACGTTATTATAAATATTGCACATGTTGTAAAGCGGCGAATATTTTTTTATATTTGTTCTTGGGGTTGATAAGTAAAAACTATCAGACTGACGAGATGCCTCTCTAGGGACATATACATTAAGCATACCTAATATTTGACTACAGTGTATGTTAGCATGTACTATCTTGAATAGAGACGTGAAAAAAACACACCTTACGTCTATCTAATAAGGCATCTAAAGAGAATCTGTCTAAAAGTTCTGACTGAGGAAAACCTCTCGCAGGATAATCACCATCTGTCCTATAAGCTACAAGTTTTAAGAAACGGCGTTGAATTCTCTCAAGACTATCAATATGTGTCGCATAGTTTGGGTACGAAATTATTGATGCACACTCCATCTGAGATCGAACTATTGTATTATAAAAGACCATTAGAGCCATCTCGTTATCAAAATTTACCGTGTTTCTAACCACAAAACTTAATGCTTTATAAGCTTTGGCAGTAATATTTGAAATATGGTTACTGAAGCTTAATTCCCTGTCAAACGTGACTCCAAGATCACAAAAGGTTTCAGGTCTGCAAAGTACTTTTCTATTAAGTTCATAATTATATATGATTAAATTTCGCTTTATTGAGAAAGTTATAATATTACACTTACCAGGATTCGAAAGCAGATTATTTCTAACGCACCAGGCATCAATTAAGTCCAACTTTTTCTGCAGCAAACGACATCCGCTTAGACTAGAAATCCTGTAAAGTAATTTTAAATCGTCCGCATAGAGTAAACAATTCACAGATAAGTCTTCGATAATGTCATTTATACATAAACTAAATAAAAGGGGACCCAGGATCGAACCTTGGGGAACTCCCGAAGTAGCCTGTACCCTGACGGATTTACAATCACGATAAACCACATATTGAACCCTATTACAAAGATAAGCCTCAACTACGTCAATTAAATTTCTAGAAAGTCCGAGAGAACTTAACTTCTTTAGTAACATACCATGGTCTACCTTGTCGAAGGCTTACGAAAAGTCGGTATAAATAATGTTCATCTGATACCCTTCATCTATGCTGGAAGAGATGAATTCTGTAACGCAAAATAAATGAGTGACCGTAGACCTACCCTGGAACCATCCATGCTGAAGTAAAATCCAGTCTCTAAGTAAAATTTACCTACCTTTTCCAAGCAATACGCGAAATATAGCCGTTCAGGGAGAGCGGAAACCACCCCCAACTTTCAAATGCAACATTATGGGGTGTGACCCCTCAATCTAATCTGTGATAGGTTTCCTCCCTTAGATTACGTAACATTTCCGGTGTTATTGCCCTGATTTCACCTCTTATTCTTTCCCTCAGCTCATTAATGTGGTTCGTTCTTTTAATGTAAACCATACTTTTAAATTACTTTCTACGCTGTTATAGTTCGCCAATATTTAGACAGAATTTTCTCTGGTAGGTGGATTGGAAGACGAGGTACCGTTGAGTGGCCAGCAAGGTCTCCAGATCTTACACCGTTGGATTTCTTTTTATGAAGACATATCAAAACTAAGGTTTACTCTCTAAAACCAAACAACATTGATGAGCCGAAGGCCAGAATAAGGGATGAAACCAGGACAATAACCCCGGAAATGTTACGTAATGTAAGGGAGGAAACCTATCACAGATTAGGATGTTGACAACAAGTGAATGGTGCACATTTTGAGGAGTTATTACGTTGAAAAGTAATTAAACTTAACAATCATATTTTAATGTTGTGCAACCCTCAACCTCTTGAAAATATTAAATGTGATCAGTACGCTGGATTCGTCCTTCTGTCACCTCCGCAATGAGGACTCACGCGCCATAGTGTTATAGTGTGTGCCCTACATTTCGCATATTGCTTAGAAAAGGACTGTTCCACATTGTTTAGGAAAAAATCACATGAAATTCAATTTTTTTCTTAGTTAAGGTAATTTAAAACAATTTGTGTGTTCTTATGTAAATTTTTATTGAATTTTTGTGTGCTGTTTCAAGAGAAACGCTCTTTTGTAAGAGACAAAACGTGATAACGTGACCTTAAGAATGGGATTATTAACTACAAATCTGTTGTATAAATATTGAACTTGCTCCCTTTGTGTTGAGAAAAATGTTAGTAGGATAACAAAACAGTATTATTACGAACCCCAAATACCACTTAGTCAGAAGGTAAGGTGGAGTAACAAAATTTATACACGCGATATGGTGATTGCCGAAATTATATATCTAGAAATAGCATAAGAGAAACCGCATATATTAAGAAAACCGCAGGATCTTTGGAAGAATGCCAATTCGTCCCTTTAATACTATTAATAAACAATTTGACCAACCTTATTTGTGGTGTAGTAGTTATATAATTCACCAAGAAATACTTGGTGAATTTTGTGTTTTGGAAATTTAGTATTAAATATTTTGGAAATACATCACAGTAAAAAACAGGAAAATAGAAGTGTTCTTACATGATGTACAGTGGTTGTTTGGAGCAAACTTTAAATTTGTCTTGATAGGTTAGGTTAGGTTAGGTTAGGTTAGGTTAGGTTAGGTTAGGTTCAAAAGTGAGTGGGCCGAAAACCAGACCCTCCACCGCGACCATGTGATCTATTGTGGCTCACACCTACTTATATTTCACCCAACAGGTCCAGCTTCTTAATGTAGCTGATCACCTTATTGGATGAGAACTTGTTGAGATCCTCTGGCAGAAGTTGTCCTTTGCCAAATAGTGAGTATCTGATCCTTTCCTCAGTGGGGCAGGTGCACAATATGTGTTCTGCCGTTTCATCATCTTCTAAGCACAAGCGGCACTCTGGGACCCAGACTAGAGTTACTCTATTTTTTCTGCTCAAATGAGCGAGCGCCTGCTGACAACTCCATACCGTTTTTGAGTTACAACGGTAGGAACCAAGAGCTTTAAGAGCTGCTTGGCTGTCTGAGAAGATTTTTATCGATTTGCGCATAAATTGCGTTTGTTCCAGCCTCTGTACATACAATTCGATGGCATAGATTTCTGCCTGAAATATAGTTGCATAACTGCCAAGGGATGAGGATATTTTTACCGTTGGGTTGCAACTATATACTCCGGCTCCAACACCCATGGGTGTTTTGGAGCCATCTGTAATCTGGAGCCACGTCATTTATAAACAACGAAAACAATTAAGGGCCAAGATCCGACCCTTGGGGTGCTCCCGGTGATGCAAATAATCTGCTCGATTTATAGCAGCAGTATATGGCATACCGTTTTCTGTTTTCTAGATATGGCCTACATAAAGCGATTTATTTTTCGAGAAAGTTTGGAAATAATTTACGATAGACAGCGAAATGGAAAGACGCGATCCAACTTCGGCTAAGAGCGCTAACAAGTTGCCTTGAAGCATCTCATGCAGAATAATTGAACATTTTAACAATGTTAAGCTTATTTATGGTACATTATTAATTTGCGCAAATTCTCGACGAGGCATAGTCTGCTAGGCCATTTAATAATAATTTCAATTAGCCTGGATACGAAAGCCGTCTTTGTCTTGCTAACAAAAGCCTATGGGAAGTACATTTAATTACACGAAATAAAAGTAGGAACAAAAGATCAGTACCCATTTTTGCAAATACACTAAAGACATTAATTTTACACGAAAATACTTTACAGTGTGGATAGACACTTCAGTCAGAACTAAACAAACTTGTCAAAAATTGTTCTGGGGAAGTATCATCGGTAAAATGAAACCAAAGAGACAGGAAATATTATTAGACTTATAAAGGAAACTTAAAGGAAATATAAAGGATATTAAAGGAAACTTTGCGGAAAGGAAAATACACTATGCGAATTGCAATAATACAAATAACAATAATAGTAACAATATCTATACTCTCTTATTATAATCACAAGGATAAGCTATAAAGTCAGAGGTTTGTGTGGAAGAAGTGGAGGATTAAATTGCATTGAATCAATGTATAATATTATATTAATGTTACAATAACATAAAATTGTATGTCAAGCTATGAGTAAACAGTAAAAAGCACAAAAACACGAATAATAAATGCGCACAAAGTGAAAAAACCGTGTTACGCACCTGAATTCTAATCAGGTGGTGGATGAACCCAGTACTAACAAAACTTTTAAGATCGACTGTTGTGCTTGTTCTTTGAGTATAACTGTACTTAAATTGTAGAAGCCCAACGATCATCTGCAACTACATATGATTGTATGTGCCCAATATTAAAATATAGAAATTACATGCTTATAGGATACTTCCAGTACATGCTTGTGCTATTTAGGATTGTTCAACTCTGAAATTTTTATATACATTTAGCTTTATACCAATATACGTCGAAGAAATAAATTTTTGTGTTTCTAATTAAAATTGCTTTTACCTGTGTCAATGAGTTTGAAGAGCCTTTAATTGTGGCACGTAAACCAAACATTTGTTTAACAAATTCTAGTTCCAATAACACTAGAAGCCACGCCCAGTTGTTGAATAATTAATTAATAATTGAACATCGCATATTGCATCGAAGCAAGCTGTGGTATCAGCATCAGGCACATATTATTTATGCAAATGATGATAACTAAGCAACATCGAACAGTTTCCAATCAAATTGTACCAATTAGTGTCGCATATCTAATATTTTGAAGGTACAGGGTATTCTTTGACAGCGTATATTTTGACCCCTACCTACAGGGGTTATTACGAAAAAAAGTTTCAATACAAATGTTGCTTGGTTTTCACGTATTATGTTTTGGATCGGTCGAAAAAAAATTGCATGTCGTAAATTTGAGGAATCCAATTGAACATAATATTTTTAAATGGGACACCCTGTATAATTTTACACGCTTGGGAAAAAAAATTCTCTAATTTCAAAAATATATATTTTTTTGACATTTGCAATGACAGTTTTCGAAATCTTTATTATTCAATGTTTGGAATAAATCATAAAAAAATATTAAAAAATGAAAATATTAGAAAATGTTTAAATAACTAAGGAGGTTACATCGAAAAGCTTTAAATATTGTTTATTATTGTTGGTTATACTGTTAAATATTTTTTGTTCTTTGTATTTTTTGTATTTTTTTATGGTACTGACGTAATTAGAGTGATTTTTTGTACTTTAAACATGATTAGAGATGGTATTGAATAATGTTTCACACCAGGAGAAGTCGAATGCAGTGATCATAGACTGGAATGAAGCTTTTCGTTCTTGCGCATGTACAACACTACATTTTATCTATGACTGCATTTCTAGAAACATTTCACATTTAATTACTAAAGGTTAAGGGCGCGTTTGCACCCCCTTGTAGATGAAGCAGTCAAAAGATTAATTAATTAAGTGTATTCAGTGAGAACTTAAAGGCAACCGAAACATAGATGTCGCACTGAAAATTCAATCGGCCAAACAAATTGGAACAAAACCGTACTGGTCGATTACAATTTAGGAATTTTCATGTTGCATGTCACAAATTTAACAGTTTTATCTGTAACAGTCAATGTGTCCATTAATACATTTATAATTGCCAAAGAATAAGTAGGCCAGTTTGCAATACGTTTTTACTATCCTTAAAATAGTTAAGCCATGCCCTCTACAGACTAAACACAAAATATCCCTAAATAATTTAGTTACTTTTCGACAGCAGTGTTATCTAGTAGTAACTTACTGAAACTATTGTGCAATTGTGTTCAAAACAAGAAATCTTCTTTGTTGTTAATTGCTTTTTCGCATTGTTTAGAAAAATTTATATTTTTTTCTTAGATTATGTAATTTAAACAATTTTCTCTGAAGAGACATTGTTCTTACGTAAATTTTCATTGAATTTCGTAGAAAGTAGTTTTTATAGAGTCTATATATGAAGCGTTTGGTTCCAAATATTCTCAAACATTGTTACAATATATGTAGATAATCATAAAAAAATTAGAAGGTGAGCCAACTTCAGAAAAGAAAGCATATTCTTTGTTGGCAGTGGAATAAAAACGGTGACATTTTTATTATTATCTTAATTCTCAAAGAAGTTATTAAAATATTATTTCACAAATTTTACAATTTAATAAATTGCTTTAGTCAGTTTATTTTCCTGCTGTTTATGTGACTATTGCTGCTACGTACTGGAAATGACATCTCAAAGTCACATAACATAAAACTGACGACATAAATATTCCCGAATTTAGCTTCCTGAGGACTTTTTTACCTCTTGATATATTGAATCACATAAAGCACTTACCTACAGGTCAGCCTGTAATAAACGTCGAGATTGGATTTGCATTTTTTAGACAAACTGAAGTAGAACTCATTTTTCAGAGACTGCCCCTATAGAGTATGTTTTATTTCCTCTTTCAGGGTGAGTAAATATTCCGGAGGACCACAAAGCACTTCTGTGCAGCTCAAACAGGCTATTGAATTTGAGATTCATACGTGTATGCTAACTTTAGTCGGACTTTGAAGGGATTTTTTACTGGTGTTTACATTGGTTTGGATTTTTATAAGTACTTTGTAAGGCAAATCATGGTAGTTCGAAGTTTAGTACAAGCTTATTTATGCAATTTTGAATGGAAATATTCAGAGTTAAAGAACTCTAAAAGAACGGTGTATATGGGTAAATTTTGATAAAAGAACTCGATTATCATCTATCATATTTTTAACCAAAAGTAGGTATGTATGGGATCCACTCGATCAACTCGATTCTCTGAGAGGTTTTTAAAAATACACAATATATTTAAAAAATATACAAAATAACAAAATACTGTAATAATTGATAAAAGCAGAGTTCAAAGAAACTATTTTCATATTGTAGATCTGTTGTTTGTTAGTAAAGCGTTAAACATACATAGACCAGGCAAATCTTATTTTTTCAATGAAGTTTAAGGGGACATTTATTTTCCAATGGGAATCGATAGGTTTTATGTTCAGGAACAAATATATAAAAATCCCAAAAAATCCGTTGTGAGCTAAAAACGTGATTTTGAAAAAACATGGCCGCCCCTTCAAATTATTGAAAATGAAATATCTTCTTATTATCCCTTGGAGCAATTTTAACATTTTTTTTAATTTTACAGGATTATAAGCTTAAAAATTAGAAAAAAATTATATTTTAATTTAGATATAACCAAGAATATAAATTTCCTAAAAAAAAAAAACAAAAAAGAAAACGATTTTTTAAAAAAATTTTTGACTTCCTACATTTAACTTTTTAATATGACTAACTAACTTTATAATCTAGTTAACTACAAAAACTCAGTCATTTAAAAGATCCTCGTACATATATATATTTTTTTGCACTCAGAGAGTGCTTTTCGTTACGGGGATACGCATTTTGTGCGTTTTTCGCAAAAGATGTTTCTTATGGTTCGTTTTATAACTTAAAAATATAAAATGTGTTAATTTCGCGAAGCTGAGCTGTTAAACACATTATTCTTACTGCAAAATTTGTTCCTCTAAGGTTTTCGTCACGAATTTCGGGAGAACTGTAATATAGAGTAAAATTGTACATACACTATTTTGTAGAGCACAAAATATACTACAAGAAAGACTGTGGGAAGGTATTATATGCACAAATATAAACGCAACACAAGTTTTAAAAATGTGGGGTTTTATTAATACAGTCAAAATTTTATTCTTTTTTTCTCTTAGCCAGTTTAATTAATTTACTTTTTATATATCAATACCTAATGCTTGCATAAAATCAAACAATGTCCAAGTAAAAAGTATCCTTATCTAACCAAAACCTTACGTTTAAAGGATTGGAAAGTAAGGACCATATATTATATCAAATATGCCAAAATGATGGCTTACCCAAATTTAAAAAAATATTTACATATGCTAGTTTATTATTGTCCATAGCATTCGGACTTTTATATTTAAATTACCTCATAATCTTAAATTTACCAATATTTAATTTTAAATAATTTAAATTAGACAAGTTCACCAATTTATTTATTAATATTTTCCTGGATTGTTACACCGTTCTTGACGGTATACGAGTATACAAAACACGCAATTTAAAGTATACAATATACATAAAAATACACATAATTCACACATAATTCGATGATCGAAAGTATGATGATCCAATTCCAATCCTTTAAACTTAAGGTTTTGGTTAGATAAGGATACTTTTTACTTGGAGATTGTTTGATTTTATGCAAGCATTAGGTATTGATATATAAAAAGTAAATAAATTAAACTAGTTAAGAATAAAATTTTGATTGCATTAATAAAACCCTACATTTTTAAACCTTTTGTTGTATTTATTTTTGTGCCTATAATACCTTTGTCCGGGGCTAGGAAATTTCCTTTGCATTGCTGTATTTGAAGATAGGTCCTGAAAATATAAAAAAAAATATTTGCTATTAATGTAATCACCATTTGAAACTACCTTAAAATATGTTGCTTTAGTGCTACTTTCGTGCGTCTACGAAGAACGTCCAAATCAAAAGATTTTTCGAGCGTCCGCTTAGCTATACCAATGTTGTAAAGCCTATATCGTTCTTCTATAATGTCTCGGGATCCGTCTAATCCGTACATAAAGGAGACAAATTTATAACCAACGTTTAGTAGTTCATATAGATCCGCATTTTTATCACTGAAGACTAATAAGTTGTTATACATAAATGTATGCTTCTTAAACACCTTAAAAATAACGCGAGCTGCCATGTTTTTTAAATGCTGACTTTAGCTCACTTCCGATTTTTTGGGATTTTTAGATTTGCATTCTATGAGAAAAGAGCTATTGTTTTCAACAAAAAAAATAATGTCCGCAAAAACTTCACGCTTAACGTAGGTATATTTCTTTAAAATTTGCCTGGTGTAACAGGGAGTTGACAAAACCCAGTCAAACAATAAGAGACGCGTCAAATACTGTTTATCACTAGCAATAAAACTATAAATCGGATGCTGCGAAATATAAATATCTACAATTTTTGTATAAAAAAAAAAGGAAAAATGTTATTTAATGTAGGAAAAACTTAAGAGCAACCAACGAAAAATATTCACTCTAGATTCAAGAGGATTGAAAACAAACGATCCCTCATAAAATTTCATTGTATACTTACCTTTTTTTACTCAAAGTTAACGATCTGACAGGATTAAGTCCTTTGGGGGTTAAAAGAATATCGTATGAGGCCTTGACGGCGTCAAAACTTTTATGTTACGCCGACTTTTTACACTTTAAGAAATTTTCCCGTGTAAAAAGGCATCTAATTCAGTTTGCCTGCCAGAGACGATATCAGCAAATTCAAGCATAATAAACATTTCTGGGAGTGTTGCGTCCAAATACTTTTATTTCTAACTTATAGAAATAAAAGTATTTGGACGCAATACTCGCAGAATTGTTTATTATGCTTGAATGTGCTGCTGAATGGTGAAACAGGCAGTAAACAAACAAAGCGCATGAACTATATTTGAATAGAGTGCACGTACTGCTAATGACTGATGCAGACCAAGTTGTAAAATGCTGGTAATGCAATTTTTTAATCTTTCTACTGTTATCAAACGACTTAGCTTTTAGCTTATTTTAAAAATGCAAAATTAAATTTCATTTAATAATCTGCCTTGGCGAATCCAAAATTATTCCTACTACCAATTGCGAGGATAATAAACTGAAAGTGGATAATAAATAGTGGTGTATGGGGCGGCCAAGACCTGGCAAGTAAGCCACAAGCGGGCCCTTTTTGCCTACCCCTGTCGTCCCCTACCTAACACTGTCACCTCTTCCCTTGTCGAACCTTCCCGACCTTCTAATGTAGGTCAGAATATCGGTCCATTCAAGGGAACTGACCTCTTCCCCTTGCAGTTCCCCGGCTTCCTCCACGTCGTGTCTTAGTCTGCCGATAGATCACATCAGATCAATGATAGATGTCTTCTAATCCTGCAGTGACCCGTTAAAACTCCCACCAACTGGTTTAGAGCCTTCCGGCTACGACTTAACAGCCAGACGTTTTGGTCTTGCTTAGCTCCACTATAAAGTTGCGAGCTTGTCTACAACTTCCACTCCTTCTCCAGTTTTTACTTAGTGTTTCATGAGCACAATCATTAAGAGGCATGTTGACCTGCCTTCGTGTAATGCCTAAAATCGGTTCTGGTCCTTGGCTGGGTCCCTGAGATCCGAGTCGAGCGAGTTCATCGGCCTTTGCGTTCCCTGGGATTCCACTATGACCTGGTACCCATACCAATTTGGCCTCTTTAACTCTAGCCAGCTCCTCCAGGGTATCCTCTTGGACAAGAGCAGATATTGTCCTTGGAGATGCTAAAGTCTTTAAGGCGCCTGACTGTCGGAGCAGAAATAAATATTTTGCTCTGAAAGGACTAAATAAATAAAGTCATGAATTGGAAAAGTATATAAAAATATTGCCTCAATATTCAGGAGCATGTACTTTAACTTTCTAAGGTCTAACGACGATCTATTGTTAGAGAAATTTCAGAGATATGGAGTGAGGGATCTGCCTCTAAAGCTCATAATGTCATATCTTACTAACAGAGAACAATGTGTCATACTTGGACAATCCATTTCTTCATTTGCAAACGTTCGAAATGGTGTATCTCGGGGCTCTATCTTGGACCCACTTCCTTTTATGATTTATGTTTATGATCTCTATCAATATATATTCCTAAATACATTATAGGTATAAATTAAAAAAAATCCCTAGATTAGTGAGTATTATGTCAGTGTAGTAAATATTTCATATTTTTCTTTCAAAACTTTTATTCTAAGTCTAAAAACATCTTCTAAGCTGCAAGATATAATTGTTAAGGTATAATTGTACAAATAATAGTTTTTTGACATTTGGTTTAGGATGTTTAGCCTACTGGCATCTTGAAAACCTTTTAAATACCAACCTATGTAAATTTAAGTTACTAGGAGCGAGAAGCAATTTGGAATTTATAAAGGCACGGTATAATGCCAAGCAAAATTATATCCCATGTATTTATATTAATAATTCTGAAGCATACATAATAAATGCCTTATAATAATCGGTAACACATACATCACAACGTATTAAACAAATCAATGGCATTATCTATCCGACAATTACATTATTTATGCAAATACTAATAAACCAGTATCAAACTGTTTACTAATCAATCGCTACCAGTCGGAACGTTTATAATTTTATAAATCAGGCAACTGCTTGGCGAGGGAATACCAATTTCGGGACTTGTGATAACGAATAATATATTACAGCGGAAATTTTAATATTCTATCCTGCACGCGACCTATACAAACTATGGTCATCAATTTTAAATCAATCTGGGTTTTCGGTGTCAGCGATTTTGTTTAATTTAGCGGTTGTGTCGTACAATTTGGCATAGTCATTTGATAGCAACCCCCCCCGCAGTAAATTTTATGTGTCAAATTTAATAACATGTAGGATTTTACTTTTGTCATTCTTTTGATGACCCACAGACGATATAAAATCGGAACTAAACAACATAGTATCTTGCATCTCTGGGTAGAACATTTTTCACCCTATTGTAGGCGATGGTGACCAAAGAAATCATCGAAATTGAACTTCACAAAAGGATGTATTTCCAGGTAGTGGTTCACACTCGTAGATGATGTAACTGGTTGATTCTGCTTTTTCAAAGTCTACAGTAAGGTCTCAGAAAGGGCAATATAATAAAATTACTGTTAAATTGGGAAAAACTGCAACCGAAATATTTGTAACAGTAAAGGAAGTCCTTGGCTGTTACAAATTAACAGTAAATAGTAAAGGAAGGAGGATTCCTTGAAGGAATCTGAAGTGTCTCATTGGCATAGAAGATTAACAAGGACAGGAAGACCTAAAGGGCAAATCTGGTAGTCGTTATGCTGTTTGTATAAAAGTCCTTAACTTTGGTCGAATCTCATCATCAAGTTAGAGCTCCATCAACTATTCGCAACTTTTTGGTCATAAAAATAATGACAAAGACGCATCATCCACCTTATTCTACAGATTTGGCACCTTGCAACTTTGTCTGTTCACAAAATGAATATAATACTCAAAGGATGGCGATTTTCTGATGTTTCTAACAACCAAAAACATGTTTCCAAAGTGTTTCAAGACCATTCCTGAGTCCTAAAAATGTTTTGAAATGCAATATAGCATTTCAGTTGTTCAGCAGTGTACTTTCAATAGAGTACAATCCTATTACGATGAAAATCTAATGAGGAAAAGATGAACTGGGCAAAGAATAGAGACAGGTCGGTTCGGCGCGTGGTAGGAATAGAGCCTGGTAAATAATGACCCAGATCCAAGATACAAAAGGCCTGAAAAGGCAACAAGTACTATTGATTTATGATTTTAACGGCATCCTAACAAATGTAAATCTTATCTGGGGTCTTACAAGTCCTCGTTTGTAGTATGCAAGAAAGGAAAAGGTTAAATTATGGGAGATGAACGAGCCTATTAAGAACTTCGAAAGGGTTGATCTGCAAGAAAACATATTTCATCATTACACAAGCAACTAGTTAAGAAATTGCTCCAAAATTAAATTTTACAAAAATTATATATTTAAACAAAATATTTAAAAATACTTAATAGCATTACCATTTTGAATGCGTACTTTAAAAAAGAAATTATTTTCTAGGGATAAATATTTAAAATTGAATATATCATTTTCTTGTTTGAATATACTATTGCTATTCGAATGTATTTTTTTATATTACGCAATATCTGCAATGAAAAAATAATTCAAGAGAATAATTCGTTTCACTTAGCGGATAGATACAGTCTCGTTCTGGATAGCAAAGCAAACAGACAGTTGGAACATAACATAAAGAAAAATAGATTGCTAGTACTCGAATAACTCAAGTTTATAGCACTTATGTCAGCACGAATTCGAGTATCTGGACCGAAATCTACATAATTCTGTTAACTGTAATGTAAATGGAGCTTGTGGGAAGAATAAATGGAGAAGAAAAAATGTCGCCTGAATAAGTTCCTTTGAGACATGTAAATTTAGTCGAAGATGTCGTCTGGGTATCACTGAATCTACCAGAAAGGAAAGTAAGTAATGGAAAATAAAAGTGTAATTTTTATGTACTCACTTTTACTCCCACTGGGAGGTAAAGTGTAAATTGTTTGCAAGCTCTTTTTCTAAAAGTATCTAAAAAAGTTGTAAAGAATGTAGAAATGGGGCGAAAATTACAAACTTTTTTTTTATGTAATACTTAAAATAAATAAATAATATACATTTTTTTCCAGCCATACGAATAAGACACTATAACATTAAATTATTTTGTATAAAAAGAGGGGTATTTCGAGACTGTTTGAGATCGCCATAGCAACTGTACAAAAAAGAGATTATTGTACAGTTGTATAGTGTATATAAGCACAATTGAAACCGTATAAAAACTAAAAGCCGGCAAAAACAGTCGGCATCTCTTTATTGTACATGGGCGGAGGTAGAAATGTTTGCTATTTAGAAAATGTTATAGATATCGTTTCATGAGAATTGTATTCATTTTTATTATTTTGTGTTTATTAGATACCTATTATTTGTAGCCAATGTAGACAATAACATATTTTATTATTGTTAAGTATTGTTTATGTTTATTATTGTTATTTTTATTGTTTATTTAAGAAAACTAAACTACGCTTGGTAATTGGTATTTACGCGCTGCACTGGAAAACTATTGATGATATTTCAGCACTCGGCACGGGAAACAAAAAAATGATTTACAATCCAGCAGACCAGTCTGTTTATTCTCTTTATACCAGCGCGCAGTTGTAGATGGTTCATCGGGCTGATTAGATGTCCAGTGTAGGACTCACATGTACAGTTTTAGTTACTATTCGAATCACGATATCATTGCTAAATACATAGGATGAAATATCAAGATAAGTGCGCACGGTACTGTGCCTTAACACTGGCTAGTTCCAATTGTCCTTATATACACTATACAATACCGAAAAGTAATTTGACATTGACATTGCATGTCACATAACATATTGAAGTTTAATTAAATAGAAAAATAGAAACAGATAGTGACTCCGATGAATCGGTAAACTGGAGGTGCTGATTCGAAGCGGTTGGAAAAACATATTGTTAAACTCGTACAAAAAATACGTTTTCCAGGCTCATAAAATTCCCTTTCCCTTTCCATAAACCCTTTCCCTCGTCCCAAAACGTGTATTTTTTGTACTAGTTTACCAAATAACTATTTTTTAAATACTAAAAAAATTCTGTAAACAGTGCCTGACGATACATAATAATTCGAAACAGCTAATCATTATTTGGTCATGTGGGTGTTTGGCTTTTCGTAAATATCTTAATAATTGTATAGCATAATAATCCAGTGTTTCATCCGAATATTATATGTTACCCCAATACAAGACAGGTAATCAGTCAATAGGGGTGCTGCAGGAATTAGGACAAGATTAATGGTAAGCGCGATAAGGAAATGGAAACGTTTAAACTGGGTATTGACCCTTCTGTTAACCTCTAAATCGTCCGTTTCCAACTGCCTAAATAGAAACAGGCATTGTAACAAAAATGTTTTAACTAATTTGTTTCTAAAGTCTACGCTATAAAGGGCTAGTATAGAGGGTGTTAATTATGTAAAATATATAAGCTTGATGATGGGATTGTTTTAAAAATGTATACGTATGTATTACGTGAATAAATAATAATTGTTTTGAAAAAAACATTGATCTCATTTAGATGTTCCAAGAAATATTTATTGGAACATCTAAATGAGATCAGTGTTTTTTTCACTTATAATTGCCCAAGAGATCTTGTCCAATCTTGTGAGTAGCACGCAATTTATTGCTGAGGCGCTGGATCAGAGAGGTCAGGTTGATATTATTTACACTGACTTCTCTAAAGCGTTTGACAAACTGTTTGAACTATTAGAACTGTTTCAGTCATATCTCTCCTATCGTACGCAGTTTGTGGAGTATCGTGGGTATAAATCTGAACAATTTAGGCAGACGTCTGGTGTACCTCAAGGCTCTGTTCTTGGGCCTTTACTGTTTGTTTTATTTGTGAACGATATTGCGGATGAACTAGATGTTAATTACTTACTTTACGCTGATGACTTAAAGTTGTATTCTTATGTAGAATGCGAACGCGATTGTTTGAATCTCCAGCATAATTTGGATATACTTAGTAGTTGGTGTATTGATAATTGTTTACCTCTAAATGTAGCAAAATGTAACGTCATGTCATTCTCACGTAAAACCAATACCATTTATTATGACTATAGCTTAGATAATTGCGTCTTAAATAGACCTGACTTCATCAAGGACCTAGGGGTTATTTTTGATTCAAAATTAACTTTTTCCAAGCATATTGAGGAATGCGTTACTGGTGTTTACAGAAATTTAGGTTTCGTCTTGCGTAACAGCAAAGAGTTTAAAAACATGTCTACATTGCGTACGTTATATACCTGCTTTGTTAGATCCAAGCTAGAGTATGACTCTGTTGTCTGGGCACCTACGTACAACTGTCATATTACATCATTAGAAAAAGTTCAACGGCGATTTTTTAAATCGGCAAGTTTTGTCTTGGATGGTAGCTATGCACTAAGAGGTACTTCTCAGGAATTTTTTCTAAATAAATTTGAAATGAGCAGTCTTGTTAGAAGACGAGCTATGTACTCTATTATTTTTTTCTATAAAATTATTAATAATATGGTCAATTGTCCATCACTTACATCGCTCATCAATTACCATGTGCCCAGAGTAAATGCTAGGTCGAGTAACTCGCTTTACCTTCCCACCTCTCATACTAATCTTTTACAGTCATCCCCAATATATCAAATGTGCCTTAATTATATAGATACTCAACAAGAACTTGACATATTTCACTGTAAGATTGCTGATATCAAGCATAAATACTTAGTACCAATTTAAATTTAGTTTTATAATGGTTTATAACAATGCTTATTTTTTTTGTATATATGTACAGAGTGATTCACTTTCGAGTGTGTAACATGGGTATCTCGCTTATTATAAAAGATAGACTGTAGGTTTAAATTCGGCAAAGTTGCGGAATTTTGTGCTCAATAAGTTGGCATAAAGAAAACCCCCATATCTGCTTTTGTTTTTGAGTAAGAGGCAAAAAAATATTTTTTCCGGTTTTCGTTTTCTGGCCATAACTTCTATATTTTTGAAAATATTGGCTTATCGTTATTATTTAGGACATTAGGACATTATTAGGACACTTTCTTGAGACAAATACGATGCCGTAAACCGTTTTTTAAAAAAATGCCACTTCTATTGTAAATCATCGTCAACTTTATTTTTTCTTATGGGCACCATACTAGTTTTTCTCATATTTGAATAAACCGATTTTTTCTGAATACAGCAATATAATATATGTTAATATTTGCCTAAAAAATAAGGGCATTATGAAGGAAAATAGGTATTTTTTTGAAAATGTCTAGTTAGCCATGGCCATGAAAGTCAGTTATTGACAAACCACAAATGTCACTGATAATTGTTATAAAATGCATCTGTGGAGTACTTTTTACATTGACTAACGATGTATACAAACCGAAGAGATACAAGATATAGATATTTATTACAGATGTAACAAAAATTTAAACAGAACAATTGAAGAATATTTAAACACATATCCTGAAAGACAACAACCATGCAAGACATATATTACTAAACTGCAGTGTAATTTAAGATATTACGGCAGATCCATACCTATTTCTTGGTTTAGAAAGACTGCCATAATTTCTTAAATTACAGTGCAGTTTAGTAATATATGTCTTGTATGGTTGTCGTATTTCAGGATATATGTTTAAATATTCTTCAATTGTTCTGTTTAAATTTTAGTTACATCTGTAATAAATATCTATAATATCTTGTTTCTCTTCGGTTGAATACATCGTTAGTCAATGTAAAAAGTACTCCACAGATGCAGTTTATAAAAATTATAAGTGATATTTGTGGTTTATCAAGAACAGACTGTCATGGCCATGGCTAACTAGACATTTTCAAAAAAATACCTATTTTCCTTTATAATGCCCTTATTTTTTAGGCAAATATTAACATATATTATATTGTTGTATTCAGAAAAAATCGGTTTATTCAAATATGAGAAAAACTAATATGGCGCCCATAAGAAAAAATAAAGTTGACGATGATTTACAATAGAAGTGGCATTTTTTAAAAAAACGATTTACGGCATCGTATTTGTCTCAAGAAAGTGTCCTAATAATGTGAAAATGATAAGCCAATATTTTCAAAAATATAGAAGTTATGGCCAGAAAACGAAAACCGGAAAAAAATTTGTTTTGCCTCTTACTCAAAAACAAAAGCAGATATGGGAGTTTTGTTTGCGACAACTTATTGAGCACAAAATTCCGCAACTTTGCCCAATTTAAACCTACAGTCTATCTTTTATAATAAGCGAGATACCCATGTTACACACTCGAAAGTGAATCACACTGTACATACATGACATGATGTTTTTTTTTTGTGTTTTTCTCACTTTTCTTCTTTTGATTGTATCTATTTATCTTGTTTCTATAGTGTTATTGTGTCAATAATGGCTACTGTTTGCTCGCGCTTGTATATGTTCTGTTTATATTAATACTTTCTTCGTCATTTATCCTGTAATTGGGCTTACGCCCGTTGGGTAGATTATTTAAATAAAAAAAAAAAATAAAATAAAAAAGAGGTTTGTATTTTACCGGATAAATTTGGATTGTTTAATGAGAAACTGTTGCCAAGCAATTAGACGAGAAAAACTGTCAACTATTAAAAACGCGACACCGAAGGTGGAGCGTTTTTAGGTTGACAGTTTTTCGAGTCAAATTGCTGAAAGGAAACAGTTTAGAATTTAAACAATACAAATTTATCCGGTATCAATACAAATATCGAGTGTAATTCGGCAGGACAATTTAATGAATAAGAAATTTAAAAATATATGAATGCAAACTTTATTTATGAAACACTAAAAATAAACACATTTTTATTTGAGCATCACCGAATCGATTCATTGTTATTGTTTAATAATTCAATAATTTGTTGACAGAAATGTCAAACTATTTATTTTGGCAGCAGACACCGCGATAATTGATTAAAAAATGAATAAGTGAAAAAACCACTAGTGCATTTGTCACAGTAAAAGTTGCAGGTAACTTTTGTCGCTGTCAAAGTGACAAATGCACTGTGGCATATGCGATTTTTTTTATATAAATTAAATTGTCGAAACAATTATTTTCATGATGTTTCATAAAGAACCATCCGCTTCGAGTATCCACTTTAATAGAATAAATAAATAATAACCAGAAGAATATCTCTTTAGTGGCAGCTTTGATGTGGTAACCAATGGATTCCTGATCTCGGTTCCAAATGGGAGATACTTTTCGAGGATATTTTATTGTAGAAATTCCTAATAATTTATATTTTTGCGGTTTTGTTTTGAAAAAGTACGTTTTAATATCATAAGAATCACAATTTTTTTGATGAAATAAAAGAAATATACTTATTTCAACAAAGAATAACATTTATTGGTTTTTATATTATAAAACGCTTTATATATTATATAATATATATATTATATTATAATATATACATACAGGGTGGGAAAAATTTTAATGTGCAGCATTGGTATCTCGGAAACGGTAAAAGATACAACGTGGCTCAAATTAGGAAAAAGTTGCTCAATTTTATGCTGATTCAAAATATGTGAACAAGTTTAATATATTCCGGGCCGTTCGGGAGTTATGCCGGAAAAATCAAAATTTGCCAATTTCTTTTAAGTCAAATAACTTCTCTTGAAATAAATGTAGACTTTTGAAATTTGGTACGTTTACATAGTTTGATGAGAGCTTTCGATTGCCATACTAAAACATGTTCTACGCCTACTAGTTTTTCCGCAACAATATTCAACTTTTGAATTTCTTATGGTCGCCATATTGGATTTTTACTTCACTAAATACAGAAAGAAATTACAAGCACGGTGATATATCACACTTGATACTTTCTTCAATAAATATGGATAATACACGCGAATAACGATAAATATTATTTATTTACAAATACGAGTAATAAACAATCATTTATAGTTAATTGTTACAAAGTGTGTTTTTAACTTTTTAGAGGAACTAATTATTATAATAAGAAAAACAACTTATTTATACTGCTCGAATTGGCTCCCGTTACTCTGAATACAAAGTTGAGTCCTTACAGACATGTTATCCACTGCACGTCTTACTGTTCCACCATCTATTGAATTTATGTATTCATTAATTCTTTCCAACATTTCATCCTCTGTCGATGGAATTGGATTATTGTAGATATAATTTTTAACAGCTCCCCAGAAATAATAATCTAAGGGGTTTAGACACGGTGATCGCTGTGGCCATAGAATGGGACCATTTGTATCCATCCACGAATTCGGAAAACGTTGATCTAGGTACTGGGTTACAATCCTAGCATTGTGTGAAGGGCATCCATCTTGTTGAAACAACTGTAAATTTTGTATATTTTGCAAAGGAAGGTCATCCAGAATTTCCTCCAAATTATTTTGTAAGAAGTGTAAATAATTTCGAGAAGTTAATTTATCAATAATACGATAAGGTCCTAATACCTTGTTATCTAAAATTCCACACCAAATATTTACTGAAAATCTAATTTGAGGTCTCGTTTCTCTAAGCAGGTGAGGATTTTGTTGTGCGTCATGGTGCTCATTCTTTCTATTGAATATCCCACAATTAATTACTAAACGTTGACTCATCACTCCATAATATCTTTCTACAAAAACCATTGTCATTATTCATTAACCTTTGCATCCAGTGACAAAATTTCAACCTCCGCTCATTGTCTCCAGGATGTAGTAAATATTTGGTGTGGAATTTTAGATAACAAGGTATTAGGGCCTTATCGTATTATTGATAAATTAACTTCTCGAAATTATTTACACTTCTTACAAAATGATTTGGAGGAAATGGTGGATGATGACCTTCCTTTGCAAAATATACAAAATTTACAGTTGTTTCAACAAGATGGATCTCTTCACACAATGATAGGATTTTAACCCAGTACCTAGATTAACGTTTTCCGAATTCGTGGATGGGTACAAATGGTCCCATTCTATGGCCACCGCAATCACCGTGTCTAAACCCCTTAGATTATTATTTCTGGGGAGCTGTTAAAAATTATATCTACAATAATCCAATGCCATCGACAGAGGATGAAATGTTGGAAAGAATTAATGAATACATAAATTCAATAGATGGTGGAACAGTAAGACGTGCAGTGGATGACATGTCTGTAAGGACTCAACTTTGTATTCAGAGTAACGGCAGCCAATTCGAGCAGTAAAAATAAGTTGTTTTTCTTATTATAATAATTAGTTCCTCTAAAAAGCTAAAAACACACTTTGTAACAATTAAATATAAATGAATGATTATTTATTATTTCTAAATAAATAATATTTATCGTTATTCGCGTGTATTATCCATATTTATTGCAGAAAGTATCAAGTGTGATATATCACCGTGCTTGTAATTTCTTTCTGTATTTAGTGAAATAAAAATCCAATATGGCGTCCATAAGAAATTCAAAAGTTGAATATTGTTGCGGAAAAACTAGTAGGCCTAGAACATGTTTTAGTATGGCAATCGAAAGCTCTCATCAAACTATGTAAACGTACCAAATTTCAAAAGTCTACATTTATTTCAAGAGAAGTTATTTGACTTAAAAGAAATTGGCAAATTTTGATTTTTCCGGCATAACTCCCGAACGGCCCGGAATATATTAAACTTGTTCACATATTTTGAATCAGCATAAAATTGAGCAACTTTTTCCTAATTTGAGCCACGTTGTATCTTTTACCGTTTCCGAGATACCAATGCTGCACATTAAAATTTTTCCCACCCTGTATATTATATTATATAATCCGCCCACGCATTATTGGGCCACCCTGTATAATCCACAATAATTGTATTTTACTACTGAACCAACAAAAGTCTCCCGTCGGAGTTCTCCTCTTTTACACCTTCGCTCCCCATCTTACGTATTCTTTGTTTGTCAACTGCAATTAAATTTTCTACGTGCTTCTAGTGTATTTCAGTAGAAAATGGAAGTAAATCTCAGCCAACGTTCCCTCGCAAATTTCACTTTACCCACTCAGAGGTAACTGTTTATTTCAGATTAAAAAGGTGCCCAAATATAAGGGAAATATATAGCTGAGACGGATTAGCCGAAAACAGAATTAATAATGTTTCCTACGCAAATCTCCCACTTCTTTCCGAATCCAGGCGATACTCGGAGTAAAATGGGCTTACCTGCAAGGTGTTGGGTGAGTTTTCATTTCAGGTGAAACTTTTCTTTGTTGTAATGCAGTACATAGAATTGTTATATAGTTTGATAAAACTGAATGTTTAACGTAGAGCAAAATGGACCCGGCAATTTTTTAAGTCATAGTATTACTTTTTGCAACAGTTAAAAAATGTTTACCTTTCTGACAGGATGCCAAGAAAATCAATGCTGCAATACATATTAGTTGCTGGAAACTAACAATACCTTTAATATTTCTGTACTGTAATTGTAGAAAGTAAGTATACAGGGTGTTACATTTAATTTTGGCCACCATTGGGGTCTCGGAAACGGTAAGAGATAGAGGGTGGTCGTTCCTGGGCGCACTCGCGGCTCGCAAAATAATAATATGCCACTCCTTCTCCCATACAAGTCTCTGACTTTCGGGCTCATCATTAAGATGAGAATGAGGGATAAATATGTTATTATAATGGAATTCTGTGATAATTTTATTGTTCCAGCGTGATAATCTACTCCAAATAGGCTATCTACTCTTTGAGAATCCATAGAGGCCAGTAAAAATTTTAACTATTTTACAATTCTTACATTTTATTCTATAAACACCTCATTCGTGCAATTTTCCTGCTGTTTAATATTAACCAACATTTTCTAGATTTCATTTTGTTGACAATACTGGTTGTACAACCTATACAACTCAACTATTTGAAATTCCCAACTTAGTTTTTGGAATATAAAGAATATGCTTGCTTTGCTGTTGCTATTTCCTTAAATCTATAATTTTCTTCCAGCCATGAACCTCATCAACATGGACGCCGAAAATCGCGTCGTGCTCAACGTGGGCGGTATCCGCCACGAGACATACAAAGCCACGCTGAAGAAGATCCCCGCTACGAGGCTGTCCAGGCTGACCGAGGCCCTGGCCAACTACGACCCCATCCTCAACGAGTACTTCTTCGACAGGCACCCAGGGGTGTTCGCACAGGTCCTCAATTATTACAGGTAGGTATATCTACTATACTATTTTAAATAGATAAATATTTTATGATTCCAACAGTTAATAATATCTATTACTACATAAAATACTTCTCATGGAGTTCAAAAATTAATCAAATTATAATAGAGGCAAAGTAAAAAAGATAATAAGAATAGTAGATATACTGTGTGTGTTCCCCACCGGAAGTGAGCTGTCATCGAGCTGGATGGCCTGTTATAATCGACCTAGACGACGAAGCTGCTGGTCCTTGTTTTTGGGTCTAAAGAAGAAAACTTCAGGTAGCATCCCCGCAGGTGTAGGTGCCTCAGAAACTGCAAAAGAGCACCCTGAAGACCTAACGTAGGTTCGTCAAGATGGCGGGCTGACGACACGAGCCACGCCCAAGAGGATGGCGCTATCGTCGCGATCCAGTAGTCGGCCAGGTCCAGTAGTTGATAGATAACATGACATACTTGACGGATAACGTAACGTACTTGGTGGATTACGTGACATATATGGGCTGCAAAGTGCTCTTCTACAGCCCCTGAGGCACATAACCTACGGGGATGTTACCTGGAGTCTTCTTCCCCCAAAGACAATGACCAGCAGTTCCGTCGTCTAGCTTGATGCTAACCATCCAGCTCGATGACAACTCATTTCCGGTGGGGAACATACACAGCATATCTACTAAGAATGTATCACATTTCTACAACTCATTAATGTTTTCAATATTTAATGAAAGACAACTTTATCTGCAACCAGATAATGTTGCTGCTCTCCCAAATTGAGGAAGTCAACACATCTATCTATTGGACAGACTATGACTGGCCAAATAATGACAAAAAACATAACGTAGGGTAAAACCGTACAACGCATGGAAATCGTAACTGTTAACCTCCACATAACTGAGAAATAAACATGTCTGCAACCCCCTTTCCGTAGCTTACTTCCTTCTCTCCATGAAAAACGTGTCATTCGTATTAACAAATTCCGATACCGGCACTGCATAGCATACTTCCGTTTTAAAGTCTTTATTATTGTAATGCTGCCCTCCTCGAGATATTTCGCAGGCGTCGTCGTAGTCTCATTGAATTGATTTCCCTCAAAGAGGCCTAAGAAGGCGTGGAAATGGCGAAATGATACCAGGGGCGTACCATGTTGATCGAAGAGGGTTTCCCTCTACAATAAAAAACAATATCTAGTCGCTTGTCAGTAGTAACCTCTATCTATCTTTAGTTGGATATAGGTTTGTAAAGCAGAATCATCGCATCTACAAGTACGCATTGTCTAAGAGTAGCTATAGTTGAAAACCCTCAAAGTATCCTTGATGTATGCATGTTCGAGAGGTACGCACTCAAATGATGCATGTGCGTAGTTTTGAATTAAATTTGAAACATAAGTAGAAACTTCACTTCATTTTTCAACCTTCGGAGTATGTATCTAATATCCAGTAGATGTTCAGGCAAAGATCAATGATGATACAGCGGCAGAATCCTTAATCCAATGAAAAATACAGCAGCAGCATCTTTAATCCAATGAAAAATGCTGGAATTCAAGGAGAAATTCTCGCATTGACGTCACCACAAAAAGGTCTATTGCTGTTTTATCACCAGAGTTGATCCAGTAGTCTTGGGAAAGCCACTGCTTGTTCCCAAACAAACATTACTGATTCGGTTGCCTCCCTTATCGATTCCTCATTCAAAATTCATTCCCGAAGCAAATTCGTCGCACCATATATACTTTTGATTTGAGCATTTGAGTTCATGTGTTACGCCTATGTTTTCAGAACTACATGCTTACCAACATTGAAGCTCATAAAAGGGTAGATAATAAAAGTTTCATGTCGTAATCACCTCTGACGGCGTACCCTGTCCAAAGAAAAGACTAGAGAGATAGACTAGACGAACAAATTTCTGTCTGCCATTGAATTGAAGTAACTTATTGCTTTTTCGGGACAATACACGTAAGCTGTTCAAGGTATTAGAGTATTGGGTTTGATTTTATACTGTATAGCTTGTCCTCAATGCCGTATTTACAATTCGATCAGATGTAGTAATGTATTTTGCTATTGTCGATGTGTCGTAAGACTGCGAAAACCTATAAATGTATCTGTTTATTAAAGCTGTAAAATTAAGTAACAAATTTTAATAATACTGTGGCTGGGTGTTACAGTTCTATGTAGAGTGTACACAGATTGTAGAAGTACTTTTTTAGATATATCTCTAGCACTATTAGAGTAGACAGCCCTTTCAATTTATCAATAAAATAACCCTTTTCCAAATGTATCCCGTTTAATTTTAACCAGAGTTAACCCGAAGTGGTCGAGAGATCATTACAATGTCAATTTATTCATTAATTTATTATAAATATAGTGTTCCTAGACGCTCATGAGGTGTACATAGTAATAATATGCCGCCATCTCTGCCACACAAGTGCCTGACTTGTGGGCTCATCCTTGTGATAAGATTGAGGGATACCTACAGGTACTATTATGTTATATTTACATATAATTATAAAATTAAAAAAATCCAATTTTTTTTTATCCTTTTTTTCTGACGCTTATGCATTCCACGAAATTCCTCTGTTGTAAGCTTTTATTATACTATTTCAATTGAGAGAAAACTGTACTAGTTCATCGTATTTCATTTATATTACATTGGGTGACTATAAAGGAAATAATTTAAATATATCACTGTTATAGATCCATCAAAATATTTTATTGACTTTGGTGGATTTCTATTATAGCGAAAAGTTATTTCGCCATATTTCCTAAAAGGGTCGTCATGTTTGTTTAAACTCCGTTAAAATGTCTCAGTTTACTGCTTAAACATGGGTAGACGTTCTTGCCAGTGATATGTGCATTCTATCTATTGACTTTTCTTTTAGCGGACTATATTTAAGTAAAAGCTCTTTTATTTCGATAAGGGTGGTCCAAGTGAAGATGTCTTTGCAACTATTTCATACAAACCAAAGCAACAATATTAGAGTATTTGATATTCTGTTCTTCTAAAATGTCATTGAATAAAATTTGTAAAATGAAGTTTGAAAAATACAGGAAACTCAAAGATGATGAACATTTTGAGTAGCAAGATTTACAACAAAAAAGGTTTTTATTCATATGTCTGATGTCAGAACATAGCACCCCAATCCCACTACTTAAAAATCATTCCTCTGTTAATGTTTTATAAATATATCTTTCCTATGTTGAGAAAATAAAGAAAGTAATCAAAAATACACCAAAGAAGCCACGCTATTAAATGAAATGCTCAAAATAGTCTTCATTTCATTTACTTTCATGCAATAAAAGAGTTTTTGTATTCAATTTTACGAACATTTTGTTTCAGCTCCCAAAAAGTCATCATAAATGTATCTAACTGATAGTATTTCCATAAAAACAAACTCCATATAAAAACAAATGGTGGTGGGCATATGAGGCACCAATTTCCCTTGGATCCTCAATCTCAATAATATCTCTATATTACGTACTGTTTCTAATAAATAGCAAATTAGCACAACAGCCACGAATTGATTGTTCCATTAAAAAGCATTGTAATTTAAGTTAATTTGTTGCAGGACTGGAAAACTGCACTATCCCTCGGACGTGTGTGGCCCTCTCTTCGAGGAAGAGCTAGAATTTTGGGGTTTGGATGCAAACCAAGTAGAGCCCTGTTGTTGGATGACGTATACTCAGGTAAGTCAACATTTTAATAATAATAAATTCATTGAATAGTTAGTTAAACTATTTAGAAGACATGTTCAATATATATTGATACCTCTATATCGAGAGGTAGTATAATAATATTGAAAATTACTCGTTACCATGGATTTCGTTATAATTGTCGGAGTTAGTATATGGTATTTATGTAAATAATTCCTTACAAATTGTGTTTGTGTTTCGCGAAACTAGATCCGTGACTCATATAGGATTCCTGGATCGAAAACCCTGATGCTCAGGTCTCGAATGAGCTCGTCTGGTTTACGGTCTGTCCAAAACAGACCAGGGCTCAGGGGCTGGAGTCCGAGGCGTGCGCCCAAGGGCGAGACTATCCTTTTTGGGAAAGTATGCCACGGTTTTTCAGGCGGAAGTGTTTGCTATCTCTGCATGTGTTCAGGAAAATCTCAAAAGGAGATATTCTAATCAGCATATCCAGATACGCACCGACAGTCAGGCGGCTTTACATGTCTTGATCTCCTACAGGATCACCTCCAGGGTGGTCCTAGAGTGTATTAATGGTCTGGCCCAATTGGGACAGAACAACCAAGTAAAATTGACCTGGGTACCGGGTCATCACAACATAACAGGAAACGAGGAGGCCGATGCACTGGCTAAAAGAGGCTCAAGTATACAGTTTATAGGGCCCGAACCAGTGCTCGGGCTTTCGATTAGTTATGTAACAAGGTCTATTGAAAAGCGGATCAAGGAAAGATCAGAGGAAAAATGGTCGAACGGAACTGGGCTGTCACAAGCCAGGCTCTTAATTGAATGGCCTTGGTCGAAGGCAACCCGATCAATACTTGCGCTAAGTCGTAACACCATAAGGATTGTCACAGCACTGCTGACAGGTGACGGATATCTCCACAAGCGCCTTAACGCTATCGGCCTCTGTGACACTAGAAGGTGCAGGTTTTGCGGGCACGATGACGAGGACTCCATTCACATCCTCTGTCGCTGTGCCTGCCTCATGGTCAAGAGACACAAACATCTGGGTGCAGCATTTCTCCTGCCCCAGGACATTAGAGCTTTCCTAGAACGGGTGTTGGCCTATTTGCATAGCACGGGTCTCTTCCAATAGTTCTCGACTAGCGGCAGGCTCAATGGGTCGAAAGACCTGAGTGCTGCGGGTAACCGCGCTGCCTTCCAACAACAACAACAACAATGCCCAGTTAGAACGCTTCGAAACCATTCCGAATCGAGTCCACGTTAAACCAAAACAAGCACCACAAAATTCTTAGTCGTTCATATAGTTTTAGTTGATCAACCGTTCGTATAGAAGAAGTCGTTAATTAATGACTTTCGTCAACGTATAAAACAAGAGCCTATGAAGCCTTTGAAACGTTTGTCTTAAGAAATTGGACTTTCTTATAGAATATGCCAGACCATAGTAATGAAAAACTTGTACGTGGATCTATATAAGAAGCCCTTTGGCAGCAGCATAACCATGGTTTTATCTTTCATCTCACCTGTCAACACGGAAGAAGAAGAAGACGAAACATAACACCCAACTGGATTGTGATCTAGAGATTAGGATGTGGAAAAACAAATACCCAATAAAAAACTAAAGGAATAAACAATTTCACCCAATATCGAATCATTCCAACTCGAGTAAAATTTGTCTACGATGCACTAATGCTTCAGAAATATGTCACGACGGCACGCAACAAGTTTCAAACCGGCTTAACATGTATGTATGTACGTGCTTGCAAACCAACCACCACTATTAACAAATTTGTATTCGCAGGAAATAGCTGTTTTAATATTTAGTTTTGCTAATCCGGCTTTTATCCGCTGCAATAAACGCGGC
This sequence comes from Pogonocherus hispidulus, assembly GCA_963924545.1. NCBI lineage: Eukaryota > Metazoa > Arthropoda > Insecta > Coleoptera > Cerambycidae > Pogonocherus > Pogonocherus hispidulus. The sequence continues at coordinate 2,017,330 of OZ004698.1, forward strand.
ACGTACATTTTGATTTAAATTTATATTTTAATGTTAATTTTAGTTGAAATATGAAACTCACTTTCAGGTATCTGAGAGTAAAAACGATTTGTAGCCAAAAATAGTTGAGTTTTCACCGATAGTGTGGGCATTAATTTTAATGAAGAGAAAAATATTTTAAATTATTTTATGTGGAATGGCACATGGGATGTAATATTTCATTATACAGGGTTAGTCAAACGAGCCGTTCATACTCGATTCTCTATCAAAGGATTGGATTAAAATCGGAGACGGATAATAGTATTGATATCTATATAGGGTGTTCCAAAAAGGAGAAGTTGAGCTAATATGTTTTTATAAACAGAAGTCACTTTCCAGACTACAGAAATATTACAAAGAACTGTTATTTTCTTATACGGTACGATGTCAATAACTGGTTTCGCTCTTATTAAATCTCATCAGTGCAGCATAAGAGATCATAACGATCGACACGAAACAACCAGTAGGTACTTGAAGAACTAGATGTTTTGCATCGGTTATGCACTACGTACATCCATCACTTACTGATAGCTTCGTAAAACAATAAGACTAGTGTCCCCAGGTGGTTAAGCAGATGAAGGAATGACACCTCTCCTTTATTATTATCGGTAGTTTATATAAAGTGTAATGAAATAACTGTAATATGCTTAATTTAACCGAAGTTGTACCTATTACCTGTATTTTTTGTTATATAAAAATATATCACTACAAGAAAATGGTCTAGTCCATATAACCAATAATCTTGTACATCCTAATCGTTATTGATGGAAAAATTATTGTTTCCAATACAAAGAGAAACTCTCAAACCCACTGTCTAGAATGACAAATTGAGAGACGTTCTGTAATTAAGTTGGTAGTCAATTATTAGCTAATTGTCTGAGAATCACTTATTGTTTTTATTGGATAATCTGACAGATTGCCAGTAGAAACAGGGTCGGTTCTAAATTGTATTTTAACACAAAGAAATTTTAATTTTTTGTATCTCTCTACAATGTTTGTCAGTTTTTTCGTCTATCTCCTTCCATCACTGTTTAAAAAAATTTAGTTTATAATAAAATAATATTTAAAATAATACACAGCGAATTATTAATATCTTTATTAGGAAAAACACTTGAATAAAACGCCTTATGATTTCTGTGGTACCTTAACAAGAAACAATAATAAAATCTCAATTATTGGTGCTAACACTCAACACTAAGAAGAGCCAATAGAGGTCATAGTGAGCTGGTAGCTACTTCAAATGTTGGTATTGCAGTTTTGTCTCAAATTCATGCGTATACAACCAAACTTGAGCTATACAAATGTTGAAGAGATTGCTTATAGACAAATAAGGAACAATATAATAATTAGAAAGTACATTGGTGACTTACAATTTCATAAATAGCCTTACTAGTAACCAAATAACTACAGAATCAAAATATGAATGTTCCTTTTACGGCCGTAGATTCATCCTGAATCTACGGCCGTACTACTAGTTAGCTACTCTAGCACAATTTGATACAATAAAAGCTGGAGCTACTAACAACTTGAAATGGAAATAAAAACTATAGTGATGCAATATATCTGTAAAAAGTAGTATTGTGGATGTTAGATCTTGGCAAGTAGGCCATTTCTACGTACCACTCTGCTTTGCAATTGTTATCAGGGCATTAGAGGGAAGCCATCTCCTCCTTCTACAACCTTACGAAACCAAAGAGTCCTTATTCCTCCAAGAGTCACAAACTGCTCCAGAAAGTAAAAATACTCTTCTATATCCTCCCCATGTTGTGGGTAATCTTCGATCTATTTAAGAAACAAATTCCTTCTAAGACTGCAGTGTATACTTTGGTGCAATTACATACAAGTTACCCGGGTTTCATAATTGATCTAAACACAAACCCTTATAAGTTATGAAGAACTAAATTCTAATTTTTCAGACATATACCTTGGAACTCTCTTGGTGTTTCACCAAGTAGGTATAATCTTGAAGGGGGTTGGAACCTTTGGTGTGAAGAAAACACGGACGTAGTTTTCACATAACAGCAAGACACTATACTGCACTTGACGCGCGTTTTGCCAACCCAGTCGGCATCATGTCGAGACGATTAAAACTCTTGGCATGTTCTGTCCACGTCAGAAATAGATCCACTATACTGGCTCTTCCTGTCACTCACTGTTAGAACCTGCAAAGCTATCTCTGAAGAAATATATTTGCTAGCACCTTTTTATTTTTATGCCGACGGCTAGTGACAAGAGGGTGCTTTGTAGCCTCCTACAAAGCCGGCCCTGAAACACACAAATATTTGCAGTCGCTATGCACATCGAACCATAAAATTGTGTAAAGTAGTGATTGATTTGCGTTTAGTAGCCATACCCGCCTTATTGACAGCCTGAAATGCGATATCGTTTATTTTTTATAGAACGCGACATTGTGGAGACCATTTTGAATAAAAGTAAACTTGTTTGTTTGCGTTTCCGTGATCCTGTCGGGATATAATTGGACTGGTACAGTTTCCGGACAAGCGGATGATTGAGTATTTTTTTCAAACGGGATGGTTTGATGATAATATGCTCTCAGATGATTATTTGGACAATTTTGTTAATATGAAGCTGACAATATAGAATTTAATCAGTTATATACTGGTTTTGAATGAATTGATGTGTGGCAGAAGTGGACTTTGAACACTTCTACAGCAATCAAGTGTGTTGGGAGTGTATTCTGAGGACTGCTCGTTGGTGACCAAGGAAAGGACACCTATAAAGGTGTCTTCATGCAATTAGTTTATTAGGGATAAATTCCTGAAATTTTATCACAATACAATTTGGTACACGGGAAAAATGCATCATAAAAATTTGAGATTTTTAAGTTCTTACGAATTTTTTTATGTTTGAGGAGGTACTGTTGCCATCACTGTGTGAACCTTTAACTATGATTTTTAAATCAGAGGTAGCCAGCATAATTCTTCTCAAACATATCACAATATGTTAGTAATCGTGATCTGTTAGTAATCGTTAGTCGTCGTAGATCTGTGTTACTATTCGTCTGACAATTATTGACAGATACGGGATACAGGAAATGAAGATCATAATGAATAAAAGAATTCTCCTCACAGAACGATCGGAAAGTCCAAGAGCAGACGCATGTTTGCGCGCAGAACGCCGTGGTAATCGCAACATTGCAACTCTCACTGCCTCAATGTTTTCAGGTGATCTAATGGGGCGAGGGACTTCAGTTCTTCGTCTTATCGCACTTGTAGTTTGTCTGAACGTAGTGACCCACGTAACAATTGATTTCCGGTCCGGGACAGCAGCCAACGTGGCTAAATTAAAGCGATTTCGAAAGGCGCGCTGGGTTGCGATCGCAGAACATCCGCTCGAAAAGTAGGCCTCAACGGCGAAAGCACGCTCTTCACTGTTCCAACGCATGATGGCGACTGAACTGTGTCGGGACAAAACTTTATAGTCCCGCCTCTCAAACGAGACCACTAGCGCTCCGCTACGAGATCAACCGACTGAATGGCGCGCATTTTAAAAAAGGAAGTTATGCTGCCGCACCCTGTATATAGCGGCCTATTTTTCTGCAGGTACTTACCATCATAGCTTTGACCTCTATAGTTTTTAAGGGAGACGATCCTACTTATATATTTGAAGGAGATACTGAAAGCAACTACTCCACCGACTGTGTGCTCCGACTGGCGTTGCACATAGTTCATGGAGATAGGGGAGTAATCTAACGCCAGTCGGGGCATATAGCCCATGGAGTGGTGGTTGTTTTGGGCATCTCCTTCAAATAAATATATTACAATATGTTGTCCAATTTATGTGGTGTTTTAATATTTAAAAATGTAAATAGTCAACCAGAAAACAATCCTTAAAGTCGTGACTGTAAACATGGGTCAATAAATTTTTAAACCATGTATGGATGTTAACAATTTCCAAGACATTTATTCCTATATTTTTATAAGGACAAAGTTTATTCCTAGGAGTGTTTGTTAATTATCTATAGTAAACAAGTGGGTAGCTAAAAATTATGATTATATTTATTTCTTTCAGCATCGGGATACCCAAGAGACTTTAGCAGTTTTAGATAGGTTAGACTTAGATACGGAAAAGCCGAGCGACGAGGAAATAGCCAGGAAGTTCGGCTTCGAGGAGGACTACTTCAAAGGCACGCTGTCGTGGTGGCAACTCATGAAACCCAAAATCTGGTCCCTGTTCGACGAACCCTACTCATCTACGGCTGCCAAGGTATGCCTTTGATTCGGTGTTTGAGCAAAGATTAAGGGTGAGTCAACAATACACGATATGTTTTCAAGAGGGAAAGCGGCAATTCCAATTTTGCCTAAACTATGTAGATAATAAAAGTATTGTCCGTATTTAAGTTATTTGTGGCTATTGTTCTATGATTTATGGCTATCAATGAAATAATAAAATTAAGAAAACAAAAACAGTATAAAATAGTGGAATTTTGGTGTATTTAGGTCTTCTAGGCATCATGTCAAACTTTCAAGGATTACTCCAAAAGGATCGGCATAAAAAATAATGAAAGCAATCACTTCAGATATGAATTAAAGTCGGCAATTCTAGATAACCAGCTCTGATTCCTCTTCAAGTTTTGGCACTCATTATTCTTGGGAGCTGGTTGATACTGCCTAAAGGCAATATTTTTTACCAACTGCATTTTTGTGCTCATTAAATCATTCAGCCACTTTAGAGAAACAGCACCTTCCGCTTCAGACCCTTAAAGTCTGTTCCTGATTCCACTAAAGGTGTGAAGGACAATCTCTGAAATAAAGTACTGCGTGGTACATTATTTGTCATATTTCTACTGTTTATTTCCTACGCATTTTTTTTCGTTATCAGCAATGACCGTATGTTTCGTATGAGCCTTACGCCTTGTGCCCTCAGTAGAGATGCTGCTTGTACCTTTTTGTCTTCTATGGTCAATTTTACGAGTCGGCGGGTAATATAATTTTATAATCTTAAAATTGGTTAGATATCTTTAACATTACATATTCTTCTTCTAGCGCTCGACAGATATTGTATATATTAATTCTTTACAGAATTTTACTCATTTATATTCAACTAACGTCCTTCCTAAGTTCAGGACCTTCCTGATTAAAAAAGTGCCTAAGCATGGAAAGTTGATGATATTATGGAAGTTTGCAAAGATGTCTGCGTGAAGTTGTCCAGCAGTACAATTTGTAAGGTATTATTTTTTTCTGTCAGTTTCTATTATTGTGATTTTTACTTCATTTTGGACATTTCTGGTAGCGTATCTGGATACAGTATATATTCAAAACACCAAGCAGAAAGAAGAATTTCTGAATAATGCCACAAATAAATAATTACTGAACATATGTTACTTTCAAATTCAACCCTTTGTGTAACCTTTTCTATATTTTCATTGCAGTACAAGTGCTGGAAACTATGCAGTTTATTTTAGACTCAGCCTGAATAAATTCCATAAAGGTACTACGCTGTCAATTTGCATTTGTTTAAAGGAACATATATCCTTTACAGACAGATGCACATACTAGTAATTTTTAACTTACTGGAAAGGAAGGAACGACTCTTTGAAAGTTTTAACATTTTTTTTTTTAGTTATAATAAATGGAATATTTGTCTTTCATCAGTTTTCTCAATGAATTCATTATAGTAGAGTTGAAATCTATGGTATAATAGTAATTAGTAATTAACATAATCGTGATGCATCTTTATGGAATATATTTAATCTTTGTTTTGGGCATGAATTACTTCTATAGTTACACAAAATCAACATAAGCTAAATGATAATCTAAAACATACTATAAACCCATTCGCAGCATGTCTCAGGTAACTAAAAACTTTTAGTGGTATTCTTTACTATTCTTCTGATATATTATATTAAGTATTTTAATGTTTTTCATATATTTAACCCAAATAGGTGTATGTTCTCTCTCAAATTGAGCTATGAATTATGCTCTAACAAGGAATTAAAGGAAAAATACTATTGAGAGTTTTTATCTAATTATTGAAAGACTACAACTGATAAAATTATTGATGATACTTTTAAAACAATATTTCCTTAGTTCCCTTGAGTACTGATAAATATAAACATGTACTTCACTTCCTAGGCACGTTTTATCACCTGCTTCATCAGTTGCATCTATGACAGGATGTCTTGTTATCAAAAATATGTTATAATTGTTATATTGTATAATCTATCCAGGACGTGGAAGCACGTAGATATCCAGGATACAAAACACGTGCGTAGAAGGATTTGTACAATGTTTTGGTTTTATTCTTGTACATATTGGTCACAGGGGAACCTTTTTCTTCAAGTATTCTATATGAAATTGTATCTTAACCCTCATAACAATGTTTTTTTTTTAATTCAGAAAAATAAAATTCTATGGGTTTATTTATTTTTTAACATCACGGCATTAGCTAGATATAAATTCTTAATAATTCTTTCAGATATAAATAGATGAATAATCAAGATAAAAATTTACTTTTTGTGTCATATTTTTGACTAAATAGTTTTTAAGAAAATAATATGTAGAATTTCACTAAATACTACTTTTTTCTCTAGCTCTCTAGCCACAGAAGGCAACGTATATATCCTTCTCTCTACATTCTTCTAGACAATCTCATATTTTATTTAATATTTTCAATGTACATTTAACAGTATCTTTTGACAATTTGGTCATCGGTTTGCTTATAGGTTCATAAGGGTTAATTTTCTTCGATCTCTAAAATACGTTTCTGAGACTTACCAAATATATTTAACAATTCTAAAAATCGCTGATAAATAAAATATCAAATAAATATACCACCACACCTCTTTCAACACTTTATCTCTATCTTAGAGCATGTGTAGAGTCATCCTCTATTGTTTAATCGAAGAATGTAATTTTTAACTAGCTGACTAGGAAAACGACATATAAAGTAAGTCAGAATTAGCGAAAAACAAAATGTACACAACATATTAAACACATTTTTAGTTTGGAAAAGCTACATTGAGAAATAGATGTAATACAATAAAAATAAGTAAAAAACTGTATTTTAAAATTTTCTAATAAATGCATGCATTGGTGATGTAAAAAATTAAAACAAGTTCTTACAATTTTAATAATTTACTTCTATAAATAAGAAAAATAAAGTAATAAAAAATAAACCCAAAAAAAGTGATACTCAATCTATTCTGGGTATGAGACACCCTTCATTGATTGTTTTATACACTGTTCATTATTTTTTCTCAAACCGTTGTATCAGTTTTTGTGTTTATTTTAATTTTAGAAATGTTTATGTTGGTATATAAGGAAGGGGAACCAACTTAGGTATTTTGAGCCAAGGCCAAAAGACAGCGGTGTCGCGATCGAGTGACGCAATACATACAGGGTGCTTCAAATTCGATGCAATATATGGGGATCTCAGAAACGGTAAGAGATACGGTTAAATAGAGGCAAAGTTGCGTATTCAGGGGGGCAACATAATGGTGAAAAGAGATCAAGGCTAACTTGATTAGTTTTCGAAATATTTTGAAAAACCCGAAAATTTCGATTTTCGTTTTTGTTTTTTTGCGGGCCTATTTGATGAGTTATTAAAAAATAAAAAGCACTTTTCTATAGCAACTTTTTGCCCTTTATCGAATGGTGTTAGTGAATTTCCCGCAAAACGTTTCGTTTCCCGGAAACCAACATCAACTTAATTTTTTTAAATACGGACCTGGAATTTTTTTTCAATTTTTTGGAATCATTTTTGTAACTTGATAGAATGCCACCATAAAAGGAACCATATTTAAACGTTCCATCATTAGTATTTTTGTTTTGACTTTTGTTAATTCCAAATATTAAAAAAATCTAAATCACAACGTTTAAATCTGGTTCCTTTTATGGTGGCATTCTATCAAGTTTCAAAAATGCTTCCAAAAAATTGTAAAAAAAATTCCAGGTCCGTATTTAAAAAAATTAAGTTGATGTTGGTTTCCGGGAAACGAAACGTTTTGCGGAAAATTGGCCAACACCATTCGATAAAGGGCAAAAAGTTGCTATAGAAGAGTGCTCTTTATTTTTGAATACCTCATCGAATAGGCCCGCAATAAAATAAAAACGAAAATTTAAATTTTCGGTTTTTTAAAATATTTCGAAAACTAATCAAGTTAGCCTTGATTTCTTTACACCATTATGTTGCCCCCCTGAATACGCAACTTTGCCTCCATTTAACCGACTTCGCATCTCTTACCGTTTCCGAGATCCCCATGTATTGCATCGAATTTGAAGCACCCTGTATAGGGAAGGTTGTGGTTGAAAACGCGAATTGTTACACTTTGCTTTAGGGCTTTAACGGCTCTTCAACATAATGGCATGATTTGATTCCTTTATAAACCCTCACAAGTTGTCGGTGTCTTTTTGGGACACTCTGTATGGCTCGTTCCTCAGGTTTCTATAAATATAATCAAGGCGAGGCAAGACAAATTGCCCTAGAATTTCGCTTGCCTCAACTTGCAACCAATTACTCGAATTCGTGTAAAAATTTTCGGAAACGGGGTTGAAGGAAGCGCAACCGCACGCGAGCTCGTCTGTTTCGAATACCGGCTGCGAGTTGTTGCAGGATGGAATAATTGCAGGAATGCTTGCGGTGAATGATGTTTTGGGAGTTTTAGGGGTGGTTTGAAAAGCCAATATTCAAGAAACACGGTCTGAAGTTAGTCTGCTTTGAGAATTTGGTTCAAATACCCCAACTAAATTGATGTATCTGAATAACATGGCAAATTACTTATAGGTCAATTGATTTTTTCATCTAAGCACTCTAGATTTTGAGATATCATAGGCAACTTTTTTATTTCTTATAGTCGCCATTTTGAATTTTTAAGTCATCATATGAAGCGTTGTAATCTCCTTACAACGATGTGTTATTCAGAACTTATCTATAATAAAATTTGGGGATGTTCAACATACATGTACAAATGTGGTAGTGCAAAAAAAATTTTTTGGCGGCTTCTGAAAACTATTTAAACATTTTTCATTGCACGCCGCTGGATACTGGTCCACTGTAATGGAGTGACCTTGGGACTGACAATGCAAACTAGCTAGCACGAAAAAAACTTCGGAAGTTCTGAGAGTATACCGACAGCCGGCGCAAAAAATATTTGCAGCGTTTTTACTTTAAAATAAACTTAAAGATAGATAGATGTGACCAAATAATAGATAGATGTTAAAATTAATAAAATTTTGTTACACTAATTTTGAAGAATTGCGCTACTTGATTACTAGGTATTAGAAACATGAAATTTATAAAAAATTTGCACATACCTTGTTACAAAAGCTGTTCGAAATAATATTCCTGGACTTGTACACAATTTTGGGCACGCCTTATACAATTTTGCTGCACTAAACCGAATGTTCCTCCTGGTTGCTGATCTTGTAAACGCAAATTATTAAGTAAATTGGGGATTTTCAGCATTTTGCTGCAACAACCACTCACAAAACCTAACTCGTAATTAATAATCCACTGGTAACAGTCCATTAACTCAGCATTACTGTACACATGAGCCATTTTGAAAATTTTACAGTTTACCTGCGATAAATACCGACACACAGAGAGTACACACATAGACTGATGACTGAATAGACAATAGAGATATTATCCCCGCTCCAGTTTTATTCGCTCGGTCGTCGTTCGAGGTACAAAAACGTGTTTACTTTTTTTACCTCATTCTTAGGAATGTGGTAGGTATATCAGATGTTGAACTACAGTTGTCCATCTACGTAGTCCTTTATAATGAGATAACTTTAAACATTGTTTACGAGAAATCCTAATACTTTTATTAAAATTTTTTTGGTGATATCGATTTCTTATTTAAGGATGCACATATCCTAAAAGTTTTAGAGATAAGTTCTGAATAACCCTGTATACCATATTAAAGAATCCTCGACCATTTTACAACAAAAAAGGTGCTCTTGTCAAATATTCTATAAAATTGTCTACTTATCTCATAGCACTTAAAAAAATAATTGAACATTGTGCTTCAGGTATAATAAAGTATTTTTTTAAGTTAAGTAGGAGGTATTCTTAACGCAACGGAACTTTCACAGTCCACTGACTAACGGTTGATAAACCTTTCTGTGATGATAATGAGGTATCCCTATGGTTGTAAAATGGTTGGAGTTAATAAATATGGTCCATTGTTTTCACACAATGAAATAACATTTATTTTTAATACAGGTATTGCAATAAAGAAGATTGCGAACCAGTGGTTTTCTGTATCAAACTGAAATTATATATGGTAATGAAAATATATAGTAGTTCCCACCATACAACATTAAATTTTTCTCGTCGAACGTTTCGTTAACCATCAGTTATTGGTTCCACCATCAATAACGTTCGTTATTGGTTTAATTACATTCAGATGACTCATCTCTAGTTAGCGAAACATCACTTAGAGAGGAGTGTATTGTTTTGTCCTGCTGCAGGGAACTTGAGGACATAGGGGAAAGTGTATCACGTTTAATCCATTTCCACTATCTTCGATTCCAGGTGATAGGCGTCCTCTCCGTCTTCTTCATCTGTGTCTCGATCCTCTCCTTCTGCCTCAAGACCCACCCGGATATGAAGGTGCCCGTGATCAAAACCACGATAATCAGGACAGCGTCCAATGGCACCGACTATTTCTTCGACAAGGAGGACACCGACGCACACGTGGCCTTCTTCTACATCGAGTGCATCTGCAACGCCTGGTTCACCTTCGAGATCTTGGTCAGGTTCATCGCATCGCCGAACAAGTGTGAATTTATCAATTCGTCGGTGAATATCATCGACTACATAGCCACAGCGAGCTTCTACATCGATCTGGTGAGGATAATAGCGTAGAATTGTGTTAACACTCTTATAAAATTCATATAAAACACTTTCATAACTCCTATGTAGCTCCAGGTTCTTAGGTTACTATTCTATTATCAGTCTGAATCAATGGACATTTAATCATTGATCTCGAACTTCAATAATTACTTTACCTTCACCTGCAGAAACCAAAAACCAACAAGATTTAAGAAAAATGAGACAGTTTTGGTACTAAAGTTCAGCAAATTTATACAGTGAGGTTCAAACTCTGGAACGCCCCAAATAACTTTCAAAATATTGTTTTTTTGCAAAAACGCTCAGACACGTCAATTTTTTATTCTACTTTTCTGTATTTTTGAGGTATTGATTTATTTGTACAGTGACGTATCACTGAGGTGCAAAAAAAATTTTTTTTTTAAATGGCAACTCCAATTTTTTATTCGGAATTCATGAAAAACACATTTTTTACGTATCTTTGACTAAAACTTTACAGAAAAAAACCTTTATAGGGTTATAGAAGAAATTTTTCGATATAAATCCAATGCAATTTATTGAAACAAAATATCAAAAATTAGGTTACTTACAATAATATTACAATTAAATCAAATGCTCAAATTGTTGTTCATTGCCTGCCTGACAATGAGCTAAACGAGAGATGAATTCATTTTGAACATTATTGATACCATTAGTCGAAATGTCTTCTATTACTTGCTGAATTCTGTTTTTTAATTCATCAATATTTTCTGGCCTACTCTCATACACTAGACCTTTAACGTAGCCCCATAAAAAATAATCAAGTGGGGGTCGGGTCTGGGGAGCGAGCAGGCCACTCTATTGCACCACGTCGACCTATCCACCTATTAGGAAAAACTTCATTTAGGTAAGTACGAACAGGAAGAGCATAGTGAGGTGGAGCACCATCTTGCTGGAACCATATCTGGTCATCAATTGAATTTGGATCATTCGCATTTGGAAATAAACCAATTAAAGTCGGGAATAACTCCATTCTTAGGAATTCCAAATATCTTTCCCCATTTAAATTTCCATAAAAAGAGTATGGTCCCAAAATTCTGTTTTTTACTATTCCCGCCCAAACATTAACTTTTCTAGGGAATTGCGTGTGGGATTCCTACATCCACCGTGGGTTCTATGTTGCCCAATAGCTGCAATTTTGTCTGTTGACGGACCCATTAAGACAAAAAGTGGCCTCATCAGAAAAAATAATATTTTTTACTGAGATGGTAGTGTTATTGCAACGTTCCTGCATGATTTCACAAAATTGTACTCTACGATCAAAATCGTCTTCTGAAAGCTCATGAACCAGTGTTACCTTGTACGGATGATATTTAAATCCTGCGAACAGAACTTTTACTTATGTCCATGGTTGCGGCAACTTGGCGGGTACAAACATGGGGATTTTCTTGAACTAATAATAAAACGTCAAGTTGAGTATTTTCATCAATCTTGGTACGACCTGTTCTTGGTAAATCACGAGCGTGACCATATTCTCTGTATTTACTAATAATTTTACTCACCTTTGAAGGCACAATTGGTGGTCGATCTTGATGAGTATTATTAAACAGCTCATACACTTCTGTTGCAGTTCTCCTTCTATCCCCGTAACCAACCATCATAAGTATCTCAATCCGTTCTTTCTCCGAAACAGACATTATTAGATGAATAATACGAGATAAACAATAAAATAATAACAATGAAATACCAAAATTATGGATTTAAATTTTGCTACGTGTTAAACAAATTAAAATTTTGACATTAGATGAAGCAATGATATTGTTTGGTTTCAATAAATTCCAGAACCTACTCGGTTTAAATTTAGAGAACATTTGTAGTTTTTTTAACTGTAAATTGCATTTATATGGAAAAATTTATTCTGTAACCCTATAAAGGCTTTTTCTGTAAAGTTTTAGTCAAAGATACGTAAAAAATGTGTTTTTCATGAATTCCGAATAAAAAATTGGGGTTGCCATTTAAAAAAATTTTTTTTTCTGCATCTCTGTGATACGTCACTGTACAAATAAATCGATACCTCAAAAATACAGAAAAGTAGAATAAAAAATTGACGTGTCTGAGCGTTTTTGCAAAAAAAAAAACAATATTTTGAAAGTTATTTGGGGTGTTCCAGAGTTTTGAACCTCACTGTATATTATGAAGTTGGTGTAACACTCTTATATAACCTTTCTATTCCGACAGATCTTGAGAAAATTCGCCTCGCACCTCGAAAACGCCGATATCATGGAGTTCTTCTCTATCATCCGCATCATGCGGCTCTTCAAGCTCACCAGGCACTCCTCCGGACTGAAGATCCTCATCCAGACGTTCCGGGCGTCCGCCAAAGAGTTGACTCTCCTGGTGTTTTTTCTCGTGCTGGGCATCGTCATCTTCGCCAGTTTGGTTTACTACGCCGAGAGGATACAAACGAATCCCGACAACGACTTCAAGAGCATCCCTCTTGGGCTGTGGTGGGCACTGGTCACGATGACCACCGTGGGGTACGGAGACATGGTACCCAAGACTTATATAGGGATGTTTGTGGGCGCGCTGTGTGCCCTAGCCGGTGTCCTGACGATAGCGTTGCCAGTGCCCGTTATAGTGTCGAACTTTGCCATGTATTATAGCCATACGCAGGTGAGGACATTGTATTAGTAGTAGTAGTAGTAGTAGTAGTAGTAGTAGTAGTAGTAGTAGTAGTTATAGTTGTAGTTTAATATAGTTATATGCGTAAACGTTTAAGCCGTTTAAATTCATACGAACTTTTGAATTTTCAGTGCCCCGTAAAGTTGTCGGATACGTTTAAATATTGAATGATTTAAACGTTTAATGTTGAAATATTTAAAAGGTTTTGATGTTTTAAATTCAATAAATAGCCCAGTGACAGATATGTTTAAACATTTATTAATTTAAACGACTTAACTTTACTACTAAACATCACTGAATCTTTCAACTTATCAGTGTTGTGAACTTTTCTAATCCATGACGTTGATGTAACAAAATGTTAAAGTTATCACAAATCAACTAATAGTAGGTTACTTGACAGATAAATTCAAGAAAAATGTTTAAACGTCCAAATAAACGTGCAAATAGTTTAACGTTTACTATTGTGGATTATATATTTTTTCGCAATAAATTTGTAGACTAAACGATTGAAACAACAAAAACACGAGTGATTACTAAACGGAATTATTTAAATAATTATATCTCCAAACGTTTTCCTATGATGCAGATATGTTTCGCATTTTAAACATTTAAATTTGCAGACGTTTAAATATTGCTGTAGTAGTAATGTTTTCAGGTGGTAGATGTGTTCAAATGTTTTGTCTCTCTGAATATTCTATATTAATAATTAAAGTCACAAATTAGTAAAGTTTAAAATTAAACGTTTAAATATTTAAATGATTCACACTAATCGTAGTAGCTTTTAACTGATTTTAGCCTTTATTCAGTAACATTTCATGAATATTTATTTAAAGAATAAAGAATACTATCGTGTGTAATTACGTCTTATGCATAAAAAATACGTACAAAAAGTGTATTTAATTTATCCAACTTAATTGGGTTATTTTATTATTAGAACGACGCGATAAAGGAAAGAAAGAAAAGCAAGTAGAAGAACTTGCTGAATACCTGAATATCTTGATACATTTCCTGAAAAAACCCTGTAGAGAAAAATGTATTTAGTTTAGATTATATCAAGGACATGAACCGATAATCATATTTTTTGTGTTGTCATGGCTATTGTATTGTTACTTTTAGTAATTAGGTAGAAAAAATAAATGGCAATAATACCTTTTAAGGTTACAAAGGCAGTTGCAGGAGGCAAAACACAAATTACAGCAAAGTGGGATATATATAATAATATAGCATCAGAATTACAATTATACGAGTTCGACTGTCTGAATTATGGAAAACTGAGCATATCCCTTATGTAACGGTGTGTGTTTCTACGAAAAGAAACAGAGAAATCTGTTTTCCTAGCGCGTCTGAATTCATTAACTAGATTGGTAACTTGCACAAAATGGCGTGCTATTGATTAAACAAACCCAAACAAAGATCGTGGGCACAATAATATATCAAGATAGTTTTATAAGTCTTTTAGAACACAGTTTTATTACATTTATGTCGTGTTTAATATCCTGTTTGCAGTGACTGTTCCTGATTTCACAGAATAAAGCCGCATAGCATTATCATAATGTAATTTTACGTTACAGGAAAGCCAGAGTGAAGAAATTTAAACGTTTAACCTTCTTTCGTTTTATTCATTTAAAATCTAATATTATTACTGGTAATTGCAGTGTCTCCAAACGTAGTTAGGTTCAAGTTAAAATAATACAAGGAATCTTAGAACTGGGAGAGACAATGTTTTTTGGTCTGCAAGTTTTCAGAGAAACTACACAATTTGTGAAATGAATTAAATGTGCTTGTTGATGTAAAGCATAAAAAATAAACTAATTTTGTTTTGTTTCTATTCAAAAAAGTGGTTTTAATCATTGCGTTCAAAGTACCAAGATATGGTTCCACCTTATATTTGAGGGCTCCTGTAATTGGTATATCAGTACCACAAACTTTACAGTATGTTCTGGATGGAATCTGCGGAATTCGAAAAGAAGGTCCCGATATTTCGTCCCTTTCGCCTACTTTTTCAAGACAATGTTGGTCTCGGCAGGAGCCGAGAACTCGATGACAAACATTGTCTTGAGCTGGTTGTCGAGCTCGAATCTGCCTGAGAGGGGGAAATAAGTAGTTCCAATGAATTCGGCACTTCTCATTCCCCACAACGGACTCAATATCCCTCGGAGCGTATGGCAGCACTGGTGTTTCGTTTATCTCGTACGAGTGCCATAGAAAGTAGTAAAGCGCTCGTAAAGCCGCGTTATGTCTATGGATATAGGCCGAGACTGTATATCTGGGCGGGACAAGTGGAGAGGAGGTGCATGATTCTCCGGCTCCCTATGGCAGGCCCTGCAGTTCACATCAAGTACCCCCATACCCATGACACATCCTACATATGAGTAATGGTGAGAAACACACAGTAGTGCCATCTTTCGGTCTTTGGTACTATCATCGCATCAGCGTTCGGCATGTAAAAGCTACTATGGCAGAGAAACAACCGTAATGTCGATAAAATAAAGTGAAAACAAAAAACTAGTCAATTTTTTTAATGGTTGTGAATTACGGAGTCCCATTAAGTAGCGGCACAATTTATTCAACGCTTATTTTCTTTATAGATTCCATTCTTGCGTTCATTAATAATCAATGTCGTCATTACCCATTGGTTCATTATTTATTCATTCATTGGCAAGGAAAAAATGTTACAAAAAATTATCTCATGTTTATGTAAATACAGGCTATTTGATGGCGTGGGGGAGTTATGAATGAAATATTTACATACCTTACCTAAATATTTTATAATATTTGGAAAAGACTGATGTTAGGATAGGACCCTGTTGAACGAAAGACGAGAATAGCTCCTGAATATTTAACCCCTCCTTTAGAAAAACAGTACCAACACACAGGGTGTCCCACAGGGAAACCCATCGATCGATTGTGAGAAAGCGTATAATTAGGAGAACTATGAAAATTTGCCATCTTACTCCAATTGAAGAAAGAGATGAACAACAACTGCAATATTATTTGTTTCACTCTATCCCACCAATTTAACCCATCAATTACTAAGCCTATTTCAATGACCGTTTTTCATCCAACAGGCACGAGCAAAACTTCCAAAGAAGCGACGGAGAGTCCTTCCAGTCGAGCCCACCAGGGGCCCCAGGATCCCCGGAACGGCACCCCCAGGTGCTCCTCAAGGAGCTCCGCAAGGCCAGGCGGCAGCACAAAATAGGCGGATGAACGCCATCAAGTCCAATCACCCCAAGGACATGCTAGGAGCACCGCTGCCTAAGATGGGTGAGTCAAGCATTGTATGACTTCGCGTGTGTGGGTGTATGTTGGGTGTGGTGATTGGGGGTCGTAAGAAAAGGTTAATGGTGCATTGGCAATAGAGCAGGGCTATCTAAAACTAGTAAATATTTAATTACGGTGTATGTCCTTCACCTACTTGTTTAATTTCAGAACATATCAGTTACAGATGGGTAGCAAACGAAAGGAAAAATAAAAAAGCATTTTCAATTAAATAACACCAAAGTTAAGATACTTATATGTATACTGTTGCTTTATTTGATGTGATGTAATGTAAACCTTTTGTATGACAGAATTGTAGACCAAAAATTGGCAAAACTTGATTTTGGCCAAAAATTCTCAAAGGCGTAAAATCATATTTTCAAGTAAGGGGGTTTATTTAATTGTTTTTTAGTTCAACTTCAGTCCCCAAAGTACTTCTTACAGAAACAGAAATATTGGTGCAAAAGTTAATTCTTCCTTGGACCCTTTCTGTTGTTTTAAATTTAATTTGGGAATATTTTAATATAATCAGCAAGTTCCAAACATAGCCATAAATTGACTATATGATGATCTCAAATGCTTTCAAGTGTCTCTATAAGTTTTATAGTACTGCAATATATTTCTTCATCTTTTTCAATTATTTTGTTGTCCAGATCAACCTCCAAAAGTTGCTTAAAATTGATTATCTTGATCCCAATTCTGAGTGAATCAATAGTGTTTGTTTGTGCTTCAATCAAGATGAGCAGCTTTTGGCAATTTTTTGAGACTAACCTTGAGAAGATAGTACCTTGGATATATCTCGGTATATTTGTTATAGCAGTAATTAAACTGATAGGATCATCAAAATGTACTAAAGGTAGGTATACTACTTCAAAGCACTAGACCACATGATTATCAATTGCGGGGTTTAGAGGGTGGCTCATTTTCAAAAATAAACCTTGTAGCAAAAGTTGGTACATACGAAAAAGGTTTGCACCAAATTAAAGTTCTGTAAACAGTACTTTGGAGTATTAGGATCACCAGTAAAGTTATTTGAAGCACCTTTAGAGGGTGGCTCATTTTCAAAAATAAACCCTGTACCGAAAGTTGGTAAATACAAAAAAGTTTTACACCAAATTAGAGTTCTGTAAACAGTATTTTGGAGTGTTAAAATCACTAGTAAAGTTATTTGAAGCACCAAAAACAATAACGAGGTATTAACAATTGGCCTAAGTTCATAGTATTCCTATTTTATGTGCTAAATTGACTAACCCGGTAATCATGAACGTTTTGGTCTTGCTCTGTTGGCCAGCACCAAAGCCTACTACCTACCAAAATCTCTATATAATTACGTGATTCTCTTAGATAATGAGGGGTTTGACAGCACGCCGACAAATCGCAACTACTGCCGTCGCACCGACCAACTGCTGTGAGAGAGGTTTGAGATAATGTGTCATAGTTTTTATGATACTGTAAAAAGAATTGTGGCATTATACGTACCCTCAGTTATTTTATTGGATACTACACCAGAGTACTGGAAATATATTGAGATAAAGCATGGACAATGGACATGCTTCCGTATGAACAGCATAAGCATCATTTTCAAAGAGGTTTGAATTTCTTTAGATTGAGTTGTATACAGGATGTTTATTTTAGGTGTAAACAATTTTGAACATTTTTAACTTGATGTAAGGGTTATATATACTAGGTGGTTCCAAATAGACCTATTAGATTAATTCAGAGACAGCTTCGATTTCAATTTAGAAATTCTGGGGTATTTTGGGATGCTCTCCTTAAATAAAATAATGACATCCCTGTAGCTCTTCCAGTTATACCGGAAGTTGACGTCAAGTTTGTAATTTTAAATGGAATACCCTGTATATTAATGGAATTTTATGATTCTACATTAAATTTGTATAAAATTTCTCGCTCCCTAAAATTAACTGTTTTGGAGATATTTTTCTTAAAAAGAAAAAAATCACAAATCGATACTTATCTTAAAACCCTGTATTTTTATAGTAAGAAAGATGGAACGACAATATTCACAGAGGAGATAATCACATCCATAAGCTTTGTAACCATACCTTCAAGGTTGCTGAATCTCATACAGGGTGGTGAAAATTTAATTCCAAGATTGCCATGAAAACTTGATATTTTTGAATGGGACACCCCGTATATTTTTCAGAATTTAGATGCGGAAATATGTTCTGCTTCGATCGATAGTATGATTATCTCTTTTACTTTTATAGCAATAATTTATAAATGCAATTATAATGTGCTTTCATTGTTTTTAACAAATACCGAACTGTTTAAAAAGTTAATTGATTTTAGTTGATTATAATAAGAATTGAGGGCAACTGTAAAAGTAAAAAAGATAGGTATAGGGAGTCATACTATCTACCGAAACAGAACATAATATCTCATCTAAATTAGGAAAAATATACGGGGTGGCCCAAGTATTAAGAAAATTAAATATCTCGAAAACGGTTCATTTTAGGAATAGGGAAAATTGATAAAAGTGGCAATAAAATTTAATCTAGAATCCAAAAGTGGTATAATATATAGGTTGTTCCATTTAAAATAACGAAGTTGACTCAATTTGAGTCAATTTCCGGTATAACCATCCAAAAACCCCAGGGTGCCAAATAGAAATGGTCTCGGAATCAATCTAGTAGATCATCTACTTTTAGCCACACGGTACATACTGTTACCAAGATGTTTTTGCAAAAGTAAGTCACCTTGTCCTGCAAAAAAATTCATTAGATGCGACATTTTTTCGTTGCCAAAGACAATATAAATAAGCTCAGTGCATCAGTGGTAGTTTTTTTATTTCAATGCGCTACTCAATTTTAGAAAAGTAAATGAATTCCAGTGGTTCGAAGTTAAAATTCAAAAATAAGGTATAAAGAGGAATATAAAAATGGTGTTTTCCAAAAAAAGTAGAAGATATTTATGAAAATGTCTTAATTAACTTGACAATTAATATTAATTGACATCAAATTTTAATATAAACAAGAAACGTACTTCGAATGTGTTTCTTCCATAGGAATTAAAGACGCCACCCCTTATTTTTGCTGTGGAATGAAGTTCTGCCCATATTTTACACGAAACCCTGTGTCATAGAATTACCAGGCACTTGATTCTTGAGTTCTCGGAAAATATTCAAATGCAGAAATGAGGTCAATATGACGGAGTTGGGCAGTTCTCTTACTATAAAAAAACTGTCAAACTATTTCATATTAACATTACATCATTTTTAACGTTACATTAGATTAAGATTATTTTCTATAGGAATCTTTTCCGACGACTCAAAATCGAGGGCCAAGTTTAACATCATCAACCAATAAAACTATCACACAGAAAGACAGCCAGGTCAAACATTTTCTATGGATTATATGTGAAAGAAACAAGTTTATGAAATATCCTGTAATCCTGTCGAGCAACTCTGCCTCATAAAACGCTTAAACTAAACTGTGGAATAGCATCCAATAAAATAAAGAGGAGTACCTTTTTTATTCTTGAAGCGCTACGCGTGATGCGGTGCCATTGAGCGTTGAGGAAGACGGTATTAGTGCAAACGACCGGATATCCTGTTAATTTTAGGGATGATTATCACATTGGGGGAGTCATTAGCAATTTAAATGTGAACTAAGTGAACAGTGGGCAATCCTCTGATTAGATACGGAAGGGCTAGTTTGTTTTGGGATCCACAAATGTTGGAAAATATTATTATACCTGTAGATAGCAAACTAGTAGTAATGTAAACAATTTTTCTATGATTAAATCTAGTATATTACGTATTAAGTTCGAGATTATAGGTTTTGAGCGGGGAAGTAATTTTCGCAGCGAGCCGCAGGCGAGTGCTGAAAGCCTACGAGGCGTTAAAATGACTTTCTAAGCATGGTGGACATTTTAATGCGACAGACACTACATCAGAGTGTTATAAAACTCGACACACTAGCCTACCTCAGTTAATATGGCAAGATTTTCAAGCATTTGTGGACTTCCATACTAAATTGACAGCTGAAAACTATTTTCTATCTCTACAGGTTTTTCTTACTGCAATTAGTTATCATCATCCTATAGTCTAGTTATTTTTCAAGCAGCTAAATATTGTTTTTGTACATTGCTTATTTTGTTTTGTTTTAATCATCTTTGTAAATAGTACTACATAATTATTTACAGATTGATTAGTTATTTTTTTATTTTCTTACATGTTTATTAATATGTTCAATAGGTATATCGAATTAGAACTATTTCACTGGAAATAATAGCTGATTGAAACCAACATAATATACAGGGTGTTAGGTAAACTTGAGGCAAAAATTCAAGAGGTTATTCCTTGGACTATTCTAAGGATATTTTATCCTTTGATTATTTTGAAAAAGCGCTTTGTTGTGAAGATATAGGGCGAAAAAAATTTTCAACAAATCCAATTTTGGTATTTTTCACATTATTAATGCAGGTGAAATAAAAGTATGGCGTACTACACTGGACGTATCAAGTAAAATACATATAAGAAAAAGGAGTTGTTTTTTCTTACCAATATCCCGTGATACTTCGGAGTGATTATTTTGTATGTTTTTGTAAGTTGTGTTTCTGTAGTTTGTATGTGTCGTCTAAGATTGCTTGACGTTTGGCTAGTTGACGTGTAAACGGTTGTTAGTGAAGTCCTCTATCATGGCTCGCTATACGAATGCCGAGATGGCTGGCATGCATTTTATTTATGGACTTGCTGATGGCAATGCATTAGAAGCTAGGCGACTGTACATTGAACGATTTCCTAACCACATTGCTCCCGATAGAAAAATCTTTCAAAGTATTCATCAACGTCTTCGAGAAACGGGGACATTGAAGCGAAGTGGAGGACCAGGAAGGCCAAGGACTGTAAGAACGGTAGACGTAGAAGAGAATGTGCTTATACTAGGCCAGTGGAAGATGAGGACGATTTAAGAGATCGGATAATTGCTGGGTGTAACTCAATAAGAAACGACTCTGGTGTTTTTGAAAGAGTTCGGGAGTCTATGAGGAGAAGATTGGATGGTTACATCCGAGCTAGAGGTACCATTTTGAACAATTCTTGTAGGTTCAGAAATGTTACATGTAATTTTTAGTAATAAATTGTTATTTGTTGAAAATTTGTTGCGCTCTATATCTCCGCAACAAAGCGCTTTTTGAAAAATCATCAAAGGATAAAATATTCCTAGAATAGTCCAAGGAATAACCTCTTGAATTTTTGCCGCATGTTTAACTTACACCCTGTATACACTCTCGACCACTTGAAGTGATCCATCCTAAGTTATCACAGACTTCAAAGTCCTGTAACTTTTAAACTATGTGATCTATCTTTGTGATTTCGGTCATGTTTGAATTGTCGGTTTTCCCCCTACAAGATTAGTTTTAATAGACTAAAAATTAGATATACGACTTTCTTAATACAGGGTGGTTTGTTACGGTGTGTTTTCTATGCCATATTTACATTTGCCTCTGGCATCTGATAAAGTGGCGGAAATTTGCCAATTACCCTATATTTTAAAAAGGCTCTTCCTCAATTCACCAGAGTTTGCAGACCTCGGATAACTCTTCTATTTTTGGAGATACATAATTTTCTGTCTTTGATGTTTGTAATAATTTAGGGTGGCCTGGCCCACTTCAAGTGATCGAGAGTGTATTTAATAGCTATACACTGTGTCATTTTAGAGGAAGAAACATCTTATATATTTCCTCCATTTTTTACAAAAACACGTCAGATACGTCAAGTTTGTTTATGAGAGAACGTTCTATACAGGGTGTTAGTTAAACATGCGGCAAAAATTCAAGAGGTTATTCCTTGGACTATTCTAAGGATATTTTATCCTTTGATGATTTTTGACAAAGCGCTTTGTTGCGAAGATATAGGGCGAAAAAAATTTTCAACAAATAACACAATTTATTACTAAAAATTACATGTACAAAATGGCTACCTCCAGCTTGGATGCAACCATCCAATCTTCTCCTCATAGACACCCGAACTCTTTAAAAAACACCAGGGTCGTTTCTTAATGAGTTACACCCAGCAATTATTCGATCTCTTAAATCGTCCACATCTTCCACTGGCCTAGTATAAACTAATGACTTTAGATGGCCCCATAGGAAATAATCCAGGGGTTCAAGTCCGGGGATCGAGCAGGCCATACATGAGGTCTACCTCGACCAATTCAGCGATCTCCGTATGTTGCTGTTAAAAACTCTCGAGCAACTAAACTAAAATGAGGTGGTGCACCATCATGCTTAAACCACATTGTCTGTCTTGTAGCCAATGGTACATCCTCCAAAAACTGAGGTAGCGTTTGTTCCAAAAAGTTGCGGTATACTTCGCAGGTAAGTCTTCCTGGTAGAAATACCGGTTCAATTAGCCAGTCACCCACAATTCCAACCTAAACGTTCAACGAGAACTGATGTTGAAACCGATCTTCACAAATGTGCAATGTGGAGCAATGTGGTTAGGAAATCGTTCAATGTACAGTCGCCTAGTTTCTAATGCATTGCCATCAGCAAGTCCATAAATAAAATGCATGTTAGCCATCTCGGCATTCGTATAGCGAGATAGAGGACTTCACTAACAACCGTTTACACATCAACTAACCAAACGTCAATCATTCTTAACAAATGCGACACATACAAACTACAAAAACACAACATACAGAAACATACAAAATAATCACTCTGAAGTATCACGGGATGTTGGTAAGAAAAAACAACTCCTTTTTCTTACATGTCTTTTACTTAATACGTCCAGTGTTGTACGCCATACTTTTATTTCACCTACATTAATAATGTGAAAAATACCAAAATTGGATTTGTTGAAAATTTTTTTCGTTCTATATCTTCGCAACAAAGCGCTTTTTCAAAAATCATAACCTCTAACCTAACCTAACCTCTTGAATTTTTGCCGCATGTTTAACTAACATCCTGTATAAGTAAATCTGTAAAAATATGCATGGTGTTTCATTAAAAAGATTAATACATAAAAATATTTTTATTTGAAACATCATTATTTGGAATACAATATACATATTTTTATGATCACAGCGTTCTTTCGAGTTCCGCATTATTTATTATTCAAAGTATTTTAGAAATATCATATATGACTACTGTAGCAGTCGTATGATTTCTAGTAAAGTTTGGTGGTGTCATTTAATATTCGATATAGTATTTCAGATGGGTACTTACCTAGTTACTTTGAATTATTATTTATAAATATTATATCAAATATGAAATAAACACGCGAAGCTTTTGCTTGTCATTTGAATTATCTGATAAATAAATACTGCGGTAGCCGAAAGAACTGTAGTAAGTACCTGATAAAAATCGTTTATGGTTCTTTTAATACATATATTTTATTTAAAGTAATTCATCAAATAAAAGCATGGTTCTAGGAAATGTTATACAGTGTGTTACATTAATTTTGGCCACTATTGGAATCTCGGAAACGGTAAAAGATACACAGTGGCTTTAATTAAAAAAAAAATTGCAAAATCTCTACTATAAAGAAAGATAGAAACTTCAAATTTCAAACATGTACATTATTGGTAAGACGAGTTAAAAAATTCAGTTAGATTTTCTCTTAGCACTCTAGATTTTGAGATGCGATACTCAATTTTTTATTTTTTACGGGCGCCATATTGGGTTTTTCTGTCATCAGATGAAGCGTTTTATTCTCTTTACAATGATGTATTATATGCCATATTAAAATTTTGAAAATGAAGAGAAATCAACAGATAATTCACATTTTATAGTTGGCCATGAAAACAAAACATTAACGACATATCGTAAATGACATAAATTCAAAATTCATCCTTAATGCATTAACGAATGGAATTTTATGATCATGGATTTAGTGGATTTTAGTGTTGATATAAATGGAATAGTTAACACCCAATTTTTTATAGTACCATTTGATTCAATGTTTATTCTCCTTTGATCTGTAAGTGTAGCTAACTTATATTTTGATGATTTTTTTAATTTGATTTTGATTTACGGAGAATGTAATCGAGTTATGCGAAGATATCCTGTTTTATCCACTAGAATACCTAAAAGGATATCCAGACAAACAGACTAATCCATCATATGGTCAAAAAACTGCATAACTAAAGAAATAAAGTTTTAGATTAACTTCGTTTAACAATATAATTGTTCAGGATCCAGTAAACATTTGAAAAAGTAGATACACCTTTTTCGTTATTATTTACTAACTATTTCAAAGTAATAAAACAACGAAGACAGATAAAGATTGACAAAACCTGACCGTGTTTGCGAAAAAGGAGATATATAAGGTATACTTTATTTAATTGACACACTATACAGGGTGAGCCTTTGACTTCGATTGTGGATTCGACAAAATCAACATCGAGCGCTTAATTTATGATTTGTTTTGGCTACTTGGAAGTAAAATTGGCAAATGCTGCTTAGTTCTCTGCTAGACAAAGTCGATCAGCTGATATTAAATGCCTGTTCGATCAGTGGTAGTCAAAATGAGGACCAATTTGTTACGTTAAATATACATTTAAGTATTATTAAAAAAAAACACTGCCATATTTAGGTCGAAATATATCTCTAAATAAAATATATGTACAAGTCAAAGACTCACCCTGTATATTTTGAGTCAGATCGGTACGCTTTGCTTTTAAATGTACAAAATCAAATCAATATTTTTTACATAATCGTATGATAATGTAGCCTTTTTATTTTTAATATTTTTTTTATTTCAACTAAATTTGAAAGAAATTACGTCACAAATTTCAAAAGATTGTCAACTACATTTCTGTATTTTGTGGTAATTACGTAAACATTTGTTATAATTTTAATATTAGGCTGCTGACTAGATATAGTTAGTTTACTTTGTACAGGGTGGACAATTAAAAATAAACCCAATATATATTTCGCAGTAGGTTTTTGTCGATTAAATTTTATTGGATTTACGTAAAAACAAATATGAAAAACTTCAATGAATAAAGGTAAAATTAAAATGAAATATCAATAATCCAATAAAGACGCTAGTACTGAAAAAACTCAATTAATTATATTCTACCAAACGAATTTACTTCACAGCTATCGCTGATTAAAGTTCTGAATTAATATTTATAAAAAAATTTACAAGGTGGCCCGTTTAATATGGACCTATACCTTATCTCAGAAACTATAAGTCCTTTGGAAAAAAAATTACATGAAATTGTTTTTTTCAAAGTTATCTTCAATTTTTTAATATATTCAAATGTATAACCTGTTTATATACAGGGCGATGAACTAAAGTTCCTTTTTTTTAAATAGCACACCCTATATATTATTACATTTTCAGAAAGGCCTTCTAAAGACAAGTTCAATGATATATGATATGATGGGTCTGACGTCCACCGTTTCGGAGTTATTAAGAATTATCTTCAGGAAATAGCCAATATTAAAATCGTGCTAGAGAAGTTAATAATTAAGTTTTTGAACATCAACTTGGGCCAAGAGAATTCCAATTTTATTTACTTTATTATGTAATTACTCAATATTCAGTTTATAAAAAAAAATTACCGTGTTGCCACATTTCGAAAACCATAAATTCTCACGATTTTTTCAAATGGAACACCCTGTTTATTGTTACATTTCTAGCAAGCCCTTCTATCGACAAATTCATAGATATATGATATGATGGGTTTGTATCCCATCATTTCTGAATGATTATCCTCAGAATATGGGATTTTAATACTGGCTATTTCCCGAAGATAATACTTTTTTTAAATAGCTCACCCTATATATTATTATATTTTCAGAAAGCCCTTCTAAGGACAAGTTCAATGATATATAATATGATGGGTCTGATGCTCACCATTTCGGAGTTATTGAGTATTATCTTTGGGAAATAGCCAATATTAAAATCCCATATTCTGAGGATAATCATTCACCTCGATGGGAAACAAACCCATCATATCATATATCTCTGAATTTGTCCATAGAAGGGCTTTCTGAAAATGTAATAATATATAAGATGTGCTATTTAAAAAAAAGGAACTTTAGTTCATCGCCCTGTATATAAACAGGTTATGCATTTGAATATATTAAAAAATTGAAGATGACTTGAAGATAACTGAAAAAAACAATTTCATATAATTTTTTTTCCATGTGACTTGTAGTTTCTGAGATAAGGTATAGGCCCATATTAAACGGGCCACCTTGTACATTCTGTCTTTTGTTCTGTCTGAAAAACACCAATAGCGCCGATAGAGAGTGAATTTACTAGTAATTTTTCTTTACACTATAGTAACTATCACTTTAAAATATTCAGGTCAGTCAAAGATCGCGACATTCACGGGGTGTTTATTTTTAGCTTCACCACCCTGTACAATTCGTTAGAGTAGTCTCGTACTCATCCGTTCACCGCAGTTACCAAATATTCTCTTCCTCCAACAATCGATGGTTCACTGCAGCTGCATACTTCACTTTTCTCTTTAATCGCTTTCCACTTAGCCACTTTAATTACACGCTGATTAATCACCTCATCCACCTGTTCCTTTTCTGTCAATTTCTTGCCGCTAAGTTCGTGGTGCAACCACTTAATAAGTCTATACTGTTAAACCATGATAGGATGCAATAACTTTGGAAATATGTCACTCGGCTTTGAATTATATTTAATAAATAGTGTTGTGTTTCAATATACAGGAGGTTTTAATAATATAGGATCATACTATTGTTTATACAGGCATAATACAGGTTGTTTTTTATTCATGGAATGTAGTCAGATTAGAATTACGAGCTGGAACCGTTTTTTTTTTAATCATCAAAAGAGATACTCCTGGGCAAGGTAATAATAGTTCAGTGAAGTCCCATGGAAGAATGTAAGAAAACATGGCCGTTGTTTTCTACTCACAGAAATAAAGGTTGGAGAATTGAAATTCTTATACTTTGTTCTGTACCCTGCATGGGACCGGAGTTGCGCAGTGTGAAACTATAAAGAGGATAATAGGAACAAGGAAAATAAAAAGTACCGGTTAAACGATTCAGACATTTACGACATTTACACAGTTTTCACATTGAAACTCTTGTTAAAAACTTGGAAAAGACAATTCGTTTTCATAACCTAAAAGTTGGTCACGAAGTAAGGAGTTTTTTTTTTAAATTATAGGGTTACTCCCAATACTTTAATATTTTTATTCATGAATGTTTTTTCAGATGAAGAAAGACGCCACTCCACTTTACGGTCAAACGGTACAAAGAATACTGAGCTGATTGAATAATACGAGGGGTATACAAAATGTTTACGTGGTGTTTTGTGTTGAATGGAATGCTGAATGTCTAACAAATATACCTTTCAACTAAAGTTTATTTGATAAATGGAATAATGGCGCCAAACAAACAAACTGCATGAGCTGCACGTGACTTGATATGTACATATAGCTATTAGCTGTCCATAAATATGAACTCTGTGAACTGTGCAAATAACTGTCATATGAGGATGATGCACTTTGTTTACTGCGTTATCACCTTTTACCAAATGAACTTTAGTTGCTGAAAATAGACCACCAATGGGATAGAGTAGCTGTAATAGGTCTGTCACTAAGACAGTTCTCTTTATTTATAGTCATCATCTTCATACTTTTGAGTACTCTGTAATATCTCTGAAACAAATGAAATCAAATAAATAGTAACATTTCGGAATGACGATAAAGTATTTTTCACTTAAATAAATTGTATATGATAATTGAGATGAAGATATGTTTTGCGACTTACGTGTAAGTCCACTCATTTTTCATTCTCTTAGATGTTCTTAAAGTTAGAGATAATTGTTATAACTGAAGCAATGTGACAATTACACCAGGGGCGTTTGGACTGCAGCTCGGGGTCCCGTCAGACCAAAAATGCTGTTTTTCTTTTACTGGTTTCTTGCATCAGCTGAGTAGACCTCAGATACGTAGCACGGTTTTGGTACAAAGTGCGTGTGTTTCCCACTGTTAACAATAAAGTTTTATGTGATGCAATATTAATATATTCTATCTACTTATTTTTCAGTCTCTTAGATGTTTTTAAAGTTAGAGATAATATTATAACCGAAGCGATGCCACATTTACACCAGGGGCGGATTTAGGCATGGCTTTTTGGTCAGACCGAAAATGCTGTCATTCTCTTACTAGGTTTCTTCCAACAGCTGAGTGAACCTCAGATACGTAGCACGGTTTTGGTACTTGGTGTGCATTTTTTATTCGTGTTTTTGTGCTTCCTACCGTTTACCTATAGCTTGAAATAAAGTTTTATATGATTGCAATATTAATATATTCTACATTGATTCAGTGACATCAACTGTAAGTGACATATAGCCGGCACCTTTCCTGCTACGATTTCCGATCGTTGAATTATCAAAATTTGAATAATATCAAGTTCTTTTTGACAACATGGCAATTAGTTTGGTTAACTAGGTAAACATCTAAGTATTGTTAGCCGAAGGCCCTCAAAATTCGCGATCCGCCCCTGGTTCACCCGATACTATACCGTATCGACATAGTAAAAAACCAGAGACTAAATAATATTAAGTATAGTATACGTATGTAATTATATAGATACTTCCGTTTACCAAATTTTATAAAGAAAACTGAATACATCATCAAAATGTATATTACTCTTGATAACATAGACAGATATATAATCCATACAAAAAAATTGGTGGTCTATTTTCGGATACTAGTACCTACATCCAATAGCATGTCCATCAATATTGTATTTGTTAACTGTCCTCTTCCGCGGTCGAAACCTATAATTTACCTGTCGATATATGCCGCATTTTAGACTATTTTAGGAAAAATCAATGCATGGCGGTGGACTGATCTTTCTCTATGTACCTTCAATAATTACTATGTTACCGTTTTCACTACAAATAGGGGATAATTTAGTAAATAAACGTAATGTACATATAGGGTGTTATGAAGGTGGGAACCCACTTGAATGAATTTTTTAAACTTCCTCCACAATATTGACACTGGAAATACACATTTTTACTCTGTAACACTGAACTGACAACAGATGATAGATAAAAGAAGCAGCAAACGTTAGTGACACGCAAATATCACTCCCAGAACATATTTTTAAGAAAGCAATATTTAAGCCTGTGTGTAAAATTGAATATAATAATAATAATAAAATATTTTCACTTGAGGAATGAAGAGAGGAGAACCTGTTGGTTTAATAAATGTAAAAACTACTACTCCAGATTACTATACTTACAGATAACAGTTTTTATTGCGAAACGCCATAATAGTTACAAGAGAAAATCTAGGAGTAAATTTCTCTATCCCATCCTATGTATTTAATTGCAATCCTTCAGCAAGGCAGAAAAACTATTTGCTTTTCTTATAAATCTGACTTAAAACTCCTCTGACGCATATACATTTAATTTCTACTCTCCTTTAGGATAAATATCCTGATTTTGTAGACTGAAAGACACAAAGATTCACCAGTATTGTTGAGAAGCTTTCTCCAAACAGACAACCCAGATTACAAAATTCGGATCGCGAGTTTTGTTTCCTTAAAAGAGAGCCCTAAGGACAACAAAGCCTGAGAGAAACCAATCCTGGTAGTGTTAATGTTGATGGAGGGATTAAAATTTTCACAGGAATGCCGCATTTTTTACAGGGTGTACACTTTGAACGTTGCAATTTTTATATACTTCACAGACTCACATTTTTTGCCATTCCAACACTTTTCTTAATCTGTCCCAGCATGACACGTGGGTATTTCAAGGAAAATTTGACTGAATATACAAATATTTAGTCTAATTTTCTATATAATTCAGTTTATCGTCCCTGTAGTGACATGTTTGTTATGTTTTTTCTAGGTTAGGAGCGTTGAATAGCGTTTGTTGTGTGATTTTCAAATTGAACTTTACCCACAGAAAAAAATATGTAAAACTAATATAATATTTCAATATTGAACACCGAGGTTGGTAGTAGCGTCTCCTATAGTGTTTGCTACTATCTGTATGACAACATTGTCAATTGACAGGTTTAAATCTATTTCTTGAACAGTATGCAATAGTGAATATACATCAAAACGGCAATTTTACAGTCGTGTGATTGCTGCACTAGTCTTCGTCTCGTTAAGAAATTTAAAATTTGACACCTGACACCATATTAATACATTTTTTAGATGAGAAAGATTTATAAATTAAAAACACTGCAATTTATTTGCCTGATGTAACATTACAAATTTTCTTTCTGTGGCTAAAGCAAATCAATTTGAAGCACACGTTAACCTGTGTGACTGACGTAAAAGTAACCAATCCACTTTCTAGGACTGCTAGGGGTGACGTCATCGCTAAATCCAAACGGCGTTGGACTCGAATCAAATCCAGCATTTTTGATGGGCAGACCAAGATTTGACCCCCAGCCGCCCCCTCCTCCTTCCTCCCAACCGATGCAGGTGAACCTAGCAGAGAGCTCGGGCCAGTGCTATACGACCCTTAAACCTACCACTAACTAAGCTGCCAAGACTGTGAACAGTTCCTTGTGTTAAAATAAAATATGAGTGAGATATCTGTCGATTACGTATGCGAGAGCTTCGCCAAAAATTGTCACTGTAGTCACTTATAAGTAGATTTCGTGAATGTGACCAAAAAATGACGTTATTTTCACGTTATATTTTGGTCATATTTTACGACTTCAAATAGTAGCTACTTATTTGTGGTAGGTATCTTGGTATGTTCTTACTGGGCACTATTACTATGCATGTGAAAAGTGTGTTAGGGGAATTATTTCCAGGTAAGGGGTTATTTTTCCCTAATGTAGTTGGACTACGTGGTGGTGATAATAAAGGTGAAATCAGATATTTTATATCCTTCACTATTTAGAGACGCGATAGTCAATTTATTAAAAACGCCATATGGGTCTTTCATGTGATTTGGTGAAGAAAAATTAAAAATTCAATGATGATTGAAACTTGAATTAAATTTTATGTTTGACATTATGAGAATTGAATTTATATTTTGTTGGCTGCCGGTGTTCGGCATGCCAAAATCATCAATGCTGGTTATATTACCAGGAGAAAGGCACTTGAAGTTTAGTAAATAATTATATTATGTTCCTTTTGACAAAGTGCATTATTTTCTAATATTTTTATGTTCAAAGGGGCAACAAAATAGCCAATAAAAGAATATCTGCATAATACTGCAAAGAAATAATAGCAAACAGTATATTTTAAAATTATGAGAAATTAAAAATTTGGGCCTATTAAGCACTGAATTATTATTAATAAAAGTATAGATACAACTTGGAAGAAAGAGTTATAAAATATTTAATAATTATTTTTTGTGGCAATTTTTGGTGAATCAATCGTGTTCAAGAAAACTATTGATAACGAGGTGAAAAATGGACAATATCTTAAAAATCGTTAGTGTTATTGTTACTTAGCTAAATTAATTTAAAAAATAAAAGCATATTAGCTATATTGTGGAAAAGACTTTATAGTGCTTGAAAGAGACTAAATAAATTTTACTATTATTATTACTATAAAAACTCAATAGATAGCATATCGTTAATATGTATAAAAACTTTTATTATCTTTAGATATAAGCACAAGTTTAGGCAAAACGTATTTCGTTTATAGGCTAAGGAGTTCAGTACTTATTTTTAATCAGTTTAATACAAGATACTTTTGAAAAAATAGTCTATAATCATTTACCGCAGTGTAACAGTTATTCAAAAATCAATGTTATATATTTGTTACGAGTTATACAGTGCTTTAGTAAAGTAGTGAGATAGTGAATAAATATCGCTCTTATCGCCCACTTCTTTCAGCATATCTCCCTTATTATTAGAAATAGACCCATAAAGTCTCATATGACCGTATTCGTAAAAAGAGTTCTTTCCGATTATGTAAAAAATACAGGGTGTTACATTTAAAATATTAAAGTTTATTTATATGGGCATAACTTCATTGAGTCACCCTGTAAAAATTAAATATATGTAAAATAAGAGCAAAAATAACTTATAACAGAAAATCGACGGGTCCAAACGATTAAAAAAAATTGGTATTTATAAAATAGGTAACGAATTTATCCACCACTTTACGAAGGCATTGTGTATAGGATTTATTCTACAACAATGTCGTTTCAAATTGTACTACCTTTTGCCTAGACTTATGAAAGTTTATTAAAAAATTAAAATAAATAAATATGATATACGAGAAAATGGAAAGTCAACTCGCAAATCATTTTTCAACAATATTTTTAGTTTGATATTTGGTTTTGTAAAATATTTTGAAAGAAGCAACCATTTCCAACCAATAATACGGATTTTAATATCTTGAAATTTAATATTGATCCAAATTTTTCATCTAAACAAGTTTTGCTTATAATAAATACTCCATTTTACAAGGAGAAACAATGTTATATGTTGTTCTAAAACTTAAAATAAACGTATCCTTAAGGTGGATTTACACCAAACCGACTAGTTGAGTTGCAGTTTTGTTACTGTTTTCAAAAACAAAAACCCAACTCCTTGAAAATGAAAAGACTATTTAGACTAAACAAACAAAAATAAGTAGCAGTTGTATCTAAACTGCTGTCATTTAAACTAGAGAAACAGTTGTAGTTTTTTTTGTTTGGTTTTGTTTTTCAGTTCTTTGCCAGTTTTCTTTATATTATTTGTTTATAAAAAAAATTAGTATGTTTAGTAAGGAACACTTCACAGCCGCCTTCTGAATGTTGATTGAAACTAAAACGCAACTCACTGTTTACGCTAAGCCGACTGAGTTTCAAAACCCGCAACAACTCTTTGTAGTTACTGACTTTGATCGGGAAAAACACAACAGCAACTGTTGAAAAATCTTCAAAAAGTTACTGTTTTGGTTTTTTTCCAACTCGAGTTGCTGTTTTGTCGATTTGGTGTAAATCCGCCATAGGAACTGTTAAAATGTTTTGACCCTCCTTTGTATTATATAACCTTCTTGTCTCTATATGAGTTGCAATGTGATTTTCCTGAGATGAAATGAGTCAGAGATATTGTGTAAGTAATAAATATAAGCAATATATTTTTTCTGTAACTTTTATATGAAGTTACAAATGAGTGATGAACCTGTTTGTTAATATTTATAAATATATAAGTGAAGTTTTCTAGTCATATAGGAAATATATAAAGGAAGGATCAATAATTGTACAGGGTGCAAAATTTGGATGGAAACCTTTAAGGCAAAACCGATTAGTTTTTAATTCTAAAATTATGTGTTTACAAAAAATAGAAAACACTAGTATATGCCATACGTTTATATATGCGTTTATATATACCTTTATACAAGCGTTTATATGTGCGTTTATATATGCGTTTATATATGCTATACGTTTTTAATACTGATTTAATTTAAGCCAAGGGCCATATAAAACATAATTAATATTTTAAGATACATATAATTTAATGGTACTGTGTATTTCAAATGAACCATGAATTGTAGCAGAGTATATCCTAATATATATTTTAGTAAACTACTGTGCAAAATTTAAGGAACAAATCAAATGTTCTTTTGTCTTAGAAAGGCTTGGAATTTTCGCGGAACTGTCAACGCACTAAAAAAAATACAGAACTGCTCAGAACTCGGTTTGGATTCTAGAAAAAGCAAAACACGCTTATGCAATCGTTGGCGTACCCAATCAATTAAACACATCAGCCAGATGACAGATTGAGTCCGAAGCTATCGATAGACTTTTGGAGGTTATTTTTCATGAACTGAGAACTCTTCATGTTAAAAATGAAGATTCTTTGAATATAAAATGAATTTGTATTTGAACAGACGAAGAGTTTAAAGAACACTTTATGTAAAAGATGCAAATAGTGTTTTTAGTGATGTAAAATCGCCACTAAGTTATTTTTAGGTTATGTAAATAATGGTTATTTACCAGTAATTTTACATCACTAAAATACTATTTGCATTACCTATTTAAAGTGTTTTTTAAAGTATTTCTCAGTTAACAAACTTATTGTATTTTCAAAGAAGTTCTCATTTTTGACATGAGGAGTTTGAGAATGACGAATTTGAAGATTATAGATAAATATCCTAGCCGTATTTTTTAAGAAGTAAATTCTCATGTTATTCAAAATCTCAGAAAATCACACAAATGCAAATTGCACATAGAATTATTGCCAAGATATCACGAAATGTGCACTAGTTTGGGTAAGCTTTAGGGTAAGAACTACTTAGAACGGTTCCAACTGGTTAGAGTAGAATCCACATTAAACCAAAACCAGCAACCACAAAATCCTCAATCGTTTGCTTCAAATTCGAATGCATATTCCAAAGTACGCAGGTTCAGAACGGTTCAGAATTGGATAATTTTAGAACAAGAACAAACCGTTTGTATCCTTAAATTTATAAAATATTTTCAGGATACATGTAAGGTTTCTCTCAGGGTAAAAAAAGTGAACTTTGCACTTTTTGCACTTTGCAGTTTATTAAGGTGAGAATTTAGGTGTTGTTTAAAAAAAGAGGTTTGCTCAATTTCCACATTTCTTTTTTGACTGTTGACATTTGCTTGTTGGTTTCATTCAAATTTTGCGACCCTATATTTGTACATTTATTTATAAATAATATACACACCTACTTCCATAAATCATACTTAATGTCATTCCTATCGCTATGCATGCATGTAAGCACTGACATCTACGGAAGCATAGAAGGAACACGCCAAAAATAAAAATTTAAAAACTGTAATTATGACAGTAGGTATTGCGGCGATTGAGCCTGGGAACATTTTACCGCCTCTGTCGGCGAGCATCAAAGACCGCGGCAGGTCTTTGTCGGCGCGTCACGTGTTCGGCAGGTACGCGTCACGTAAACGTCACGTCAACGTTACATAAACGTCACGTAAAAACGTTAACACGTTTACGTGACATTTTTATGTGACTTTTGGTGACGATTACGTGACGTTTTTGTGACGTTGAAGTGACGTTGACGTGACGTTTACATGTTGCGTAATCGCCGCAATAGTTACTAACGCCTTACATCTCAGAATTCTGACTTATAGCTTAGGATCCTGACTTATATGTCAGAATTGTTAGATGGGCGACGGGGTTACGAAAGAAAGGGTCTGTACGAGGTACATCAACATTTAGTAGTTAATAGGACTACAGGGGCCATAGGTAATGGAGTGCTGGACATCGTATATTTTTATACTTTATTGATTTAGACAAAATTACTTTTAAGGTAAACCTTTGTGCCCCTATTTTCGTGTGTGATAAACATGAATCTGAAATTATTCTTGCGATGTGTAGTATACAGGGCGCCCTATTTCTTGACCCGTTGCATGGGTAACTCTTTTATTAGTAGAGATACAAAAACGCTTAAATGAGCAAATTAGTGCAGTTTCGTATTAGTAATTCTACGGTAAGGCGAAAAATTATATACGGGGGAAGGTTGAAAAGTTATTGACAAAAAACGAAAAATCCAACTTTTCTATTATCCCTCGTAGCTCGTTCATTTGAAGAGTTAGAGAAAAATGCTTCACATGTTTTTTGCAGTATTTTTCATGTAAAATGACATGCACTTGCTACTTTTTATATATCTCTTAAAATGGTTGAGAATCACAGTAAAATATATTTTTTTTAAATGTAATGGATCTTTCAGATGATATAACATAGTCCATATTTTATCCTTACAAAAGTAATAATAATCGTTGTTTTTAAAGAAAGTTTATTGTCACATCAA
Source organism: Pogonocherus hispidulus (assembly GCA_963924545.1). Lineage (NCBI taxonomy): Eukaryota > Metazoa > Arthropoda > Insecta > Coleoptera > Cerambycidae > Pogonocherus > Pogonocherus hispidulus. Next base: position 2,053,747 of record OZ004698.1, read on the forward strand.
GAATGCTATGGATTATGGAACAAAAGAATGTTTTGAGAACAGAAATTATTAATTAATTAATTAATTATATTGAAGTAAATGTTCGAAATGACCACCATCCTGTTGGATACATAGTAAGCAACGTTTCTGGATACTTCTTAAAACATTATTTATTGTATGTCCATGTATGCTTCTAATTGCATCTTGAATCCTGACTTTTAGATCCTCTATATCTAGAGGAGCTGTCACATAAACTTTATCTTTCAATAACCCCCAAAGAAAGAAATCTAAGGGGGTCAAATCAGGTGTTCGCGCTGGCCAGTCGATATCCATTCTATTTCCTATAACATTATCAAACTGTTCATGTAAATATTGTTTTACCTCGCGGGAATTATGCGCAGGTGCTCCATTGCGTTGGAAGTATTTAAGATTTCTAAAAATTTGAAGTGGTAATTCATTTAAATATTCCTCTGTTAGAGTATTCCTTAGAAAAAGAAGGTAATTATTCGCATTCAAATTATCTTCGTAAAAATATGGGCCAATAATTTTGCCACAAAAAATTCCACACCACACATTTATCCCAAATTGACGTTGATTTCTTCTTTCAGAAACAAGATGTGGATTTTCTCGGCACCACATTATGTTATTATGGCGGTTAAAAATACCATTGTTGGTAAATCTACTTTCATCACTGAATAAAATCTTTTTCCAGAAGTCTAGATCCTCTTCGCATTTTGAAATGTACCATCGACAAAATGTCATCCTTCTTTGATTATCAGCTGGATATAAAGTATTGCATATGGAATAATGATAAGGCTTTAAATTGTTACCTTTTAAAATAGCTCTTACAGTTTCCTTGGAAGTGTTGCAGTGATGTGCAATTTCTGCAGTTGAAGAATCAGGTTTAAAATTTACATAAGCCAAAACATTTATTTCAGTGTCTTCATTGAAGTTTCTTTCATCCTTAGGCTTTGAAAAAGAACCGTATAATCGTATATTATTTTTCAGCTGTCTAAATATTCTATGATAGGGTTGTCTTCGTTCCATGTAAGTTTCAAAATAAAGATTCGCTGCAGCTTGTGCATCTCGATTTTGGTTATAATAACAAAATAGCATATCATTTTTCTCTTCGTTGGTGTACATATTTGCAACACTATTATTTTGTATGCAGTATTAATAATAAACAATAAACTACTTAACAAAAACTAAAAATGTCACTTATGATCTGTCAATAATTAAATGCCAACTAGACGTTTTCAAAAATATCAGGAATCTTATTTTTTTTTTATTTCCATAGCATTCTTGATGTGACAATAAACTTTCTTTAAAAACAACGATTATTATTACTTTTGTAAGGATAAAATATGGACTATGTTATATCATCTGAAAGAGAAAAAAGGGGACTTTCGGTTAATGTCACAGCCACCTATCCATTACATTTAAAAAAATATATTTTACTGTGATTCTCAACCATTTTAAGAGATATATAAAAAGTAGCAAGTGCATGTCATTTTACATGAAAAATACTGCAAAAAACATGTGAAGCATTTTTCTCTAACTCTTCAAATGAACGAGCTACGAGGGATAATAGAAAAGTTGGATTTTTCGTTTTTTGTCAATAACTTTTCAACCTTCCCCCGTATATAATTTTTCGCCTTACCGTAGAATTACTAATACGAAACTGCACTAATTTGATCATTTAAGCGTTTTTGTATCTCTACTAATAAAAAAGTTACCCATGCAACGGGTCAAGAAATAGGGCGCCCTGTATATAAGGATTTTGTATTATATGTCAGAAATCTGACTTGCATCTCAGGCCGTGATATAAGTCAGAATTCTGAGATATTCTAAATTCACAAATCTTGAGAAGTCTCAATTATAATTTTCTAATTTTTATTTTTTGGGTGGCCCTTCTACGTCTTCGTATACATCTCAATGTAAATACATACTTAAATCATAACATTGCCTTAGCTTTTATTTAAGTGGTAAATTTGCAATTAAAACATTGTTTTAGCTTCATTTTGAGCAATCCTGATATACCTACATAACTGAAATATATCTCAACCTCAGTGTTTTGTTTACATTGTGGAAAATGTAATTTAAATCAGTTGTGCGTGTATCATCACTTTCTAATTTTTCCCTATACATCTGTGACGATGGGACCAAAAAATACAAACACAAAATTCACTTCCAAATATATTTTTTTATTTGCGACCAATTGTGCTACAAGTCTCATAGGCCGGGTTGTTCCCCAAATGCGAAAATGTTTTCTGGACTAAGCTCTCATTTCTCGAACTGAAATGACTCTTCTTAAAAAAAGTGACAACGCCGCCCAACATACCAGGTGTGGATAGAACGTGTCTCTGTTTAACTCATCGAAAATGCTGTCTGTCTTTTACAGGTTTCATCCACTTGAGTAGAGTTCAGGTGCCTACCATGGTTTGGGTACTTCGAGCAGATTTATTATTCGTGCTTTTGTGCTTTCGAGTATTTACTTATAACTTGAAATAAAGTTTATGTGATTGTAATATTAATATAATATTCTATAAGCGACGACACGGTTTCCCCACTTCTACGCCTCATTTATGCATCCAGATGTCGCCTTTACTCGCTTCTAGCACTCGCAGGCGGCTAGCCAAACGATCATTTGCCTCTTGTAGGAAAGTATCCCTTAATTACTTGGTACATTCGTAATTATAATATTTACACCCTCTAATTGACGTCTAAAATCCAATTCTCCTTAATATAAGAAAGAAGAAAAACTATTGGGCCATAATATATTGGAGCATACAATTAATTATCTACGAATTTAGTATGTTTTATCTATTATATATATATATATATATATATATATATATATATATATATATATATATATATATATATATATATATATATATATACAGTGTGACACGGATTCATGGTATACCTACCCCTCTTTCCCCTTTTTTTTAGATATAATTACTTCCGGTAAAACCGGAAGTGATAAAAACGCAACTTTTATATCAAAAAGTGATCTTTAATAAGTACTTTCGCCATCCCAAATTTAAAAGTTGTATTGAAAAAAATAAGGGGGAAAGAGGGGTATACAATGACCTCTGTCGTTGAGTCTGGCACACTGTATAATAAATAGAAAGTTGGGGCAAAATTTTCATTGCAAATTTACCATTACTATTAGTAAATGTATTACAGCACAAAGTAGTTATATAAGAAAGAATACTTCAAATTTTTATATTACTCTCAAATATTGTTTCTATACTGTCTCTAAGTATTTATTTCTATCATTATCCAGAAGATATTTCAACTTATTCTTGGGTAATTCTTTGCCGTCCTTAAAGATTACTTTAAAATTTATCCAAAAATACAATTATATGACCTAAGATTTGAGAAACAAATACAAATTTTAGTTTGTTTATATGTTTATATTAGAATATTTAATCTCATGACTATTTATCTCATATTTTGGGTTAAAATTTATGTTCTCAAATATGTAATAACAGTGAATATAAATGTTGTTTTACAAATATTTGGCTCAACAAATAATGAGAAGTACATAGCTTATTCCACAAAATGCTTTCCCACTATGTGAAACGCGGGGAGTGCGGGTTTCCATCACTTTGTCTGACCAACTAACGATATTTGAGCTAGTGGCTCTCCGTAGAGAAGCTGAATAGGCAATGATGGTTATGTTATGATGGAATATAGTAAGACGAATCTGTTACAATAAAATATACGTTATCACTAGGCACCAACCAATAGGAATCCGCGTATCTTAACCACAACAGAAACATATTTGAAGGAGATGCCGAAAAAAATTATTACACCAGGGATTATGGGCCCCTATATGGAGTGGCTGTTTCCGGTATCTTCTTCAAATAAATAAGTGGACTGTCTTCCTCAACTTCCTTTTCTAAAAATTGTCAGAAGTTTAGTAGGAAAGGCCAAAAGAGGGCACTGCGATGTTTCTCACCACCAATAACAACCGAAACATGTTATATAACAGTTTCATCTTATTTTCTCGATTATATAATCCAATGCCTGTGAAGAAAACATTGCGTGGAACGAATGAAGACAAAGTAGGAAACTATTAGTTTCCTGTTACTGCCTTTCAGAGAAAAGTCTTTCAAATAATATATTGTACATTCATTTTAAAAATGTTGTCTCTATTTATGTTTTTAAACAAAATGCCCTTAAAGCTACTACCAAAATATACATATTTAAAAAAGGTCAACTATAATAAACAATTTTGAAGATATCATTAACAATATACTGTGAATATACAAAAATTCATTTCAGATTCAGACTTAAATGTAAGGGCATATCTTTTTACAAATTCTCTACATATCTACATACTTTACATATAGTGTAAATAACAGCCTTTTTATCCAGAATTGGACCAAAATATGTAATATAATATATTCTATAACAAAATATTGTGATACACAATTTTCATTAGTTTAAGGATGTAACATAATATGGATCAGTACTCTAATAGTTGTACATTTTACATAAATATTGGCCTTTTTGCTCTTATATAATAAATAAGTCATTTTATAAAAGTATCAGGAACACTCTTACCTTGTTACATTCAATTTTGTTTTAAAAGAATGATTGTAATTGTAAATCTATGACACACTGGATGGAGGGACCCACTTTTGACTTGACGGTAGAGTTTTGCTGATATTTACTGTATACAGGGTGTTCCGTTTAAGGTTGAGGGAAATTCTAATTTTAAGAGATGTAAATAATATTCAAAAGTATTTTGGTAGAAACTCAAGTGTGTGATATAAAATGTTTTAATATAATAGAACACCCTTTATATGATGAAAGAAAATACAAACTTTATATATTTAGGCTATACATCATAAGAATTTATTACTACCATTTGTAGCTAGGCAAGCAAAATTGTATAGAACCAAATTTACTATCTTCATGTTTCACGATCTAATTTTAATTCATCTTCATTTTAAACATATATTGTGTTCGTTCACGCTCTGTAAAGATGATTGTTGATTTCTTCCTGAAAATAATAATAATATATTATGTAGTCATTTCGATAATACAAATTACAGATTTTTAAGAGTGTTTTCTTACTTCCCAAGACGAATATGCAACACTTCTTACACGCAGCGTATTATTGGTTGCAAACTCCAAGCGAAACAACGCTTTCACTGATGGCAATGTATAATAGGAGTAAAAGGCGGAGGCGCAAGTGTTAATCATTTATTTATTTTTATTATTTATAGTATTAATACACATTTTTACAGAGATCATTAAATTAAAAATATACTAGGCCAATCCTTTATAAATTTGTACAACATACGTTTGTTAACATAAAATTTACACACAGTACTTCAACCTCGTTCTTTGGAAGAACAGATAAAGAACTGGGTCCCAAAAGTGATTACCATAACCATTTAAAACAGAGATAGTACCCTTAAGTTTAGTAACATGTTGCTACTAAACAAATATACATATAAATCACTCTTTATTGCACAGAAAATGAAAAACCATATCTAGGTATAATAGGTAGGTACTAAAATATATTTACAGTCATAAAAATTAAGTTACTTTAGTCAAGAGGACACTAGAACTTAAAAAACAATTTTAGTGCCTAGGAATTGGTTAAAATTATATTTTTGTATATACAGGGTGTCCCAAGATAATGTGACACATGTTAAAGGCTTATAACTTCAAGGTTCTTTTGTCATTGGTACTAGTTTGTTTGACACTTTTTAATTCGAAATTGTGATTATTTTTTAAATCGAACACCCTGTAGATTATGTTACCATACGGTAAAATGCGATCTTCCAAAAAAATTATGGTCTATTGAAAAGAGCTGATGTGTAAATTGAAATAACTCCTTTATTTTTTTGGTATAACTCTATCAAACTATACATTTTTGAAAAGAGGAAAAGTATCTCTATCGAATGTTAATATAATCTATAGGGTGTTCCATTTAAAAAATTATCACAATTTTGAATTAAAAAGTGGCACTTTTTTTCAAGCACCTGTAGAAGTAGAACAAACTGGCACCAATGACAAAAGCAAACTTTTTGTAAAATTAAGATCACCAGTGAAAACCGCTCGTCGTTATTTCATTTTGCCTTGCAGTTATAAGCCTTTAAAATGACTCACATTACCTTGAGACACCCTGCATTATAAATATATATGAATATTGACAAATTTTTATTACTAAAATAAATATAATGTTGAATATCTTGATTGTAGATTTCAAAAAGGATTACTGATTTTTGATCTACTAGTGTACCCTGGCATATAAGAGGTAAGATATATTACAAAAAAAATGTAAACGTAGAAAAAATTCGTTGTAATGAAACCTCTTAAAATTAAACTAAATCCTAATATCAATACAATCCCGACGGCAAGTCTGTAACTTTTCCACAAATCCTCGAGCTGCTGGAGAATTCCTTATTTTTCGCCGCTAACATTGGATGACTGTCTATAACAATCTGCCCGGAGTACAAACCGGCATTAGTATGCCCCCTCTTGATCAGGAAACTCGTATTAGAACTATTCCTTTTCTCCTGGATCCTAGGGAAGTAGTAGGGGATCTCAGAACGCTCCCTTTGCGAAGGCAGGAACATTTTTTGCTTCTCTTCAGAGTGCGTACTCAGCCTTGATCTACCTTCCCTAATCGGACTTATGAAGACGTTCGAAACGCTTCTACAAAGCGAAGTACTCGTAATGTTACCCGAGTCACTTTTAGACCTGCATGGCGACGTCTTCTCTTCTGGTTGGCTTGTTACAACGATATCGACTAAGGTGTCCAATCCGTCATCTATCCTATCCAGACTCTTACATTTCATTCTGTGATTGGTCAGCTCTTCAATAACTCTTTGCTTTTCTTTTACTTGGCAGGGTGTCGTGTAATATTGGGAAGGATCGTTCTTCACAATCGTGGTTCTAGTTTGCTGTTTGAAAGACTCGGAACGTTTGACGCTGTTTCTTGAAGCGTTACGCTTGCACTTCCTCACCTTGCTTTCATTTTCATGTAATTCTTTGTCTATCCTCGGCAACTGGCACTTTGAAGCACTAAGGAGTGAATCCGACCCTTCCTCAGACGTGAAAGGTGTTTCGTTTTCAAAGAACATCTCCTTGTTGCAATAATCGTAATCCTCAGCTGGTATAAACAAGTGAATTAAACTTCTAGCCTTCCTAGGTGGTTGTGGGTGCAAATTTGAAGGGACAATTTCATTTTCATTGGTTATGGCAAAGTCGTCTACATCTACATGCATTTTCAGCTTGGCGGCTACTTGTGCTTCTTCTATTCTTCTTCTTTCTTCGGCCTCTTCGTTCTCTTTCTTCTTGAAGGCTTCTGTCTCTGCGTCATTTATTATATTTCTTAGTTCTTCTATTACCTCCTCGATCGTCGTTTCCTCCTCATCTTCTTCCTGTTGGGGTTTCGGTTTCATGGGAACTGATTCTCCTGGAAGGCTGTAAAGCTCATAAACTGAAGAGTCTCGTTGAATGTCTTCTTCGGGAGTTAGACTACGCTCTGAGGATGATATGCCTTCGTCTTCAGGAGTTGAACCACCTAGAAAGAACAGTGCCAATAAATGGAAAAGGATCTTCTTAACATTTTTGAAGTAGTTTCAAATTAGATAGTTTTTGTAATTAGTTCCTTACAATAAATAAATATAGACCTTGACTAGTAGAAAGACTAACCTTTCTTGTTTGGCAAATGTGTGGAGCCTAACTGAGACTTTACAGACTTTAAAGAATGAACTTCGCCTTGTAGTTCGCTGCACCTCTCCTTCAGACATTTCTCCAGTGATAGTAAGATTCCTTTTTCTTCTTGTAAGATCTGCAAAGGAAAAATTTATATACTTATAAAAAAATATTCTGCTTAAGTCTAAACTTCTTTGAAAACATTACCTGCACTTTCCGTTCCAACAACAGGACTTTGTCTCGAAGACTATCGTTTTCCTTTTCTGCATTCTGTAGCCTTAGTGTGAGTTTTTCAATATCAATGCTCGTTTTTCCCCAATGGGCGATTTCTTCCAGAATAGGATCATTTGTGTTAAGATGGCTAGTGTTCTAGAAATTAGGAATACTTAGTAAACTTACTGATTGGCAAATTAAGGTAATTTTTTAATTGAATTACTTCTAGATTAAATGATAACAATAGATCTTCTATCAAGTATATGTGAAACAGCAGAATTGACCTGCTTGAAATATACTTCTTACCTTTTTAACAATTTCAATATCAAATCCAGCTTGTTCCAATTCCGCTTGTATATAAAGCCTTTTCTGTAGCGATCCAGCTGTATCCAGAAATCTGTTCAAGAACCTCATGCCCGCTAGCAGGAGCTCCTTCTGCCCTCCTGAAGAGCTCAGCATTCCCACGAGGAAACGGAACCTGACCGGTTCTCCAAATCTTAACCTCAACGTTGACATGGCTTCAGAAACTGCTGCCTGGCCATTGGTGGGAGGTTCACATGCTTTACTTAATAACTAGGAATGGAGAAATATACAATCATTTATTGTATTTTATATCTTATTCAAAATTAATTGTTAGTTAACTTTTATTTGGATTTACTGTTTGCAATTGATTTTGCTTCGAGAATAAACTGAAAAAATATGTAGTTGTTGCCTTCTTATATCATAGTAATGAACTTACTTGTAGTGCTATAATCCTGGATTTGTTAACATTGCTCATAATACATATAGCCAGAGTGAACAGGCCTGCAGAAGTGGCGGTCAGCTTCCTCACGGCTTCGGAGTACCTCAGGCAGCAGCTGAGAAGGCACTGCAGGCAAGAGAGTTCGTCCAGTAGGGTCCTCCTTTATAAGAACATACGTTTATTGATCATAGTACATCAAGAGTTTGTTGAATATTATAACTAGACAAGCATATAGAGTTGCTAAAGAGAGAGTTTAGTGTATAATTAATATATGTAAGCCAGTTTAGGCCAGAACAGTTTCCCTGGTTTATTCTCTCAGGTTCTAGCCTGTATTATGTCATTTCTTGTTATCCTACAAAGTGGTGCTGATTCTGGTGCACCTTTTCGGACAAAACATATACCATAACGGTAACCTCCCTTTGGTAATATAGCTGCTCTAAAATAATGCGGTACAAATGTTCCAGCTTACCTTTGAACAGAAGGGGGTACTCTCCCCACCGTCGCGGCGCATCCCGGTTGACCGTGGGCGTTGTTCGATTGGCTGAGCTGTATAGCACGCAAAAGATCCAGCAGGAGGCCCACGCCGTCGAGAGGGTCCGCCACGAACTCCTGGACGAAGCTGAAAAATGGAAGGGAACCTTAGGTGCAATTCAGTGTGAACAGTTAGTTCTTATATTGAAGGTTTTCGTTTGTGCTCTAATATCTACTTATAAGAGATATTGACAAACCAAAGAATAAGTAGAAGTAAATACATTTGTAGTACTATTTGCTATTTTGCATAAAATATGTGAATACAAAATATATATCAAATCAGGATAGATCAAAGATCAGTTTTTCTTTATTGGTTCTTCTTTTTTAAGCACATGGATAGAACGTTTTCAGATAAGTGAAGAGATATGGGGTAATGAGAATATCTGTAATAGAAAAGAAGATACTGATCTAAGCTTGTTAGTTTTTATCGTTTTAATAGCGATTTGAAACTTGATACATTTAATTACCTTCACACATTCAAAAAAGTTGAATTATTAATTTCCTACGGTTCGCTGGGACATATAGTTTTCATCTTTAAAAACTGTACGTCCCATCTCGTCAAATTACAGTTAACTTGAATGAACATTCTGATTTTTTGTCCAATCTTATATCTACTCTATATTTTCTTGTATTAATACACTCTTCCTTTTATTATCCTCAGTCATATACTTTTTACTTTTATTACCCTCAAGTTCTATAGATTTTTTTTGTCGTCTTGTCTTTCGAGCAAGGCTTAATATACTTAAAGCCTGGGGCGTCACAGAATGTTGCAGGAGATATTGTATGCTACATCACCGCAATTAATTCCACATTTTTTTAAAAGTTCAACAAGTTTATTAAAGATACGCTAAGAAGTGTAATTTTTTATCAATCTCAATCGTGAGGTATAGGTAATATTTTTAGCGCTAACTGAAAATCTATACAGATGGCTAATTAAATAATATTTTCCGTACGTTACTTTTTATTTACAGCAGTGTTCTTTGTTTTAATTCTTAAAGCCAAAGGAGATGAAAAAAGGATTGTATTTTTTTAAATACTTATTTCCAATTCTTTAAAAGTATTTCTCTTAGTTTAAGACATCCGTGTGAAAGTCAAACCAGTTTCAGCTCGAGTTTTGTTTTTATAGTTCTTCTAAAAAAATCGTTCACTAAAACAAAATAACACGAAACTACCGGGATATAAAAAATTATCTTGGTCAAGGGTGGTTGTGGAATGTAAAACGTGTGTCTTACTTTAAATTTTTGAATATGTTTTGTTTTGTCGGAATCTGTCACGTCAATGTGCTGAAATTTTCTAATCCAGTTTTTGAATCATACCTCTTACCACACAGCACAAAATTTTCATGATTGAAGCCTATTTTCGAACGGGTGCGCTAATTAATGGAAATTGGCAATACAGTCAACGTTTGTGTTTGGACAATTTTCGAGAGCACTTCCCAAACGTGGCAATATTACCGGACAATTTTTATGCGTGCCTTACAAATTGTGTTGAAGTATTTCGCGAAACTGGTTGTGTGACTCATAAAAAAGGTGCTGGTAGACCAAGAGTTGGTACAGAAGAAGTTGTCAATGACGTTCGTCAACGTATGGAAGAGGAGCCTGCAAAACCTTTGAAACGTCTTTCTCAGGAAATTAGACTTTCTTATGGAACATCTCATAAGATTTTAAAGAAAGACTTGAACATGCATCCATATAAGATGCAAGTACATCAAGCTCTTCTGCTCGCAGACCACTCCAGACGCCTTGCTTACTGCCATTGGTTTGTCAATAATTTAATGAATGACGATCTTCTGGACTTTTTTTTCTGACGAAGCGTGGTTCCACCTTTCGGGATACATCAATTCTCAAAATATGCGAATGTGGAGCAATGATAACCCTCATGTTTTTACTGAATCGCCACTACATGCTCAAAAAATTGGTGTTTGGATGGCAGTTTCTCGCAGAAGAATAATTGGGCCAATTTTTTTTCGATTTCACCGTCAACGCAGAAAGGTACAGATACAACTTTTTGCCTGAATTTGTGCAACAGTTAAACGATGATGAACTTCGGTACGGTTATTTCCAGCATGACGGTGCAACAGCACATACTACACGAGAAAATATTGTTTTCCTCCGCGAGTTTTTTGATGACCGGCTGATAAGTTTGCATACAGAAGTTGAGTTTCCTCCGAGATCACCTTGTTTGACAATTATAGACTATTTTATATTTCCTTACTTAAAAAACAAGATTTTCGCAACTCCGGTAAATAATTTGCAAGAACTGCAACAAAGAATTGTTCAGCAATGTGCAACCATAACGCCAGAAATGCTGCAAAACACTTTTCACAGCATGAGGAGGCGCGTCAACTTGTGCATCGAACAAAACGGGGGACATTTCCAACAATTACTGTAATTTAGTTTTTCTTGTTACTAAAACCGTTATTTCATAATTCGTAGTTCATTATTGTTTTACAACTGAAATAAATAGGTATGAAATTTGTAGGTTATTGATGATGTCAGTGTGACAGTGACATAATTATTTCAAATTTAAAGTAAGACACACGTTTTACATTCCACCACCACCCTTGACCAAGATAATTTTTGATATCCCGGTATAATGACAAAACAACTGTAAGAAAATTCAAAGTGAATTAAAGCTATTATAAATATTAGAACACCACGAGTCTTGATTAAAAGATATGACATATAACTCAACATTTTAGACTACGAACATGGTCACCTTAAATCATTACAATAGATATGTTGCCTTGAAATGACCAAGTCACGCATGCATTTGCTTTTTTTTTTTGTTATGCTTACATGCTCGCATATTACATCACATGCAGAATCAAGGAAGCATTGATTCTACAGTTGCAATTGATGATATAATAATGATTCCTTATTCCTCTGCTTAACACCGTCTCGAAACGAGTTGTTGCATATTTATTATTGTTTATAGGGAACAATTATGGCTAGCAGAGGTTTCTCACATACAAATGTAATAACGAGTATAATTTATACACATTATCACTTAATATGGAGAACATACGTCTCACGGTGTGTCAGTTTTCACTTATAGCAAGTTCGGAATTGTTAATAGTAATATTCAATAATAAAATAAAGAAGATTAGAATTTTCATTGAAAAAATTTGTTATTTTATTTTTTATGTTTAATATTTTCATTGCTGTTGCACTCAGCTTGTATACAGGGCGTTAGTTAAATATGCGGTGAAGAGGTTATTCCTTGGACTATTCTAAGGATATTTTATCCTTTGAGATGATTTTTGAAAATGCGCTTTGTTGCGAAGATATAGGGCGAAAAACATTTTCAACAAATCCAATTTTGGTATTTTTCACATTATTAATGTAGGTGAAATAAAAGTATGGGGTACTACATTGGACGTATCAAGTAAAGGACATGTAAGAAAAAGAAGTTGTTTTTTCTTACCAACATCCTGTGATACTTCGGAGTGATTATTTTGTATGTTGTGTTTTTGTAGTTTGTATGTGTCGTATTTGTTAAGATTGATTGACGTTTGGCTAGTTGACGTGTAAACGGTTGTTAGTGAAGTCTTCTATCATGGCTCGCTATACGAATGCCGAGATGGCTGACATGCATTTTATTTATGGACTTGCTGATGGCAATGCATTAGAAGCTAGGCGACTGTACATTGAAGGATTTCCTAACCACATTGCTCCCGATAGAAACATCTTTCAAAGTATTCATCAACGTCTTCGAGAAACGGGTACAATGAAGCGAAGTGGAGGACCAGGAAGGCCAAGGACTGTAAGAACGGTAGACGTAGAAGAGAATGTGCTGGACATGATAGAAGAAGATCCAGGTACTTCTACGCGAAGAATTGCAAATACTTTGAATATAAGTAATTGGACTGTTTGGAAAATTCTGAGAGATAATTTGTTGTACCTATACCACATTCAACGGGTTGAGGCACTTCTTCTTGCGGATTTTGCTCCACGTATTACATTTTGTCAATGGCTTTTGTACACATTGGTTGAAATCCCTCAACTATTTCCGCTGATTCTTTTTACCGATGAAGCCAGTTTCTCGCGGAATGCAATAAGGAATTTCTACAATAGCCATGTGTGGGCTGACGAAAATCCACATGAGATTTGTGAAGATCGGTTTCAACATCAGTTCTCGTTGAACGTTCGGGTTGGAATTGTGGGTGACTGGCTAATTGGACCGGTATTTCTACCAGGAAGACTTACCGGCGAAGTATACCGCAACTTTTTGGAACAAACGCTACCTCAGTTTTTGGAGGATGTACCATTGGCTACAAGACAGGCAATGTGGTTTATGCATGATGGTGCACCACCTCATTTTAGTGTAGTTGCTCGAGAGTTTCTAACAGCAACATACGGAGATCCCTGGATTGGTCGAGGTGGACCTCACATAAGGCCTGCTCGATCCTCGGGCTTAAACCCCCTGGATTATTTCCTATGGGGCCATCTAAAGTCATTAGTTTATACTAGGCCAGTGGAAGATGTGGAGGATTTAAGAGATCGAAGAATTGCTGGGTGTAACTCAATAAGAAACGACCCTGGTGTTTTTGAAAGAGTTCGGGAATCTATGAGGAGAAGATTGGATGGTTGCATCCGAGCTGGAGGTAGCCATTTTGAACAATTCTTGTAGGTTCAGAAATGTTACATGTAATTTTTAGTAATAAATTGTTATTTGTTGAAAATTTTTTTCGCCCTATATCTTCGCAATTTAGCGCTTTTTCAAAAATCATCAAAGTAAGTAAAATATCCTTAGAGTAGTCCAAGGAATAACCTCTTCAATTTTTACCGCATTTTTAACTAACACCCTGTATAACTAAGGATTATTTACCTGTTTGCTGATTGGATACTGTTTTGGTTATAACGTCTATAATAAAAAAAAATTATTTGATCTAGAGGTGATTTACAGAATAAAAAATGTCTTTCAAGGACCAGCTACCAGATAAATTTGGATTGAAAAACACTTCTAGAATTTAACAGGCACTTTGACTGTTAGTTAGCCGTAACTGCTAGTTACTTACCAGACAGTTTTACTGCGCAGAGAAAAACTAGCCTTAACATGCTGTTTTTGCAATTCGGTTTTAACTACAAACTAAACGGAATAACTAAAATTAACTAAATTTAAGACACTATGAAACAGTAACTAGATAAAATGCCTTATTAAACCCGATGCGAGTGTACAGTTTACAGGGCCCGAACCAGTGCTGGGGCTTCCGCCTAGTTATGTAGCAAGGTCCATTGGAAACTGGATCAAGGTAAGATCAAAGGAAGAATGGTCAAACGGGACTAGGCTGCGACAAGCCAGGCTTTTAATTGAAGGGCCTTGGTCGAACGCAACTCGATCAATACTTGCGCCAAGTCGTAACAGCATAAGGATTGTCACAGGACTGTTGACAGGTCACGGACATCTTAACAAGCACCTTAACACTATCGGTCTTAGTGACACTAGAAGGTGCAGGTTTTGCGGACACGATGACGAGGACTCCATTCACATCCTCTGTCGCTGTGCCTGCTTCATGGTCAAGAGACACAAACACCTGGGCGCAGCATTTCTCCTGCCTCAGGACATTAGGGAGATTCCTCTACAACGGGTGTTGGCCTATGTGCACATAGGCCATTGGTCTCTTCCAATAGCTCCCAACTAGCGGCAGGCACAATGGGTCGGAAGACCTGAGTGCTGTGGGTAATCGCGCCGCCTATCAACAACAACAACAACAACAACAACAAACCTGATGTGAGACAATTCACTGCGAACGTACCAACACTCGAGGCGCTGAATACTGGCCCTTTCAGGATAGAATCTTAGGTTAACTGAGCATCGGGGTTACAGCAAGGAATGCAGCGCGTAATATGGAGATATGCTTCTAGTAATTTTTTTATTCTTGCGACATTATTTCCATCATACTTCAAGCGAATCTGTAGGTTTGAAGCAAGCACTCTTATAGTTGGAATGTCGTAATTAATTATTGCATCCAGTGATTCAACGGATTGTTAAGAAACCTCAAATCGGTTTGTCACGTCACAGATGGAACTGATTGCAAAGTGTGCTTGAACTAGAAACTGGTAGTGTCCGCCGTTGACATTATTTACTGGTAAATTGGCTGTAACTTGATTCAATATTTAATTATTTCCAAACGAGTTATGAACAGTTAAATCAGGATGAAGTATCGTAACAAATATTTCATTAGATTCCTGCGAAATGCTTAAAGTAAGCAGAAAAAATATTGTTGGATTATTTACAGTAATACCAATTAATAATGAAATTGCTGTAAATAATTTCTTAACTAGGCAGATAACAACTACGAAGACTAAATTAATATTTTAGGTCTTTCTAAGATGTAGATGTTCTAAGTCCCTTAACATCGTCGCGTAGTATTAAGGTCCATGTTATCACCACCAATACCGCGTCGGATTTTGTCACTTGTCACAAAAAAGCATTGTTCTAAAAGTGGACTATCACGATGTCCTGATTAGTTTATACTTCCTTGGATCTAGTTAATACTTAAG
This sequence comes from Pogonocherus hispidulus, assembly GCA_963924545.1. Classification (NCBI taxonomy): domain Eukaryota; kingdom Metazoa; phylum Arthropoda; class Insecta; order Coleoptera; family Cerambycidae; genus Pogonocherus; species Pogonocherus hispidulus. The sequence goes on from OZ004698.1 coordinate 2,069,410, forward strand.
AGAGACAGTAAGTTCAGCACTGACTATGTGTAACTGGTCTTGAAGGGAGTTGGAACCTTTGAAGACAAAATAGAAAGTAAGGAAAAGTAGAGGATTTACGAAATTAGCTGTAAAGACTGTAATTAAAAGTATGTTGGACAAACTAGAAGGTCAATTCAAACTAGATTCAAGGAACATATAAGTCTAGTGTCGTCCAACGTGCGTTTGAGAATAACCATAAAATAGTAGCAATTTAAGACTAATTAGGAATATAACAAATTCCAGACAGCTGGATGCTTTTGAGAGTTTGGAAATTGCTAAATGTAAAAATATTACGAATGGTGACAGAGGGCCAATCCCATATAGGTCGCTTCGTTGGTTAGTAAGTCACGGTTCACTGATCCATCGCGACGGTTCACTAATCAGTCGCGATGGTTCACTGAGCGGTTGCGATGGTTCACTGAACCGTAGAAATAGTTTAGGTATAAATAGGACACAATGTTAGCATAGGTTTACTTTTAATCACCTCGATATGATGCCAACTTAGTTGGCGAAACGCGCGTCGAGTGCAGTATAATGTTTTGGTGTTATGTGGAAAACTACGTCGGTGACATGTGTAACTATAGTGCACATATTATGTAGGTACTACAGAACATATTGGAAGATATTAGAAAGTAAATATAAGAAAATATTAGAAAAGGACTGTTCTTCTTCTTCAAATGGCCTTAAACAAAGAATGACTAAAGGAAATTTAGTCAAAACAGTTATTTTTCAAGGTAAATAAACTAAATAAATAAATATTTACATACATCAGTGCCTCATGTACTCATACAGACTCAAGCACTAAATTACGAAACCAATAACGTTTTACTTAAAATAATTATTCAAATAAGGTTTGTTTTTCAATATCATTTTGCACATATACTTACTATTTTGTTATATTTTTGTCTTTATTGGCAGTAAACCGTAAATTCTTTGCCAGGTTCAACTGCTGGCCAGTCTACTTGTTATTCTTAGATACATATCTTCGCATGAGAGCTTGGTAACATTTCTAGGTGAATTAACACATCAAATCAGATATGGATATCTATCGTATATCGTATCGCCATGGACAATGTCGGTTTGCATAAGCATTAGTTTGACCGAAAGTGGGAACGTAACGATCCCCAATTGGAGAGACAACTATAAGTCAATGTTCTTTTAAATAAGTTACACAGGAATAACAGTTAGTCTGTCTGGATAAAAAAACAATAAGTACAAAGTCATACCAATAAATATGTATTAGGTTTGTGTATAGAGTGATTATAATATTTTGAGTACCTACTCTTTATAGAGATTTATTGGAAAAAAGCGAGTTTTTTTTATATGGCAATTTTATGCACGTTTCGTCTCTTCAGAACCATAATCAACTTCATTTTTTCTAATGCGGGCCCATTAATATTTTTACGTAACTTAGCAATTTTCCTTGTGAATTCAATGATGTATATGCTGCAGTTTGATCACGTTTTGAATGTGACAACCCATTATTAAACTCATCTGCGTCTATCTGTATGTGTTAATAAAAGAATAAGGAAAACAAAATAACAATTAATTAACTAAAATAATGAACAATTAACAAAACAACAATAACTTGAAAAATAATATTGAATAGTTAATGGAACAATAAACAAACTATATTATTAGAAAAACTAAAGTTGATGATGGAGTAACGAAACGTTAATTAAAAAAAATTGTTTACGTCAAGATATCAATGTTATTGCATTCAATTTGAAACACACTGTATATAACATGTTTAAATACATAAATGTCCCAAACATGTGACTGTAAACGCGAAAATATCGGGCCTATAATGTTTTATATTAATGGGTCCTTCACCAATGCTTTATGTCATTTTCCAAGTGCAAAATCAAATGAGGGATGATGAAAACTTTGACAGAACTTTTAATATGTTTTGACAGCACCTGCCAACATTTTTATAAAATTAGAAGTATCTCGGAAGCTCTGAGTTCACGTATATAGTATAATATTAATTTGTCTATGTTCATTATTAAAATTAAGTTCATTATTTTAAATATTGCCAAGGGCATGAATAAAAAATTGTAAAATGTGTGTTTCTTTTTTTTTTCTCATGCAATAATCGGCTCGCAGAAGACATATGCACTAAAAACTCGCCCTGTATACCTTCACAGATCAAATTTCTTAATAAATACGCGATTTATTTTAAGATCGTAGCGCCAAAACCGCAGTAACCTATACTAACCGATGGGCACTGACACTGACGTTTGAAATTGTATTCATCAAAGATTTGTAGTCGAGAACTTTAAACCAGGTAAAAAGCTTGTAAAATTATTTTGAAAGGGGTAAGTAGTGATATAAAATTAAAATAGATTTCAATATTTTTCGAGCGTTCAATCTGAAAATGAAACTTAACCTCAAAATATGTCAAATTCTTTATTGGGCATACGGCATACATACCTTTATGGAAATAGTCATTCTTAGAGAAAAGTAAAGAGCACACACTCTACTTTGCATTCTTTAGCTTTTTTATCCATACTTGTCTCCTGTAACCCTTTAATGCCCAACTTATAGTTTCCACGATAGCTCAAGATTTTCCCGCTTTTGGAAAAGTATGAAACTGACCTCGGGGTTTTACTTTGTCCAAGCGGAACAATGACGCTCACAACAATAATGATTCATATCTAATCAAAGCAATTAACTAATATAACAACGGATATTTAAAAAAAAATCATAATAGACATACATACGCAAAACTGAACAAAATTCCTAAGCGTTAGTTGTGCGTGCCGCCAGTAGATAGCGTATTGCTTAGCAAGAAACGCGTATAGTGACGTTTTGACGGACGCAAACGTCATATTTGTGCTTTGCATTTTCTCATCAACCCATTCTCTCAGTGTACAATAATCTACCAATTCCAAGGAAGCCTCCAATTATCATCTTCAAGTTCATTACCGCATAATGAGTTCAAGAACCTTCGCGGGCCAACGCCAGCCGCACGTAGTAATGTGTGCGCAAGAAAAAAGTAAGAGTGTATAGTTTTTCCAGTTACTTCGAGATGTTTGATTTATTGCGTAATTATTATTTAAATTAGTCCCGTGAGGTTACCCGACTTGACGGCGGATCTCTTCTCTTCGCATGTATTTATGAATAGCCCGGTAAAATGAGGCGAACACGTATATTATGTAGACATGCGGATTTTTAGACAGTTGTGCACTAAAAAGTCGCGTCATTATTAGATATTCCAATCACCTGCCAGAAATGGCCGCCATAGTTCAAACAAAACGTGTAAATTTGTGTAGGCTAGGTTAGGTTAGGTTCAAAAGTGAGTGGGCCGAAAACCAGACCCTCCACCGCGACCATGTGGTCTATTGTGGCTCACACCTACTTATATTTCACCCAACAGGTCCAGCTTCTTAATGTAGCTGATCACCTTATTGGGTGAGAACTTATTCAGATCGTCTGGCAGAAGTTGTGCTTTGCCAAATAATGAGTATCTGATCCTTTCCCCAATGGGGCAGGTGCACAATATGTGTTCTGCCGTTTCATCATCTTCTAAGCACAGGCGGCACTCAGCATCTTCTGCTAGATCGAATTTGCACAGATGATATTTTAAACGGCAGTGGCCCGTATATAGGTCAATTAGAGTTCGTAGGTGAAACCTGCTTAACTCTAGAAGTTTTTTAGTTCTTGTTTTTGAAGGGTTTATTATGAATGCCTTCGAATGAACTAATCGTGGTAGTTCCTGCCAGTACTGGAGGATTTGCCTCTTGCCTTTGCCAGGTCAGGAGCATTGCTTTGGCAGTACTCGAGGATATGCCAAGCACCGGTTCTGGTCCGACAAATTCAGAAGCAGCATCCTCCCTAGCTAGAGAGTCGGCTGCCTGATTCCCTTTATGACCAGAATGGCCTGGGACCCAGACCAGAGTTACTCTATTTTCTCTGCTCAATTGAGCAAATTTGTGTAAGGAAGAATAATAGTGCCTTCAATTTTATTGACAAACATACATTCCAATAGCTAGAGGTAGGATATACAGTGTGGTACAGATTCATGGTAGGTATAACCTTTTCCCCCTTTTAGATGCAATTTTGCAAATTAGTATGGCGGAAGTACTCATTAAAGCTCACTTTTTGACATGAAAATTAACTTTTTGCCACTTCCGGTTTCAACTCCGAATTTTATATAGAGCACCCTGTATATTATTATATTTTTGGAATCTATGTCAATTTCCGAATCCAACGATGTAACACAAGTGACATTTCAGTTGTCAAACTTCTTTTGGGACTGTATTTTACTTTTGAATTTAGAGTGCCTTGAATTCGTCAAAGTACTTATAAAGCCGAAACTACTTTTTTAAATGTTACCATAATGGTACTAAGGTACCTTTAGAAAGTACAATTAATAAGCAATCAATCCATATGTTTACTTTATCTAGGGGACCAACAAAACTGAAATTACAGTTGACAGAATTCACTCTAAATTCGAAAGTAGAGTCCAAAAACTATACATAACTTATTATATCGTTGGATTCAGAAAATGACGTAGATTCCAAAAATATTATAATATACAGAGTGTTCCATATAAAAATCGAGAGTTGGTATTCCTTCCGGTAAAACCGGAAGTGGTGAAAATGTGCAAACCGTTTTGCTTGATTTCAAACCGTTTAGATTTTACAAAGGGTCAAAGTTGCAAAATGTCAATATTCACCTGTCAATTTTCAAAAATAGTTGAAGATAGGTATAGGACATCATATATGAAATGTGTTTAGAATTTTACGTAGAATTCATAAATTAAATAACATATAGAGTGTTCCATTTAAAATAAACAAGTTGCCGTCGACATCCGGTATAACCGGAAGTGCCGCAATCTTGAGAATATATTGCTTTTATAGAACTTTCGAGGTTATTTCCACGGCCAAAATATCAGAAAAATGCATATATTCATTCTCGAGATACGTCTAATAGGTCATCCACTTTAATAAGATATTTTCCGCATATTTCGTTATATTTTTCATTTTTTGACAGATTTAAAAAATCACAAAAACTTACTATGTTTAACCCACGGAAGCCATTTTTTGTCACATGTTCTGGAATGCCTAAATAGATTCAGAAAATATTTATGTTAATTTGAGGTGTTATGTCAATTGAAACCTACTAAGTAATGTGACGTCACTCTTTGGAACTGAATTCTTTATTTTAAATGCTGAAAATATTCGTCACCTTCCTCCGAATATTTTTGGTTTCGGACTAGTTCCAAATTCTGCAAAATTTCTAATAAACTATTCACCAACTTCAATCAACGAAATGTCAGAAGCAGAGCTACCTAAAACACTTTTTAACTGAAAATGAAGAGACGGATTTGATACTGTTAAAATAATTACGTTTTTTTCTATCGTTTTCCTCTATTTTTTTCAGAAAATTGCGATTTATGTTGCACAGAATTGGACTGGACTAACTCTTGGTTCAACGTTAGTGCTCTCTCCGCATACATTAACGAACGAAGTGAAGGATGATGGTGTTTGCTCTGTAATTAATTGACAATATTGGATAATGTTTGCTTTGGACCGCTCTCGAGTGCCGGCCGTGGTGCTGTAATGGGCAAATTTGACCGGTGTCTCACGCACTTGACATTTTGATTACGTGAGTGAATAATTTATTGAAATTGGTAGTCACTTTGTTACTAAATTGATTTAAATTCGTGTCTACAATCAATGTGCATTTAAATTTAAGTGAATGCTGAGGAATGATGATGGTTGTATATGCCAAAAAGGGTCATGAAAACTGAAACTTTTGTGAACGATAAATGTGCAACTACCTTTAGAAAAAACAGAAAGTCACAGAAGTGAGTAAGCTGAACAAAAATAAAACTCGAATAAATCTCAAAATAAAATTCCTTACTTACAGTATCTACAGTTTATTCCACATTTCTCAATATATGGTTCTATATTTACAAGCCTATTTCAAATTCTTTTATGCAACACATTGTAAACCTGAAAATTATTGTCGAAATGACCGGATTGTTTCTCGTCAGATGGTGGTATTAAGTAATCAAGTGTTAGCAAGTTGGCTATAAAAACCCCTATCCATATAATTTACAGAAATTTTTTTAACGTTGGAACGTGTCGATCTCCAGACATTAGTGCAACAGATTATTGTTTTGGCATTATCTTAAAAAAAAAAAATCATTAACTAATGAGCATAATGATTCAATCAATCAGTCATATCAAGCAATCGATTATCTTCTATAAAATTCCTTCCTCTTCCATTCTATAAAAAATGTTATGAACCAAGCAATAGTAAATTAAGATTGATTGTTGGTTAATGTTGAGAATGAGATCACATTTAAATTCACTTGTACTAGGTGGATTCGTATATAATTAATTATTATATTTTATTATTAAATAAAATTTATAGCAATTAACAGTTTCTGATAAATGAAATGAGTTAACATGATTATAAGATGGACATATTTTTGAAGACACCCACATTATGTCACCTGCATGGTGCTAGACTAGAATTGAGATAGTTACCATCCTACCTAAATATATACTAGCTTGCTATCCTGCTTATATCAAGTAATCTCCGAGTAGAAACCTTGTCAACCGATGACATTTTAGCTCTCAAAATCCGAAATTAGTTTTTCGTGTCCCCTGTTCTCGAGCAAAACCTCCCAAGATGGCTTCCTGCCAGCCCTGCGGCCGCTTGCCTTCGGCCCGGCCCACCAGATCCAACATAACATGTCCTCCATGCCCGCCATGTCCTTGCACCATTCCCGTCATCGCAGATACCCTCCCCAAGTATCAAATCACCAATCCCTGCGACCCCAATCGACCAAATAATGACGACTGCTGCAACGTCTGCGTCCCAGTCATGGTGCCCAAACAGCCAGATGCTCCACAGAAGCCTAAGAGGAAATGCAAATACATCCAACCACCTAGACCTCAGTCTTATGCGCCCACTAGGAAGTACCTCCCACCTGAACTTAAGATGGATGATGATACCATATACAAAAAATCTTATATACCTGTGGAAACAGAAAGGATGGACCCGGTGCGACCATCAGATAATCTATGTGTCGGAGAAGGTAAGATTTCCGAGAACACAGTGAACAGAATGTCTTATCAGCCCCACGACATCAAACCAGTCGCGCCCGTATACCCTTGTGAGCATAAGCTAATTGGTGAAGGTCCAATGCAAGATTTAACAACTCAAAAACACGACTACGTTCCTAAGCCCTACGTTAAGGCAGAGCCTGTCAAACCTTTCACCAATATCTTTACTTCCGACTGCCCTTTGAGCGATAAAACAGTCAACAGGCTTTCTTATCAACCTGTAAAAGATATGCCTAGAGTAGAACCTTTCGTTCCAACTGACGCAATGGAGAAACCTACTGGTAAGGTTAGTGACAAGACCGTGCAAAAGATGTCCTACCAGCCGTGGGAGCCACTCGAGCCCATGGACATGCCTTGGAAGAGGAGACCAAAGTTTGTGCCGCCAAAGTTGAGGATGGAGGACAATACTGTTCAAAAGATGAGTTACGGACCACCAGGGCAATATGTGGAGTGTGCCGACGATGATCCGGACTGTATAGATTGTCCAGAGCCACCTTGTGTCCCACCATCAGCGCAGCCGCCTTGTGAAGGCCCCCGAATGTGTTGCAACCCGTGCTGTTGTCCGAGAGCCTCTTGCTGACAGAAATCCGGAAGTTGATTTGAGGTACTCAAAATTTCTGTGATATTGTACCGTCCGTTTTGTTTTTATTTTGTTTTGTATTTATATTTTGAATATACAAGCGAATATATATATGTATACAGATCGAACTAATAAAGTATTATATACACCATAATCTACTGCTGTGGATATTTAGTTAAAAATTAGGTAAATTTATTTCTAAACGAAATGTTAAGGAGATAGTTCCATGAATCAAGACTAAAGTCGACTTTTAATAAAAGTATTAGGATTTCCCGTAAACAATGTTTAAAGTTATACCATTATAAAGGGCTACGTAGATAGGCAACTGTACTTCAACATTTGATATACCTACCACATTCCTAAGAATGTGGTAGAAAAAGTAAACACGTTTTTGTCCCTCGAACGACGACCGAGCGAATACAGTTGAAGCGGGGATAATATCTCTATTGTCTATTCATGTCCTCATGTATCAGTCTATCTGTGTCCTCTCTAGTGTGTGTGTGTGTCTAGTGCCGGGGTTTTTTTTAACGTAGGAGTGTTAAACTGTAAAATTTTCAAAATGGCTCATGTGTACAGTAATGCTGAGTTAATGGACTGTTACCAGTGGATTATCAATTACAAGTTAGGTTTTGTGAGTGGTTGTTGCAGCAAAATGCTGAAAATCCCCAATTTACTTAATAATTTGCGTTTACAAGATCAGCAACCAGGAGGAACATTCGCTTTAGTGCTGCAAAATTGGATAGCTTTAGGGACAAAATTTCGAACAGCTTTTGTAACAAGGTATGTGCAAATTTTTTATAAATTTCATGTTTCTAATACCTAGTAATCAAGTAGCGCAATTCTTCAAAAATTAGTGTAACAAAATTTTATTCATTTTAAAGACACGTCACTTTGGTCACATCTATCTATCTTTAAGTTTATTTTAAAGTAAAAACGCTGCAAATCTTTTTTGCGCCGGGTGTCTGTATACTATCAGATCTTCCGAAGTTTTTTTCGTGCTAGCCAGTTTGCATTGTCAGTCCCAAGGTCACTCCATTACAGTGGACTAGTATCCAGCAGCGTGCAATGAAAATTTTTTAAATAGTTTTCAGAAGCCGCCAAAAAAATTTTTTTTGCACTACCACATTTCTACATGCATGTTGAACATCCCCAAATTTTATTATGGATAAGTTCTGAATAACACTGTATACGTACTTTTAAATAAAAACTACTACCAAATGTTTTACATACAATACCAATTTTCTTTTCTCAACATTTCTCTTGAAAACTGAAATAATTTGCATCAAATACAACATATCAAAATTCCAAAATAACTGAACTTTACTAGGATACATTTCAAGACATAGTCTCTACACTTAGTCTATAGTTAGTAGTCCTAATGCCTTAGATCTTTGCAAAAAAACTTAGTTTGCCTCTACAAACTTCAGGAAACGTCAGTAAACGTCATATAACGATTAACATTTATTCAAAATTCTTGTGGTGCTTTTTATTTCACATTATCCCATTAAACTCATATATTACCTACAAAAGCAATGAACGCTCTCTGGAACTCAAGCCAGTGTTGTGTACCAACAACGGCTCCAAAGGAACCACAACTTGGTCAGAAGCACAGAAAGAAGTGCAAATACATCCAACCAGCTAAAATGAAATCCTACTGTCCTTGTAAAAACTATTACCCCCCTGAAACGAATATGGATGGCAATACCATCTACAACCTATCTTATACGAACCCTGAAGATAATTTATGCTATGGAGAAGGCAATATCCACCACCCACAGATTTGCTCTAAGAAGCGGCGTAATTGTCATCCTAAGGATATGATAGAAATACCCCTTGGGGAGTTCCCTGACATGACAATACATAAACTGTCGTACCAACCATGGGGACCGCAGGAGCCTCAAGACATGCCATGGCAAAGAAGAAGAAAGTATGTGCCACCAGTGTTGAAGATGTCGGACTGTACTGTTAATAGCCTTAGCTATGGTCCACCAGGTGAATTTGTTGAGTGTGACGACGATGATGTAAACTGCTGCGTCGATTGTCCATATACTCCCATGTCCCCATGTGGTTGCCTTACAAATTTTTCACAGCCTCTGCCAACATGTGACTGTGTCATGTGTTCACATCCCCCATGTGAAGGTCCTCAAATGTGCTGTGACCCGTACTATAGTTTATTACCTCCTTCAGGTGCACAAACAGAGGTAAATTGTGACTGCCCAATGATGTACTATTGAAGGTATCCCTTTTTGTTTGTATACTTTGTCCTTTTGTATATAAAACCAACATGTTCGTACATACACATGAAGCAATAAATAATTTATACGTACTATCAACTGTTCAACATTTCTTTAGGTATACACTATCACGTTTTAATTTATCTTGAGATCAAGATAACACAATCTTAAGTAATATTAAGTCAAATATAACGATGGAACAATTTGGAAATGGAGGAAGAGATCAATTCTTAAGTTTTCAGATGAGTCAACGTATGCAATCATGTATTACTTTTTTATTTGTCTCTTTGTTTTTTGTTCATTACTGCATATGAGTTATGGAACTGTCACACTAATGGGCCACCCTATATTATGGTCTAGATTAGTCCATCACCTTTTTACCATCTTCCATGAATTTATCGATAATTTATGATGATTGTTTGTTAATCTGGGTATATTGAAATAATGGTTATGCCACTGTAATCAAGCCATCGTTGGCCAGATAAAAAAGCACTGCTAAATGAACCAGTGCAGTAAAACAGCTATAAGGAAAAATATTTTTAACATGACTCAGCACTCTTGAGTATATCAGTATATATGCACCCCATGCAGAGTGCATGGGGTGCCACCTTATCCATGCACTCTGCGAGTTTAATATTGTGTAATTTGGTTCCATTTAGCAGATAAGTGGGTTCTGCAATCATGCCAGTACCCCACATATTTTAATTTTAATTCGCAGCCTCTCTGATTATGGGTATTATAACCATATCTTGTTCTTATAATGGCCAGTCAGTTATCAAGAAGAAATGTATAATATGTTGGTATATTTATGGCTTATTATTACAGCAAATGCGATCGTGATCTAGGTTTTGTTTAAAAATAGATTAAGTGGAGGTAAACGTGAAGTATTTTTTAATTAATTTGAGATCATGTGAATTACACGTGAAAGATGAAAGAATTTTTTAATTTGATGTATAAGGTGGGCAAGTTTGTATGTTTCTGTTGTAACAACTGTGGGGAATAAATATAGTTTACGGTTTGAATGTATTATTTAGAGCGGAATTCATTGGTGAAAACTAACATTTGCTACCATTTTTTGTTTTTGAGTCACGGCCAAAAGTTAGATATTCCTACTTGTTGATATCTCGATTGTATATAAAATTAAAGCAAAATCGTTTGCATGGTTTTTGAGAAAATTCTTTTAAGAAAATGTATGATTTTTAATATATTCAGAATCATCTTCAAATCAGCCAACTCGCGTACCAGAGCTAAACCCATTGACAAAACTCTTGTCTCTCAAAATCAAAATTGGAGCTGTTTTTAACTGTTTGGCTCGATTTTAAATATTCTATTCCATTTGAAAGTAAAGAGAAAAATTTAATGGACTTAAATCAGATAACCAAGCTGGCTAATCTGAAATAAAGTATAAAGTGTGCTATGCTCCACCTGCAAATCCTTTGTGAAAACTACGAAGTAAAAGAAATAAACCAAAACATTTTATTTTTTGTTATTTTGTTAGACTATTGTTATACTGAAGGCATATCCAAGTGACCTATATTTCAAATTACTTAAAATAGACAATAATTTAAAAAATATAGTTATAAAAGCTATTACCTGGGAAAGGCTAGCCTCAGGTCTGACTTCAGCTTCGCCAATAGCTCAGAAACAGTGCCAAATTGCCTCAACGTCATCTCTGAGCCAGAAGAAGTTAACATGGGATTCCTGTAGTCTCTGAAGGAGTTGTTTTGAGATCTGCTGCACTCTACTTCCGGCGTGCTCGAATTGGTGTACAGGGAAATCATCCCATTGGCCGATTTCTTGCCCCATTTTTTCAGCAAGATGGCGTAGTCTTCCGGGTTGTAGATAGGTGGGCGTTGCTTCTCCTGTAGAAAAATAATTATTAAAGGTTTTCTGAAGATTGCTGATCTCTGAGATAAAGATGAAGATATTTCTGAGGTTGCCAAAAGTAAAATGTTTAAATATATCGTCTGCTGGTGTATTTAAGGGAAATTTCAAAGCAATATAAATCTAAATCTAGTCTGAGTGTAAAGAACAACATAGATATCAGCAAATACAGCAAACTGTTAGCATTTTTTAAGGAATTTCTACCGGCTATCAAAAAGAAAGTCAATAAGTGTAACAAAGGAACATATCTACACGTTTTTGTTGCAAACCAGCAGAAACTTTATGGATCACATTGTCTTTCGTAATTAATGATAACCAAGAGTGGCATAGGTAGTGGAATCGATAAACGATATTGCTAATTGATTGCCTAATAGGCATATGGAATGTTAGAGGTAGTGAGAAACACAGTAATGCCCTCTTTTGGGCTTTGCTATATCCTATCCTCCTATCCTCCTATCCTATCCTCCTCCTATCTCTAGTAGCAAAGACCAAAAATAGAGAGATAGAGAGTAGTAGAGAGATAGTAGCAAAGACCAAAAGAGGGCATTATTAGGTGTTTCTCATCACCACTAACATTCCAGATGTTCTTGAGGCAATCATGTCGCAACATCGTTCATCAATTCCACTACCTATGGCACTCTGACAAGCACATAATAAGTGCGAAACCGGTCAGTATCTGGTGGTTAGTCTCGATGAAAGATGTGGCGACTTGCATGCAGAAGACGGATAGTAGCAAAGAGCAAAAGGGGCTCTTATCCATCTAATCAAATAATAACATCTTTAGATTAAGCGCTTCAAAAAATATAGGCTGTTAAATTTGACCCTACAAGTAGGTGTTGCACTTCATTTGCTGTTCAGTATATTTAGTTTCAAAGGACCACTAAGATATATTTTCAAAGAAGATTAATTCATCATCAACTGGAAACTCTTTTGTTTAATGTATTAAAAATTAGTAAAATTGGTCAAGATTGCTAAACAGAAAACTATTAATTGTTAGCGAGTATTACATCAGACTGCCAATTATAAAATTAATTGTCCAATGTACAACCAGGAGTAATAAATGATAATTTTTATTAATATCAATGTAAGTAAACTGTTCTTTTTATCTTATTATATTGTAAGTTCCTAATGGAGGCAATTTCACATATGGAATCTTTACAATTAGCAATTAAAAACAATGATTATTACATATCTTATCCCATACGTATGATTGTAATTTCGAAATAATTGAGATTCCAAACAATGCAGAATCACAATTTGTAAAAAATACATGTAATGATGTAGAGGAATTCTCTCTTAATATGTTTATTGTTTCTGTATAATAATTAGACTTATGTATAAAATTGCACAAATATCACTTAGGAATCCATGAATTTCAAAGCTATTTTTGTTCAAGTCTTCAAAACCGACAGCAATTACCAAAGGCTTGTGTGGTCTACCTTGGTAACTAGTTACTTTAACATATTTGGACCTGATCTTTTCTTTTAAAGCAACCACATCTTTGTTCTTCTACAAGAAGTTTTGAGCACAGACGGAAATAATTACTAGAAGGTTTTATGGTCTACCTCGATGGCCAGGTTCATCAACATCATCTTTCATCCGGGAATTAGCTACAATATATGTTCCTCTACAATAATTGTAGCTATTTTGTGGTCTTTCTCGATAACCATGGGGATCATGAAGTTTGGTTTAGAACTACTTCAAAGTAGTCACCACATTTGTTTCTCTAGAAGAAGACTTCGTCATCAAGTATGGTTGCTGCTTTTCATTTCAATTGTTCTCAAGAGAGTTTATTTTGAATTTCGGTGAGTTATTTTACAGTTTATTATTTCCTTCTGTGAGTTAAACAAGGTCCTAATAAATTAATTGAACTCTGTTAGTGATGATCAAGAAAATATTCCTCAAGATGTATTAGAAGAGGCAAACAAGGCATTAGTGGCTTATTACTGAAAAACTCTTAAGACAGTGTAAAAAACTGTACTTATGAAAAAAAAAGGTGGGAAAGGCACGTAGAAAATTACTTTTTACGTCTTGGGAACAAGTTTTCAAAGCTGAAAGTAATTAGATCAAGGTCTCTGATTAATAAATCTAAAAATCATATACAGTGTGACACAGATTGATGGTATACCCCTCTCCCCCCCTTATTTTGTTAGGTCCAATTTTATGGTAATGGTAGTATGGTACTAAGATACCAGTAGAAAGAGTTCAAAAAAAATAATTTCGCAGCTGAAATGTCAGTTATGTTATATCGTTGAATTCAGAAAATGACGGAGATTCCAAAAATATAATAAAATAGGTACAGCTGAGAGTTGGTATTACAACCAGAAGTAACAGAAAGGTTATTTTCATGTCAAAATGTGATCTTTAATAATACTTTGGAGTCAGGTTGAACGATTAAATATTCAAAGTGCAATAGGTATCGAGGCAAACTTCTAAAGTTTGTTTTGAAACAATCGCTGTATCCACGCCAACAGAAGCAAAGAAGATCTTCAAACGTATCTTAGCGAGTCTTAACACCTTGGTGTCTATCCACGAACCCTGAAGATATTACACTAGGACATCGATTCGAGAATCAACCCCGATTTACCGAGAGCCATAGAGGCACGGCTCCACCTCGAGCACAGGGCGAAAAAAAATATCAGAAGACCTTGTAATATCATTTCCTACCTTCCTGGAAGTACCTTTCTCTTTCCCTATAATTTTCTGAATGAATTTTGCAAATAAATGCTAAAGGATTTTAAATATACAGTGAGGACATAAAGTCCGTTCCTCCCTCTAATTTTTGAACCACTGGGTTGACCATTTTTTGACACATCAATGACAGCTCTGAATGTCAAAGTGACAGCTGGGCGCGCAATAGGAACATTTTTTTAAATGGAAATGGGGGTCGAGTAATAAATCATTTTGAAGCTATTTCTATGCTCAACACATCCCCCAATTTTGAGAACATTTGGTTTAGTAATTTCCAAATAAAAACCAGTAATATCGATTTCTGTTATATCATTTTTTTACATACATATTACAAATTATTGTAAATTATTCAAAGCAAAACAAAAATTAAAAGTAAACAAATAACAATAAGCCATCCCTAACCTAAAATAACCTAAATTAAAAAATTATGACATAATTTAAATTAAACGTAGAGGCAGAAACAAATTTAGAAAACACGTGTTACTTCAAAAGATGTTGAAAATGACCACCATTAACCTCCTGACAAATAAATGTTCCCTGGGTAAGTTCTATTATAAAGATTATGTGGTAAAAAGATTATGTCATAAACTGATATTACTGGTTTTTATTTGGAAATTACTGAACCAAATGTTCTCAAAATCGGGGGATGTTTTGAGCATAAAAATAGCTTTAAAATGAATTATTACTCGACCCTCATTTCCATAAAATATCAGTAAATATCAACTGTAAATTCCTCAATTCAATTCCTCAGTAAATATCAACTATTTATCTTGTGATGAAATAATAACATCAGCAAAAAAACTCAAGGACAAATTAACTTGCGGTCCGGACTTGATTCCTAGTTTCTTTGTTAAGGATTGTTGTCACGTGTTAGCGCAACCATTAGCCACATTGTTTAATCTGCTACTTAAACAGGGCAGTTTTCCTGATGTTTGGAAAGTAGCAAGTGTCTGTCCCATTCTTAAGAATGGTGATCCAGTTGATATAACTAACTATAGACCCATCACTTTATTGTGCAATTTTGCGAAGGTTTTTGAGATGTCCCTATACAGTCGAATTTATCCTCTTTTTAAAAATATTATATCACCTGTACAGCATGGTTTCATGGAAAAAAGATCAACTAACACAAATCTTGTTTGCTTTAACCAGTTTATTTCTAATGTCATTGATCATCACGGTCAGGTGGATGTATTGTATACCGATTTCTCGAAGGCCTTCGATAGGATTGATCATAACATACTTTTGCATAAACTTAAGAATTACGGATTTTGCGATAACTTACTAAAGCTCTTTTCGTCTTATTTATCATGTCGTTTCCATTATGTCACATATAGTGGATACAACTCGAGTCACTACCTTATTACTTCTGGAGTACCTCAGGGCTCTAATTTGGGTCCTCTACTATTCTCTATTTTTATTAACGACATTACTACTCTTCTCAATTGCAATCAGTTAATCTATGCGAACGACTTAAAACTGTATTTTTCTATATCGAGTATAGATGATTGTGCTTTTCTTCAAAATGATTTGAATGCGGTTGCGAGATGGTGTGATCTGAATAACTTACATTTAAATATGTCGAAGTGTAAAGTAATTTCTTTTACACGTAAATTGAATCCTATACTTTTCAACTATGAAATTAACTCAGACTTCTTGATACGTGCAAAGTCCATCAAGGATTTGGGTGTTTACTTTGACGATAGGTTAACATTTTCGGAGCACATACAACGTATAGTTTCTTCTTCTCTTAGGATGTTAGGTTTTGTGATAAGGCAAGGTCGTGATTTCCTCGGTAATGATGTACTGTTCAGGTTATTTTATGCATATGTCCGCTCCAAGTTAGAGTATTGTTCACTTGTTTGGAATCCTATGTATAATGTTCATATCAATCTCATCGAGTCGGTTCAAAAAAGGTTTTTAAAATTCCTCACGTTTCGTTCAGACAGAAGATATCCTGCAAGAGGCTGCGACTATAAACTTTTGTTAACTCGTTTTAATTTTGACTCACTACAATTTAGAAGATACTTCCACAGTCTGAAATTTTTACACGCACTCTTGCATAACCATATCGACTGTCCTGATATATTAAGCCAGTTAAATTTTCTAGCAGTTAGATCAGCCAGTCGTGCTCCACTAACATTTTATTGTTCTGCTGTCGACACTAATCTTGGATTAAAGTCTCCCATTAGCGTTATGACACGTAGCTATAATGGCATTTGTAACTCCTGTGATGTCTTTAACTGTAATGTAAAAAGTTTACATAATAATGTTTTTAGAAGCGTTAGTCAACTTTAAATTTTGATACTTTAATTAAATCGAATTTGAGCACTTACTTGTATATACATGTTTTTTTTTTTGTTGTGGTTTAAGTCACACTGTAGGTTTGCATACACGTATTTTTTTTCACTTTTGATCTTTTCATGTTCTTTTATATTATACTTTGTTCTGTAATTGGTGTTTACACTGTTGGACAAATAAAATTATTATTATTATTATTATTATTATTATTATAAAAAAAATGTTTCTATTGCGCACCCAGCTGTCACTTTGACATTCAGAGCTGTCATTGATGTGTCAAAAAATGCAGAATTTAGTCATATATTATCGTTCCAAATTTCATCACAATCTACCCAGTGGTTCAAAAATTAGAGGGGGGGACGGACTTTATGTCCTCACTGTATAAAAATAGTTCCTAAGTCATCATTATAATGGATACTAAAAAAATACGATGGGAAAGTGGGGTAGATCATTAACCTACCTCGTGTCACAAGTATTAAAAATAGGAAAAACAGGGTCATAGAAACGAGTTCCAGGATGGCTGTCTGCTTTATGATTGTGTCCTAAAAGTTTTGCCTTTATATACAAGTATACAATAATGCGAATTATTTGTGTTACTTTTCCTTCAATAAATCTTACTGTTTTCACTTTTACGCATCTATTACCTTCATCTCTGCCTTAAGTAAACAATAATTCTTGATTTCTTGATTACTTTTTCCGCATTATGAATTCTAAATAAAACACAAACGAATAAGACGCAGGTGTATAATTGCTAAGAATGTGATACCCTGGCATGCATTATTTATATATTTTTTTAAATACAAATAGAAAGTTTAAAATACATACATGCGTTCTATGCGAATAATTAATTATTGTTTAATATCTAGATTATAAATTATAGCATTTGTGATTTTATTAAAGAAATACTACCCGTATTTCTACCAGGAAACAGTTGTTTTTACTAATAATAGAAATTGTTCAAGATTAATGGATTTCTGTCAATAATGTTGGTTTTATAACATGTAATTATTGAAATTTTATGTTGTACTGAAAGTTGTACCGAAAATATTGTCTTACCCTATTTACTGTTTCATCCATAAAGGGAAATCGTCCCATCTTTGCTGTTTCTTCAGAATTGGGGGGCATGCTGCTGGCAGATTCAAATAATTCGCTGAAACAAACAGAAATAGGTAATACAGTGTACTTAACTTACCAATAATTAAGACTAGACTGGTGAATTAGTCATTCCAAAAATGAATGCGCCCTCTGCATGAAAATATTTGAACCTACTTAAACGGCAATTTTTGGAGGCTTATTGCTGTTATAATGATAAATAACACGTATTTGGGTTTGTTTAACGTAATAATTTAGTGGTGCTTGTGATTTTTTTGGTATTACAAAGTTAAAAACGACGTGGTTAGTATTTGTACATCTTTATTTTTATATTATAAATGGCATTCAAAAGAAATCAGCACAACACAAACTGCCGTGTTTATGGGTGTCATTCCACAAATGTGTCAATACAAGTGTTTACGATTGAAGATAGGTAGAAGTTTGGACCTAGTATAAGAAACTGTTTCTCATTCATTTCTCCAAAAGGCATGTAACAATTTAATAACAAAGAATAAGTTTATTTACACAACATAACCACTTTGTTGCTGTTTGTCTATACTTTTCTATCATTAGTTTTATAAAAGCAGAATATATTTTAATTTAAACATCATTTAACAAAAAACAAGCACTAATATGGTATCACACAGTTTATCACACTTATTTTAGTCCAAAATGTAAGTAAACATAAACTAGGGTGCCTGTTTCAACCCAAAAAATTCATATCATTAGCAATGAAGCACTTATGGGACGTTTGACTACTTTTACCACTTTTTATCCTTTATTTCACCCTAACTAACACATGAAGTAACTATATTTATGGCAGCTGAATACTAAATTGCTAGATGATGTGATATGAAATGCAAAATTTTTACTCGTCTTCCTCCATATTTGTTTACAATCTGCAGCGCCCTCATCGGTAATTTGAATCGCCAATAGATATAAAAGGACTTTATATGGAAGCCTGGACACTGCGCCATCTCTTAGTCAAAAGCGTAAGTTTATAAAACTTACATTTTTGATAACGACAAGAGATGGCGCACTGCCTTGATTTAAAAACCAGTGCAAAAGTGTTGAGTCAACGAAACATCCTCGATTATTAGTCCAAGGATTGGTTTCCATAGAAAATTCTAGGACAGGACTATTTTTACCTGAAGGGACATACATTTTTATAGTATTGACATAGATACAGGGTGTCCCAAAAAGGAGAGATTCACCTCTACTTAAAATAGAACACCCTGCATATTTTTAAAGGTTTGAAGAAGTAGGATGCAGGTTGCACGCCACTGGTTGTTCCCATAGAGCTGAATTTTTTTGCGGAAGTAAAGATTCATAGCAGCATCTACCAAATAAAATTTTAAAACAATTGGTGTATTTAGAGATATAAATAAACACAAAAATTCTTTTCAAATTCAACATCCTATATCTCGGGTTGGAAATAAGTTTATATAGCAAAGTCCAATTATTTTGACTGGTTCTACGATGTACGTGGGCCGAATATTTTCAGAATCAAACTGGGACACCCTGTACAGTCGCCAGTTTAGCGTGTTATAAGGCGAATGCTAATAATAGTTGATAATGTAACTATTAAAACGAATTTATAAAATATTCACTTATTACAGTAATTAAATATGGTTTTAATAATTTTTTCTGTCTGGTATGTTGTCGGACGTTTTTCTACATATTATTTCAACTGAACCTTGGAAGGAGTTTATAGTTTGTGGTTTACTTATATGGTCCATGTGAATGTGCCTACCAAAATCAGTTCTGTAAGGCTATATTGCTAAACACATAGCATCTCTTTTTCTACAAAGAAGTTTAACAAAACGTAAATTGTTACACAACTTGAGATAACGAGATTTAGTTCTTACGTTGAAGAGAAAATGTCTTAAAATCCACCTTAAAGTGAGAATTGAGAAACTTAAGTCATATAAGGCACCGACAAACCGTGGCCACTAAGAAAGAACAATGTTGAAGAAATTTGTACATGTCTCTCGTTGCGAAAACGTATTAATTCTCGTTAAATACGGCTTGTGCCAGATGTCCCAGATATCCATTACTCGCAGCTATATCCCTAATCAATGCCTTTTCTTTTTCAAACTTCTCCTTATTTAGAGGGAAGCTTAATAGGTGATGAATTAAAAAATTGAAACTCGCCATTTTGTGTTGAGCACAATGGTGAGAGTCCTTAGGGATATGTCTTAAAGTACTGGTATCTTTTCTGTATATGTCAAATTCTAACTTATTTTCACTATTTCTAATTATTGATACATCTAAGAATGGTAGTTGTCCAGAGTTTACAATTTCATTTGTAAATTTAACTGACGCGAAACGACTATTCAATTTAGAAGCAAAGTTGTCAATATCAGTGACTTTTGTATCAAAGATTGCAAAGATATCATCCACATATCTAAACCAAACCATGGGGAAATGCTCGAATTCTTCTTTTGCCTCCGTTTCGAATCTGTTCATGAAGAGATTGGCAATGAATGGTGACAAAGAGTTATCCATTGCTGTACCCTCATGTTGTTCGAAGAAATTATCATTGAATCGAAAGCAATTTTGTTTCATGCAAAGTTTAGTGAGTTGAAGATATTCATTAGTACATCTTGACAGATTATTTGATTCGAATAGATCCTTAAGGTAGTCAAAGGTCTGTGGTATGGGAACACTTGGAAACAATAAACAAACGTCAAAGGATATCAAAACTTCACCTTATTGGAACTGGATATTTTTCACCTTATTATTGAAATCAATGATTTAATCACAGAAAAACTAAGTGGTGCAATGGGTAAACCTTCGAACTTCCCTGTTAATTATTTTGATAGGTGATAAGTTGGTGATCCAATTGATGAAACACTAGGACGCACCGACTTTCCTGGTTTATGAATCTTAGCCAAGCAGTACAGTCTAGGTACACCTGGAATAGATACTTGTAACCTCCTATTAAAGGTTCTGACAGGATTTAAATCCTGCAACAACCTATTACTCCAACTTTAAATGGGAGGTTACATGTATCTAACCCAGGTGTACTTAGATTGTATTACTGGTCTAAGATTCATAATCTAGCCCGCTTTATTGGTTAGTAAATCACGATTCACTGATCCGTCGCGGCGGTTCACTGGTCAGTCGCGATGGTTCGCTGAGCTGTCGCGAAGGTTCACTGAGCCGTAGAAATAGTTTAGGTATAAATAAGACACAATGTTAGCATAGGTTCAGTTGTAATAATCTCCAGATGATACCAACTTGATTGGTGAACCACGCGTCGAGTTCAGTATAGTGTTTTGGTGTTATGTAGAAAACTGCATCCGTTATCTTCACACCAAAGGTTCCAACCCCTTTCAAGACATCAATTTTAACTTAATAATTACCAGTTTGAATTTAGAATATTACAGACCTGAAGAATGTTTACTATAATAATAATCCGAAACGTCATAACATAGTAAAATGTTTATTTTATTTGATGACAGGTACTCAATAATATAAACTAACAATTATGTCAGTCAATAAAAGCAGTAAGATAATTTTATCCACCCTGTATTGTGATGAATTTTCGGCAATTTACATCAAGGCACGACGCAAGAATTTAATGAAAACAAAACTTCCGAATTTCCTCTTCATTGCGTGATTGTCACTTGGACTAGAATTCCTTGTCAGGCTCTAGAGAAAGTGAGAAGAAAATATGTAAGAAACTGAATTAAAAGAGGGCATTTCGACGGATACAAATTAATCAATGGGAGGTTCTACGCTCAGCTTAATCAAGCGCAAGTAATTGAAAAGACTGATAGAGTTGTTGTAACAGATTAATTTTATTGATTACACTGTGGTATTAGTGGATATGTAAATTAATTTTTGTTGATTAAAAATCATTAAGGAATGATGATCTGATTATAAAGTAAAAGTGGTGTCTACTAGTTTGGAAAAAGTTTAATTTATATTTTTTTTACACGGTTTGTAAATCGAAAAAAAAAAATAGTAAAAGTATTATTCTGGTGGATAAGTTTCACTAGCTCTAATTCGATTTTAAAATCATGTTGAGCCAGTTTTCATATCAACTTAGAGGTTACTATTGTAGAATACTTTTTTTTTAATATTTTAATTGGCAAATTTATTTGGGGGAATATTTGAATTGACAGATTCATAGTTTGGAATTTTGTAAAAAATATAACACCAGTATAGACTTCCTGAGCTCTATTTTCTAGAAACAAACAATGATCTAAACTGTAATCTTAATTTTACAAATGTTTCAACGTTTGAGACATACAGGGAACAAGAAATAATTTCGAGGGGTGATACTACATTCGAAAAATAAAAGTTCCTATGAAAATATGACCTAAAATGGTTCCCAAGGGAGTTACAGTCCTTTAAACAGTGGATAAAAAGAGTGGTTTTTATTTACTTTAGAACATGTTTTTTTTTATTAAGATTCTTTGTTGGAGAATCTTATTTCTATTAAAACTGGTCTAATGACCAACCATTAATTTTCCTCTAATAATCTTACAAACTAAACATTTATTAACTAAAGTTCATCCAAAGATGTCCTTTAGATTGTTTTCTTTTAACAATTTCACTGGCGCACTATATCCTGCTCTTACACAGCACACTACACCAGTTCAAATGGTTTGGGTCTCTTCAATCTTCGAACAAGATGTTGGTTGTTCAGCAACTGAAGAGCTTCTGCATTGATGTGGAGGTGAAGTCTGGCCTCATGTCTGCCAGCAAACCTTTTGATCTCATCTTTAACCATTGGGATGTTAAGGTCTCGATGCAAGTCGGAGTTGCCTATGTACCATGGAGTGCCTACTATGTTACGCAGCACTTTGTTCTGGAAAGTCTGAATGGTTTTAATATTACTATTTCTGGCACAACCCCAAAGTTGAATACCGTATAACCAAACTGGTTTTAAGATCTGATTGTAGATTAGTATCTTATTATGTATTGTCAACTTAGAATTTCTTCCAAGCATCAAATAATGCTGTCTATATTTCAAACCAAGTTCTATTCTTTTTTTCTTCACATGTTCTTTCCACTGGAGTTTGGCATCTAGGTTCATGCAGAGGTATTTGGCGTTATTCTCATTGGGTACAATAGTACCATTAATATCCAAGGACAGAGGGTTAACTAGTCTTTTGTTGGTAAAGTTAACATTAATTGATTTGAGCTCGTTTAGCTTGATCTTCCATTGTTTGGTCCAATCAAGTATTGTGTTGCTAGATACTTGCAGTCTTCTAGTGGATATCTCTTGATCTTTACCAACCGCAAGAAGTGCAGTGTCGTCAGCAAATGTAGCTACAGTGGTCTCTTCGAGTACTGGCATATCACTAGTATATAGCAGGTAAAGGATAGGGCCAAGAGCGCTACCCTGGGGCACTCCTGCTCTTATATCTTTCAGGTCAGAATTTTTATCTTCCTGTTTTATTCTGAGAAGTCTGCCTGAGATATATGTATGATGACAGAATCTCTACATGTTGTGTCGGAAGTATTTTGTTTAATTTGTGTATCAACCCTTCGTGCTATACCTTGTCAAAGGCTTGAGCAACATCATGTAGAACATTTTTGAGCGCAAAAGTATTTAAGTCATGCGCAGTAAATCATATCATGAGTAAATCATGTGCAGGAAATTCGAATATTTACACAGAAAAAACATGGTGGCTAGTAAAATGTTAAAAAAATAGCGGTAAACGTAGTGCCTCGAAAAAGTTAATGGTATAGGGTGAGCCAAACAAGAAACTGGTCTGATGGTAAAAAAAATAACGCCTCTTCGCTCGTATTAAATTAATTCAAAATATGATGGTAAAGAACCAATCCAATCAGATGGATACAGACGATTATATTGTTTAATATTTTATAGTTAATAGTACCATATACATTAAAGAACAAATTCTCCTTGATCAAAATATCCTTGGCGTGCTTCTATTTAACAGGGATCGACAGTCTTGGAGGGAATCTATGCCCCCCGTGGGTACGCCACTGTCGAGCACGTACACGGAACAATAATTTACCTTTGTAATAACGTTCGCATCCAAGTTATGCAAGAACAAAGCAGCGCGTATGCAAACAGACACTGAAATCGATCTTCCAGGCTATGCAACATGCAGAATGTACATTTTTTTACCCCGTTCGGCATGTGCAGCTACGCGACTCAGTTTAGACTTGGATAGTTCATAACTGTACGTGAGATCGTCGTTGGTTTATATGTAGTTCCTAGTTGCAGAGCCAGCTGCGACATTTTATTCAAATTATACACAAATCGGTCCAGAATACTTTGATTTAGATGAGTTAGAATGTAGATGTAGAGTTAATTCAGGAAATGACGCAAAAAATTCTTACTTAAATCCTTCCCGTATTTATTAATTATTGTAGTTAAATTATTGTAATAATTTCTAGCTTTAAGTAGATGTTACAATTGATTAAAGATAACACTGGTGAGAGATCTGAAAATATATGGGATAAAATACCTAACAAAACAGCTGTGCACTACCTCATGGATGCTCATCCAGGGAAATATCAACTAAGCAAGCACATTCATAATATGACATTATGCGAAACACCCTCATGCAGAGATTGTGAATAAGAAGAAGTGCTTCAGGGAATATTGAATATCTGGGACATAATCTGCTAGATCATAGTCCAGTTGGCTGAGTTATCGAATCAAGCGAATTTGCCTACAAGGATCTGTAATTGTTGATCTTGTTCCCTTCAAAGTGGTGGTGTAGGTTGTACCACCATGGCCTGACAATGAGAATTTAACATTAAAATGTGAAATGTCACAGTTGGCAAAGTCATCTATCCATTGAGTTAGGATCATCTATCTGTCAAAGTGGTAAAAAAAATTATAGGAAAGTCGTGGACTGGTTTTCATACTTGGCAAAGTCATCTATCTGTCAAAGTAGTAATATAATAATATATATCTCTACCCCTCATTTTAATCACAAGGATTAGCCCGAAAGTCTGAGACTTGTGTGGGAGAAGGGGCGGCATATTAATATTTCGCGGGCCGCATTTGCGCCTCAGGAACGACTTACGTTGGTAGGCCCTAACCACCATTCAGAGCTGGAATGAGGGAAACCTCATTAGTTAGGGGGACAGTCAAACATCAACTGATTTTAATCTCTCACATTAACACCAAGTTGACATTCTTCCCATCCTAGGCTATCGCCAGGATAGTTGCCAATCCATCCCTGCGAATAAACCTTGATCTACGAGTAAACAATTTAATTAAAAATTGTTGGCGGAATGGGAATTAGAACCCACGACCTCTGGGTTGAGCAATCGAGACACTAAGCTCTGAGCCACCGGCCCGATTAGCAAAAAAAAAATGATAGGAAAGCCGTGGACTGGTTTTCATAATTGACAAAGTCATTTATCCATTGAGTTAGGATCATATCTATCTGTCACATTGTTAAAAAAATTTATAGGGAAGTCGTGGACTAGTTTTCATTATAGTTTGTGAATCCATAAACATACTTTGATTCAAGTACATTTGTATGCATAGAACAGCCGGTACATGTTTTTAAAATTTTGATTTCGGCACATAGTCCGTGGAGTAGTTGTTTTTGGCATCTCCTTCAAACAAATAAATAGGATCGTCTTCCTTAGGTCAAAGATATAATGCAAAAAAGTAGATCACTATCTATCTGTCAATTAGAAAATAATTGTCAGCACAGACCAAAAGAGGGCACTACGGTGTTTCTCACAACTACTAACTATTAAAGTTTCTCTGCAAACACTAAAGAAGAAAAGATATAGACCTTGCTAGACCTTTTTCGATATGCGCATGCGTAGAATTTCGATCGGCATGGTTAGGAAGCTGACAGGACTTCCAATTTTACCAATCAATTTTTCAAAATCAAAAACATGGATACCGGACTTCTGCTCTCTTAACTGAATTTGTTTGTAAAAATTGTTAAAGAATGCCATGAATAATTTCGTAAAATTTGTATTTTTGTCTCAAATGATATATCACGCATGTCGATCTTCAAATCCTTTCCAATGCTATGAATATTCAAATCAGGACGACCGTTCAGGAGCCATCGCATTAACCTTCAGTGCATAACTTGCCTCGCCAATAGGTCACTGTTAATAGTCCGATATGCTCCAGCGGTCTTGATTTATCGGTATGCACACTACCTTATATGCCAAACAGGTCGAGAAGTCATAATCGACTGTAAAGGAGCAATTACTAATAATGCAACTAGTAATAAAGCTGTTTGGTGACGCAAAAACTATTATTATATCGATTTAGCTGTCACGGGCTCGTATTTTACGTCGAGCGATAAGAATTTCACCCAACTCGCTCACTGTCAAGCTGATACTTTATGG
This sequence comes from Pogonocherus hispidulus, assembly GCA_963924545.1. NCBI lineage: Eukaryota > Metazoa > Arthropoda > Insecta > Coleoptera > Cerambycidae > Pogonocherus > Pogonocherus hispidulus. The sequence goes on from OZ004698.1 coordinate 2,095,614, forward strand.
TAGAAGAAAACAACTGGGTGTTAATTTCAAGCTCTAGTTGATCAAATTAAATATAATGATGATTTATTACCGTTTCTTTTGGGATTAGACCACCTGTAAAACAATAAGAAACAGGAAACCAGAGGTCTTTGCTTGCCATTATACAGGGTTATTCAGAAATTATCTCTAAAACTTTGAGGATATGTGCATCCTTAAATAAGAAATCGATATCACCAAAAAAATTTATACTAAAAGTCTTAGGATTTCCCGTAAACAATGTTTAAAGTTATACCATTATAAAGGACTACGTAGATGGGCAACTGTACTTCAACGACAATCTGATATACCACATTCCTAAGAATGTGGTAAAAAAAGTAAACACGTTTTTGTATCTGCAACGCCTGGTTCAGACCAAACGAATAGAGTTGGAGTGGGGATAATATCTCTATTGTCTATTCAGTCATCAGTCTATCTGTGTCCTCTCTCAGTGCCGGTGTTTTATTAATCGTAGGAGTGTCAAACTGTAAAATTTTCAAAATGGCTCATGTGTACCTACAGTAATGCTGAGTGAATGGACTGTTACCAGTGGATTATCAATTACGAGTTAGGTTTTGTGAGTGGTTGGTGTAGCAAAATGCTGAAAATCACCAATTTACTGCTGATGTACTAGTTACAGATGAAGCTTTGCTTACTCGAAATGGAATACAGAACATTCACAATACACACGTTTGGGCACTCGAAAATCCGCATGCAATTCAACGAAATCACTTCCAACACCGTTTTTCGAATAGCTTTTTTAACAAGGTATGTGCAAATTTTTTATAAATTTCATGTGTCTAATACCTAGCAATCAAGTAGCGCAATTCTTCAAAATTAATGTAACAAAATTTTATTCATTTTAAAGACACGTCACTTTGGTCACATCTATCTATAAGTTTATTTTAAAGTAAAAACGCTGCAAATCTTTTTTGCGCCGGATGTCGGTATACTCTCGAATTTCCGAAGTTTTTTTTGTGCTAGCCAGTTTGCATTGTCAGTCCCAAGGTCACTCCATTACAGTGGACCAGTATCCAGCGGCGTGCAATGAAAAATTTTTAAATAGTTTTCAGAACCAGCCAAACAATTTGTTTTTGCACTACCACATTTGTACATGTATGTTGAACATCCCCAAATTTTATTATGGATAAGTTCTGAATAACACTGTATTTATCTTTAATCTGACAATTTTTTGTCAAATAAACTTCTACTGAAGAAGTCGAGGATCGACTGAAAATGTTTAGAACAGAGCTAGTTCAGTGTTTAATTTCTTTTAAATTTTATTGTTAGACATAATTCAAAATATCATTTGTAATATTACAGAGTTTTATATCAAACTACAAAGCCACTGATGAAATTTGAGTTAATAGAGTCACTTGTGTTTTGAATACAATTTGAGTGAAACAAGTATTAGTGGTCCTATGCAAAGCAACATAATAACCATTTTCTAAACAATAAAAGAACATCTTATCTTTTATTTCTACAGGTGATTACCAACACTCTATATTATAATGACTTCTGCTTTTATGGTGTGTGAAATATTATATAATAATATATTGTCGAATATATATATTCTCATATGCTAAAATATACAGGATGTACTATTTAAAAAGTACCTCTAACGTCATAGCTTTGATAAAGATGACGGAGACGTTGGAAGCATTACAAAAAATTACGTTTTTCAGATATTAGTTGAGTAACTTTTGCATTTCTGTGGAAACCACTAAAAAAATACTTCACGCAATATATGGACCTAGAAATTTCTTTCAGTGTAGTCTAATATATATGATTCTAAACACACAATTATAATGAATACATTATACCTAAACTAGTTTCTATTTTGTTCACACATTTATATTTTTATTCATATTTTTCATACCTACTTCCTCAAGACTAGTTATAATGAATGATATATCTGAAGAAAGATAATAAAGAATGGGACAAGAAATAAGGTAATGGTATTATAATGACGGGTCGTTACGACGCTGTGATATATTAACCCAAAAACATGAATATTTATTCCAGAAAACTGAGTTAACTAAAAAGTTGTCATTTATTTTGTTTGGAGATAAGCTTTAGAAACAGTAATGAGCACAAAAACCGATACAATAGAAAAATACATTCAAAGAAAGTATATAATTATATTTATAAAAGTATTTTACATTTAAAGATTATTGTGACTTAACACCGATATATGAAGATAACTCTAGAAGGAACACACTACCACGATGGTAGTGACCATAAAAGAAACACATAAGATATAGAAACAAAGTTCCCGCAGTAGGTACACCAACCTGAAAATTATAGTGATTTAACTCCGACATATCCTCGTCCATACTTGTATCTAATCCACTCGCAAATACCAATGAAGTAAAGACGAACGACTACGAAATTGACTGGGAATTTGATTGATATAGCTAGTCGTAATCCATTAAGGTACTTTGATGAATCGTCCCTGCTTTATATGTTGTTGCTAATCAGTTTAAATCATGGACGGCTACCTCATTTAAGAGGCCTCTATACTCTGGGAAGGCTTTTCAAATAACTTACATGGCAGTTATTCGAGTTTCATATTGATTTCTTACCATATATGAAAGTAGTGTTAGATAAGATTAAGATAATATCTTATCTTAACTTATGAGTTTTTTTCTTCTAGTTTATGGTTTATAATATATAAATAATAATGGTAGGTAATATATTTTTTCTTCTAGGTTATGGTTTCTATTTATTTATTTATTTACATTACCCTAAATTCCTTTTAGTTTTAAGCGAAAGTTTATCGGAATTAAGATCCTATTGAAGTTTTTCCTCCACTCTCATTTTCTATTCTTTGAGAATCCTCTATTTTTTGAGAGTTAAAGAATATGTGTCCACCTCAGCCTGTGTTATCTGCCACTGTTCTGCTCTCTTTCTTTCAATGTTGAAAGTGTTCCTCTTCTGTCTTTTTCAGCTCCTTGGCTTCATATATCGGGATATCAAAAATTATCTTGGTCAAGGGTGGTTGTGGAATGTAAAACGTGTGTCTTACTTTAAATTTTTGAATATGTTTTGTTGTGTCAGAATCTGTCAAGTCATTGTGCTGAAATTATCTAATCCAGTTTTTGAATCATGCCACTTACCACACAGCACAAAATTTTCATGATTGAAGCCTATTTTCGAACGGGTGCGCTAGTTAATGGAAATTGGCAATACAGTCAACGTTTGTGTTTGGACAATTTTTATGCGTGCCTTACAAATTGTGTTGAACTGTTTCGCGAAACTGGTTGTGTGACTCATAAAAAAGGTGCTGGTAGACCAAGAGTTCGTACAGAAGAAGTTGTCAATGACGTTCGTTAACGTATGGAAGAGGAGCCTGCAAAACCTTTGAAACGTCTTTCTCAGGAAATTGGACTTTCTTATGGAACATGTCATAAGATTTTAAAGAAAGACTTGAACATGCATCCATATATAACATGCAAGCACATCAAGCTCTTCTGCCCGCAGACCACCCCAGACGCCTTGCTTACTGCCATTGGTTTGTCAATAATTTAATGAATGACGATTTTCTGGACTTAACTTTTTTTTCTGACGAAGCGTGGTTCCACCTTTCGGGAAACATCAATTCTCAAAATATGCGAATGTGGAGCAATGATAACCCTCATGTTTTTACTGAATCGCCACTACATGCTCAAAAAAATTGGTGTTTGAATGGCAGTTTCTCGCAGAAGAATAATTGGGCCAATTTTTTTCGATTTCACCGTCAACGCAGAAAGGTACAGACACAACTTTTTGGATGAATTTATGCAACAGTTAAACGATGATGAACTTCGGTACGGTTATTTCCAGCATGACGGTGCAACAGCACATACTACACGAGAAAATATTGTTTTCCTCCGCGAGTTTTTTGATGACCGGCTGATAAGTTTGCATACAGAAGTTGAGTTTCCTCCGAGATCACCTTGTTTGACAATTATGGACTATTTTATATTTCCTTACTTAAAAAACAAGATTTTCGCAACTCCGGTAAATAATTTGCAAGAACTGCAACAAAGAATTGTTCAGCAATGTGCAACCATAACGCCAGAAATCCTGCAAAACGCTTTTCACAGCATGAGGAGGCGCGTCAACTTGTGCATCGAACAAAACGGGGGACATTTCCAACAATTACTGTAATTTAGTTTTTCTTGTTACTAAAACCGTTATTTCATAATTTGTAGTTCATTATTGTTTTACAACTGAAATAAATAGGTATGAAATTTGTAGGTTATTGATGATGTCAGTGTGACAGTGACATAATTATTTCAAATTTAACGTAAGACACACGTTTTAACATTCCACAACCACCCTTGACCCAGATAATTTTTGATATCCCGGTACTTATTCCTTTATAAGCAATAGACTCATCAATTTAAATAATTCTGTTCTATGGTTATCTTTATCACTAGAAGTAATCTCTTTTCTGTATTTAATTACAAAACTGTACTAACTCTGCCCTCTTACGAATGGATTATCTACAACTATAGATGATCCATCATATAGACTGATTGTAAATAGATAAAAAGCAAAGAATAATGAAAAGTAAACAAATAGTAAAGAATTGAAAACAAAATAAACAAAAAATCTTTTTGTATAATGGTTCGAGACGTATTCCATTAAAATAAAAACTCTAATCTTGTTATTACGCCACTGGATGCGTTTAATCGACTATATTAGTGGATTATCTAAGATCGCACCACAACAGGAAGTAGGCGGGGTGCGCCGATAAACAATCGCACATCGGCCAGCTAGATCTCCGACTTTATTGGTTATTTATCATCTTTGTTAATGTCTGTCTTATTAATATTCATGAATGTTACATGCAGGAATTTTTTAATTGGTTTGTCGGCAATTATGGGATAGAAAAACAGTATAAATAAAAAAGGAGCTTCAGAAGTTAATAAGTAGTGAAGAAATAAAGTGTATAAATATCCCCAAACTTAAAAAACATGTATTTTATTTTAAAGAAAGAACAAAGTGGAAGGAGGATGGACAAAGGAGATTTTATTTAGACCGAAATCTATTGGGACGCATGCATATGGTTCTGCATCCTCTTTGTAATATCACCTTTCACCTTGGTCTTGTTCTTTTTTAATTGGAATAATTTCTTTACAATAACAGAAGATGAAATTGAATCAGCGAATTGGAGATATTGTATGATTATATATTTAGAGTGCCGATTTTCTAAACAATCACATGATCTAGTTTTAAACTGGTTTACTATTGTGATAATCATACCACTTTACCTCCTTAATAACCACTAAGGAGATATTTCAATGTGTAAAAATTTATTAGTATCTGTACTGTATGGCAAAATAGTTACGTCTTAACATAATTTACCAATAAATTTGTGTTATTTAAGAAAAAATACTGCTTAACTAAAATTTCAGATTGTTATCCAGTAAACCTTTGATTACGGATTTATTGTATTATTACTCCTTCCGGGGTTCTATATAATAGAAGGAGGAGACTTTTATACAATTGTAAAAATCTTTATTCAACACTTCAAACACAATACAACACGTCTTGTACAACGTCTAATAGATATTGCTTGTTCGCTCTTGATTGCTGTCCAATTAAGACTGATTCCTTCGCTGGCCGCCACAGCCTATTTAGGTGAACTAGGATTCTAGATGCTTGTAGAAATTTCCATTGAATACTCAGGAATAATCCACATACCAGGGCAGTTCAATAAATAATCGACAGCCAGGTTATAAGAGAGGTATTCGATAATTATCGGTGATGACGTCCAGAAATGTGGACAAAGGGCCTACCTCCCTTATTTGAAGGCCTCGAAGGTTGAGATGTCGCTTTTGGGGGATTGTCACTGACACCCCCCGGGGCGGTGTTGCCAGATTGTGCACAATATCCCTAGGGCTGGGGATCTGTACTGCTTTGAACTGTAGCTGGATCTCAATCAACAACGGCGAGGCCACTCAGTATAATTTCCACGCTTTAGATATTTTGTTCCTATGTCTGTTTTACTATTAGAGGTAAATCCCTCAACCTCGTTCAACTCATGAGAGTAGGGATTACCCGAATAAGTTACATTTCCAGAATCCATCGATAGCGACATGTATCACCCGGTATATATCCATTTCCTTGTAAAAAATACGTCTTTCTAAAAAGTTTACTGACTTTTTTTTAACATGTTCTATACTTTTTGTATGTATATTGCAGATGTATTCAGATGAGTCCAAAAATAATGAAAAGAATTTAAAAAGTTTCTATACCTACTAGAAAAGTGACTAAAGTCACTATAGTATTTTTATTGTAGTTCAGGGATTACCGCCTAGTTATATTGGATTCAGGAACACCCTGTGTTGCATATATGTCCAATATATTTATTAAATATATTTCCATTCATGATGCACGTCCTATATTTTCAAAATAAATAAAAAAAATAACTATGTAGATGTAGATTGACTTTATTCTTACAATTACTCATTTCTATTTGTTCAGTATTTCCACTTTAATAACACAAATAAAGGAAGAGATCTATTTGCCTCTTTCGTCTTATTATAGATTTCAGAATGGTACAATTCCATCAATTTCGAATGAATAATAATACAGATAACTGCAACATGACATGTGCGTCCCAGTTTCTTTATAATACTGACGATTAATATAGAAATCCCCACAGCTATTCAAAAGTTTTTTGCAAAGGAAATATATTGAGTTTGTGAACGGTGTTAACATAGTAGGCAAAGTTTATGTATACAGTAATATGTATACAGGTGCGTCCCTAAAGTACCTTCCCCCACCTTAACTTTTGAACCAGTTGAGATATCGAGCTAAAACAAAATGTAGGATTTTTTTATATATGTAGAAAATACCCCTTCAAGGGTATTTTGCTGTTATTAAAATCTGATCAAAGGGAGATCAATTAGTAATTTAGTTCTATCCTAATTTAAATAAAGCTGAAAATCTTAGAGCTAAAGTCTTACTCACTAGTGTACCTTTAGGGTCTGGTAACTTAATTACACTAAAACTAACGTGTAACACTAACCGCACAATACTCTGCTCTTATACTGATATAATCAATTCACTAGCTCAAAGGGCCTAACCCTCTTGAGCCTTCTTACTATGTTAGTGTTATCGAGGAGCTGGATGGCCTCGATGTTCACATGTTGCTGGAGTCGTTATGCGTGAGTCCTTGCAAATTTGGTAATTGTCTACTCTACAGTGTCCATCTGGAGATCTCGATGAAGGTCGCTGTTTGTGATGTACCAAGGCGCTTTGACGATGTTCCGCAGTACTTTGTTCTGAAATCTTTGAATGATTAATGTATTACTCTTACTGGCATAGCCCTAGAGCTGTATTCCGTAGGTCCACACTGGCTTGAGGGTTTGTCTATACAACAATATTTTGTTGTAAATTGATAAGAAGGAGTGTCTACCAAGTAGCCAGTACATTTTCTTATATCTGATGTCTAGCTCTTCTCTTTTCTTTTTAACATAGACTTTCCAGCGAAGTCTTGCGTCTAATGTGATGCCCAGATATTTTGCTGAGTTTCCATATGGAATCTGGGCATTGTTCATGTTAATAGGTATTTGTTGTTCTTTTTTATTTGTGAAATGTAGGATGAATGGAATAAAAAATACTACTTTCTGTCCGTAAATGCAACTACCTGTATTCTGTGGGAATTAAAGCCTCCTTAGGTTCTCTCGTCAACTTTACATTTTTTTGCGTTTGATTACAGCGTTGCCAAGTTATCATATTTTTAAGATTTTTTTTTACAAAATCAACCGTTTATTTAAGGTTGCATATTAACCCCTACGCTTCTTTGTTTTTAGTAAAAATTTAGGTGGCCCCTAGGTCCACTTATACCAAGCTAGTGTTAGAATTGATATTTTTTATACAGGGTGTTCACAATTGCCTTCTGAAGTTCTACAATTTCAAATAAATTTTTTGCAATTTTTTTTAAATGCGACATCCTGTATTTTATAAAAGATCTCAGTAGTGTTTTCAATTATCTTTATTTTGATACCAATAAGTATATCTTTATTTCTGATAGATTTTAAGATGTAGCGAATTAAAGGATATACTGATAATTTCTCATCCTTTACCTGACCAGAAGTTGGATATAAATTTTATAGGATATTTTTTAAAATATTTTTCTTCAGGAAGGGGTAGTCTGCACTTAAAACGAAGTAATTTGCATCTCAGTTATGTTAGTAAATGAAGGAAATGATTAGAAGTAGATGAAAAGTAACTTTTTTTATTGAAACAGATTTAGTGATATTAACCGTAATTCTTTGTATATTTGCACATAAATAAATTGAATTCATTTTGTTCATGGTACTTTGGAGGTTTATTAAATCATTACTTATTTACTTTAACTCTGCTGAGGTTGATATTATACATTTATCGCCATTTCATTTTTCTTACCAAAATCAGATTTAAAATTCAAGTTTTTAGGCCTTTTTCAGGATTATAAGTGAGACATTTGTTTCTAGTTTTGACATTTAATAAATTATTCATCTTATTAGTACTGTTAAGGTTGTCATAGTAGCAGAAGAAGGGAGTACTAAATGGACACACTGTATACATAGTTACTTCTGTAGCTAGTACAAAGTATGCCAGTTTTTGCTAAACTAAATTGTTTACCACGTTATAATTTAAATATTCATATAAGCTAATTTCGTGGAAAAACCTGATATAAACCTAAAGCAATATCAAATATTTATATATCATACTTCTGTGTTGAAAACCATGCAAAAAATTAGAGTTATCCCCTAGAGCAAAAGTTCAAACATTTCTTTCCCAGAAATATCTGATGGTAAAGGTGTTGTTGATCTTTGGCATATATGCTGTAGAAATGAGATGCAAAAAATAACAATACACGACTTAATATGAAACAGACATTACGGTGAACATGTCATGAAGACAAGCAAGCAAACTGGTATAAATATTATTCAGAGTACACTTAAAAGTGTTGATGAAAACAAAATTCACATGCAGCACCATCTGTTAGATGTTAAAGATAGAGGTTCTATTAAGAAAGCATTTTTATTCACTTGTACTTGGTTGTATTTCGTAGAAAATCTCGTAAGCATACAGTGATTCCTTTGTTATAGTTTATCGACTGGAAGTATTAGAGAGCATGCCATAGTTTATTTTGGGCAGTTATCAAGAAAATAATAATTACAAGTTACAAGTTTTTTATAAATGCGCCTCCAACAGATGTTGCTTGTTGCTCAGGAAATCTACTTTCATTTAAATAATTTGTAGAAATAGTGGCCTGAAGATATGTGTACCGTTCGAATTTAAAAATGAACACATATACGAATACGAATATACGAATACCAATATAGGAATACGACTATACGAATACGTAGAATGTGTGGTTCCACTTTATTTTTATCTTCAAGTTTGAGATATCAAGGAAATATCGTAATAAAGATAATACCAAAGAATATAGACTAATATTATCTTTGATAATGCTGAGCCGGTGGCTCAGGGCTTAGTGTCTCGGTCGCTCAACCCTGAGGTGGTGGGTTTGAATCCCCATTCCACCAGACAATTTATAATTAAATTCTTTACCTACTCGTAGATTAAGGTCTGTGGCAGGGATGGCTTGGTAACCATCCTGACGATGGCCTAGGATGAGAAGATTGTTAGCTCAGTGTTAACACAAGAATAAATAATAGGTAAATAAAGAAGGACATCTCGAAGGCGGCACCTATGATGTAGTTACCGATGGATTTGTGACCTCGGTTCCCAAAGGACGTATTTCCGAAGATATTTTATTGCTTCTCTATAGACGTACCTAACTAATTTATATTTTACAGTTTTGTTTTGAAAAAATATATTTTAATATCTTTACTAATATCTAATAGGACATCCTACATGAAATGTGTTTAGAATTTCACGTAAAATCCAGAAATGATATAATATATGGGGTGTTCCATTTAAAATAAGCAAGTTAGTGTCGATTTCAGGTTATACCGGAACTGCCAGAAACGTGAAAATATTTTAAAAAGGTACGCCCCACTGATCTTTGTAAATAACCAAATTTTCCAAATCACCTTGTACGTACTTTTCCATATATCGATCGCGGCCCTTTTCGATAGGATATCGTCTATAAGAAAATTTTCATGAACATTTGCGTCTCTTATCATAAAGCCATAGAAAGGTCGATAGAAAGGTTTGCTAGAAATGTAACAATATACAGGGTGTTCCATTTAAAAAAATCGTGAGAATTTATGGTTTTCGAAATGTGGCAACACGGTAAAAATGTATTTATAAACTGAATATTGAGTAATTACATAATAAAGTAAATAAAATTAGAATTCTCTTGGCGCAAGTTGATGCTCAAAAACTTAATTATTAACTTCTCTAGCACGATTTTAATATTGGCTATTTCCTGAAGATAATTCTTAATAACTTCGAAACGGTGGGAGTCAGACCTATCATATTATATATCATTGAACTTGTCTTTAGAAGGGCTTTCTGAAAATGTAATAATATATAGGGTTGCTATTTAAAAAAAAGAAACTTTAGTTCATCGCCCTGTATATAAACAGGTTATACATTTGCATATATTAAAAAATTAAAGATAACTTTGAAAAAAACAATTTCATGTAATTTATTTTCCATGGGACTTGTAGCTTCTGAGATAAGGTATAGGCCCATATTAAACGGGCCACCTTACATTATCAGTAAATTTTTTCCTCATCCAATGACAGTGACAAATTCTTTTTGATACTAATTTCCGATAAAAACTAAACGCTGGAATATCCACGTCATACGTCTGACTTCTATTATAGGAAGTGTATCTGATTTGGCAACGCCTGAAGCAATTTTTTTAATTCAATAAACTTGTCAGAGCTGGTCACATCTGGCCACTAATTTCCATAACCACTCGATCTCCACAGCCTCCTCTGCTTCAAATTCAATTTTATTCGTTTAATTTATATCCTCAGGTTCCCGTACAGGGTGTACATTTAAAACTTGTTGGGTGGATATTCTTACCTTAATTTAACGCGATGGGAAATGTTGGATTGAGTGTCTCTTAAAAAGGGAGTATTTTAACAACTAAAAAGGAAATAAATAAAGCTAAAGCTAAACAAAAAACGTAAGTTTTGAAAAATAGGCTTTAAATAAATTATTCTATATCAAAATAAGTAATTCATTATATTTGTTTTAAATGGCACCATCTGAAAAATAATAAAAACAGAAGTATCCAAAACAAATAATAAATAAGGATAAATAAAGAAAAATAAATAAAGATTCCAAATGATGACTGAAAGTGTTCACTTAATGCACTCATTTTGTTCTTCAATTGAATTTCTAACGATAGTCTTTGCAAACGTCGGAAAATCATTCCAAACTGGACACCCTGTACAAGTTGCGTGGTTTCTATATTCTCACGATGTACAAACCGGTTCTTAAGGACTTTAGAATTACAAATTGCGGCGATGTTGATATCTTTGACAAATGAAATTTAATCTGGTTTCAGCTTGCGGTTCTTCTAATAGTCGACATAATTAATTGGTGAATGAAATCAATTGGAATGTACAGGGTGACTCGGGGATGCTAACCATTAATATCCAAAACTGTAGAAATACAGAATCTTTTACAAATGTGGTGAATCGCTGACAGTTATGTTTCTGCGCCATTATAAAATCTATTAAAAAAATCCTTGGAACTTTCCCTTCTGTCCCTACATTCAGAGACAAGGTATATATAATAGATATTCATCATGATACACTCTCATTTAGACGTCCAATTATTGGTTAAATTATACAGGGTTATTCAGAACTTATCTCTAAAACTTTGAGGATATGTGCATCCTTAAATAGGAAATCGATATCACCAAAAAAATTTATAATAAATGTCTTAGGATTTCCCGTAAACAATGTTTAAAGTTATACCATTATAAAGGACTACGTAGATGGGCAACTGTACTTCAACGACATCTGATATACCACATTCCTACAAAAAACAGTAAACAAGTTTTTGTACCTGGAACGCCTGTTCAAGATCGAGCGAATAGAGTTGGAGTGGGGATAATATCTCTATTGTCTATCATCAGTCTATCAGTGTCACTCTCTCAGTGCCGGTGTTTTATTTATCGTAGGAGTGTTAAACTGTAAAATTTTCAAAATGGCTCATGTGTACTACAGTAATGCTGAGTTAATGGACATGATTCTTATTTAAGGCGAAGTTGGACAAAATTCATTGGCAGCTTCGCGCTTGTATGCGGAACGATTTCCCAATCGACACACGCCAAATTATGCAACTTTTACGGCAGTGGTACAACGTGGCCGTGATACTGGTAATTTACGTGCAAATCGTGGATGAGATGGTGACCCGGGACGACCACAACGTATTTTAACAGCTGAAGAACAAGTGTTGAATCTGGTCCGTGAAAATTCGCGAATAAGTACAAGTCAGATTGCTAGGCAGGTGCCTGGGGTAGTGCAACAAAATTGGATAAGGCGTGCCCAAAAGTGTGTACAAGTCGAGGAACAAAATTTTGAACAGCTTTTGTAACAAGGTATGTGCAAATTTTTTATAAATTTTATGTTTCTAATACCTAGTAATCAAGTAGGGCAATTCTTCAAAATTAGTGTAACAAATTTTTTTTCATTTTAAAGACACGTCACTTTGGTTACATCTATCTATCTTTAAGTTTATTTTAAAGTAAAAACGCTGCCTATCTTTTTTGCGCCGGGTGTCTGTATACTCTCAGAACTTCCGAAGTTTTTTTCGTGCTAGCCAGTTTGCATTGTCAGTCCCAAGGTCACTCCATTACAGTGGACCAGTATCCAGCGGCGTGCAATTAAAAATTTCAGAACCCGCCAAAAAAATTTTTTTTTGCACTACCACATTTGTACATGTATGTTGAACATCCCCAAATTTTATTATGGATAAGTTCTGAATAACACTGTATAGGGTAGCTATTATTAATCTCGTTACATGAGTAACGTTTTAATTTTTATAGATATAAGATTGGAATTGGTCAAAAGTCATTGACTTGCATATCATACTAAAATCATATTGAAAAATCCAATTGGATACTTATGGTAATAAAATTTAAAATCCAGTTGTTCAAAGTTCATACACTCTCTTACTAAAATCAGCTTGGAAATCCAGTCGCATACTTATGGTAATTCAATTTAAACCCAATCGGTCAAAATTCATTGATTCTCGTCTCTTCCTAAAATCACATTGGAATCAACACATCCGTCTGTTTCTCGACTTAAGCCCTCCTAAGCTTATAAGCGATAACGTTAAACATTATTTGCCAACTGTTAAGTACTTATTCTCTCAAATAATTTAATAATACCTAAAACTTATCATGACTAAAACTAAAATGACTAGTCAACTATGATTGCCATTTGGAAAAATGCAAGTTTCAGTTATATCTCTTACAATAAGTTAGCTATGGTATTGGCGGAAGCGTTTTTGGATTCTACGTAGAAAGTTCTACTAGGAGCAGTTGTTACCTCTTGCCCAATATAAGCCAGATATTCGGCATGAGGGAATCGATCATTTTCAGGTTTTCAGAATATTTCAGAAACTTGAAAGCATTCCTTAACTTTGAAAACAACAGTTTATTGACACAATTGTATCTAATTTTCCTCATTTAACCAATCGGGAATCTCTAAAAATAATGTTACCCACGTAATTAGACAGATAGTGGCCACCCTGTATACATGTAGAAACTGAGATATGCAAAAATCCTCAATTAAATTTCGCAGGTCGTCTACGATCGAAATGAATCACGCCTAACTCGTTACCATAACGATTGGCAGTGGGAACTTCAGTCTTGGTGGAAGAATCTGTCCACAGATATATACAAGTTCATCTCTGACTAGTAAAAGTCCCGCTATTATGGTATTGCTATCTGCTGACATGCACACACGCCAGTCGAAGGTATCCTTAGAAGCTGCACGAGGTGAGTGGAAGGCGACGGTGCCAAATTTCGGGAAATTTCCCCATATCTGGGCCAATTACATTTATCGCTTTGATAAAGTGGATACTCGAGGCGGATGGTTCTTTATTTATTTATTTATTTATTTATAATTATATATATATAATGATGTTTTTTCACGATGTTTATAAAACATAGTGAAAATAATTGTTTTGAAAAAAACATAGATCTCATTTAGATGTTCCAAGAAATATATAGAAAACACTCTATATACTAGTGTTTCGGCTTGTTAGGCCTTTTTCAATAGAGTAAATGTCTATTACTGATAGACAGTAACAGACAGATAGATAGTAATAGACATTTACTCTATTGAAAAAGGCCTAATAAGCCGAAATACTAGTATATAGAGTGTTTTCTATATATTTCTTGGAACATCTAAATGAGATCAATGTTTTTTCAAAACAATTATTTATTGCTTTGACTATAATATAAGAAAGAAACATTTTTTCTGGCATATGAAATAGGGAGAAGCTATTTTTTAAATATTTTGGATGTATGAGCACTTCTAAAGCCCACCAAGAATGGCTTTATTTTGCTACTTTAAACTTATTTGGATTTATTTGGCAATTTAAATATGCCTCACAATGCCTTTTTAAGCTTTATACCGTTGGCTGAAGTTTTATTTCAATGAAACTTTAAAAGTATTGTTTTACAAACAGGGTTATAAAAAATTTGTAAACACGTCTAATTTGCACACCCATGGAAAAATTGTACTCAAAATTATTTAATAAAACTGCTTGGTAGAGTGAAACTATATTATACATTAATGTATAAACAGAAAGAACGTTTAAAAAAATTGTTTAAGAGAAGAAATAGAAAAGCAATAAAATATCCTGGAAAGTAAGTTTCCTTTTAGGAACCGAGGTCACGAATTCATCAATAGAGACATCAAAGGTGCCGCCTGCGTGTTATTTCTCTGATTATTTATTTGTTCTCGTGCTTCTATTGTATCGGGCAATATACAGTGCTTTCGAAAATTAACGAATAAATTCATTATTTTAGAGATTGAGAAGTTTTCGAAAAAATCCCCTGACACGTCGATTTTGTTTTTAAAAAAGGCACTTTTTGACATACGACCCATATTTGTGACGTCATCGTGGTTCGAGATATGACGTCATCGACAATTTTTTTAAATAGACCCAATTTTGACCACGCCATCTGAAACAGCGTATCATTCTACATACGCATCATGAAAAATCATTCACATAATTTTCACAATACTGACAATGATAATGATTATGTAAAAAATCGACTAAATTAAATGTTCAAATTGTGCACCGTTGGCTGCCTGACAGTAGCCGAGACGATTAATAAATTCTTTTTGGACATTATCTATAACTTCAGGAGGTGTACGATGTATCTCGTACGAATTCTTGCTTTTAAATCTTCTAAATTAACCGGTCTAGTAACGTATTCTTTGCTTTTTAAGTATCCCCACAAGAAATAATCTGGGGTGTCAAATCAGGCGATCTGGCTGATTCGACACCCGGCATTCGACAACGATTCGGGAACAGCTCATCTAAATAAACACGGACAGGTGCACCATCTTGTTGAAAGAACATGTCATTTCTTGGAAGATCGCGTCCCTCTATTATATCTGGATATAAAGTTATTAGTGCAGGAATGAGGTCGTCTCGAAGAAAATCCAAATATCTTGCACCAGTTAGGTTGACATTAAAGAGATAGGGACCCAGAATTCTTCCGTCCACTATGCCGCACCACACATTTACTTTCTGGGGACTTTGAGTGTGGTACTCCATCATCCATCGGGGATTCTCGGTAGCCCAATAACGGCAGTTTTACCTATTGGCATGGCCGTTCAAAACAAACGTAGCCTCGTGAGAAAAAATTACGTTTTTTACGAAATTATTATCATTATTGCATAGCTCTTGTATTTGCTCGCATAATTGATTTCGCCGATCAAAGTCGTCTTCAGATAGCTCATGAACAAGGCATACCTTATAAGGATGATACTTTGCTTTTTTGATAATTTTGTGAACTGTGGACGCTGCCATATTGAAATCAGAAGCCAATTGGTTAAGTGTTGAGAGATGATTTTCTTGTATTGCCAACAAAACATTTACCTCATCATCTATTGATTTTGACGGTCGACCAGATTTAGGAAGATCACGAACATGTCCAAAGTTACAGTATTTAGACTCAATATTGCTTTCCATGCTTTGGCTAATGGGATGTCGATCAGGATGAGTTTCATTGAACAATTCAACTACTTCTCTTTGGGTGCGCATACTGTCTACAAATCCGATCATGCAAAGAATTTCAGTTCGTTCTCGTTCAGTTAATTTAACCATTTTTTTATAAAATGACAAAGTTACTACTCAATAAACACTTCAAACGCAGTGCTTTTACCAAACAAAAGATAAGAACTAAAGAAATAACTCAAAAAACAGAAAAAACTATTTAATAAAGTACGATTTCAAGATGACAGAAATAAAAAACATTCTCGGTCGCTAAGGCTACTGTCAGGCAACCATGATTTTTCATGATGCGTATGTAGAATGATACGCTCTTTCAAATGGCGTGGTCAAAATTGGAGGTTGCTATTTCAAAAAATTGTGGATGACGTCATATCTCGAACAACGATGACGTCACAAATATGGGTAGGATGTCAAAAAGTGCCTTTTTTTTTAAAAAATCGACGTGCCAGGGGATTTTTTCGAAAACTTTTCAATTTCTAAAATAATGAATTTATTCGTTACTTTTCGAAAGCACTGTATACATTATTATGAAGATAAAAGTCAAGAAGAAAAACCGCCTCCACGGGACCACGGGTAGTCTGCTGGCATGACAACACCGCCAGTAGAATTATCTCGGTCTACCTTATAAAGTGGGAGAAAGAAACGCTCGCTAGCCAGATGACGGTTGGGTACCGTTGGATTTGTGAATACGGACGCACGGTTAAATATATGGATATCATTTGGTCAAAATTGAAAGGCGCCCATCCGGATGGCACGGTATTTCTTGGGTCAAACGTCGTAAATACCACGAGGCGTTAATGGAGATGCTGCCTTTACCGGTTACGCTCTTCTTCGAAAGGCAGACTGTTGTTTTTTGGGCTTGTAATGATGTTACATGATGTATTTGTACTCAGTAGCAGTTTTTGTTCTGTATGGTTATTCTGGGATCTCTTACTCACCTAACGAAACTTGTTATAATTTAAATAATATATGACGATAATTATTTTTTCTCTTATTCGGTTCAATTAAAATTCAAAATCACGTATTTGAAGAATACGTGAATATTGAACATATACAGGGTGTTCCACATAAAAGTCCTCAGCCTCGTATCCCGGCAACGGAAAGATATATTTGGATTTTGAAAGAAACAGTTGATAGAGCTCATCTATGGCTTCGCCACGGAGTTCAACTTGATTTTTTTCAGAGCAAATTGGAGATGGCGCTGAAGTAGAAAGAAATTTTTGTTGGAAGGAACTTTGCAACAGCGTTTATCCGATACTTTGTTCAATTCAAAACAATTTTAAAAACTTAATAGTTTGAGAGATATCGGGCTCTTGGTATAAAAATGAATTACTTGAAATTGGTCCCAGGGGGTGAAAAACAGATAGCGCCCAATACATATAATCTCTATTTTCTCGAAAAGTATTGAGCGTCCCAAATTCTTCTTTGGTACACGTAATAAGCATCTCATATAGATTACTCAGTATAAAAATCATTGACTTGAAATGGGTCCTAGGGGGTGAAAAATAGGTAGCAGCCTAAACAAATAATCTCAATTTTCTTGAAAATTATTGAGCGTTCCAACTTAGTAGGTACCTACAATAGTGAAATAATCTGTATTTAGTTTTGTTTTCTTCTAATTAAAACCTACTGTGATGAAGTTTCGTTATACATTCTGGATCTATTTTAGGACAGACGTACAAATAATTATGAATTACTTATTATACAAAATGAATTAGGTATTCAAAAAACTTTTGCCATATTTTACAGAAATATATATTATTTCACTATTTCTTAAAAAGAGCTATTAAATTGACTTGGATAATTATTGTTCCATTGTATACGGTAATAATTCGAAACTTTAAAATACGCTTGAGTTTGGGCCTCGCCAAATGAAGAGCCCGATATCTCTGAAACTATTAAGTTTTTGAAAAATAGTCATTTAACAAAAATTGTTTGGAATTGTACAAAGTATCGGATAAACCTTGTTGCAAAGTTCCTGCCAACGAAAAATTTCTTTCGACTTCAGCGCCACCTTCAATTTACTCTAAAAAAAATCAAGTTAAACTCCATGACGAAGCCATAGATGAGCTCTATCATCTGTTTTTTTTCAAAATCAAAATATATCTTTCCGTTGCCGAGATACGAGGCTGGGGACTTTTATGTGGAACACACGGTATTTTGTAGGATATGATGGTGTTGTTGATGCAAGCATAACAGCTATATATAAAAAAATATTTATAAAAGAAGAAGCAAAATATTAAATTAAAATATCTTCAAATACTGCAAATTTTCAAGCAGATCAGAACTTAAATACACAAGCAGACCCAAAGCAGATATTACAACATTATTTCGTGGCCCTGCTATGATTTTTGAAGAGGGTTGGACCCTTTGGTGTGAACATAACTCTGACGTAATTTTCCACATAACACCAAAACACTATACTGCACTCAACGTGTGTTTCGGCAACTGCCGATTTGCCTATCTAACACTGTGTCCTATCGATACCTAAACTATTGCTACGGTTCAGTACCATTGTGACGGCTCAGTGAACCGTTGTGACGGCTCAGTGAGCCGTAGCAATAGTTTAGTTATCAACAGGACACAGTGTTAGCATAAGTTTAGTTTTAATCATCTCCAAATGATGCCAACTTGCTTGGCGAAACGTGCGTCGAGTGCATTATAGTGTTTCGGTATTATGTGGAAAACAACGTCAGTGTCTGCTATGATTAATTAAAAATAACCATAAAATACCGGAATTTCATTGTCGTAGCGATGAAATAAATGTTTGTTTAATAAAGTCAAGATGGGCAATTTTTGCAATTATTTCGTCCTTTAAATTTCAGGATGTGTACTGTCTCCCGACGTAGAGATGACCCCTCGTCAGTTAGCTCATATTAAACATAATTTATTTGGCATTTCGGTGTGTCGTCTTTCTTTCATATAGGACAATTTTAGATTGTTTATCATTTTTGTGATTTAAAAAAATACATACCAAAAAAATTATACAACTTCTGAAACATAGAAGGAATCCGTACCAGGGACCAAAAGTTGCTTAAGATTATTAGAGATATCTTGGGAGTATCCGAGTGTTCGGAGAAATATCTTCTGTATTCGCAGGTTTTTCGTCCACATCGAATGGGTTTCGATTTTTTTGTAAAGGACTAATTGAACATTTTATTTCGCTCAAAATTACCAACAAGCATAACAGCTAATTATACAAAAGTTAAACCATGACGACCATACACAGAAGTCACTACACACATCACTAAATAAATAAATAATAAATTGTTGTTATAGTTTATTGATTGCTATGAATTATTAACATAAAGTAACAACAGGAAATTCATTGGTTCATGTGCTTGTATTACGGATTATACAGTTGCGTTTTTCAACATCGTTATCAACTGAACAATCTAGACAATGGTCATTTATGTTGCCCAAGACACTTTGCCCACTTCCCCGAGAGATACCATCTTCATACCCACAGTTCGAGGGCCAACAATAACAGCTTGGGCAAAATAAGTTGCATGAAATGAGCGACTAAATAATTATGATAAACATTATCTTTCTATCTCTGCCAAATTAGGAAGTTGGTACACATTTCCTGTCTTGGGCAAAAGCATAATGAATTTCTCAATTGTTTAGGCTTAACGACATAGCGTTGCATGCAAGTGCAACGTCCTTTTGTTTTGCGTAAAAATAATAAGTAAAGTGCCTGTCAAATTATGGACTAATCTCGAAGGTTTTAGATAAGTTTATGGGTCAGAAACATGAAGCTGTTATAGCAGCTTCACATATTGTGATGCATTGTATCTTCTTTGATTTTTGTCCTTTTTTGTATACAGGATGACTCACGAATGTATTTAGAACCTTCAGGTCAGAAATTCCTTATGTGAAAATTCAGAAAAAAAGGGTATAAAATATTATAAAATGTATTACTTCAATTTCAACAGTCATCGACACTACTTTATAATGATTCCTAGTTTCTCTTGGAATTGCACGACCTCTAAAATAACAAAAATCAGGAAACCACAAAAAAAGTGAAGAAAAAAACTAGTTAATAATTTACTTTATAGTCTTTAGACAAACACCCTGTTATCTATTTCCTTTTATATTTTAAGGAAACTTAGACGGCCAGCGATTTCTCTATGAAGCATAGTTTCTTGCTTTTCCTTTTTTTTTCAAAATGGTGAAATCCTTAATGTAACCACGACCTGATTTGAATATGAAAATGAAATTCTAATACACGACGGCCTACTTCCTTCAGCCGTCGGCAAAAGAAAACAGCAGTTGCTAGTTAATGATATAATATATTTATAATACTCATATATCTGCTATTTTATTGTAAATTTATATGTAAAATGTAGTAAAACGTCTATCAACACGTGATACTGTGAAAGTAGGAGCAACTTTATAATTGTAATTGTACTAGAAGTACTGCAAGTTCTTAAAAGAAAAATAAAGGGAGTACCATAAACATGCACCAGAATTTTCAGGTCAGCTGTTAGAGGACTGCATCCTAAGTTGAATGTATATAGAATTCATGTAAGTATCCTATATAAGGCAACTGGATTATATAAGCTCACCTATCCGCCATATTGAAGCCAACTGTTTTCTTTGGTTTCTTGTGGTTGGTAAGATTTAAGGGATATAATATCAATGTAACACATGACGTTGATAATAAAACTTTTAATAGACCTTCAATTTGGCGGATTGTTCAGCTTTTTTTATCTAGTAGCTTTAAGGGTACCAGAATGAAGACATTCGTTATCTATACCACCATCTACAAATAAATTTGCTGCATTTTTCCAGTACAAGGATTTCCAACTCAAATTATCTAGAGAGTGTTATCTACATTTTAAAAGGCTTAAACCCTTAAAGGCTTTAGCGTCTCCAAGACAAAATCCGCTCTTGTCCAAGAGTGCAGAGATACCCTGGAGGAGCTAACCAGAGGAAAAGAGATTAAATTGGTATGGGTACCAGGTCATAGTGGAATCCCAGGGAACGAAAGAGCCAATGAACTGGCTCGACTCGGATCTCAGGGACCCAGAACCGATTTTAGGCATTAACTAAGGTAGGTCAGCATGGTTCTTAATGATTGGGCTCATGAGGCACTAAATATAAACTGGAGAAGGAGTGAAAGTTGTAGACAAGCTCGCAACTTTATAGTGGAGCCAAGCAAGACCAAGACCGCCTGGCTGTTAAGTCGTAGCCGGTAGGCTCTAAACCAGTTGGTGGGAGTTTTAACGGGTCACTGCAGGCTTAGAAGACATTTATCATTGATGGGTGTTGAGGGAGACCCTATCTGCCCAAAGTGCGGGGAGGGCGACGAAACGCCTTCCCACTTCTTGGCAGAATGCGCGGCTTTCAGCAGACTAAGAAGACGTCTGGGGGGACCTGCAAGGGAAAGAGGTCAGTTCCCTTGAATGGACCGATATTCGGGAATTTTGTATTGCATTTTAATGAAAACACTTTTTATTTCTTACTGACAAAGCTGAAATTGTAGCAATCCTCCTTAGCCTAATGTACTACACGTATTTATGGTTTTGCTTTGATAATTTCATTAATAATTTATCTCTTGGTTAACTTTTTGACTTAATTCATATATAAAGAAAGATGTAAACTAATGTATCTAGTTGTATCAAGGATGTTTGACTTTAGTTTGAACTATAAAACTCAATTTTTCTATATGGGTCACCCTCTATTATATCATTAGTTAGATACAAAGTTTAATTGTCTATCAATTGTCCCTAATAGCTCTTTCGGACTTCCATATCCTTCCATTTATATGTCAGTTTTATAAACTTTCCATAGTTTTCCCTTACTTTATTGATCAAAGCAGCCCATGACCTTTTTCGTGGTATTAAATTCCAATTAAAATTAACAAACGCTTTTGATAATAGTCAAAGTCTTAATTTTCATTATATTTTCATTTATCTGATTTTTGACTACATAATATCAGAGGAAACCCTTAAAAAAAGCATGACCATTGGTATAGCACAAATCATCTATACCCGATTACCCAGTTACAATATCCGACAGCTTTTTTGGCCACACCCAGTATATCTGAGGTTAGGTTGTCAGGAGCAGATCAAGTGCTACTCATTCCCAGTTCAAATGAATGACTGTCCTCTTTTTGAAAGCTCTGTGGCGGCCATGAGCTGCATCCAAGTTCACTAGCGTATCTTGCAAATAGTAATTTGTCGGTTAGTTTCGCCTAACTTATCAAAATGGCATAGCGGATATGCTAATAGATGCTTATTAAGATATACGGGTACTGCCTACCATACAACGATGCAGATCGTCTCGAGATAGGATGATGGTGTGTACAGGTAACTGTTGTTGAAAGCTACTTTAATTCAGAATTGAATCCTATTGTGAAAATTACACCCAACGCATTTATCATATTAACGTAAACGTTAAGTGCAAAGGAATTGGATTTGAGTGTTTTATTTTGTTAGTAATTTGTCAGCTGAAATGTTACTGAGTTACATATCAGAGTACAGAGAGAGTTGGTAGGTATTATTTCTGGTGAAACCGGAAGCTGAAAAAAGACAATTTTTATGTCAGTGATCTTCAATAAGCACTCATGCCATGTTAAATTTGAAAATTATATCTAAAAAAATAACAGGTATATCATAAATTTGATTTTTGATTAATTTTCATTTATAACGAGACAACCTCTGGTTTCCCTCACTTCCACCGTACATCTCTGTACGGTATTATTATACCATCTTAAAGGTTGTAAAAATACACCCCTGGCGCCTAATGGTTTAAGCCGGCCCTGACCTACGCCTACCCAAAGCGAAGAACAATGCATTGAAATTATTACGCATTTGGTTTTCTACAATCAAGCAAGCGCGCTAAATACACACTTTCATTTTTTTAGCTTCATTTGTTTTCCACCTGACCACAACCAACTAGATCGTAACGAAGTTGTCAATAGCACGAATCAATACGGTGAAATTCGTATTTTTGTACCACACGTAACCTAGATATGAACATAAACTAAATTGGTGGTCGCAATTTGCTAATTTTTCCTTTATTTCCATGACTGCGTGCGTGCATAGTTAACCTAAATATCCGAGTTTACTTTCTTTGGCTGGCAAATTGCACCAGATGATGCTTCCGATCCAATGTTTTCCGTTTTCTAATGAAGCAGTTTGTTTTGTTTTGAGATTTATTAATGATCCCATGTTAGGAGGTAGTAAAAGTCGTTTAGGCCTACTAGCTAATCATACTGAAAAATGGAACTTGCAGTTTCACTCAAAGTGGAGCTGAGCTGTTATTTATTTATTAATAATTGCAATTTGAATCGGTGGAGGAAGAGGTTTTATGTACCTACTTTCAGTGAAATCATATATAATCATCAGAAATCTAGTGCAAGCATCTGTAGTTATGGTTGTGTGTGTTTCAATGCTTTATTTGTTGAAGCTGTTAATACAAATAAGGCATATTATCTTCGAACTGGTTGATTTCAAGATTTTAAAGTTGTCCAAAATGCAGATCTTGTTAAGTTACTATGTACGCCAGTCTCAAAATAGAGATACAGGGTGTTAAATATATCATTGTTTCTGAGATACAAGGTGCATAACATATAAGTTCGTAAACATATTTGTTTTGAAACAATTTATTTGATTCAAAGTTCTATGAAAAACGCACCAAAGTTTTTGTAGACAGAATGGGGTATTTTCCTTCAATCGAAATGAAAGTGGAAATCTGTATTTTTATAAAATATATATTTTTTTTATATTTATTAGGATACAAATTATTAAGATTGAATCGGTAGAAAATTTTTAATTCAATTTTGAAATTTTATTTTATATTCGTGACGTCACTAAGCGAAAACTAGGGAATATGTATCTATAAAGAGGCCACACTGATAATATGTGGCTAGTTTCAGTTTGTAACGACCACAAACAACAGTTGACATTTCGATAATTAACATTTGAAATTTCCTGTTTGTGTTTGGTTTGACAACTTGGCTTGTTGTATTGTTGTTTTCTTGTTAAGTAAACTTTTATTAAACATGGAGCAAGGTTTTGTAGAGGCTAAGTCCGACAATTTACCCGTTATAGGTCCTTTTATGATAAAGATCCTATAGATCCTTTCAGAAATAAAAGGGATGAAAAATGTAAGGTTAGTATTTAACTAAACAGTATTACTGCAAAGTCGATTAGATATATTCAAAAATTATCTTCACAAATTACGATGTTTTTTTATTACTAATAAATACACTTGTAATCAGTCACAGGCAGAGACAACAATTCACAGGTAAAAGTATCAACTAAAAACAATGTCTCATGTTTACCATGACCATGATGTTTACTTTAACCAAACAATTCAAACATAAACAAAAGTAAAGTTGTCACGCAGTGACACCAACCACATAAATGAAAATATCCTAGAAATCACTAAAAAATGGCGCCAATTTTGAATTTTCGCTTAGAGACGTCACATAGATATCGCGCACAATAAAAAAATAATTTATGGACTTAAATGAAACCAATATTAAAATTCCAGAAATACGTATCTCTTCTTTTTCCAACTACTTTCCATTGCCGATGTAAAAAAAAAGGAAAACACCCCATTCACCCCAAAAGGTGCATCCCATCGACATAATTCATTACTTTTTTATTGGTTTTAATTTGTTCTTTCCAATAAAGTAATCAATTTTGAAAAAAAATTACTGACAATTTTCTTACAGACAGATAATACTCAAATCATTCCTATATAGTACATATACGCTCTTCTTCAACGTGATTATTGGAAACAATAAACCTAGGTTAGGTTAGGTACCAAGATAAGTGGACCTAAACCAGCACCTCCACCATGACTATGTGGTCTAAGCTAACACTTAATGGCATTTCACTCAACAGATCCAACCTCTTAATGGAGCTGTATTATTGGGTGAGAATATGTCCACGTCCTCTAGTAGAAGTTAAAAGTTGTAGTTCTTTCTTCAAAAGGGTTTGCTCTAGCCGAATTGAACTGATCTTGGTAGTTCTTGACAATAGAGTATTTTTCCTCTTCAGCTTATGTCAAGAGTACCTGAGGTTACCTGCAAAGCGCCGGTACTGATAAATAAACTCAAAAGCATTCTTCGCGTTTATTATACGGTCGGTAGAGTGTCATAGGTAGTGGAATCGATGAACGATGTTTCGACTTGATTGCCTAAGGGGCATCGTGAATGTTAGTAGTGGTGGGAAACACACCGTAGTGTCCTCTTTTAGTGCCTGTCAATTTGACAATAATTGTTAGACGGGTAGTAGCAAAGACCCAAAAAGGGCACTACGGCGTGTTTCTCACCACTACTACATTTTGAATGTGATGTGCAACGCCATACTGTTTTCTGTGGTGGTGCAAAGAATAATAATTTTTTCATATAGTCGTATGTGATCTGTTTAATTTGCAGAAGAAAACATCTTAAATTCAAGACGAGAATTACGAATTAATACCGTTTCGCTATCTATCAGATAGTCGGCTTAATTTTGTGTAGCGTACTGTAGTAGTAAGTGTAGTAATTTGATATTAAATGAAAAAACTAGTGGATTTTTATCTCAACAAATCCTCAAAAACTTGATATTCACATTCCAAAAATTTATTTTTTAATCACATCCACAGTAATATATTGTAGTTTCTCTATTTTAAATATTTTGTCATTTTCAATATATTTTACAATGAAATAAAGAAATCAACAAAACCCATTCAGCAACACATGTTGTCAGGTGTTAGAT
The DNA here is from genome assembly GCA_963924545.1 of Pogonocherus hispidulus. Taxonomy (NCBI): domain Eukaryota; kingdom Metazoa; phylum Arthropoda; class Insecta; order Coleoptera; family Cerambycidae; genus Pogonocherus; species Pogonocherus hispidulus. Next base: position 2,121,527 of record OZ004698.1, read on the forward strand.
ACATATTATTACCTTAAATTGCTGATTATCACTTTTTCGTAGCCTGTTAATTAGAAGACGCATAAATTACTGGATGTTTGGAATAGCAAAGTCCTTTTTAAAGTAAATTATTACTAATAAATACAAGGATTAGCAGATATATCCTCGAGAACGTCCATCCTATCCAGTATATTGTAATTTTAATAAACATGCATTTGCATTTTTAAATCATTACGGTATAAAAGAAGATTTAATACAGCTAGGTCGTTAGAAAATATTTCACAAATCACCAGGAAGAACTGATTAATGAGTAAAATTATTTTTATTACCGCAAGGATACAGAGTGTTAAGTCTATATTAAACGTGGTTAATTTTGAAAGCGCCTTGGAAATATTTAAGTAGAAAATGTGTTTTAATGGGTTTTATATTAAGTACAAACACTTATTTCTGTAATATTATTAATTTGTAATTTTGTAAATAATTTTTTTCATTATAACGGTGGTATAGGTGGTTCAATCTGCTTCACTATACAAGGTGCCCATTATCTATCCCCTTACATGGCTAACTTCGTTGATAGTGGAGATAGAAAATTGTTTAAATTAGCAAAATTGGGCAGAATTACAAGAGGAATTCAGTGCCTCCTTCAGATTTAATTTTAATTTTCAACTTTTCGAGATATTTCGGAAAAACTGAGAATCGCCAAAATTTTTAAACTCGAATATCTCGAAAACTATAAAAGATACAAATAATATAAAAATACTGTGTAATAGTGTTTTTTACGTGTAATTCAGCGGTGATACTGAAAATTTCACGGGCATCTTAGTTTTTGAGAAAAAAATAAAGTTATGTTTTTTTAAATGGCAATCGTAGTTGGCTATGGTATCAATAAAAGGCTTATTTTTTTCTGATTTCAAAAATATAATATTTAATATACCTTTCTCTTTTCTTTTGTTTACTGTAATGAACAAATAATTTATTAACATAGTAAGCTATGAAAAACAAAACAAACGTAGATCAGTAAACAACAATAAAATATAAATGTCAGATCACACTAAAGTCACATTATAAACGACAAAATTAAACATTTATATTAAAATAATTATTGTGAAATATACAACAGAAACGAAGAAAAATACAATTTATTAAATATTATATTTTTGAAATCAGAAAAAATAAGCTTTTTATTGATATCATAGCCAACTATGGTTGCCATTTAAAAAAACATAACTTTATTTTTTTTCTGAAAAACTAAGATGCCCGTGAAATTTTCAATATCACCGTTTAATGCCACGTAAAAAACACTATCACGCAGTATTTTATTTTATTTGTATCTTTTATAGTTTTCGAGATATTTGAGTTTAAAAATTTTGGCGATTTTCAGTTTTTTCAAAATATCTCGAAAAGTTGAGAATTAAAATTAAATTTGAAGGAGGCACTGAATTTCTCTTGTAATTCTGCCCAATTTTGCTAATTTAACCAATTCTCTATCTCCACTATTAACAAAGTTAGCCATGTAAGGAGACAGATTATGAACACCATGTATAGCGTGCCGGTGGCTCAGGGTTTAGTGTCTCGATCGCTCAACCCAGAGGTCGTGGGTTCGAATCCCCGTCCCACCAAACAATTTTTAATTAAATTGTTTGCTCGTAGATGATCAAGGCTTGTTCGCAGGGATGGGTTGGCAACCATCCTGGCGATGGCCTAGGATGGGAAGTATGTTAACTTGGTGTTAATGTGAGACATTAAAATCAGTTGCTGATTGACTGTCCCCCTAACTAATGAGGTTTCCCTCATTCCAGCACTGAATGGTGGTTAGGGCCTACCAGCATGAGTCATTCCTGAGGCGCAAATGCGGCCCGCGAAATAATAATATGCCGCCCCCTTTCCCACACAAGTATCAGACTTTCGGGCTAATCCTTGTGATTAGAATGAGGGGTAGAGATATTATATGTATTGCGTCACTTGATCGCGACACCGCTGTCTTTTGACCTTGAACGAGAACTTCTAATTTGGTCCTCATATACGAACATAAACATTTCCAATGTTAAAAATTAACCCTATCTGTTTTCCACACAGAGGTTCACTTTCTAATATATTTTATACTTTCAGAAGTTTGGCACGCACCTAATAAAAGGAATACCATTGGAATATCCGTCTTTTCCAATCTGCAATGTGATTTATGATTCATAAATCACATGGAACGTGGAATGGAATGACTTGGAACATTGAAACTATTAAAAATAGTTTGGATGTTTTAATGAGAAATCTCATTACGGCAATTAATGACGACTCCATTTTTTATCTCCAACTCTTTTAAAAGCCATTAGTAAGCAGCATGGTTAAATTAGAAGATAATTTGTTAATTCTCACGATTCAGGCTGCGATGCGACGACAATTGGAAACAGTACCTCGAATACTTTCACTTATAGTTAATTGCACAAAAATAAGTGGCAATTATTTGCGAAATTAAAAACCAAATGTGTACGGCACGCGATTTGTTTTGACCAGCCACTGATTTCGTTACTTCAATTTACTTTTTATAAAAGCCTCAGCCAAATGACGCACAGCGAGGTAATTAAATATACAGGATTATTCACGGCGGTGGCTGTTGGAGGTATCCTAAAATGTTTGCCAATTTTATAGAAATTGCCAGGCCATAGATTCATTTTAAACTATTGGCGATTCAAATTACCGATGAGGGCGCTGCAAATTGTAAACAAATATGGAGGAAGACGAGTAAAAATTTTGCATTTCATATCACATCATCTAGCAATTTAGCAATTAATTTTAGTGGTAAAAGCAGTCAAACGTCCCATAAGTACTTCATTGCTAATTAAATGAATTTTTTGGGTTGAAACAGGTACCCTAGTTTTTGTTTACTTACATTTTGGACTAAAATAAGTGTGATAAACTGTATGATGAAACCATATTAGTGCTAGTTTTGAAAAAAACATTGATCTCATTTAGATGTTCCAAGAAATATATAGAAAACACTCTATATACTAGTATTTCGGCTTGTTAGACCTTTTTCAATAGAGTCCTAACAAGCCGAAATACTAGTATATATAGTGTTTTCTATATATTTCTTGGAACATCTAAATGAGATCAATGTTTTTTTCAAAACAATTATTTTCACGATGTTTCATAAAGAACCATCCGCTTCGAGTATCCACTTTATATTAGTGCTTGCTTTTTGTTAAATAATGTTTAAATTAAAATATATTCTGCGTTTATAAGACTAATGATAGAAAACTATAGACAAACTGCAACAAAGTGTACCATGTTGTGTAAATAAACGTATTCTCTGTTATTAAATTGTTACATGCCTTTTGGAGAAATGAAAGAGAAACAGTTTCTTATACTAGGGCCAAACTTCTACCTATCTTCAATCTTAAACACTTCGATTGACACGTTTTGTGGAATGACACCCATAAACACGGCAGTTTGCGTTGTGCCGATTTCTGTTGAATGCCATTTTAAAATGTAAAAATAAAGATGTACAAATACTAACCACGTCGTTTTTAACTTTGTAATAGCAGAAAATCACAAGCACCACTAAATTATTACGTTAAACAAACCCAAATACGTGTTATTTATCATTATATCAGCAATAAGCCTCCAAAAATTACCTTTTCAGTAGGTTGAAATATTTTCATGCAGAGGGCGCATTCATTTTTGGAACAGCGAAGTCTAGTCTTAATTATTGGTAAGTTAAGTTAGAAAAGTATAGACAAACTGCAACAAAGTGGTTATGTTGTGTAAATAAACGTGTTCCCTGTTATTAAATTGTTACATGCCTTTAAATAAAGATGTACAAATACTAACCACGTCGTTTTTAACTTTGTAATACCAAAAAATCACAAGCACCACTAAATTATTACGTTAAACAAACCCAAATACGTGTTATTTATCATTATATCAGCAATAAGCCTCCAAAAATTAAGTAAGTCCAAATATTTTCATGCAGAGGGCGCATTCATTTTTGGAATCGCCAATAACAAAATCTATCAAGTTGCCTTTAAGAGTTGTGGATCAGAGAATTTAAAAAACAAATTTTTTAAGATCGTACCCATATCCCAAATTGAATCTTTGACCTGCTTAGTTATTTCCTGACAAAAATAAGTAAAAGCTAATGTTACGTATACAGAGTGCCTCTAAAATGCAAGGTCATATTTAAAAAGGCACCTCTTAAAGTGTGTTTTAGTTGAAACTATCAAAAATGTGTTATATGTTATGTAAAATTTTCTTTGCCAATGTCAGTTCTAAATTCGTCATCAAACTATTTTTGTACATTCTCTGTATATCGTCATAATTTCTATCAGTACCAACATTCTCAACTTCCGATTGGATAAAGCAGTACAAAAAAATCCTTAATGCTCTAATGGTCTCTCCACGATAGTCCTTTCAACATTTCAAGGCCTGACCCTTTCAATCACATGAAACGTCGCTTGATATCTTCAAGCTTGCTTCAGTTTTACTATGAATGCACTACCTGACTGATAGGAGAAGTGCAGTCGTCAAGAAATCACCTGAAGCATGTCGATGGTAATGGTTTTGCTGAAACGAACGCTATCTACGAGTTTTGCATATCTGCGGAAAGAGTATATTGACAGAAAAGAGAATAAAATTTCACTCGGATTTATAATCTTCGCTGGTTGTTCGTTCTTTCAGATTTTGATGTAAACTAAAGTGTATATTGATGTCGCGAAATGCTTGCATATTAATTTTATCTGATAGTTGAAATGTATCTTGAATAAAACACAAGAGAAATTTATTGTTTATGGCTATGTTAAGCATGATTTAAATAAATATTCATCTTCATTCAAAACGTTTTGGTGCCATATTAACAACTTTTATATAAAAAGAAAGAAAATCATTGATTTTCTAATTTGTTTTTAACCAATACGATAAGAATGATTGGAATTTGTGTATACATGGGTGGAAGTTAAAGATAAAAGAATCATAAACCAACAGAAACGGTGCTAAAAGTTAATACTACACTGTGAAGAGGATTACTGAAAAAATATAATTTTACCACTATATAATTAAGAGGAATATGAAAACAAATATATCATCATCATCATCATCATCATCATCATCATCATCATCATCATCATCATCATCATCATCATCATCATCATCATCATCATCATCAGCTTCATCATCATCATCATCATCATCAACATCAACATCGATTTATCTACTTTCATTGGCCAAACTTTGAGAAACTTCGAAAGTCGTAAGTTGCAAGATGTTATACCGCCCGAACAGTAAGAGATGCATCTCCTCTTCAATTAGCTCAGATAAAAGAAAATTTCCTTGCCAATATTCTGGTAGGTCTTTCGTCCTGATCGGAAAATCGTCGATTTCTCTTATAATTTTTGTCCTACAAGTTGTACAGATCGAAAAAAATGTGCAACGTGTCAGTCAGTTTTTAGTAATATTAAGATTCAGTAATATTAATCAATTTTCACAGAGTCATATGTGCCATTTTCATTTTCGTCTTCTGAATACGATTGAGTCAAAGCGAATGACAAAAATTCACAATTATAATTCTTTTATAGTCACGATTTGCAATTTGGATGATTTGCAAAGCTTAGAAATAATGTTACTCGTTTTATAATTCACATTGTACTATAAATTATACTAGTGAAGAGTATTCTTAAACAACTTATAAGGGGCAGAGGACAACGGGAAACATTCGTACCGACAAAATGACAGTGATTATATCTACCGGTCTTTCGTCCTTTGAACGATTTAATTCATTCGCTGAAAAGTCAGCGGGATATAAAACCGAGAAACAATAACCATTATAGGTCAATGATTATAATACCACAGATGGAACATATTTCTGTCTAAATACTCCGTATCCACTTACATATCTTTTAATTTTTCTCAATATCTCTATTTATATCCAGAATATCTCAGTTTTTCTAATGTAGTTTATTTATTTTTTTTAATAGTAATAGTTAATAGTTATAAGTCTTTACCAAACAAGAATTTCAAGATATAAGAGTAATAAGTAGTAAAAAAATTCATTTGAAAACTATTTCAATTAAACTAATCATCATCAATTCAGTAATTTGAGAGATGGTACAATTTCCCACACCTAATATAGCTTTTTTACCAGCCAAAATCAATTCACATTAATTACGTAACGGTACTTCGCTGAAAAATAAAAAATTATCTCATTTGTAAGATTTCGTTCTCGATGTCCGTCGCAAGTTATGGATGTAGTTACCTAGAAAGGAACCAAGCGATAACGAATTAAATCAAGCAATCCTTTAAAATGTATGTAACGAATATATCACTCACATATTATTGTAATAATGTATTAATAAGTATAAATTAAAAAAAATACAATAGAAATACCACGTTGCTATAACCAGCAAATATCATTTTAATAATGATTTTTGTAGGTACTCTAGTTGTTGGGTTGTTAAGTTGATTCCAATTCAAACAAATAGTTTTATGTATATGGTAAACTAGATATACCAAAGTTAATAGCAACCAACGTTTTTTCTATGTTGTTGCATTAAAGAATATACCCAACATAACCAACCCTATCAATCCCTTGTCTATGACATTAAACTGATCAAAATAAATCATTTAAGTGATATTGAAGAGGAAGAAATTGATGAAAATGTTTGAAGATAGTTTATGTTATTTTGCGTAAAAAAAATAATGGTACGATCGAGATACTCCAATATCCTCACTTCCATCCATTTTTAAAAGCTGACCTTAATATGAGGAACAGAAACGTCAAGGAAAGTCCTACGGAATGTTATGGAATGTGCAAAGTATCTAATGGAAAAGTATTTTAACGATTATGGCATTAATTTCTTCGAATAAACTGGACTTAAAGCTGTTCAAGATGCAAAAATGCCAAAAGAAGAACTTTACAGGGGAATCATACAAAATCTGTAATTCTTTTGAACTACAACGAACTAAAATACTTGTTGAAGTTTATTTTGAACAAACTTCAATCTAGATCAATTGAAGTTTGCTCAACATAATCTTCAACAAGTTTTTTAGTCCACTGTAAGTCAAAAAAAGTTTTTTCTGCTGCCTTATGAACTTTTTCGGAGGAAGGGCGATGGTGAAGTATAAAAATCACCTTCAAAAAAGAAATTACCTACACCTACGAGAAAACGGGTCACTCCAATGCGAAGTCAATATCCAGCTATTTGAAAATGAACGAAGACCACGATAAAAAAAATGAGGAAGCACGAAACAGAACTTGAATCTCAAGAGATGTCTCTTCATATTCACAATTATCATAAGTGCACAATTAATTATTTCATTTATTTAATGTATTGATGATATCATAAATATATATAACAGTGAATAAGATGTCAAAATAAAATTGTGTAGAAATAGTGTTTTGTAGAAAAATCCTTTCATTATAATGACAATGATAGATGTGCTACTGTGCAATATGGAAAAAATAAATGAATATCATTAGTTGAAAACGTTAAATAAAATAAATTTATTCGAAATGACTGGACTGGTTACAATTACAAACTTTGGTAGTCCTCATAGGCTTTATAGAAACTCAACGTCTCAAAATGTATATTTGAAGCTGGTTCCTTTTGGCATAACTACATCCATCCCTCAAATTGGATAAAAAGAATTCATATATAAAAACACCTAGAGCTGACATTATATTTCAAGCATTCTACAGCTTCTATTTGACTTCCCAAATCAATTTGTACTAATTACGTAACAGTATTCCCTTAAAATCATCCCATTAGTACGATTTTGTTTCATCCGCGCTGACCCATCGGAGGTCAGCGGCGCTTGCTACGAAGAACGGTAAAATGAATAATTTATGACTTCCGCCGAGAGACCAAGAAAGACCGGAGACTGAAGAAGAGCGTCTATCGTCACACCACATCGAAGGCTCAACCGGATTTTGAAGAAAAACGTATGTGTGACCTTGCATTTTTCTTTATACCTTCTTCTGGGACATTCTGAGAAGCTTTTGATAAAATTTAAAACAACAAAATAACAATTTAAAATTCTGAATGAGAATAATCTGTAAAGGGTTGATTTTTTTGAAATGTGAAACGTTGCAGGGGCATTTGATAAACACATTGAAAATATTCTGCTAAGTAAGCATTTAGAGAATGAAATTTTGTTCAAAACATATGCTTTGTTTAATGGACAACACAATAAAAATATTAATATGAGAAATATGAATTGATTTAGTACAGAAATAAAACTTTTTATCAGCTGCAGATGTATTTTCATGTATTTTTTTTTTAAGTAAATGGCTGTAACTTGACCAGCTGTAGAAGTAACTGCATCAAAACTATGAATTTGTAAAAAACACAAAGAAATACATATCGGAAAAGCTAAAAAAAAAATTAGATTGGCTTATATCACAGACAAACAGTGTTTCAAATATCCCTCGTAACGGCTGTGAATTTTTGTAGCAACAGTCTGAGTCACTGTAAGAAATTCCTCCACGTCCATACCTAAGTAGCTGTCAATAATATTAATAGCAGTAGCTGTTAGTAAACAACTGTAATAAAGTACGGTTCGTCACGAATTCAGCCATGGGTGTAAGTAAGGTAGGTAAATAAATTGGCATTGTTTTAAACAAAAGGCGTGCTAAGAATATTTGAGGAACAAAAACTTATTTTATGAACTTGACCTTGTGGTAACATGATGCGTGAAAAGAATAGCAAACGATGTTTTGAAGTAGCGAAATCTACCTTTTCAATATTCATGGTATGCCACAGTGAAGCATATTGGGGGCCATGGTAACCCAAACTACACCACAAATGTAGTCTCAGAACATATATGACAATCCTAAACAAATAAACCTCTAGGATTTAGCTGCGTTTAACATCATTATTTTCTAATTATCTTCGTGTTTGTGAACATGTTTGAGAGACAATATTTCGTTATACTACAGACCATGTATATTTCTGAGCAGATATCTCTTAATATTAGAAGTTATTATCTTTAATCTATTATATCTATTGGTAAGGTAACACTCTATCTAAATGTGGAATAATATACAGGGTATTTAATTTCAACAACATCTCCTTTTATTAATGCCTCTAAAATGGGATGCCCAATAATTTTCAGTTTTGACTATAAAACTCAGTATCAAATAAATACAAGTTTTCTAATGTAACTGATTTAGTATCTCTCATAATTTTGGAGATAGCCAATAGTATTTTGTCATTTCTAACAAGCAGTCTGAAAATTATATTTTTGAAATTTGTTTTTATAACAAAAGTGTTCAATGTTTTATGAACATACGGAAAAAATAATATTCATATCCGTCTTTCTAACTTAAGAATTACTTTAAAAGTATATAGTCTGTGTGGGGAAGGATCGGCACATTATGATTTTTGTACCTCAACGTGTAATACTCATAAATTTGACAACTAAATATACTTACGGGTTGCCTACATATTCTGTAGAACCTGTGAATATTCATGATGTGCCTCAATGAAACATAAGGGGGCCTATTGTAACAAGAGCTAATCTAACTTAAAGATAGACAACACACAGACAAAGCAGTCTCTAGGTGTTAACTGTTCTTGCAAATAATGATTTTCCTTCAACGTATTCAATGTAAATTGGATACTTTTCATGTATTACGAGTACAAGTCCTTTAAACATAATGTTTGAAAGTAATGTTGATGGACAGCTTTAAGGAGCAAATATAGCCGTAAATATAAAAATTTATCTAATAATGTTTTGGCTCACCAATAAGTAGGAGCTGGTAAATATTAGAGGCATGACTTAAACAAGAGCTTTCTTTCTGTAGTTTATTTTTAGCGATAGTTTAATTTATATAGTGTCAAAATAGAACTAATATTATTTTGAATATACTAAATTATATTTTTTTTATATGCAACAGTTCAATACTTTAGACATCGCAAGCGAAAAAGAGACAGAACACAGTTAACAAACCGTAGTTTATAATTGTAAATTAGTTATAACAGTATGTGGCAAACAACAATCCCATTGTGCGACTTTTTCTAGAAAGAAATAAGACTATTAATTTACTTTTTCCATGTCTCCTCATTACTGTTTATGACGGAGTGCTGTAATATATTTCCCTGTGGACAAATGATCGGAAATTCTTGCACATGTTGACTTCTTGTAGGAAAGTAAGGTCATGGTACTTGTAATAAAGCGTAGGTATGTACCAAGTGGTGCACGTAAGGTGGACAGTAGATTTTCTGAACTGAAAAAACGATCTAAAAGTTAACGTTCCATATACAGTGTGTCCCAAAATGATGAAACAAAATTTGCCACTTTTTTGACGGAGCTATTACCAACCAACATACCAACATTTTTTTTAATAGGACGCTGATATTTCATAGTAAAAATAGATAAATAGTTATACCTACTTATAATATTATAAACTCTTATAAATTTAAATTATAAACGTCTCTTATAAACGTTATAAATTTCGTCTGTGTAAAAAACTCTTCAACCAGATTGTAACGAGAACTAATCTAACTTAAAAATAGACAACACGTAGTCAGCATAAGCATAAGGATTGTCACAGGACTGTTAACAGGTCACAAACATCTCAACAAGCACCTTACTATTGGCTTTAGTGGCACTAGAAGGTGCAGGTTTTGTGGATACGATGACGAGGACTCCATTCACATCGTCTGTCGCCATGCCTGCCTCATGGTCAAAAGACACATATCTGGGTGCAGCGTTTGTTCTTCCCCAGGACATTAGACAGCTTCCAGTAGAACTGGCCTTGGCCTATGCGCGTAGCACGGGTCTCTTCCAATAGCTGTCGACTAGCGGCAGGCACAATGGATCGAAAGGCCTGAGCGCTGCGGGTAACCGCGCCGCTTTCCAACAATATACAGTGCTTTCGAAAAGTAACGAATAAATTCATTAATTTAGAAATTCAGAAGTTTTCGAAAAAATCCCCTGACACGTCGATTTTGTTTTTAAAAAGGGCACTTTTTGACATACGACCCATATTTGTGACGTCATCGTTGTTCGAGATATGACGTCATCGACAATTTTTTTTAAATAGCAACCCCCAATTTTGACCACGCCATTTGAAAGAGCGTATCATTCTACATACGCATCATGAAAAATCATGGTTGCCTGACAGTAGCCTTAGGGACCGAGAATGTTTTTTATTGCTGTCAGATAAAAACTTGAAATCGTACTTTATTAAATAGTTTTTTCTGTTTTTTGAGTTATTTCTTTAGTTCTTATCTTTTGTTTGGCAAAAGCACTGCGTTTGAAGTGTTTATTGAGTAGTAAGTTTATCATTTTATAAAAAAAAATGGTTAAATTAACTGAACGAGAACGACTTGAAATTCTTTGCATGATCGGATTTGGAGACAGGATGCGCACCCAAAGAGAAGTAGTTAAATTGTTCAATGAAACTCATCCTGATCGACATCCCATTAGCCAAAGCATGGTAAGCAACATTGAGTCTAAATACCGTAACTTTGGACTTGTTCGTGATCTTCCTAAATCTGGTCGACCGTCAAAATCAATAGATGATGAGGTTAATGTTTTCTTAGCAATACAAGAAAATCACCACTCAACACTTAACCAATTGGCTTCTGATTTCAATATGGCAGCGTCCACAGTTCACAAAATTATGAATAAAGCAAAGTATCATCCTTATAAGGTATGCCTTGTTCATGAGCTATCTGCAGACGACTTTGATCGGCGAAATCAATTCTGCGAGCAAATGCAAGAGCTATGCAATAATGATAGTAATTTCGTAAAAAACGTAATTTTTTCTGACGAGGCTACGTTTGTTTTGAACGGCCATGTCAATAGGCAAAACTGCCGTTATTGGGCTACCGAGAATCCCCAATGGATGATGGAGTATCACACTCAAAGTCCCCACCACAAAGTAAATGTGTGGTGCGGCATAGTCGGCGGAAGAATTCTGGGTCCCTATTTCTTTGACGTCAACCTAACTGGTGCAAGATATTTGGATTTTCTTCGAGACGACCTCATTCCTGCACTAATAACTTTATATCCAGATATAGAGGGACGTCATCTTCCAAGAAATGACATGTTCTTTCAACAAGATGGTGCACCTCCCCATTATGCAGCACCTGTCCGTGTTTATTTAGATGAGCTGTTCCCGAATCGTTGGATAGGGAGAAGGGGACCGATTGACTGGCCAGCCAGATCGCCTGATTTGACACCCCTAGATTATTTCTTGTGGGGATACTTAAAAAGCAAAGTATACGTTACTAGACCGGTTAATTTAGAAGATTTAAAAGCAAGAATTCGTCACGAGATATATCGTATACCTCCTGAAGTTATAGATAATGTCTAAAAAGAATTTATTAATCGTCTTGGCTACTGTCAGGCAGCCAACGGTGCACAATTTGAACATTTAATTTAGTCGATTTTTTATATAGTCATTATTTATCATTGTCAATATTGTGAAAATTAAATTTTAAAATCTTCAAACAATATTTTCTTGAAATTTTTGTTGTAACATCATACTTTTTCATGATGCGTATGTAGAATGATACGTTCTTTCAAATGGCGTGGTCAAAATTGGGGGTTGCTATTTAAAAAAATTGTCGATGACATCATATCTCGAACAACGATGACGTCACAAATATGGGTCGTATGTCAAAAAGTGCCTTTTTTAAAAACAAAATCGACGTGTCAGGGGATTTTTCGAAAACTTTTCAATTTCTAAAATAATGAATTTATTCGTTACTGTTCGAAAGCACTGTATATATTATAGTATATCGCGAAAAATGCTATTGATGCATTGCATGCAATATAATGCAATAAAATATGCAAATAATGCAATAATATAATGCAATATAATATAAATGGTTAATTTAATATAATATCTAAATATTGCATAGATTTTGAAAGGAATATTCGTATATTTGAGTTCGTTTTTCCTTTACTTTACAGGAATGAAAATCTATGGCAGTATCTGTAAATTATTAATTTACTAATTGTTCTAACAACTGACTGATACTAATTGTTCACCTTCCGGTGATCACCCTGTACGTAACCAGGTCGGTGTTGATGGGTATAGAGCTTCCTCTGAAGATGCATTACTTTGTTTTTGTCTTTAAGTTTCCTAGAAGCCAGCGAGAAGTGTATATAATGACTTTAAATAAAAAGGAAATGGTTATTTTGTTATACTGATTACTATACTGTTATAACTATTACAATGATAGAACTATTCAATTCTACAAGATGCTTTAGGCCATTTTTCAATTTAATTTAACTTGTTTAACGCAAAAGATAGTAGTGGAAAATGGCAATAAAGTAATTATCACCCTGTAACTCCAACAAGTTGTAAAATTCAAGATTTCACAGTTAAAAATTACTGCCTCTGACACTTAGTTTGATCCCTGGGTTCCCATAGGAAATGGGACAATCTATATATAACTCACGTAGTATATTCACTTTATAGGTATCGTTATTGTGCTTGCTTTTCTATATTTTCAAGCAATAATCATTATAGACCAGATAAGCAGTGAATCATCACGATTTGAAAGTCATTGCTGATAAAAGTTTCAATCCCTGGCAAAAATTCTTACAATCGTACAACTGGTACGAATAAAACCTACGAGAAAACTGCTGATTGCAATATCATTTTCTATAAATTATACATTTTCTCTTTCCTATAAAAACAACAAACGGCAGATATAGGAAAATCGTGCGTTTCCGTACACATAAAATAGAAATCTGTTGTTGATAGGCTCATCTCCCTCCTTGTAGGCCGATAATTCCCATAAGATTCCAAGAAGAGTGATTGTCTTCGAAAAAGTAGATTAATTACTTTTCTCTTAAGGAAACAAAGACGAGTGTTTACTGCTACAAATTATCGCTATTAGAAACAATTCGTGGCGTTTAGGAGTGAAGATTAACAACTTCCCTTTCATCCAGATGAAGTAGTGTAGATATAGAATAGTAAGTATAATAAATAAAGAGTATCATAAGGTGTACTTTACCGCACGCGTAAAACGATTCACAAAGCGGCAAATTTTGTAAAGGACAAGTGTGCTAAACGTCTTATGAAACGCGTTTTTTATACTATTTTTTCTATTTTGGTCATTTTACACCTACAAAAGCAAAAAAAAATCGGCAGAAAATTGAATCCCTATGTAGGGATTTTTATACGTACCTTTTCCTTTCTTGAAAATTTAGTTAGGTTATAATATATATACCATTTGTATACCTTAGATACATTACTATAGCACACCATACAGAACAAAGGATGTAAATTTGTTGGTACCAATATTTAAAAATTAAAAGTTGAGTGATGAAAAGGGTTTGTGATCGACACGCAATTGCGTTTCATAATTACTTCCTGAAGGGGTTGGAACCTTTGGTGTGAAGATATCACCGACGTAGTTTTCCACATAACACCAAAACACTATACTGCACTCGACGCGCGTTTCTCCAACCAAGTTGTCATCATCTGGAGATGATTAAAACTGTTTTAATCATCTCTAGATGATGCCAACTTGGTTGGTGAAACGCACGTCGGGTGCAGTATAGTGTTTTGGTGTTATGTGGAAAACTACGTCACTCATCATGACTTGTTTACGGACTCAAAATAGAAAAAGAATTTTTAAATATTTCACAAAATTGGAAATATATGTTGTCTTTTCGCATATATGTATTTAGATAAACTATTTGTACACTAAAAATATCATCTGTATTAGTTGTGATATCACACCTGGTATAAAAGTAATTTTCGAAAAGTAAAAAAAAACTTCGAAAAACCATTCACCATTGCAATTTTTAAATGTTATAAAGTTTAATAGAAATAAGAGATAAATACTTAAAAGATACTATTATGATTAATATTTGTTTGAGGAAATGAACGGTTCGTTGTAAATCTACCCCATGTTGGAGTAAATTGCTCTCTTATGTCATGTTTTTTCGATATTTATCTCTTAGTATTAGATATAGACTATGTTTATTTCGTCAATTTCAAGCACGATTGAAAGTAAAGCCGCTTGAAACCAAATCTTAATCCTGGGTATTTATCTCGTAGAAATAAAAATGGACTCAATCTGTTCAATCCTTTTTCAATCCGTATTACTGTGCTTGCGCCTTGCCTGCATTCTATGATTAAATCCAATCCTGCTTATACAGTTTAAAGCAGCTTGGATTGCAGCTCCAATATTTTAGGATTGACTTGAACATTCTAAACCGCTTGAAATCTCAATTCTAAGAGTTTAAGTCATCATTTTCAGTCTTTTTTTCCAGTCGCTTGGCTTCAAGCCAGCTTGAAAGCGCTGAAATAAACGTAGTCATAGAGTTTCACATATTTGGTAAATATCAATCAATTACAGACTACTTCCTGTGACCTCTATATTCCGAGCTTCTTTGTAAATACCTTGCAATTACGGGAATCCTAGATCATTAAAAATTCCCGATAATTGCGCTTGAAATTGCCAAGAATTCTATTAAAAATATCCATAAGTTTTGCTCGGATATAACCGATGGTAATCTAAATACGTCGAAAACCGTTGAAGTAACTGTGTGTCCGTAATTTGCTGATATATTTTTATTAATCGATGTTGTGGATATTTATTGACATTTATATAAGTAACTGGTGCGCTCTGCCTAGGGATATTTATTTAAATTGACATTGTAAGTCGTAAATTTACAACAAATGAATTATATGCGTATAACTGGTACCGGGAGAAGAAAATCACTTCGACTTAAGGTTAGTGCACGAAGTGTTAGTGGCGAACGGGCTATTAAATGATGAAGAACTGACCTCAAACTTAACCTCAACTCAACAAACTGAAAATCTTAATATTGGAACAGTAGTTATTTTTATAAAATGTTCGCTTTGATTTGTCAACATAACAAGTTTCGCCACACAGTGGCTTCTTCAGATCTGAGTATTACAATTCACATTAGTTGGTTTCTGTAGCTCAATGAAAAGATTTGTTGGTGTTATGTGGAAAACTACGTCAGTGTTAAGAACAGAAGATAAGATATGTATGAATATAAGAACAAGGAAACAATAAGAAGCAAAGGAATTGGCGATACAAATTACCGATGAGGGCGCTGAAAATTGTTAACAAATATGGAGGAAGGCGAGTAAAAATTTTGCATTTCACATCACATCATCTAGCAATTTAGCATTCAACTGACATAAATATAATGACTTCATGTGCCAATTAGGGTGAAATAAAGGATAAAAAGAGTGATAAAAGCAGTCTAACGTCCCATAAGTGCTTCATTGCTAATTATATGAATTTTTTGGGTTGAAACAGGTGCCCTAGTTTTTGTTTACTTACATTTTGGACTAAAATAAGTGTGATAAACTGTATGGTGATTCCATATTAGTGCTTGTTTTTTTGTTAAATAATGTTTAAATTAAAATATATTATGCTTTTATAAGACTAATATCAGAAAAGTATAGACAAACTGCAACAAAGTGGTTATGTTGTGTAAATAAACGTGTTCCCTGTTATTAAATTGTTACATGCCTTTTCGAGAAATGAATGAGAAACAGTTTCTTATACTAGGGCCAAACTTCTACCTTTCATCAATCTTAAACACTTCTATTGACACGTTTTGTGGAATGACACTTATAAACACGGCAGTTTGTGTTGTGCTGATTTCCTTTGAATGCCATTTTAAAATGTAAAAATAAAGATGTACAAATACTAACCCCGTCGTTTTTAACTTTGCAATACCAGAAAATCACAAGCACCACTAAATTATTACGTTAAACAAACCCAAATACGTGTTATTTATCATTATATCAGCAATAAGCCTCCAAAAATTACCTTTTAAGTAGGTTCAAATATTTTCATGCAGAGGGCGCATTCATTTTTGGAATCGCCAATTGATACTTGCTTTACGAAAAGGCAAGTTCTTTTAAATATAAAAAAACCATTGGCTCTTTTTATTTAAAGGTTTTGAAATAGGTGAACAGTTTTATTTTCAATTTCTTGAGTGAATGAAGTTGCCAATAAAATAAATGGATTCTGGCAGCAGCAATCAAGGTAATATTACCCAAACTGTAGTTTTAGTACCTAGTATCTATCGAAGATACATTATCTGACCTCGATTTTTCTTTGCCAAAAGGCACCTTGTGTCATTTAGAATATTTAGATCAAGAAGTAGCATATAGGGTTCGATCTCAAGTAGATCTAATCATCCTTAATAAAATTGTGATTCATATATACAAAACATACACGCGGAATGGTGGGTTGGCAACCACCAGCGTTGCGTGTGAGTTAGGATGGAGGAATACCTACCCGTTGTTAATCTGAGGTACAAAAATTGGTATGTAGGTTACAGCCCTCTTATCTAATAAGGTTTTACAAGTTTCCTTCATTGTTGCACTAAATAGTGTTACACATTTACCACATCTTTCCCTCTAATGTTGAATTTTATGGCTCTGCTCTGATGAGTCTGTCAGTAGATGCACTTGTCTTATTATTTACTTGCGAGTGTTAAGATTTTAGGCCACCTACTAGAGATACGAAAGCAGTTCAATGAAGCACTAAGTGGTTTAAAATATACGAGCTTTTATTATTGTCGCTGAATGAATATAACCTGGTGCAGGTAAAATTAAAATTGAACCGGATTATCAACATTTAACGTCTCCATTACGGCGACCACAGGATGTTATAAGCTTTTAAATAGGCGTTCCGCGAGTAATATCCAGATAATATCGGGAAATTTATACGCCAATTAGTTTAATGAAAAGACGGACGAAATGTGAACTGGGTATGAAACAGTGGGACCTCTTAAGATGAGACTATTAGGAGATTATGAAAAGGCTCTTAAGACTAAATGCTTAGTGTTAGGTGTTAATTGACGCATTGTGATTGTAAGAAAATAACATCTCTATCTCTTCATCAGGTTACCACTTGTAAATTGTTATATTCAGAGAAAAACTATTTTCTTATAGTAGTAAAAATAATAATTGTAAAGAAATGTACAGGGTATTCGCGTATATTTTGACCCCTACCTACAGGGGTTATTAAGAAGGTTATAAAAAAATTAAATACAAGAGTTGTTTGGTTTTTCATGTATTATCTTTTAGCTAGGTCGAAAAAAAAATTGCATGTTGTAAACTTAGGAAAACCAATTGAACATAATATTTTTAAATGGGACACCCTGTATAATTTTACACGCTTGGGGAAACATTCTTTTCCTGATTTCAAGAAAATATATTTGGTTAACATTTGCACTGACAGTTTTCGAAATATTTGACAGCGAGTACCATAAAAAAATACAAAAAATACAAAAAACTAAAAATATTTAACAGTAGAAACCAATAGTAATAAAAAATATTTAACGATATTCGATGTAACCTCCCTAGTTGTTTAAACATTTTCCAATATTTTCATTTTTTAATATTTTTTTTATGATTTATTGTAAACATTTAATATTAAATATTTCGAAAACGGTCAGTGCAAATGTCAACCAAATATATGTATATTTTTGAGATCAGAGCAAAAATGTTTTCCCAAGCGCCTAAAATTATACAGGGTGTCCGATTTAAAAATATTATCTTCAATTAGTTCCCTCAAATTTACGACATGCAATTTTTTTTCGACCTAGCCAAAAGGTAATACGTAAAAAACCAAACAACTTTTGTATTTAAACTGTTTTTCTAACTTTATTAATAACCCCTGTAGGTAAGGCTCAAAATATACGCGAATACCCTGTACAAAATACCAACCAACATAATGTCTCAAAAAATCAAGGCTAACTTGATAAGGTTTTGAAATATTTGTAAAAAAACGAGATTTTGAAAATTTGTTTTTATGTTTTTGCAGCCTGCTTTGAGCAGATATTGAAAAATGAAGACCACGCTCTAGAAGCAACTTTCTGTTCTTTATTGGCCGAGATAGTTAGATTTTGAATGTGTCTTACATTTTTCCAGGGTTATCATTAACTTCATTTTTTTAAATAGATACGGACCTGGAATCTTGAAACCCTAATTTGTAAGTTTTCTTTACACCTAACAACATACTATCTCAGAATACATCATATTCGGACGTTTCAAATCAAAAAAATGCATCTTCAATGTTTCCATTTCGTATTGTACAATTTTTTTTATTTGTATATAATTTGTATTATTATGTATTTTTTTGCTCATTTATCGTGTACGTAGTATTACTGGGTCTTACCAAATCCAAATAGACCCTTAAATTTTGATGTGAGGCATTTTCTACACTAACGGTTTTCCGAAAAACGAATATAAAATGGTGGGGTAGTCGAATGACCTGCAAGAGCGCCCGATTTATCCCCACTAGATTCTTTTTTGTGAGGAACCCTAAAAAATAGGGTACCTATACAAAAACGTACCCAACCATGTAGAGAAGCTGAGGGCAAATATTCTGTAAATGCCTTTAATTCCATTAGAAGGAACATTCAAAAGACACTGCAGAATATTTGCAAAAGAATACATTTTTGTAAACGTAGCTCAAATTCAAAATTTTTGAGCATTTCACAAATTTCACAAATTTCCAAAGTTTTCGTTTTTTTTTATTTTTCAAAAACGTATCAAGTTAGCCTTCACAATTCCTGATGAAGGAAAATATTTTACGAAACGTTAGTAGATAACTTAAAAATAAATAATCTTTTTCAAAATAAAAAAATTTTCATTTCTCATTTCCGTCATTTTTCTTATTTTTTTTTATCGTTACATTATTAGTTTATTACATCCTCATAAAACTCACCCTGACGTACTCAGAATCATCGAAACCAATCTAATCAACAAATCCAAAGAGTCACAGTATCACGCGAGTCCTCACATATTCGAAACAACCCGTTACCGCGCTCAAACTTTTAAATCTCAGCAGGCTCTGGTGCTCCTCGCCGCGAAGAAGAAGCGAAACAACTGACTGCGGCACGCAAGACGTTGCACCGCTACCATTATCAAACGGTGGCCTTTAACTCTGCGGTCCCCAACATCTGCGCTTCGACCGGTAATTGTCATCATCACGGCTGGCTGGGATTTGACGCGGTTTGACGTGTAATTAGTGTAATCAGGGAAAAGTAAGCCGTGCATGCGATTTGTTTTGTTTTGGTGCTATGTGGGACGAAGAATTGTCAGTTACTTGGCTGCTAGGATAACTGCAAACTACCACGCAATCGTTTCGCAGTATTAGGAATGTCTTATCTTCGTTTACTGGAAGGACTAGAAGGATATTATGTATTTACTGATGAGGATATATAAGTTCGAAATTTCAGATAACGGTTTAATCATTACCATACGGAGGAAGAATGGTCAAACGGGACTGGGCTGCGACAAGCCAGGCTCTTAATTGAAGGGCCTTGGTCGAACGCAACTCGATCAATACTTGCGCTAAGTCGTAACAGCATAAGGATTATCACAGGACTGTTCACAGGTCACGGACATCTTAACAAGCACCTTAACACTATCGGCCTTAGTAAAACTATAAAGAACAGGTTTTGCGGACACGATGACGAGGACTCCATTCACATCCTCTGTTGCTGTGCCTGCCTCATGATCAATAGACACAAACATCTGGGTGCAGCATTTTCTCCTGCCCCAGGACATTAGAGAGCTTCCCCTAGAACGGCTGTTGGCCTATGCGCATAGCACGGCTCTCTTCCAATAGCTCCCAACTAGCGGCAGGCACAATGGGTCGAAAGACCTGAGTGTTGCGTGTAACCGCGCCGCCTACCAACAACAACACAACAACAATCATTACCATAACTAGTAGTATATAGTTTACTGCATGTACAAGCACAAGGTATTTCCGTAAACCCGTCCACCTTCCCATAAGCTTTTCTTCGAATATGAAGGTTGGTGTTTGCTTTCTTAGACGACAGGATTCTGTATCAAATAAAACTAATAACATCGCAAAGCTATGAAAAATACCTACTTATATTTCTTTTAAATAAAAAACCCTGTATGTTTTACAGATTTTAATGGAGTTTACTCACTTCAAGAGTTTGATAGCCTATCTCTAACGGTGAGGAAGATATTTTCAGAAGAATGTTAAAAGTAATGTGTTAGAGGAAGAGAACAATAATTGTAACCCAGGAAGTTATTCTCAACACACTCAGTCATATTTGATCACATCTCCCCTACTACTAGGAACAGATCCTCAACTTCTATATGAGTTTTCTGTAGTAAAATCTCTTTCACAGCAAATTTGTTTTAGTTACTATTGAGTATATGTTTACCAAATTTCAAGTCGAAATACGAATTGCAAGTTGTGAAATACGTATTTATTTGAAGGAGATGACAAAAACAACTACTCCACGTAATGTGTCCCTACTGGCGCTGCATTACTTCGGCATCTCCATGGAAGTTGCCACATCCTTCATCGAGACCAACTACAGACACTGACCGGTTTAGCGCTTATTATGCGCTCGTCAGACTGTCAGGGTCAGAGTGTCGTCAGAGTGCCATAGGTAGTGGAATCGATGAACGATGTTGCGACATGATTACCTAAGGGGCATCGTGAATGTTAGTAGTGGTGGGAAACAAACAGTAGTGCCCTCTTTTATTATTGTCTAATTGACAGACAGATAGCGATATGCTCTTCCGCAGATTTTATTGTCTTTGAGGAGGACAATCCTACTCATTTATTTGAAGGAGATGCCGAAAACAACTACTCCACGGGCAATGCACCCCGACTGGTGTTGCACTACTAATTTTTTTGTCATCTCCTTCAAATAAATAAGTAGGGTTATCTTCTCAAAGATAATAGAGGTCACTGCTGTAATGTCACCTGCTGAAAAGCAGGTCGCTATCTGTCTTTCAATTAGACAAATAACTATCAGACGGATAGTAACAAAGACCTAAAAAGGCCACTACGGTGTGTCTCACCACTACAAACATTGTGAAATACGTTTTGCGAAAGATTGGTCCAATATGAATTGTCGATTATTCTGCTAAAATGCTCGTATATTTCAACAGGTATAATTTGTATCCATTCGTAAACCTCATTCGTCTGATGTCGTCGGACTTGTTTCTTGATCTCAGTCGAGTTTTATGCCTGCTGAAATATTTTGGGAACTGCTGACTATTGAAATGAGAAATGCACATGCATATCAATGCGTGTGCGAGATATTTCTTTCATTTCAATAAGCTCGTTTGACTCATGCATGCATACAATAACATATAAATAATAAAGAATTCCTTAAATGAGCGTTTCGAAATGTTTGATTTATATTTACACAGGGACTGGATGGAGAAACGTAACCACCTGTAGGAAGAGGACGAGGAGGTGGTTGGAAATGCGCATTATTCAGATTATATTCGTACTATATTACCAAAAGGTATTATAAATTTACCAAATACTTTTCAAAATACAGGGTGTCCCAAGATAGTGTGACAAATTTTAATGGTTTATAACTTCAAGGCAAAATGAGATAGCGACGAGCGGTTTTCACTGGTGCTCTTAATTTTGCAAAAAGTTTTCTTTCGTCATTGGTACAAGTTTGTTTTACTTCTACAGGTGCATGAAAAAAAATTGTCACTTTTTAAATCAAAATTGTGATGATTTTTTAAATGGAACACCCTGTAGATTATATTACCATTCGATAGAGACACTTTTCCTCTTTTCAAAAATGTATAGTTTGATAGAGTTGTACCAAAAAATAAAGGAGTTATTTCAATTTACACACCAGCCCTTTTCAATAGACCATAATTTTTTTGGAAGATCGCATTTTATTTTTTTTACATTGTCAATACAGAATAACGGAATACAGAATACAGAATAAGGGAAGTGTCACGAGGACGCCATTATTCTATTTGAGGAGAGCATACTCAAAACCCCAGTGTCCAAATTTTCTTTCTTTAAATATAAGTAGTCTCTGACATATTCTAATGCGGGGGTCACCGTGAAACACCCTGTATACACCTGCCACCTGAATTTTGGCGCTCGAAATTCACTAGCCGGACTAAAATTATCGGAAAGGCAAAAATATGCGTCTTTATAAAGTATACAGGGTTATTCAGAACTCATCTCTAAAACTTTGAGGATATGTGCATCCTTAAATAAGAAATCGATATCACCAACAAAATTTATAATAAAAGGCTTAGGATTTCCCGTAAACAATGTTTAAAGTTATACCATTATAAAGGACTACGTAGCTGGGCAACTGTACTTCAACGACATCTGATATATCACATTCCTTCAAAAAACAGTAAACAACAGTTTTTGTACCTGGCGAACGCCTGGCGAATAGAGTTGGAGTGGGGATAATATCTCGATTGTCTATGAGTCGTCAGTCTATGTGTGTCTGTAGGAGTGTTAAACTGTAAAATTTTCAAAATGGCTCATGTGTACAGTAATGCTGAGTTAATGGACATGATTCTTATTTATGGCGAAGTTGGACAAAATTCATTGGCAGCTTCGCGCTTGTATGCGGAACGATTTCCCAATCACCACACACCAATACATCGACAGTTAGGTTTTGTGAGTGGTTGTTGCAGCAAAATGCTGAAAATCCCCAATTTACTTAATAATTTGCGTTTACAAGATCAGCAACCAGGAGGAACATTCGGTTTAGTGCGGCAAAATTGGATAAGGCGTGCCCAAAATTGTGTACAAGTCGAGGAATATTATTTTGAAAAACTTTTGTAACAAGGTATGTGCAATTTTTTTTATAAATTTGATGTTTCTAATACCTAGTAATCAAGTAGCGCAATTCTTAAAAATTAGTGTAACAAAATTTTATTCATTTTAAAGACACGTCACTTTGGTCACATCTATCTTTAAGTTTATTTTAAAGTAAAAACCCTGCAAATCTTTTTTGCGCCGGGTGTCGGTATACTCTCAGAACTTCCGAAGTTTTTTTCGTGCTAGCCAGTTTGCATTGTCAGTCCCAAGGTCACTCCATTGCAGTGGACCAGCATCCAGCGGCGTACAATGAAAATTTTTTAAATAGTTTTCAGACCCCGCCAAAAAAAATTTTTTTTTACACTACCACATTTATACATGTATGTTGAACATCCCCTAATTTTATTATGGATAAGTTCTGAATAACCCTGTATATGCTTATAAAACCTAGTACTAAACTCGACACAATTATTCAGTATATGTAGTAAATAAAAATAGTAATAACTTTTCTTCTTGCAACAATATTCAGCCAGTCATGGATGAAATGAACCAATTTAGTAGCTTATTAGGCAATTCACAGGTATTACGTGAAGAAATATACACAGATAAATAAAAATTCCGAATTCTCTCCGGTTTGTTTAGGATTTGTTTTCCGAATGGAACTTTTATTCTCACGCATGTATTACACTCCAAATTTAAATCAAATTTGTTTTTATGCAAATACAATGCCCATAAAAAAGGGACAGGTGTCCAAAAATTGGTTTGTTCCCAAGGAACTGTTTGTCTGCGGCAACGGATATTTGTTACTGTCAGTGTGGCCGGGAAGTAAATTAGGTAGAACGGTTCCAAAATTACAATTTACAATACTCAAATACCATATAGAATTCCCTCTGGCGGCCAACTTTGACAACAATCAAATTTTTCATTGCATACCTAAAATACAAGTACCTAATGTAATATACAAGGTGTCCACCTAGTGCGCGTAAGTCCAATATCTGGGTTAATAAAAGAGATAACTTAATTTTTTTTTCTACAGGGTTGTTTAATATCCCGAGCTGCACAAAATGAAAATATATTTACATATTCAGGGTGTTCAGTTTTTCCTGGACAGGTACCAACTTCGTTTTTCTAAATGGAAATATATATTTTTTATTGCTTTTTCGAACTAAACCCTTGATTTTAGTAGGACTTTCATCAGCCTTCCCTATACCTAACTTAAACTGTTTTTGAAATATTGACGGGTGAATATTGACATTTTTGCAACTTTGACACCCTATAAAATCTGAACGGTTTGAGATCAAGCAAAACGGTTTGCACATTCCTATCTTAACTTTTTATAAGCTATCGTTTGATACTAATTTCAAATGTATCCAGGAATTAAAAATTTTCCGAAAATTTTGAAAATTTTTAATTCTTTTAATTTAACTATTGCTTTTTGAACTCTTCTTCTACTTCTACTTCTTCTTCTAAATAAATAAACTATTAACAAAAGCAATAAACTGTTACAATAATTTATGAACTATCCACAATACAACAACATACAATACAACGGAGAGATATATATTTACTCGCAAACACTACGAAAGCTGACAATGAACTGAAATGCACAGTTAAACTAAAACGCTTAAAAGCTAGTGCGGCTGCGCGGTAGTTCTAGAATCATTCTGAAATCTAAACCATAATAAAGCTAATGAGAAGGCTTATTTTGGTTCTAACAAGAACCAGTTCTGAATTGTACTGAGCCTGCGCAGTTCGAAAAAGCCTTCCAGTTTTTAAACTGCGCGTGCTCAGCACAATTCAGAACCGGTTCATGTCAGAACCAAAACAAGCCTAAATAGTAACCAGTGACTTCTACTCGAGGATATCCTACCACTAAAAATTTGCTTCACAACACCAACTTGCTTGATATATTACACAAATATATGTATCATCAATCAGACAAGTTCAGGAATTCCGAAATTAATTTCCAAATTACATGACTAGTTCAGTGATACCTCTGAGCCAATCTTCACTGTGTGGAAGGACATTATCATTAGGCGGGATACGTTCACAGGAAAAATCAGCTTCCACTACATCAGCTCGATATGTAAATATATTGAAGAGTATAATGGAATTATTTTCTTCAAAATCTTCCTGACTGCTTCAGTAGGACAGAGGCACAGCTACGACAAGATCGACCACCCGATCATGCAGTTTGTGATTCTGTATATGGCTTTCTTAAGGCCAAATGTTGCACAGGATGGTACGAGGTTGCAGGATGGTACACATCCAGGATCTCAAGAATGATAAAGTTGAAGAAGTTAGGTTAAAGGGATACACTACAGAAGGTGAATAGAATCAGAAATGATACAATTAATACCTCTTTTTTAATTGACTTGCAACTTTTTGAGGTGTAACTCCTTTTAATGGTGTTACCTACTAAAATTTACTTTTCCAAATTCATTTAATGGTTAATTCAGACATATAATATAATCAATACGATTTAAATACGAAGTATGGGGACATACTTTACACGTTATATGTACCTTGCAGGGGGGTACATGAAGCTAGGATTCTGCATATCATTACAACAGATTATGATTTCGAAGTGAATTTGAACTGTTTCCGGTCATTAAAAATTATATCTGCTCTATTGAAAACAAAACGCAGTGGCTATAGTTACAGTAATAGCCTATTTTTAATACTGCTGACAGATGGTCATAAATGCATGTTATTACTGATTACTGAATTCTGCCCAAAGGGTTTTTATTATTATGGAACTATATTTAAATGTTCTTTGAAGGCAGTTGGTACTGAGACATTAAATAGCTGTAATTCGTTTCAGGTTGTTTTCAAATCCAGCTATAAGGCTGAGTTCTGCATTTGTATTCATTAAGATTTGATCATTGTCATTAAAAGTTATTAAGGTTTACGTATACCCCCCTTCATTTTAAACTGGAAGTTCAAAAATTATGAAAAAATTCAGGTACACTTGTTGATGCAAGATGAATAAAATAGCAAATAATGAAAAATATCTGTCGACTAGTTTTTGAAAAAAAGTGAAAAAACCTTGAAAAAACTAGTTTTTATTTTTTTTCTCAAAAACTAGTCGACAGATGTTGATTAAAATTTTTGAGATTAATGTGATTTCTATTGCAAATACGTCTAATTTTTTTGAAAATTTTTGAACTTACAGTTTTCGAAAAAAATGCATTTTTAGTAAAAAATTGCTTATAACACAATTAATATAAAGAAATTTTAGGATTTAAAAGTATATTATGGTGCCATAGTCTTTTAGTGATGGACAGGGCTAAAAATGTATGAAGTTTTTAGAGATCTTTTTAAAATATTAAATAATAATTGATCAAAATCGCCTTCAACAATAATCAACCAGCACGTGCTGTCCTCTGTTAGTGATCTTTCCAACTTGAAGTCCGGAATTACATAGTTGCCAGATCGTGACGGCACTTTGAGATTGGTTACGGAGGTCAAATCATGAAACTTTAGAGTTTAGAGAATACAGTGGAAGCGATAATAATGCATTATATTATGCGAATATTTTTCAATAATTCACTGAATTAGCTATCATTTGAATATTTTTAAACTAAAATGTACTGTTAATGGAATGTTACAATATAAAATAAAATAAAAAAAAGTGGTTCCGTCAGGGTTCGAACTCTTGCCGAACTGGCAGACATATATATTTTAGATCGCTAAGTTTTATTAGGCTACCTATAACATTTTTAGCAGACTTTTATTACAATAGAAATTATTTAAAAAAATAATTAAATCAGAGAAATGCTTAGAAAAAATTTAAATGAGGAAGGAAATATGTACGTACTAGAACCAAAGAGTAAGTAGATATAATCTAGAACCTATAGTATTTATGTTTGGAAAAAAGTTGATATTATAAACGTTCCACACTAATCACACTGTTATATATTTATTGAGTGGACATTATAACGTTTAATGAAATATCTACAGACACATTTTTTTCGGTGGATATTCAAACAGTAACTAATCGATAATTATTTAATCTTAAAGTTTCATAATATCATTTTCTCATAAAAAATATAAAACTTTTTGGGCAATGATATGCACCCTTATTCAAATTCGAGTTTATATCATTAAAAAATTTTAACAAAATTATTTATAACAGCAATTATATATATTAAAATTAAAATATTAATCAGAGCCAAAGTTTTTTTCAAAATTTCCCATAAATCTGTACCGACTTAGCCATAGAAATTACTATATTGATCGGTAAAATAAAAAATTCTAGTGACGCCCCCGGTCCCGGACAAGTCGTTCCAACTATATAGGACAACAAAGGGCACTTCCCTTGACTACCCAGCATAATTTTTTTTTCAAAATTTCCCATAATTAATTGTTTACAGACTTAGCCATAGAAATTGATATCTCGATCGGTATAATAAAAAAAATTCTAGTGCCGCCCCCGATCCCGGAAAAGTCATTCTGACTATGTAGGACGACAAAGGGCACTTCTCTTAACCACCCAGCATAATTTTTTTTTCAGAATTTCCCATAATTAATTGTTTACAGACTTAGCCATAGAAATTGATATCTCGATCGGTACAATAAAAAAAATTCTAGTGCCGCCCCCGATCCCGGACAAGTCATTCTGACTTTATAGGACGACAAAGGGCACTTCTCTTGACCACCCAGCATAATTTTTTTTTCAAAATTTCCCATTAATAATTGTTCAGACTTAGCCATAGAAATTACTATATTGATCGGTAAAATAAAAAAAATTCTAGTGCCGCCCCCAGTCCCGGACAAGTCGTTCTAACTATATAGGACGACAAAGGGCACTTCCCTTGACCACCCAGCATAATTTTCTTTTCGAAATTTCCCATAATTAATTGTTTACAGACTTATCGATAGAAATTATATCTCGATCGGTACAATTAAAAAAATTCTAGTCTCGCCCCTGGTCCCGGACAAGTCGTTCCAACTATATAGGACGATAAAGGGCACTTCCCTTGACCACCCAGCATATTTTTTTTTTTAAATTTCCTAAATAATTATTTACAGACTTAGCCATAGAAAGTGATATCTCGACACAATAAAAAAAATTCTAATGCCGCCCCCCGGTCCCGGACAAGTCGTTCTGACTATATAGGGCGACAAAGGGCACTTCCCTTTCTCGTCCTATATAGTCAGAACGACTTGTCGGGGACCGGGGACAGGATTAGATTTTTTTTTGTTTTACCGATCAATACAGTAATTTCTATGGCTATTTATAGGAAATTTTGAAAAAAAATATGCTGGGTGGTCAAGGGAAGTGCCCTTTGTCGTCCTATATAGTGGGAACGACTTGTCCGGGACCGGCAGCGGCACTAGATTTTTTTTTATTTTACCGATCGAGATATCAATTTCTAAGGCTACGTCTGCAAACAATTAATTATGGGAAATATTGGAAAAAAAATTATGCTGGGAGGTCAAGGGAAGTGCCCTTTGTCGTCCTATATAGTTGGAACGACTTGTCCGGGACCGGGGGCAGGACTAGAATTTTTTTTATTGTACCGATCAATGTAGTAATCTCTATGGCTAAGTCTGTAAACAATTATTTATGGGAAATTTTGAAAAAAAAAATTCTGGTTGGTCAAGGGAAGCGCCCTTTGTCGTCCTATATAGTCAGAACGACTTGTCCGGGACCGGGGCCGGCACTAGAATTTTTTTTATTTTACCGATCAATGTAGTTATGGCTAAGTCTGTAAACAATTATTTATGAGAAATTTTGAAAAAAAGAATTATGCTGGGTGGTCAAGGGAAGTGCCCTTTGTCGTCCTATGACTTGTCCGGGACCGGGAACGGCACTAGAATTATTTTTATTTCACCGCTACAGATAGTAATTTCTATGGCTAACTTTTATGAGTAACTTCACTCAAGTAATGTTTTATTGTATAATGCTATGCAAAAAAATTTTCCAATAGCTCAACGGAACAATGGTGCGAAATTAGCGTTAAAAATTTTGAACCACGTTTACTTACATTCTTATGTATTTACACACACAAGTGAAGTATAAAAGCTTGTATAAGAAAATTCTATATAAACTTTGTAATTTGATGAAATTTTAAATAAATAAAAGGTTACTTCGCGGAATGTTAAACATTTTTTATATATTGGTATGTGAAAGAGTGTATCGATAATATGAAAGTGTTAAAAAATATTAAATTATGTTTGTAAAAAGTGATAATCGATAGAAATATTAAGAAATCAGCCCAAATGAAAAATGTAGTCATTTCTGATAGCAAATACCTAACATGAACAAAAATATGTTTGTTTTATTTGGTTATATCTACTTCCGAATAAAAATGCAATGTGCATATAATTTATAATAATTATTCTCTTACTTCACGGATATTTCTTTATTCAAGCATCGCGTAGAATGTAGAACCCAGAATCCAAAAAAAAAAAGAAGTATCAAAAGTTGTATAATATTTATGTATAAACAAGTTTTAATCATATTGAAATGTAAAACATAGATCTATTTTTAAAAATTATGAATCCTCCTTCATTTTATAATTAATATCGTAGGCATTTTGTAAAAAGAAAATACTGGCGGACGCTAAATTCTAGCTAAACATAATATTAATAAGTATATTATTTTCTAAATTTTGTGGCCTACCTAAGGATTTTTAACTTATATAAACCGGTCCACTCATTTCATCTAAGGACGAATATGTACCTATTATGTATCTCATTTCATGCAAAGTGGTGGAGCGCACTCTCTCCCGTTTTTTGTTCCTCCTCTGTACTGCGTGCTCTCTTCTTCGTATGTGCATTTCACCAGCCTCATATACACATAAAATGATACGAGTTCTAAACGTGCTGAAAACCGGCAACACTGCATGAAAGTTTGCTATGATTTCCAAGTTTGATACCTGCTTTACCAGCCTGACACTAGTTCCATCTTGCGGATGAGAAACAAAGTAATTGGGGGTATACTTGTATCTTAAATACTCACGATATGCGAGTGTTTTGAAGTAGTGTTCACAAACGACGAGCCATAGTCTTCATGGGTGCGTATATAAAGTCATATCCGTAATATTTTCTCCATCAACTTTAATCATATGAGTATTGGCAATTTTTGGGAGATTATTTTGGCTCACTTCAATCATTCTGGACTACACTATGTAGTGTGTCCAAGATATAGATGGGATAGCATTGGGATCTTGGAAACTGTAAGAGCTACAAAATTGGTTAAATTATGAAAAAGTTGAGCAGTTTGAATACCTTTTACATGGACTTTGCAAAAATAAGTTATCTTTTTTTGATTTCGAAATATTTGGAAAAACATTTTTTTTGCGATATTTGTTTTTCTTTATTTCTGGCGTTATTTTAACAGCTATCAAAAAATAAAAAATACTTTTCCATTGTCACTTTTTGAGCTTAACAAGATGGCATTCACCAAGTTTTTGTCCGACGTTTCGTTTCCGAAAAACCATCATCAACTTCTTTTTTTTTAAATACGGCCCTGTATTTTTAAATAGAAATTTCGATACCATTTTTCATTCTCAATTCAATGATGCATCACAAGTAAGGGTTTAATTACGTTTTTAGCTTGTTTTTGCCACCATTAAAAATTAACGAGGAACAGCCTCCTGAGTTTATAACAAATAAACAAGTAAAATAATTTATTTATCTTAATTATTTATTAGCATGTTAATTACAAAAGATGTTCGAACAAAAGATCATTATTTTCTAACATCGTTTAACTGTAGCTTCCAAAGTCCATCTGGCGTAATAGTTTGAAATGCTTCTAGTACCAATTCGCGTAATTCTTCCTCTGTTTGAAAATTACGTTGGTACACATAGTTTTTTATGTAGCCCCATATTAATATTATTTTACTTGTTTATTTGTTATAAACTCAGGAGGCTTTTCCTCGTTAATTTTTAATGGTGGCAAAAACAAGCTAAAAACGTAATAAAACCGTTAAACCGTTAAAAAATGATATCGAACTTTCTATTTAAAAATACAGGGCCGTATTTAAAAAAAAAGAAGTTGATGATGGTTTTTCGGAAACGAAACGTCGGACAAAAACTTGGTGAATGCCATCTTGTTAAGCTCAAAAAGTGACAATGGAAAAGTATTTTTTATTTTTTGATAGCTGTTAAAATAACGCCAGAAATAAAGAAAAACAAATATCGCAAAAAAAATGTTTTTCCAAATATTTCGAAATCAAAAAAAGATACATTTATTTTTGCAAAGTCCATATAAAAGGTATTCAAACTGCTCAACTTCTTCATAATTTAACCAACTTTGTATCTCTTACCGTTTCTAAGATCCCAATGCTATCCCATCCTTATCTTGGACACACTGTATGTCTCTGAAGGATTTTACTTTTAGTTTGATGATGTAGAGGATAATTTAGTCATAATTTCTTCCTTCTTTCTTGGAGTGACAAAATAAGCTTATATGTGCAGTAAACCACTGAAACTACTTCAAACTGATTACTATCATTACCTAGCGCTTACTATTTTTTCCAAGGCACACTGACCAACGAAAACACATTTTAATCATTTTCTTATCTCTAATAATTATACCAATTTCAAAACCTATTACCATTAAGAAATGGTACGGCCTGCGTATAATTTTCTCTATAATGATACGGTTCTAAATTCACCATGTTATTAAGCATTAATTTTCTTTGCTAACTGGACCAAACTTTAAATGTAAGAAGTTATTAAAATTAATAATACAAATTCAAGCAACGAATAAACGAAGGTATTCGTGTGTACACTTAATTGTAATTGTTGAGAATTATAATAGTCTGTTTGAAGCTAGAGTCTGTTCAAATTATACACAGAGAGAGAGAGAGATAGAGAGAGAGAGAGAGAGAGAGAGAGAGAGAGAGAGAGAGAGGAGTGGCTAAATCTGAAATTAGTGACAAGCTATAGCTTATGAAAAGTTAAGATAGGAATGTGCAAACCGTTTTGATTTTACAGTGTGTCAAAGTTGGAAAATGTCAATATTCACCTCTCAATATTTCAAAAACAGTTGAAGTCTGTTCAAATTATACACAGAGAGAGAGAGAGAGAGAGAAGAGTAGCTAAATCTGAAATTAGTGACAAGCTATAGCTTATGAAAAGTTAAGATAGGAATGTGCAAACCGTTTTGATTTTACAGTGTGTCAAAGTTGCAAAATGTCAATATTCACCTCTCAATATTTCAAAAACAGTTGAAGATAGGTGTAGGACATCCTACATTAAATGTGTTCAGAATCTCGTGTAGAATCAAAAATTGCAATAATATACAGGGTGTTCCATTTAAAATAAAGAAGATGACATCAACTTCCGGTATAACCGGAAGCGTTAGGTGGACGCCATTGTTTTAGTTGAGAAGGGCATGCCCGAAAACATTATTGACCAAATTTTCAAAATTAAAATCGAAGTAGTCTGAAATATGTCTAATGTCTCGTCGCCGTGGGACGCCCTGTATAATGAGTAATAAATAAGGTTTCGCATGCAAAAGAAATATGGAAAAAACTTCGCTGATAAACGAGGGAGGTTATACTATTATGTAATATAATATTATTATGTTATTTATAATGTAAAGTACAGTGGTGCAAAAATAAATGATTTGGATTTTAGAATAATTGGCGATTCCAAAAATGAATGCGCTCTCTGCATGAAAATATTTGAACCTACTTAAAAAGTAATTTGTGGATGCTTATTGGCTGACATAATGATAAATAACACGTATTTGGGTTTGTTTAACGTAAAAATTTAGTGGTGCTTGTGATTTTTTGGTATTACAAAGTTAAAAACGACGTGGTTAGTATTTGTACATCTTTATTTTTACATTTTAAAATGGCATTCAAAAGAAATCAGCACAACACAAACTGCCGTGTTTATAGGTCTCATCCCACAAAATGTGTCAATAGAAGTGTTTATGATTGAAGATAGGTAGAAGTTTGGCCCTAGTATAAGAAACTGTTTCTCATTCATTTCTCCAAAAGGCATGTACCAATTTAATAACAGGGAACACGTTTATTTGCACAACATAACCACTTTGTTGCGGTTTGTCTATACTTTTCTATTATTAATTTTATAAAAGCAGAATATATTTTAATTTAAACATTATTTAACAGAAAACAAGCACTAATATGGTATCACAATACAGTTTATCACACTTATTTTAGTCCAAAGTGTAAGTAAACAAAACCTACGGCACCTGTTTCAACCCAAAAAATTCATATAATTAGCAATGAAGCACTTATGGGACGTTTGACTGCTTTTACCACTCTTTGTATCCTTTATTTCACCCTAACTAGCACATGAAGTCACTATATTTATGGCAGATGAATACTATGCTAGATGATGTGATATGAAATCCAAAATTTTTATTCGTCTTCCTCCATATTTGTTTACAATTTGCAGCGCCCTCATCGGTAATTTGAATCGCCAATTCGCATACAACAAGGAAGTTACTCCAAAAATTCAAATCCTTAATTTCCTTACAGAAAAGATAAGCTGAGGAAACTACTTAAGGAAAACAGTTTTTAGTGGCAAAAATGACGAACTAAATGAAACATTTTAATGGGAGGCCTAATATCTTGCACTGGCGGTATAAATATATAGGAGCTACGTAATATTGTATAGCTATTGAGACATGGGTAAACAATGATCTAACTTATTTTTGCAAATCAAGTTTAAAAGAAAACAATGAGGAAATTTAAAAATAATTATATTTTTGTATAAAGTTTCACCATATGATATCCGTACGCCACTGATCGTACATTTGGTGGAACATCTATGCAATTTTTTGTAGGTTTTCTCACTTTCGTCGATGATAAAGAACCAAACTGTCACCAAACTGTAATATTTATTAATTCCTTACTCTTATTTTCTACTTTGGTTCAACTTCTCTTCTTATCTACTTATTGTTGTTCTAATTATGATTTTTTGTGCTTGTCACTTTTTCTATGTGCGTTCTTCTATTTTTCTTGAGATCCTATTCATAAAATTGTCAATATTCTACATAGGTCTGTCTCAATGAACTTTGCTACCTTCGTTTAACTTGTATTTCTACAGTTTTAACTTCAACAACGTTAATTTTTATTCATCAGTAGCATCAGAATGTATATATGACTTTTTTCTCTAAGGAAATAGCAAGAGCCATATTTATAGAAATGTAAACTGATCTTAATAACAAGTTTAGTGACAAGTAACTCGAGAGCAACATGTTAATACTCTGCGGCCTCTTACAAGATGATTATAGGTATAAATAATGAGATTCAAATCGTGGGAGGTAGAAAAAAATCCTTTTCACCTACAAAATGCTTTATTTGTTTTATGTTATTTAACATTTTGCTCTAGAATAGCAGAACTAACTCTTTGTGTGGGTGGGTATGTTAATTTCTTAAGGACAACGTGAAAAAGTGATAAATATACTGAATCTATGATTCCATACGTCTTGATTTATATAGGAATTAAGCCAAAAAGTTAACTAAGAGATAAATTATTAATGAAATTATCAAATATCAACCAAGTTTTTAATTTTCTTTGTTACCTTTAAACCTTGGTAAGTAAGGAATAACTTATTATTTTTAAGATATGTCGAAGACAACTACTTTGCGTGCAGTATTCACTATGTAAACTTCATCTATTAACTTAAAACGATTTTTTATTGATAAACAAGCATTTCGCTTTAGTATTTTGGTAATTAGAAGTGTTTGACAGTCAGTACTATCGATTCCGTTAGCAATATTTCTCACAGTGTGCCTTGGGAATATAAAATTCAATGAAATGTAATAGCCCATGTTAACTGCCATTAGTGAAATGAGATAGGAACCCCCGTATATTACACATGTAACTAAAGTTCCTGTCAGATATATTGTCCTTGACATACCCTTTATGTTACTCCGACTGAACGAAGCAATTATTTAATAAAAGAAAAAAATTAAAGAGTGTTATTAAAGTGTTTGCGTGTGCTTTTCTGTAACAACGGTACAAAATGCTACCCTGAGGCACATTGTTTTTGAATTCTAGATCAATAGCAACGCATCTTTAAAATTGGAACTAACACGCTAGAAAGTTAAGTAAAGCATTAAATAACACGTTGTGAGTTATACTTATGGCATTATTTATTATCTATACAGGGTGTTTGGGTTATACTTGAAAAGTGATTAAGATAATAAAACTACTAAGAATACGCGGCCTACAGAATCAAAATATGCCGTCCCCTCTTCCACACAAGTCTTTGGTAATGTCTGGAAAATCCTTGTGACTCGATTGAGGGGGTCAACCCCTGTCATATAATAATATGTCAGACATATTATTATAACATTGTAATAAAATTTAAAACAAACCAGAGAGAATACAGACATTTAAGAGTAGTAATTCCTCAATTTAAGAGTAAAAATTCCTCAAAAAACTCCAAAATATTTAAAGGTAAAGCTGATGACTTGGTTAATGTGAGTGGAGAAAGAAATATTGTGATAAGAAATGAGACCTACAGAGCGTTAAGAATATCATACCAAGTTAAAGATAGTCTAGAATGTATTTTAGATAAAACATCATTAATTTTAAGGGCTGAGGACAGCTCATTAACGAACAGATTGGAAAGCAGGGGTCTTAAGTTGGACCCTTGCATCCACCCACAATTTTCAAAAATCAATACAATTTGCCAGCCAAGTTGGCATCATCTGACGATGATTAAAACTGACTGATAATTTGATTTGACAAAAATAAAATTTAAAAAAATCAAATGAAGTAAACCACTGTTGAAATCCAAACCATCCAGTTTGTGTTCGTAATATTTGTGTGATTTGTGAAAAATTCCCGTGTTTTACTTCATGTCTTACCTTCCTAGGAAATTAATTATCCACATATTGCTGTACTATACCCCAAACACCATATAGGTATGCTGTTAATGGACACCCTGGTAATTACAACCAGTATAAAATTAATGTACGTTATTTTAAGTACCTCGCCTTTCTTTAAACGAATTCTATTTGTGGGCAACACTCAAGACATGATTTAGGTAAAGTATTAGTTAAGTAAAATGCTTTTCGTGATGTGTTAGGAAAACATCTGTTGGGAGGTAGCGGCTGCTTCTATGTTATTTTGCCTTTAATCAGAGACTTATTGTAGATGTATAAGTCTCTGCTTTAATAGAAGTACTTATTTTGCAGGATGAGATGAGGTGTAATGCACAAAGGTAAACATATAGCCATTGGACATGATTAAACATAGTAATGATTATATAAACCAATTTTCTTTTTAAAATTCGGTGAAACAGGTTTATTATTGTTGGAAGGAGATGCCGAAAACAACTACTCCACGGACACTACGCCCCGACTGGCGTTGCATTACATCAACATCTCCATGGATGTCGCCACATAGACGTCGCTGTAATGGCATCTGCTTTTCTGCAGATCGTTATCTGTCTGTCAATTAGACAATAATTGTCAGACAGGTAGTAGCAAAGACCCAAAGAGGGCACTGCAGTGTATTTCACTGTATCTCGCCACTACAAACAGGTTTATTATTGTTTATATTATTTTCATATGAAAAACTGTGAGAATAAGCTATTGTTTTCTTTCTCTAAAAGAAAACAGTAGATATTCATATTGTTATTTATTTTTCTTAAATCATATTTTTCTTCGTAAACGATTTTTTCCACTACCTATAACTTCAACGGTTTTTGTAAATTTAAATTGAGAAATCATACATCGATTCCTAATAACAAAGAGGAAATTTTGCCGAAAATACTATATATTTGTGGTATATACCTACCAATGAAAGTATTGTACAATGGTTTAAATAATATGTACTGTTACCTATATTTTAAGAACAGTCACAAGTCAGACATATTTTGAATCAATACCTACCATAAGTTAGGCAACCAAATATACAGTACTGAATACTAAGATCAATAGCAACTTGATGTGTTTCTTTACGCCAACTTTTATGCAACTTGTAAGACAAATCTGCGCAGAACGCTGTATAACCTGCAGGTTGAGAAAGCTTAAGTTTCTCTCTTGATGCTACGCTATATTATACAACAATTAAATATAATATGTTATTGCTTTACAATCATTGTTATTACCATTACAGGAATGTCGTATTATGCTTTCCGTTATTTTGAAATTAATGTTGCGGTATTTGCCTTTTTTTGAAAGCATTGTAATAATAATAATAATAATAATAATAATACTTAGTTCTAATTCTCAATTTAATTACAATTATTAGCCTGAAAGCAGACGACTTGAGTGTTGTGTGGGAGAAGGGGAGGCATATTAGAGCATATAGAATAATCTTGTAGTACCTGTTCGTACATACCCTCACTTAGTGGACCTGTAACGTAAAATACTAAAAAACGTACGTTTTTTCTATCTATCTATATCTCTTGTAAAGAAGTGAATTACTCAGCTGCCCATGGCCTTCCTATAGCTTAATATAAGGTCAAAACATCTAGTGCGTGACTTACACCGGAAAAACAATATTTTCCTTTAGAAACATTTGATTTCACAACACCTCCCTGTACCTGGAATAGTAAAGACGGCAATCAAACCAAACCGGATGATTCTGTACTAACTTGTTATGGTACAATTATTTAATGAGATGTATGCAAGGTCAGTAGACTGCTGGTTTGTAGAACAAAAACTCATAAATATTCATGGTAGGCGCACCGTATATCTTATAAATATATTAATAATGTACCCGTTATTAATCAGTAATCATCAAGAATCAGTATAATTTCTTGTTATCTAATAGGTAACTATAACATGAACTTTAAATACTTTTTGTTCAAATAACATTGCTGGACATGTTTATCATAGGTTGAATCTGTTATCAGGGAGGGAGTATGTTAGGTTAGTTGTATTAAAAAGGTACTATTATGGACAAGTATATCCAATCTTAAATTATACAATAATTTGTTGGGGTAATTATCCCAGCATTATCAGTTTACAAATGGCGCAAAAAAGAAATATACACTCTATGTTGTTCAAGTTACTGCATTCTTGACGCAAACTGTTTAAGGACTCGGGAGTTTTGACCATTGTGTCTATGTATATCTTAGTATGTGTGATATATGTTAAGGTTCAATTTTCACATTTTGGAGACAGACAAATAGGATATAATCTCAGAAACCAAAGTAATGTCTTTCTTCCTCACACCATTTGTCTAAATCAGCTAACAGTCCATTTGTAATGGCTCCAAAGATATTTAACCATCATAAAACGTGAAAATTACACTTTACCTACATCATCAAATAGGTTTTATCATCTGCTTCTTTCAAAATTTCTCAACTTGGATTGTCTTAAAACACTAGACTTCCTGGATCTACGTCCTACCGATTTACGTTTAAGGAAAGCAATTAAACTTGTAAATTTCTTCATATCAATGTTCTCTTTCACTGCCAATGTTATTTTTATCATTGAGTAAAAGCTCCACAGTGTGGAACTCTGGTATACTCTGGATTTTTGTTCAAAATAGACTAGTAGAACTGCCTCAGTGATAGGTTAGGTTAGGTTAGGTTCAAAAATGAGTGGGCCGAAAACCAGCGACCATGTGGTCTATTGTGGTTCACACCTACTATATTTCACCCAACAGGTCCAGCTTCTTAATGAAGCTGATCACCTTATTGAGTGAGAGCTTATTCAGATCCTCTGGCAGAAGTTGTCCTTTGCCAAATAATGAGTATCTGATCCTTTCCCCAGCGGGGCAGGTGCATAATATGTGTTCTGCCCTTTCATCATCTTCTAAGCACAAGCGCCACTCAGCATCTTCTGCTAGGCCTGTGTCAGTGATAACAGTTACTCCATTTTGATGACGCCAATCTTTAATTAGGCGATACGCTTGTTCGTATTTTATCTTTGAATTTTGTGGTCAATAATGATTGAATCGAATTTTAATGAATTGAATTTTTGCTGATTCTTCTATATCTTCCAGATTATCATTTGAAGCAGAAGATTCGGACATTTTTCATGAATCACTGACACAGTAGGGAGATTTTGAACCCATTAAATTAAACTATTAAAAAAACATGTGTGCAACTCGTAGAACAACTGCCTTTTCCGCATATGGGAAATTTTCGAGTAAAAACCTACACCTGATGCGGAAAAAAGTGACTTTTCCTAACTTATTGCACAAATAGCTATTTCGAAACATGCTTTTGAATTTCCCCACTTTTAAGTCCACGCTTCCCCAAATCTAGACGAAATAAAAATATCGTTAAAAACAGTTCTATTGCATTATACATCTAATTAACATAAATCTTGACTGTTACTGACATCGTTTTCCACATTAAGAGGTCTTTAAATATACATATTTTGGAAATTACTGAATAAAAATTAAATAAATTACCTTTGAAAGTCGTAGTGTCTACTGGCTGCAGGTAAGGTATCGGGAACTAGATGCTACAAAACTAGTTTCAGGAATTACAACTATATATTTAATTAACTTATTTATTTATAAATCATGTATCGTTCATTTAGTATTCATGGAATTCATCTTCAATTAAATATGCGATGCAACTGGCCGTACGTTATTTTACTAATTAGTAGGTACTGAACTGAAATGACCGTCTTGATAGGTAGAATGCTTATCTCTATCTACACAGGGTGTCTCACAGAGAACTCCATCGATAGACTATGGGAGAACTGTAATTAGGAGAAATGTAATTAGGAGAAATCTGAAAATTCGATCGAATTGGGTCTGCTACCAAATATGGGTATGTTTATGTTGTTGTTGGAAGGCCGCGCGGTTACCCGCAGCACTCAGGCCTTTCGATCCATTGTGCCTTCCGCTAGTCGAGAGCTATTGGAAGAGACCCGTGCTGTGCGCATAGGCCAACACCCGTTCTAGTGGAAGCCCTAATGTCTGGGGCAGGAGAAATGCTGCACCCAGATGGTTGGGTCTCTTAACCATGAGGCAGGCACAGCGACAAAAGATGTGAATGGAGCCCTCGTCATTGTGCCCGCAAAACCTGCACCTTCTAGTGTGTCTATGGCCGATAGTGTGAAGGTGCTTATTGAGATGTCCGTGACCTGTCAACAGTCCTGTGTCAATCCTTATGCTGTTACGACTTAGCGCAAGTATTCATCGAGTTGCGTTCGACCAAGGCCCTTCAATTAAGAGCCTGGTTTGTCGCGGCCCAGTCCCGTTCGACCATTCTTCCTTTTCTTGATCCAGTTTTCAATAGACCTTGTTACATAACTTGGCGGAAGCCCCAGCACTGGTTCGGGCCCTGTAAACTGTATACTTGAGCCTCTTTTAGCCAGTGTATCAGCTTCATGTTTTCCTGTTATGTTGTATGTGGATATGTTTATAGTATTCGGCTAAAATATTTTCAAAACGGTGGCACTTCCGGTACTTAAGGAAAGGAATTCTTTCAAATGTAAGCTTGGATTCTTCTTGTGCCAAAAATTGACCAACTTCTTCCAAATTTAACCAACTCAATATCTCTAGTGGCTTCCGAGATGCCCATATAATTCATTTTAAACTGGACACAGTGTATAATGGAATAAATAGTTATACACAATAAATAATTACTTGTCACATCTTCACAAACCTCTCCATCAACAGGTACTTATAATAAAACGTTTGTATTAAATGGAACCTAGCATTTCCAAGATACTTCAAAACCGCTAAAGACATTTCTGAAGTGTTATCGAGATATTTATAGGTAGTGTGTGGACGGGTTGATATAGTTATAGCTAGAGAAGCGCTGCCCATTTCCATTGACAACAATTGCATTTAATTCTAGGTTATTGTAAACCGGAGGTGGCAAAAGTAACTCGTTGATACCATGTCTGGAGGTTAAAGAGGGATAATAACTCACTATATTTTGGCTTGCAAAGTATGACTCGGACTTTTTAAAAAATACGTGATTTAAAGCTACTTAAATATAAAATTATTTTATTTTTATGCACATAAATAATGTTCTTTATACAGGGTGGTTCAAATTTTATGCAGGAAAATTTTAGGACGGATAGATCTCTTTAAAATAATATATGTTTGCCATATAAACATAGGTCTGGAACGGCTTCGTTTTGGAAATAGAGGGTGTTGAAGTTGAAAAAAAATTTTCATTTTTTATTTATATCTCTGACAGTTTTAAACCAATTGTGTTCAAATTTTATTTGGTGGGTGCTACTGTGAATCTTACGTCCCACAAAAAAAATCAGCTCGATGGGAACCGCCAGTGGCGTGCAACCTGCACTCTTGGCACCCCTTTTCTAAAAATAGATGTTACGCAACTGACTAATGTTTAAAATAATACGAAATTTCAATGTCCCACCCATTTCTCTACAAAAAAGTATTCTTACATTTTTTTCGTAAAACGCACCGTTACGGAGTAAATCGATATTTTATGTAACCATGTCCTTTCCTAACAAAATAATACCTTAACTAGAGTAAAAGAACATAAAAAATCCATATTAAATAACGCAAAAAATTCAGGATTTTCGACGCATTGTATAGAAAAATGTAAAGGTAAAAGAAAGGAAAGCGCTTAGATCTGTTAGAGCAATTAGAAATTAAAGATGCTTGAATTATAAATCCGTGTACTACGAATGATCAGATAGATTTTACACTCTCGCCCTTCTTAGAAAAGGTAATAAAAACTCGGGCTTTACCAGATGGTAGGATCAATAGGAGGTAGGTGCTCGTAAACAAATAAATAACGAAAACGCGCTTGGAAATGTTTAGTAATAGACATTTACTCTATTGAAAAAGGCCTAACAAGCCGAAATACTAGTATATAGAGTGTTTTCTATATATTTCTTGGAACATCTAAATGAGATCAATGTTTTTTTCAAAACAATTATTCTCACGATGTTTCATAAAGAATCATCCGCTTGGAGTATCCACTTTCTTAATTTTGGGTTATGGAGAGGTCTTTGATGAATTTCACAAGGATTATTCTGAGCCCAATAACGGTAATTTTCAATATTTATTTGATCATAACGAAGGTCAGGATCAGGATCAAGTCGGTTACTCCTATATTGATCACTGAGCTTTTGAAATTTAACTATTTAATAAAGATGGAACTTTTACACATTCTAGAGGTGCTGCACTCTGAGAAGGAATTTGGAGCCGCACTATGTCGACTGACCGATATTGTAGGGTGTTTCTCACTCTTTGTTCATTAACAGGATTACATATATGGGTCGTGGTCTATCGCTCGATTTTTTGTCAAAACCAATCCATTTGCTTTGTACTTACTAACCTAAGATTATTAGTATTCCACAGTGGACCCTATCTTATATCAAATTGACGACAAAACGTCTCCATTGACTTTAATTGGATAAATTGTTCAACACAAAACACACAGTGTACTGTTGAACAGCGCTCTATTTTGGCAACTGCCCAAGTATGTAAACAAATTTCCAAAGTCTCTCTGTCCTTGTATAAGTGTAAATAAGTGTAAATAAGTGTAAATAAGTGTAAATCCTTGAATCAATTTCTTGCTATTAAGAAAAAAATTATCAGTTCTATCTGTCTGACTGTATAAGAAAAACCATTCCTGAAATTTGGAGACTCATGGTTTATAATCATATATTTAAAACAAAATTCAAATAACATCACACCAAAGCTTAGGTCTGGGTATACCACAGTATTACACTGTAATTCTAATATTGTCCTTCTAACATTGTACTTCTAAATGAATATAAACCTAGTGGGATTACCAGATTACCTAAAGTGACGTCATACGCCATAAAAAAAGTCAGGAAAATATGCGACAAAAGAGTGAAATGTTTTTTCTAAAAAATTCTGGTTTCCAAAATCTAAAATAACAGCGTGAGCATTTACATAAAACAGAAAATAAATCAATGCTGCACATAACAAGTCTATTGCACAACTGATTTATTGGCCCTGCCCGATATTTTGTTGCAAATTGCAATTATTCAGCTGAAAAATTTTCTACGTGACTGACACTTTCACATTAACCCATAAAGGTGCTTGGTATCATTACTTTTCCCACCGAATTTCTACTAGGATATTTGCAGTCACCGTTGCGCTATAAAATCATTTTATTTCAGACAATAAATTAAATTTATTACCACTTATAAGAACAAGATGAAAGCAATGGCTGAATAGTATCAATAAAGTTGCGTTCTTGCTTATTTATATGTAATTTAAAAAATTGAGAATGGTTTTATGCACAGAAATAACCTTTTTGCATGTACAATTTCACCACCACAAAATGTTTTATTAATTAGGCATTGATTATATTTAATTATTGAGACAAGCAAGCTGACTGTGGAATTTTTTTCTTAACTCAGGTTTGAAAAGATGTTTCAAACTACAGTGTGTTTCAAATTTTGGTATCTTGGGAACCTTCAGAGATAGAGACTAGATTAGATTGTGGCGAAGTTGGGTAATTTGGTGACCAATAAATATGCCTTAAAAAAATTAATAGTTTTGGAGATGTTTGAAAAAAAATCGAAATTTTGGAAATTCGTTTTTGTTAAATTTCAGGTTGGTTTGAAGATCTATTGAAATAAAAA
This sequence comes from Pogonocherus hispidulus, assembly GCA_963924545.1. Lineage (NCBI taxonomy): Eukaryota > Metazoa > Arthropoda > Insecta > Coleoptera > Cerambycidae > Pogonocherus > Pogonocherus hispidulus. The sequence goes on from OZ004698.1 coordinate 2,165,523, forward strand.
GGACACTTTTTCATAGCAAATAGTTTTTTAAGTAACGTTTCGTCTCTTCAGTCGAAACGTCTTTCAAAAATATGTATACAACCCATTAAAAAAAAAATTACCTTCAAGGTAATTTCAAGGATGTTTTTTAGTACTCTAATAGGACCGATATTGAACTTTGTCACACTAATGAGCAACCCTGTATAAAAGGGTTTAGAAAAGTCGTTTACACTCATTTTTTTGAAGTTACTGCTTCTTAAAAAAAATACTAATAAACAAACAGAAAAATAAACTAATATCTATGATGATGCATACAGTATGGTTATAAAGTAACTCACAAAATTCATAATTTTTATTCAGTGAGTGAGCCCCTAATATGGGTACCCCCAAATAAAATACCCCTAAAACACCCCTAATAAAATACCCCTAATATGAGTACCCCATATTAGGGGTATAAGAAATGGCACGTAAAATCCATTATTCGAATTTGTCGAATTTTGAAGTTATTTTAAATAAAAACGAAATGTGTAATGCTTAACGTGTATTCTTCTCAAAAAACACCCTGTATCTTGTAAACGGTAAGTAGCAAACCCCTAATATGGCCCACCATTGTAATGGAAAAAAGGGGGGATTCCATTTCTATTTAAAATACAGGGCGTTGCAATTTATAGAAAGTATGATGACGTCATAACTCTAAAACAAAAGCAGATAAAACAAAAGCAGATAAAACAAAATTGTTCATGTCACCACGTGTCTTTTAAAAAAAATCAAACTGTTACGGAGTTTTTGAAAAATCACTCCGTATAAAAGTTATGAATTTTGTGCGTTACTTTCACCACACTGTATATTTCACTATACAAGTATCTTACACCTACCTGTAACATCCACTGCTGAACCCATCGTCCCTCTGGCACTGCGAGCAGCTACAGAAGGAATACTGAGAGTACTGTGAGTCGTAGTCACTCAAGCTGTTGTCGCTGTTCTCAGTACGTCTAGCGAGCCTAGCTCTGGTCCATCGCTCGGCCACCATGGCTGTCCAAGTGCGATGTAGGAAAAACCACAGCCGGTTGCTCCTGTCCCTTGGCTTTCCTGGGTCGCTGGCAGTGCTGGTAGTGTTGCCCATTTTCAGTGGTGGCACTCATGGGTTTCACATTTTTGGATGAGAGTTTATAGGGGTTTTGTGAGTAGAAGGCCAAACTGAAATTAAATAATGTGTAAATAAAAAAGTATGTGTTTGTGTAGTAGAAATACTACTAGATTCTGAATTAAATAGAATATTTTGGTTAATATTTAGATACGTATTCAATATTAATTAACAAATTTATGTATTAACATGCTGTTTAAATTATAATGCCAATTATAAATTTAAAATTGTGAGAAACAACAAATGTGAGAACAAAAAATTTTGTACTTTTTGCATATCATTAAAATTAACGTAACGCCAAAAACGAAACACATCGTATATTATTTTTAGATTTATTTTTACTCTAGAAGATAACATGCCTTATGTTATTTCCACGTACTAAAAACTAAACAAAAATCTTCTATATCAAAAAAATTATAAAGAATCTTTGATCTTCATGGTAGACAACTGAATATAATCCCTCAAATACATGTTATTGTCCATGACCGTGTCACACCCTGTATACTATTATCCCATTGCAGTATTATAAATGAAAAGGTCCCACTTTCGATTTCGCCATCAAATCGCAGGCCAAACGTACAATTTAGAGTTATTAAGGAAGGAATCGACTTCCTCTGTATACGAATGGAGAAACATTGCCTACTATGCCAACCTGCTGCATAACTTTCTTTAACTGCCTCCATACCGATGTAAATATATACACGTAGCTGCATTGTAGTGGAGAAAAGTCCATTTTTATGTCTTGTCGTTGCATTCTAATGAAAATTATAGCTTTTATATAACTTTCAATCCATTAAGTACAATCTGTCGTCTATGGGTCTTTAAGTCGTGATAGGATCGTGGTTTCTTTCATTATTTAGTAATAATAGTTAATGAGGAACATTTAAGATCATATTTTTTATTTATAGGTGCAGTGTCTTTCAGAAATGTATTAATTCATTTCGTACAGCACTCTACTGGATAAACCCAATTAATAAATAGGGCAACTTATTTAACTTAAAGATAACAATAATAAAATGACAAAAAACTTAAACCTAGTGAACAACATACATGAATATTAAAATGAAAAAACTACAGAAGCAAATAAAATACTTTGTGACTTGATAGTTTGATACTTGAATGCAGTGATGAGATTCTAAGACAAATTTTGGAGAGTAGATTCTAGATATACCTAATGCAAAGTAAATTAACTGAGTGAACATTTTAAAATATTTTCACTCAAGTGTATAGTTGATTTCATCAATCTATTTTGGATCATTCCAGGCGTAATCATATATGTATTATACAAGGTGTCCCGAAATTAGTGTGTTTTGGTGTTATGTGAAAAACTACATCAGTGTTATCTTCACACCGAAGGTTCCGATCCCTTTCAAGAGTAATAGACCAATTATTATATTCAAATTTTATTTGGTAGATGCTACTATGAATATTTGCTTCCACAAAAAAATTTCAGCTCAATCGGAATAACCAGTGGCGTGCAACCTGCGCTGTTGGGACACTTTTGTAAAAAAAATATTTGTTACGTTACTGGCTAACGTTTAAAATAATACGATCTCCCACCCATTTCTCTGCAAAAAATTCACAGATCTTGCATCTTACGCAAATATCGTAGGCGTATTGAAAATACCAAACAACTATTTTTATTACGCACTTTATACATTTCATAGTCCATTATATTAATAATTTATACAGAGTGTGATACCAAAACCTTTCATTTGACATATCTAGAAAACTAAATCTTCCAGTTTAGAGATTACTTATTCTTAATTAATTACCCTATATATATCTATTAGTCCACCCTGTATATATGTTAGTCTAAAACCTGTTCATCCTATTACAACGATCAGTACATTCCCAAACGTTTATTTTACATTCAACATTAGTTCATAAGTCACTGTAACATGTACTGGGAAGTTTTTTATTCAACGTGCTCGAATTATAAGGGCCCACTACCGTGATACAACCAAGCAATCTCTGTAAGTCAAGGAACCATGTAACCCAAACATAAACATAGACTGCTTACTATAACAACACAGCTAGGTCGTCTCCATGAGCACGTCACCATGTCGAGGTCGCTCGCATTTGCATATCGCTAAGCGTTAATATTTTAAGGACAGCTCCCATATACACGCGCCCAGAAGTATTTTCAATACTAAAAGTATACTTAATACATTTTTTCGCAAAAGACACCGTTACGGAGTAAATCGATATTTTATGAAACCATGTGATGTTCTTTTCTAATAAATCTGTATCTCGGGGGTAGAGGTAATAAGAAATACCCTGTATAAGCGTTTTGTAAGAAGCGATGAAAGTAACGAGAGATATCTGCTGATGCGATTTTCGGCTTGAAAACGCAACACTCCAATGATAATCTGTGTCGCTGAAGTCTCGATGCCAATAACCTCGATAATGAGATGGACAGAGGCGAGCCACTCTTTTAGAGGATACGCTTTTCTTTTTTCCTATTATTAACTAAATTAGTGGCACGATTTTAAGTTGATTTCTGTGTTTAAGTGTGGTATATTTAGAACAATGCTATGGTTTGTTAGGTTAAATGTTTGCTAGAATAATTGATGAGTTGTTTTCATACAAAAAAGCTTTTTATGTGGGAATTACGGTTAACGATGATACTAATTGCACAGGGTGGTTGTTTTGTCTTGGAATTGCAGGAAAACTCTATCAATCCTTATCTGCTTGAAGTCGAGAAATCAATATTGGGAACAACTTCAACTTTCAAAAAAGAAAGAAGGCATTCATTTACACGTTACAAGCCGATTATCAATTTTTTAGAATTTCTGTATGCATGTACAGGTTATTCGCGTATATTTTGACCTCTACCTACAGGGGTCATTAAGAAAGTTAGAATAATAGTTTAAATATAAAAGTTGCTTGGTTTTTCACGTATTATATTTTGGCTAGGTCGAAAAAAAAATTGCAAGTCGTAAATTTGAGGAAACCAATTGAACATAATATTTTTGAATGGGAGTGGTAATTTTGAACCCTGTATAATTTTAGAAGCTTGGGAAAATTTTTTTTCTCTGATTTCAAAAATATATATTTTGTTGACATTTGCACTGGTTTTCGAAATATTTAATATTTAATGTTTACAATAAATAAAAAAAAAAATATATATTAAAAAATGAAAATATTAGAAAATGTTTAAATAACTAGGAAGTTATAGTTAAGTTTAGTTCTTTGTATTTTTTATATTTTTTATGGTACTCGCTGTCGAATATTTCTAAAACTGTCAATGCAAATGTTAACAAAATATATATTTTTGAAATCAGGAAAAACCCAAGCGTGTGAAATTATACAGGGTGTCCCATTTAAAAATATTATGTTCAATTGGTTTTCACAAGTTTACGACATGCAATTTTTTTTCAACCTAGCTAAAAGATAATACGTGAAAACCAAAGTACTTTTGTAACTTTCTTAATAACCCCTGTAGGTAGGGGTCAAAATATACGCGAATACCCTGTACAATGATTTTTTAAAAGGGAACCCTCTATTTAATTTCATAATTTGAAATCTTATCAAATTCTGAATATGACACCGTTTTTATTTTTTCTTAAAAGTGATAATATGTAAGTTAAAAACAATACAAGAAATGACTTACTAGCAAAGTTATAGATATAGAATATTAATCTGTAAGCTTTGGTGCTAGGATATGGATTGTACAATTGAACAAAATATTTATTGAAATAAATGAAAATAATATCATTAACAAAGTTATGAGTTTTTTGGAAGGAGATGCTGAAAACAACTACTCCACGGGCAATATGCCCCGACTGGCGTTGCATTACATGTGGATGTGGCGACATCCATGGAGATGTTGATGTAATGCAACGCCAGTCGGGGCATATTGCCCGTGGAGTAGTTGTTTTCAGCATCTCCTTCCAATAATTAAGTAGGATTGTCTTCCTCAAAGACAATAGAGGTCGCTGTAATGGCATCTGCTTTTCTGCAGATCGTTATCTGTCTGTCAATTAGACAATAATTGTCAGACAGGTAGTAGCAAAGACCCAAAGAGGGACTGCAGTGTATTTCACTGTATCTCGCCACTACAAAAAAGTTATGAGTTATTTGCATAACTTTTGTCTTCGCAAGCATGCTTTGTCTTCAATAATTGTACAATCCTTGGTCTAGTATCAATAATTTCTTGTTTTGTTCCTAATTTACATATTATCACTTTTAAGAAAAAATAAAAACGGTGTCATATTCAAAATTTGATAGGATTTCAAATTATGAAATAAATACAGGCTGTTCCATTTAAAAAAATCACTGTACATGTCGCTACTCTTTTGTTTTTCAATGAGAGTATTTTTAATCAGAGGTTCGAAAAGAGCACAAAAAACCACTTTGAAGTACTTTTTGAAAAATTTTAATATCTTGACATTTACGAAGTTACTGAGTGTGTAATGCAAACTCGCCCACACTGTATAAGGAGAATCATTACACTTGGTAAAATAATAATTATTAATATACATATGGCGTACCACAAGGAGCATATTCCACAAATATTTTTATTCATACAGGGCATTCCAACAAAAAGTTACATATCAAAGTTAAACTTTGCTAAATGAAACACCCTGTAATTAACGTCATTTTTTAATTTTACAGAATAAATTAATGTAAGTTTCTATAATCTTCCCTATATACCTAAAATCTATAATTACTCAGATATGTAATGTAATGAATCACCCTAACAGACCTTAGGGTAGTTTGAAAACCTGGAGACAGCCATTATTGATTTTTTTTATTATTGGTTTGTATTGTATGTATGCTCTTATTTTTTAGATACAATTTTCAAATTTGGTATGACGAAAGGACGTATTTTAGGTCACTTTTTGACATAAAAAGTAAAAATTTTCCACTTCCGGTTTAGCCGGAAGTAATACCAACTCTCGATTTTTATACGGAACAATCTGTATATGATCATATTTTTGGAATCTACGTCATTTTCTGAATCCAGCGATATAATACAAGTGGCATTTCAATTGTCAAATTATTTTCTACTTATGAGTCCATTCACTGGTCCGAAATAAGCCCAAAATCGGCGTTCGTCTCGTGTCTAATTATAAAAAAACTATAAAAGATAGCGACTTTTAGTAAAAAAGTATTGAAAGATAAGACTTTAATCTAAATCCCAATAGTAGTAATTTTTTGTAATTCTTTTTATTTTTAAAATTCCAGGCAAACAATCTTGTACTAAAATAGTCTTGTACTTGTAATAAAAAATTATTTTCTCTAAAATATATGTATTAAACAAAAATTTGCTACTATAGGGATCTAGTTTATCTTTTGATCTTTCCGGTAATATGTAATTTATAACATTAAAAAGAAATTTTGTTGCAATTATAAGACAAATCTGGTACCTTTGCAATGAGGGCTAACTTTGTTTCCATGTGCCTTTTTACTTCGGCTTTACGTGCACCTCAGAAATCTAAATATTTAGTTAGTGGAAATATGTAAGTCTTCACACATCGGCTACCCAACCTCTCAACCCGACTTCGAATTCATGTCTGTCAAGTCTACAGTGAATGAACCCTTAAGTCACGGTAATTAGCGTATACCACTTTTATTATTGGAGATAGTACATTATGAGTACCTACATAAAGAATCAATATTATTTATATAAGAATTCGCCTCACATGAATATAGGTTGCTTCATTAAGAAACAACATTTTAATCTGTCTTGAATTTACCAAACACCCTGAATACATTTTAGTACAAGTATAGAGTTGAAATTGCCTGTATTGATTTTATCTGATAATTTTTTGTGTAATTAAAAATAACATAAAATCACGGGAAGAGAAACAGCGAAGGTTCACCCTGTATAATGGTTTGTTTCTAAAAATTAAAACGCACATATATTTTGAAAATACTGTATCACTTTCGTACAATACACTGTAGACATTGAAATACCTCTTGGAATTGAATAATAACGCCTGTTGGTATCGATTTAAACCAAGTTTATAAGTTTTTATTATATGCATTTTTTATATTTCTATTGCTATTAATGCTATTATTTGTTTTTATCCCTTTTGTTATCATCCTCTTTTTTTTAGTGAATGATACATAACCAGATAAAATTGTTTCTTTTTCTCTGTTTTTCTTATATTTATTCACCTACTTGTACAAACTTATTGTGTTAAATGTATAGTATATAGGTTAAATGAAACTAAAATAATCAATTTCTATACCATTAGAGAAGCATTCCAACAATCCAATCAGTCCTTTTACCGGCTTACTGGACCACACTTAAAACATTGGTTGAACCACTTCTATCTCACTAGAACGAGTAACCATCACTACTATTTACTTTATTGAAATACACTTGTAGGTACCAAAATACACGATTAAAATATTTCCCTTTTGTGTCAGTTCCATTCTTTTTCGCAGTTATTACACATCAAGTTGGAAACGTTACACGAATTTCCTGCTTTCCATCGGTTTTCGCACTACTTAGTAAACTTTGCCTTCGACAGCGCTACATAAGTTACGAGTGGACTAGAACTGCACGTTCTCGGGACAGGCTCAAGAAGTCTAGTGCAGTTCTTGCATTATATAATAGAATGCACCGCTGTCCGAGGAAATGCAGGCTTAGGATGGTCTGCCCGTCTACACTCCATTCGAGATTAGAAAGGAAGGGAATCAAGATTTACTTCAATCGTGTATACAGTGCTTTCGAAAAGTAACGAATAAATTGATTATTTTAGAAATGGAGAAGTTTTCGAAAAAATCCCCTGACACGTCGATTTTGTTTTTAAAAAAGGCACTTTTTGACATACGACCCATATTTGTGACGTTATCTTTGTTCGAGATATGACGTCATCAACAATTTTTTTAAATAGCAACCCCCAATTTTAACCACGCCATTTGAAAGAGCGTATCATTCTACATACGCATCGTGAAAAATCATGGTTGCCTGACAGTAGCCTTAGCGACCGAGAATATTTTTTACTGCTGTCAGATAAAAACTTGAAATCGTACTTTATTAAATAGTTTTTTCTGTTTTTTGCGTTATTTCTTTAGTTCTTATCTTTTGTTTGGCAAAAGCACTGCGTTTGAAGTGTTTATTGAGTAGTAACTTTGTCATTTTATAAAAAAAAATGGTTAAATTAACTGAAGGAGAACGAATAGAAATTCTTTGCATGATCAGATTTGGAGACAGGATGCGCACCCAAAGAGAAGTAGTTCGATTGTTCAATGAAATTCATCCTGATCGACATCCCATTAGCCAAAGCATGGTAAGCAATATTGAGTCTAAATACCGTAACTTTGGACATGTTCGTAATATTCCTAAATCTGGTCGACCGTCAAAATCAATAGATGATGAGGTTAATGTTTTGTTGGCAATTCAAGAAAATCATCACTCAACACTTAACCAATTGGCTTCTGATTTCAATATGGCAGCGTCCACAGTTCACAAAATTATGAAAAAAGCAAAGTATCATCCTTATAAGGTATGCCTTGTTCATGAGCTATCTGAAGACGACTTTGATCGGCGACATCAATTCTGCGAGCAAATGCAAGAGCTATGCAATAATGATAATAATTTCGTAAAAAACGTAATTTTTTCTGACTAGGCTACGTTTGTTTTAAACGGCCATGTCAATAGGCAAAACTGCCGTTATCGGGCTACCGAGAATCCCCGATGGATGATGGAGTATCACACTCAAAGTCCCCAGAAAGTAAATGTGTGGTGCGGCATAGTCGACGGAAGAATTCTGGGTCCTTATTTCTTTCACGTCAACCTAACTGGTGCAAGATATTTGGATTTTCTTCGAGACGACCTCATTCCTACACTAATAACTTTATATCCAGATATAGAGGGACGTGATCTTTCAACAAGATGGTGCACCTCCCCATTATGCAGCACCTGTCCGTGTTTATTTAGATGAGCTGTTCCCGAATCGTTGGATAGGGAGAAGGGAGCCGATTGAGTGGCCAGCCAGATCGCCTGATTTGACACCCCTAGATTATTTATTGTGGGGATACTTAAAAAGCAAAGTATACGTTACTAGACCGGTTAATTTAGAAGATTTAAAAGCAACAATTCGTCACGAGATAAATCGTACACCTCCTTAAGTTATAGATAATGTCCAAAAAGAATTTATTGATCGTCTTGGCTACTGTCAGGCAGCCAACGGTGCACAATTTGAACATTTAATTTAGTCGATTTTTTACATAATCATTATCATTGTCAGTATTGTGAAAATTAAATTTTAAGATCTTCAAACATTATTTTCTTGAAATTTTTGTTATGTAACACCATGATTTTTCATGATGCGTATTTAGAATGATACGCTCTTTCAAATGGTGTGGTCAAAATTGGGGGTTGCTATTTAAAAAAATTGTCGATGACGTTATATCTCGAACAACGATGACGTCACAAATATGGGTCGTATGTCAAAAAGTGCCTTTTTTAAAAACAAAATCGACGTATCAGGGGATTTTTTCGAAAACTTCTCCATTTTTAAAATAATGAATTTATTCGTCACTTTTCGAAAGCACTGTATAATATGTCGTATAATAATAACAATGACAATTTATAATAATAATGATCAAAATAATAATAATAATAATAATAATAATAATAACAATAATAAATAATAAAAATAGACAGAACTTCATACAATAAACCATCTTATTTACATGGACGATATTAAAATTTATACTTTCACATCGGTTCAAATGAATGGTTTACTTAAAATAACAAGAAATAATATCAAGATGCTTACTAATATGTATTGAAAGTAATTTTCACAATCTGCCAAACTTTAACCAGACAGTACATAACGCATGACGTGACTTTGATTTCATAGCCTGTTAAGAAAAGATTTTTTTGATCTTTTGATAGTGTTATAACATCCCCTCATTCTCGAATGCAGTGTACCATCGGATGTAGACTCGCTGGAGACTATCACCTGGCAAAAGCATCACTAATTGACTCGGTAGGATGCATTTGTTCGGAAATCGCACTTAGTAGCATGAACCGAGGTTTCGTGTTGGAGATAGGCGATCTGGATATCTGAAGAATGCTTAAAATCCGGACGTGGTTTCATTGAAGTAACAAGTGACTGTAGCGTTTGACTTTAGTCGAGAGATATTTTGTGATTCGAAACAGTTCGAAGGCAATGCATCAATAACGGTGACGAAAAATATTGTCACATGATATAACCGTTTAAAAAAAAAAAGATATTTTACAACCCTCAGGTCCGTACTTAAAAAATGTCAGTATTTATTCTGGAAGCTGCATCGCTGTGCAAAAATATACAGAGTGATCCATTGACCAAACTTTCTCTGAAATGTCCAGAGGGAAAGTGTACTTTGGGGTCAAGTGGCGTTTTCTTAAATACCAAGGCCATTAATATCCAACATTTTTTCATGAAATTTGGTAAACCCATTTTAGTGGACGCTGAATTCAGTTGTGTGCGCATTTTTTTCTAAAACAGTCGCTAATATGGTTCCTGGACATTTCAACCTTTAAAAGTGATGTAGAAGGCCTTGGCTTTTTAAAAAACGGGATGCCACTTGGCCCAAAAGTACAGTTTTGCCCCTTCACGTTTCAAAAAAAGTTTGGTCAAAATCGCTTCATAAATAAAAAAGTTATGAGGGTGGTCCCCTTTCAAATGGGTCACTCTGTAGAAGAAAATGTTCAAAATACGACTTTATTCTTTACATATTTTGAGAAACGATTAAGTTTAATCAAATAGGGCAAAAAGTCCATGGGTTAGAAGGTTAAATAATATAGGAATTCGCAAAAAATTATTGAGAAAGTCGAAAAAGGTCTAAATAACCAAAATCGTTGGAAAAAAACGAAAAAACTTGCAATGGCTGAAAAATTTGAACAATGTCTGCAAATATAAAAAAATAAAAGCTACATGATTAGCAGCAGATGTCAAAATAGCGGAAAAGTAAAAAATATCAATGTTAGAATTTGTTAAAATTCGAAATATGTTTGTGGAAAAATATGAAAAAAGTCTGAATTTGTGGGAAATTCAAAATGGAGCAATGTAAAAAAAATAATATTTCAAAACGTCGGAAAAGTTAAAATATGTCAAAAAGTGTCAAATAATTAAAAATGTTTCCAGAAAACAAAATATGCCTAAGCAAAAATATGATATTTAATTAAATAAAACAATACACTTTTCTTCACATATATATTAGCAATGCTAATATTAAAAAATATGATATAATGATCGATGAATACCAAAGGATTACCCTTATTTACTTAGCACTATATTTAGCTCAAATTGTAATTACGTTTTTCTTAATTCAACAATAGTCATAAAAGCTAGAAGACATTACATTCGATAATCCTACTCTGACATGTTAGAATAGGTCACGATTTCAAGATCTGCAATATCATGTTCGACACATTAGCATAATAGAACAGTTACATCTTTCAAAAATTCCATATTCCTCGCCAATCTCTTAACCTGCTTAAGTAAATTCCACTCTAGCAGATCTTTACTTAACATGCCTATATTTAACGCAAAGGCCGAACTGATAAAGTTAGTAGATTATCGGCATATACGTTGTTCTCTCTGTTTGCTTTCCTGAGACATTTAAAATGTTTTCAATAACTATTTTAATACAACAGGCCCTAGGAAAATATGAATCAATAAAACTATAGTTTTTTTTACATTTTTATAGCTATAGACTTCAATCTGATGTACAACGCGATAAATATTAATGACAATATTCTGTCAAGACAATGAGAAACAACTCAATAAAAAGACAATTCATTACTAGTCTTCGAACGTCTTATTTCTTAATCCTGTTAATTCAAGTTGGTACTTCAGCATACCCAAGGATTCTTTATGATGGTCTTATATGGTATCAGAAATCCAGAATGATTACTAAAGAGAAAAGCTTGGCTTGGCTGGAGGATTGGTCCTTTCCAATAGTCGATCTGGAAGTTTTGTATAAGATGCCACCACTTCATTAGATAGATACTGAAAAGAAAATAAGGATCGCATCTTACCAAATCAGGAACAATAATCGTTGAGTAAATACATAATTTGGATGGAGGCATTCCAAGATAAAAAATCACGACGAAGCAAAACAGCGTCACCACAGAAGGTACAGATATTGAAAAGTGGTGAACCATACCAACCCATGGACCACGGCAAAACACCCGCAATTCATCTGAGAAATACATTAAAGAGACACTCGTAGAGTTATATCTGACAGAATGGTTTCCAAGCAACTAAGTGAAACAACAAGATTTAACTTGCCACAAGGCATTTGAGATTCGAATACAGAATCAAAATTATTTTGTAGACAGAGTCGAAGTTTCACTTCGACTATGGATGGAGCATGATATGATTTACAAATAGTTCGAGGACGGACAAAGAAGCAGGATGTCTGAGGGCCTAGGTAGGTACATAAGGGATACGTAGTCTGAGGATTTATTCCACTGTATTTAGAATAGAAATCTTTACAGAAGTACCGTTCTTCGGGGAGAATCTGCGGAAGATACAAGTACCATATGTGGAGCGTAGTGTAGCAGTAGCAAAAACAACACCGCAGAATCAAAACCACAGAACTGAACTGAAATTTCTCATCACAGAACACAAAATTTATATGATTGAAGGATAGTATTGCTGGCGGATAAGTTTGTATAAAATCAGAGTACATATATATCAGGTATGGACCGATATCTGGCAGCACTTTTATGTTCAAAATTCGCCGCCCATGACCTTCAATGAGTCTAGCGTCCCTTCTTATTTTCACAAATAGATGACGGTCGTTCAAATCGAACTGACAAATCAAATAAGAAATAACAAATTCAAAGCCAATCATAGTCTTGCATACTGGTGGCGCCCTCATGCTTGGGTTTTTGTTAGGAAGGGACGCCTTGCTCAAAATACTCGCCTACTGAGACAGACTTTCGGAAAATAGACAATTATCTATACTTGTTATGTATGCACGCTGTTAAAATATAAAAATCAGCAATATATTTGATATCATACCCAGACAATACATTTCCATTCGTGATGCTAACTGAGAATCATCTGGTAATGTTACAGTTTTGAGAGTATTCGGAATATTTATAAAAGCTGGAATAAACAATTAGATTAGTAGTGGTGAGAAACACACAGTAGTGCCCTCTTTCGACAGTTTGTCAGACTTTCCGTCCGACAGACAGAATAAATGAGGTTATGGCTTGATACCGAACTTTGATGTCAGCGTCCCCTACATGCACATGCTCTATTATTGTCTCATTGACAAACAGAGGGCGATCTGCTTCTCTAAAACAACCAATTAGTTTGTTCTACATTATTTTTGGTCCAGCTACTAAATGTGGCCTGTTAATGTATCAGAATGTTTTTATATTATAACTCGTCTTCACGTCTACGATTACGATGCATTATATTATCTCAAATTATGCAATATGTCTAAATAATGGCGTAATTGTGAATCTCGCATACACTTTTCAAAACCGTTAGCACATGTTACGGGACATTTCATTCCACATGACTTAATTGTTGAAAATGTGGTTTATTTTTACTCTCTTAGTCGTCGAAGGCTAATGGAAAGCAAACTTATACTTTATACGATTATATTTATAACAAAATGTCAAAGAACAGTTAATTTATATTGAAGGGACTGTGATAAAAATCGTAGTAAGTCGAAGGCAGTATAAATTTCCATAATATAAAATAGTTCTATTTAAAGACGCTTTTTTATGGAGGCGCCACGTATTGATAAAAAAGTAAAATTTTTTTCGCGGCTAGCCGTGCAAATGCCTATTTTCGCGCCCCTAAAGGCTCACGAAATTAGAATTTTCACCTAGTGTAGGATAAAAATTTATTTTCATATATATCGCTGTTGAATAATTATTTAAAAATACCGCATTGAATAAAATTTGCTAACATGTTCTCATTGCATAACAAAAATATAGGGTGCAAAACCTAAGCGCTTTGGATGGTATAAACTTTTTTATATTACTAAAAAAATTACGTAAAGTTAAAACTTTTAAAATTATGCAAGACAAATTTCGATACGCGGTTAACTATATGAAATATTTAAAATTTGTATATACAGGATGTTCCACATAAAAGTCCTCAGCCTCGTATCTCGGCAACGAAAAGATATATTTTGATTTTGAAAAAACAGTTGATAGAGCTCATCTATGAGCTCATCTTCTTCACGGAGTTCAATTTGATTTTTTTCAAAGCAAATTGGAGATGGTGCTGAAGTCGAAAGAAATTTTTCGTTGGCAGGAACTTTGCAACAAGGTTTATCCGATACTTTGTTCAATTCTAAATAATTCTTGTCAAATGACTATTTTTCAAAAACTTAATAGTTTCAGAGATATCGAGCTCTTCATTTGGTGAGGCTCAAACTCAAGCATATTTTAGAGTCTCGATTTACCTTATACAATGAAACAATAATTTTCGACGCATTGTATAGAACAATCATTTTGTAGATCAGAAAAATGTAAAGGTAGTGCATCGTGAAAAGAAAGGAAAGCGCTTAGATCTGTTAGAGCAATTAGAAATTAAAAAATCTTTAATTAGAAATCCTTGTACTACGAATGATCAGATAGATTTTACACCTTTGCCCTTCCTAGAAAAGGTACTAAAAACTCGGGCTTTACCAGATGGTAGGATCAATCGGGGGTAGGGTGCTCGTAAACTAATAAATAACGAAAACGTGCTTGGAAACATTTAGTAATAGATATTTACTCTATTGAAAAAGGCCTAATAAGCCGAAATACTGGTATAGAGAGTGTTTTTTATATATCAAAACAATTATGATAATAATAACGATCATAATAATAATAATAATAATAATAATAATAAAAATAAAAATACACAGAACTTCATACAATAAACCATCTTGTATATGGACGATATTAAAATTTATACTTTCACATCGGTTCAAATGAATGGTTTACTTAAAATAACTGAAATAATATCAAGATGCTTACTAATATGTATTGAAAGTAATTTTCACAATCTGCCAAACTTTAACCAGACAGTACATAACGCATGACGTGACTTTGATTTCATAGCCTGTTAAGAAAAGATTTTTTTGATCTTTTGATAGTGTTATAACATCCCCTCATTCTTGAATGTAGTGTACCATCGGATGTAGACTCGCTGGAGACTATCACCTGGCAAAAGCATCACTAATTGACTCGGTAGGATGCATTTGTTCGGAAATCGCACTTAGTAGCATGAACCGAGGTTTCGTGTTGGAGATAGGCGATCTGGATATCTGAAGAATGCTTAAAATCCGGACGTGGTTTCATTGAAGTAACAAGTGACTGTAGCGTTTGACTTTAGTCGAGAGATATTTTGTGATTCGAAACAGTTCGAAGGCAATGCATCAATAACGGTGACGAAAAATATTGTCACATGATATAACCGTTTAAAAAAAAAAGATATTTTACAACCCTCAGGTCCGTACTTAAAAAATGTCAGTATTTATTCTGGAAGCTGCATCGCTGTGCAAAAATATACAGAGTGATCCATTGACCAAACTTTCTTTGAAATGTCCAGGGGGAAAGTGTACTTTGGGGTCAAGTGGCGTTTTCTTAAATTCCAAGGCCATTAATATCCAACATTTTTTTATGAAATTTGGTAAACCCATTTTAGTGGACGCTGAATTCAGTGGTGTGCGCATTTTTTTCTAAAACAGTCGCTAATATGGTTCCAGGAATTTTCAACCTTTAAAAGTGATGTAGTAGGCCTTGGTTTTTTAAAAAACGGGATGCCACTTGGCCCAGTTTGTCAAAAGTTTGGTCAAAATCGCTTCATAAATAAAAAAGTTATGAGGGTGGTCCCCTTTCAAATGGGTCACTCTGTAGAAGAAAATGTTCAAAATACGACTTTATTCTTTAAATATTTTGAGGAACGATTAAGTTTAATCAAATAGGGCAAAAAGTCCATGGGTTAGAAAGTTAAATAATATAGGAATTCGCAAAAAATTATTGAGAAAGTCGAAAAAGGTCTAAATAACCAAAATTGTTGGAAAAAAACGAAAAAACTTGTAATGGCTGAAAAATTTGAACAATGTCTGCAAATATAAAAAAATAAAAGCTACATGATTAGCAGCAGATGTCAAAATAGCGGAAAAGTAAAAAATATCAATGTTAGAATTTGTTAAAATTCGAAATATGTTTGTGGAAAAATATGAAAAAAGTCTGAATTTGTGGGAAATCCAAAATGGAGCAATGTAAAAAAAAAATAATATTTCAAAACGTCGGAAAAGTTAAAATATGTCAAAAAGTGTCAAATAATTAAAAATGTTTCCAGAAAACAAAATATGCCTAAGCAAAAATATGATATTTAATTAAATAAAACAATACACTTTTCTTCACATATATATTAGCAATGCTAATAATAAAAAATATGATATAATGATCGATGAATATCAAAGGATTACCCTTATTTACTTAGCACTATATTTAGCTCAAATTGTAATTACGTTTTTCTTAATTCAACAATAGTCATAAAAGTTAGAAGACATTACATTCGATAATCCTACTCTGACATGTTAGAATAGGTCACGATTTCAAGATCTGCAATATCATGTTCGACACATTAGCATAATAGAACAGTTACATCTTTCAAAAATTCCATATTCCTCGCCAATCTCTTAACCTGCTTAAGTAAATTCCACTCTAGCAGATCTTTACTTAACATGCCTATATTTAACGCAAAGGCCGAACTGATAAAGTTAGTAGATTATCGGCATATACGTTGTTCTCTCTGTTTGCTTTCCTGAGACATTTAAAATGTTTTCAATAACTATTTTAATACAACAGGCCCTAGGAAAATATGAATCAATAAAACTATAGTTTTTTTTTACATTTTTATAGCTATAGACTTCAATCTGATGTACAACGCGATAAATATTAATGACAATATTCTGTCAAGACAATGAGAAACAACTCAATAAAAAGACAATTCATTACTAGTCTTCGAACGTCTTATTTCTTAATCCTGTTAATTCAAGTTGGTACTTCAGCATACCCAAGGATTCTTTATGATGGTCTTATATGGTATCAGAAATCCAGAATGATTACTAAAGAGAAAAGCTTGACTTGGCAGGAGGATTGGTCCTTTCCAATAGTCGATGTGGAAGTTTTGTGGAGGAAGATGCCAACACTTCATTAGATACTAAAAAGAAAATAAGGATCGCATCTTACCGAATCAGGGACAATAATCGTTGAGTAAATACATAATTTGGATGGAGGCATTCCAAGATAAAAAATCACGACGATCAAAACAGCGTCACCACGGAAGGTACAGATATTGAAAAGTGGTGAACCATACCAACCCATGGACCACGGCAAAATACCCGCGATTCATCTGAGAAATACATTAAAGAGACACTCGTAGAGTTATATCTGACAGAATGGTTTCCAAGCAACTAAGTGAAACAACAAGATTTAACGTCCACAAGGCATTTGAGATTCGAATACAGAATCAAAATTATTTTGTAGACAGAGTCGAAGTTTCACTTCGACTATGGATGGAGCATGATATGATTTACAAATAGTTCGAGGACGGACAAAGAAGCAGGATGTCTGAGGGCCTAGGTAGGTACATAAGGGATACGTAGTCTGAGGATTTATTCCACTGTATTTAGAATAGAAATCTTTACAGAAGTACCGTTCTTCGGGGAGAATCTGCGGAAGATACAAGTACCATATGTGGAGCGTAGTGTAGCAGTAGCAAAAACAACACCGCAGAATCAAAACCACAGAACTGAACTGAAATTTCTCATCACAGAACACAAAATTTATATGATTGAAGGATAGTATTGCTGGCGGATAAGTTTGTATAAAATCAGAGTACATATATATCAGGTATGGACCGACATCTGGCAGCACTTTTATGTTCAAAATTCGCCGCCCATGACCTTCAATGAGTCTAGCGTCCCTTCTTATTTTCACAAATAGATGACGGTCGTTCAAATCGAACTGACAAATCAAATAAGAAATAACAAATTCAAAGCCAATCATAGTCTTGCATACTGGTGGCGCCCTCATGCTTGGGTTTTTGTTAGGAAGGGACGCCTTGCTCAAAATACTCGCCTACTGAGACAGACTTTCGGAAAATAGACAATTATCTATACTTGTTATGTATGCACGCTGTTAAAATATAAAAATCAGCAATATATTTGATATCATACCCAGACAATACATTTCCATTCGTGATGCTAACTGAGAATCATCTGGTAATGTTACAGTTTTGAGAGTATTCGGAATATTTATAAAAGCTGGAATAAACAATTAGATTAGTAGTGGTGAGAAACACACAGTAGTGCCCTCTTTCGACAGTTTGTCAGACTTTCCGTCCGACAGACAGAATAAATGAGGTTATGGCTTGATACCGAACTTTGATGTCAGCGTCCCCTACATGCACATGCTCTATTATTGTCTCATTGACAAACAGAGGGCGATCTGCTTCTCTAAAACAACCAATTAGTTTGTTCTACATTATTTTTGGTCCAGCTACTAAATGTGGCCTGTTAATGTATCAGAATGTTTTTATATTATAACTCGTCTTCACGTCTACGATTACGATGCATTATATTATCTCAAATTATGCAATATGTCTAAATAATGGCGTAATTGTGAATCTCGCATACACTTTTCAAAACCGTTAGCACATGTTACGGGACATTTCATTCCACATGACTTAATTGTTGAAAATGTGGTTTATTTTTACTCTCTTAGTCGTCGAAGGCTAATGGAAAGCAAACTTATACTTTATACGATTATATTTATAACAAAATGTCAAAGAACAGTTAATTTATATTGAAGGGACTGTGATAAAAATCGTAGTAAGTCGAAGGCAGTATAAATTTCCATAATATAAAATAGTTCTATTTAAAGACGCTTTTTTATGGAGGCGCCACGTATTGATAAAAAAGTAAAATTTTTTTCGCGGCTAGCCGTGCAAATGCCTATTTTCGCGCCCCTAAAGGCTCACGAAATTAGAATTTTCACCTAGTGTAGGATAAAAATTTATTTTCATATATATCGCTGTTGAATAATTATTTAAAAATACCGCATTGAATAAAATTTGCTAACATGTTCTCATTGCATAACAAAAATATAGGGTGCAAAACCTAAGCGCTTTGGATGGTATAAACTTTTTTATATTACTAAAAAAATTACGTAAAGTTAAAACTTTTAAAATTATGCAAGACAAATTTCGATACGCGGTTAACTATATGAAATATTTAAAATTTGTATATACAGGATGTTCCACATAAAAGTCCTCAGCCTCGTATCTCGGCAACGAAAAGATATATTTTGATTTTGAAAAAACAGTTGATAGAGCTCATCTATGAGCTCATCTTCTTCACGGAGTTCAATTTGATTTTTTTCAAAGCAAATTGGAGATGGTGCTGAAGTCGAAAGAAATTTTTCGTTGGCAGGAACTTTGCAACAAGGTTTATCCGATACTTTGTTCAATTCTAAATAATTCTTGTCAAATGACTATTTTTCAAAAACTTAATAGTTTCAGAGATATCGAGCTCTTCATTTGGTGAGGCTCAAACTCAAGCATATTTTAGAGTCTCGATTTACCTTATACAATGAAACAATAATTATCCAACTTCTCCCTTGGTATACGTAATCCCCATCTCACATATACTTCTCGGTATAAAAATGAATTACTTGAAATGGGTCCCAGGTGGTGAAAAACAGATAGCACCCAAAACAAACAATCTCAATTTTCTCGAAAATTATTGAGCGTCCCACCTTCTCTTTTGGTACACGTAATCCCCTTCTCACATAGACTTATCAGTATAAAAATGAATTACATGAAATGGGTTCCAGGGGGTGTAAAACAGATAAAACCCAATACATATAATCTCAATTTTTTCGAAAAGTATTGAGCGTCCCAAATTCTTCTTTGGTACACGTAATAAGTATCTCATATAGACTACTCAGTATAAAAATCATTGACTTGAAATGGGTCCTAGGGGGTGAAAAGTAGATAACACCCAAAACTAACAACCTCAATTTTCTCTAAAATTATTGAGCGTCCCAAATTCTCCTTTGGTACACGTAATAAGCATCTCATATAGACTACTTAGTATAAAAATCATTGACTTGATATGGGTCCTAGGGGGTAAAAAATAAATAGCACCCAAAACATGCAATCTCAATTTTCCAAGCAATCTCAATTTTCTCGAAAATTATTGAGCGTCCCAACTTCTCCTTTGGTACACAATACCCATCTCATATAGACTGCTCACTATAAAAATCATTGACTTTAAATGGGTCCCAGGGGGTGAAAAACAGATAGCACCCAATACATACAATCCCAATTTTCTCGAAAATTATTCCAACTTAAAAAGAGCTATTAAATTGACTTGGATAGTTATTGTTTCATTGTACACGGTAATAATTCGAAACTCTAAAATACGCTTGAGTTTGGGCCTCACTAAATGAAGAGCCAGATATTTCTGAAACTTTTTGAAAGTTTTTGAAAAATAGTCATTTAACAAAAATTGTTTAGAATTGAACAAAATATCGGATAAACCTTGTTGCAAAGTTCCTGCCAACAAAAAATGTGTTTCGGCTTCAGCGCCATCTCCAATTTACTCTGAAAAAAATCAAGTTGAACTCTGTGACGAAGCCATAGATGATTTTACATCAGAGTAATATAGATAGCGCAGCGCTCGATTGGCCAGCGGCGTAAAGAGTAATGAGTGTTCAGTTATAATACCGTACTCGCTTAATGGAGTAGCGTCTCATTTGACGGCGCTTATAATTATGTTTCATATATGGTGTTATGATTTCCAATGTCTCCGATGTTGCAAGAATTGCGAAATATGTGAATTTTTTATATATAAGTCTATAAAATAACTTTTATTTTTTGTAGTAACACTTTTTGTAATATTAAATATCACGTATGAATGATTTCTATTAAGCACACTTGTCATCACTTTTAATGCATATAAATATGTTGTAAGATGACAGCTGTAGGTATCTATATTACAGGGGAAAAGTGATCTTTTTCACACTCGTTGGTGCGAGTACATAAAACTTTCTTATTCACTTCTGTTAATGTGCACTAATTATACAGGGTGGACCAATGAAAAGTTTCCATGTTTTCATCTTGATTAACTTAGTATATAAATGTTTTTAACCAAAATCCATACTAAAGTCGATTCTGTAGGTGAAACCTATATAATTTCCTCACAAAAATAAATAACACTGATGTAATTTTGCATATAACACCAAAACACTATTGCACTCGACGCGCGTTTCTCCAAACAAGTTGGCATCATCTGGCGATGATTAAAACTGTTTTAATCGTTAAAACTGTTTTAATGATGATTGAAACTGTTTTAATCATCTCCAGATGATGCCAACTTGGTTGGTGAAACGCGCGTTGAGTGCAGTGTAGTGTTTTGTGGAAAACTAGGTCAGTGTTATCTTCACATCAAAGGTTCCAACCCCTTTCAAGACAAATAAATAAATAAACAGAAGTATATATCTCTATTATGCGCTTTATTCCTTTCTGTAACCTCGATGCTGGGTGAACCTGAGATTCTATCCTGAAACGGAGTACTGTATCGTCTCGAGCGTCTCGATGTGTTCGCAACATTAATTTTAGTTACTAACCTAATTTTAGTTACTCAGTTAGTTTGTAATGAAAACCGGAAGGATTTGCAGAGACAGCATGTTAGAAACGAATTTTGTAAGGTATTTTGCAGGGTATTTAATCAAAAAATGTCTCACTAAACATACTTGCAATGTTTGTGAACAGTGTTCTAAAACCGACCAAGAGTGGTCGGTTTGATTTAATAAAACTGTTTGGTAAAGTGAAACTATACTTAAACATATACAGGGCGCCCTATTTCTTGACCCGTTGCATGGGTAACTTTTTTATTAGTAGAGATACAAAAACGCTTAAATGAGCAAATTAGTGCAGTTTCGTATTAGTAATTCTACGGTAAGGCGAAAAATTATATACGGGGGAAGGTTGAAAAGTTATTGACAAAAAACGAAAAATCCAACTTTTCTATTATCCCTCGAAGCTCGTTCATTTGAAGAGTTAGAGAAAAATGCTTCACATGTTTTTTGCAGTATTTTTCATGTAAAGTGACATTCACTTGCTACTTTTTATATATCTCTTAAAATGGTTGAGAATCACAGTAAAATATATTTTTTTTAAATGTAATGGATAGGTGGCTGTGACATTAACCGAAAGTCCTCTTTTTTCTCTTTCAGATGATATAACATAGTCCATATTTTATCCTTACAAAAGTAATAATAATCGTTGTTTTTAAAGAAAGTTTATTGTCACTTCAAGAATGCTATGGATTATGGAACAAAAGAATGTTTTGAGAACAGAAATTATTAATTAATTAATTATATTGAAGTAAATGTTCGAAATGACCACCATCCTGTTGGATACATAGTAAGCAACGTTTCTGGATACGTCTTAAAACATTATTTATTGTATGTCCATGTATGCTTCTAATTGCATCTTGAATCCTGACTTTTAGATCCTCTATATCTAGAGGAGCTGTCACATAAACTTTATCTTTCAATAACCCCCAAAGAAAGAAATCTAAGGGGGTCAAATCAGGTGTTCGCGCTGGCCAGTCGATATCCATTCTATTTCCTATAACATTATCAAACTGTTCATGTAAATATTGTTTTACCTCGCGGGAATTATGCGCAGGTGCTCCATCGTGTTGGAAGTATTTAAGATTTCTAAAAATATGAAGTGGTAATTCATTTAAATATTCCTGTGTTAGAGTATTCCTTAGAAAATGAAGGTAATTATTCGCATTCAAATTATCTTCGTAAAAATATGGGCCAATAATTTTGCCACAAAAAATTCCACACCACACATTTATCCCAAATTGACGTTGATTTCTTCTTTCAGAAACAAGATGTGGATTTTCTCGGCACCACATTATGTTATTATGGCGGTTAAAAATACCATTGTTGGTAAATCTACTTTCATCACTGAATAAAATCTTTTTCCAGAAGTCCCTCTTCGCATTTTGAAATGTACCATCGACAAAATGTCATCCTTCTTTGATTATCAGCTGGATATAAAGTATTGCATATGGAATAATGATAAGGCTTTAAATTGTTACCTTTGAAAATAGCTCTTACAGTTTCCTTGGAAGTGTTGCAGTGATGTGCAATTTCTGCAGTTGAAGAATCAGGTTTAAAATTTACATAAGCCAAAACATTTATTTCAGTGTCTTCATTGAAGTTTCTTTCATCCTTAAGCTTTGTAAAAGAACCGTATAATCGTATATTATTTTCCAGCTGTCTAAATATTCTATGATGGGGTTGTCTTCGTTCCATGTAAGTTTCAAAATAAAGATTCGCTGCAGCTTGTGCATCTCGATTTTGGTTATAATAACAAAATAGCATATCATTTTTCTCTTCGTTGGTCTACATATTTGCAACACTATTATTTTGTATGCAGTATTAATAATAAACAATAAACTACTTAACAAAAACTAAAAATGTCACTTATGATCTGTCAATAATTAAATGCCAACTAGACGTTTTTAAAAATATCAGGAATCTTATTTTTTGTTTTATTTCCATAGCATTCTTGATGTGACAATAAACTTTCTTTAAAAACAACGATTATTATTACTTTTGTAAGGATAAAATATGGACTATGTTATATCATCTGAAAGAGAAAAAAGGGGACTTTCGGTGAATGTCACAGCCACCTATCCATTACATTTAAAAAAAATATATTTTACTGTGATTCTCAACCATTTTAAAAGATATATAAAAAGGAGCAAGTGCATGTCATTTTACATGAAAAATACTGCAAAAAACATGTGAAGCATTTTTCTCTAACTCTTCAAATGAACGAGCTACGAGGGATAATAGAAAAGTTGGATTTTTCGTTTTTTGTCAATAACTTTTCAACTTTCCCCCGTATATAATTTTTCGCCTTACCGTAGAATTACTAATACGAAACTGCACTAATTTGCTCATTTAAGCGTTTTTGTATCTCTACTAATAAAAAAGTTACCCATGCAACGGGCCAAGAAATAGGGCGCCCTGTATACAGAAACTCTAGAACGACAAAAAACAAAATATAATTTGGAAAAATCAATAAATGTTATTCTTTATTGAAATAAGTACCTACTTGTTTTATTTCATCTAAAGAACTGTGATTGTTATGATATAACAATGAACCGAACCGTAAAATATAAATGAATTAGGTATGTCTATGGAAAAGCGATAAAATATCCTCTAAAAAACGTCTCTCTTTTGGAACCCAGGTCACAAATCCATCGGTGACCACATCAAAGATGCCGCTTGCAAGATATCCTTCTGGTTATTTTTTATTCTTGTGATTTCGTCGGACAACTAAAACATATTTGATTTATATCTTTATTCAACACTGAATATTTTGTATAAAAGAGATTTTTTGCCCTATAGTCATTTTATATCTTCAGTAACAAAGATGGAACCCAATAAAAGTTGTCTACCATCACTCATACTCATACGAGGCAAATATGCATTTGTAAACGAATACATTCCACAAATCGACTGATCTTCTCGAATATGATTTAAAAATATGTAATTACCAACCACAATAATTACTACTGAAGTCAATGGCATGAAACTATCTGGTTACTCGCAAGCAGATCAATGTCTGAAAATAATCCAATACGCTGTGTGCTCGTGTGAATTTTCTTGGAATGGACACACTGTACTTGACACATATCCAGTCTCATATATGTTGTTTTTTTAGGCCCTCATAATTTTATTTACGCTCCCTCAAAACTATATTATACAGTGAGGACATAAAGTCCGTCCCCCCCCTCTAATTTTTGAACCACTGGGTAGATTGTGATGAAATTTGGAACGATAATATATGACTAAATTCTGCATTTTTTGACACATCAATGACAGCTCTGAATGTCAGTGACAGCTGAGCGCGCAATAGGAACATTTTTTAAATGGAAATGGGGGTCGAGTAATAACTCATTTTGAAGTTATTTTTATGCTCAAAACATCCCCCAAATTTGAAAACATTTGGTTCAGTAATTTCCAAATAAAATCCAGTAATATCGATTTCTCTTACATCATTTTTTTGCATACATATTACTACAAATTATTGTAAATTATTCAAAGCAAAACAAAAATTAAAACTAAACAAATAACAACAAACCATCCCTAAACTAAAATAACCTAAATTAAAAAATAATGAAATAATATAAATTAAACGTAGAAGCCGAAACAAATTTAGAAAATACGTGTTACTACAAAAGGTGTTGAAAATGACCACCATGAATTTCCTGACAAATAAATGCTCCATGGGTAAGTTCTATTATAAAGATTATGTGGTAAAAATAAGATTGTTATAAACTAATATTACTGGTTTGTATTTAGAAATTACTGAACCAAATGTTCTCAAATTTGGGGGATGTTTTGAGCATAAAAATAGCTTCAAAATGAGTTATTACCGACCCTCATTTTCATTTAAAAAAATGTTCCTATTACGCGCCCAGCTGTCACTTTGACATTCAGAGCTGTCATCATTGATGTGTCAAAAATGCAGAATTTAGTCATGTATTACCGTTCCAAATTTCATCACAATCTATCCAGTGGTTCAAAAATTAGAGGGGGGGGGACAAACTTTATGTCCTCACTTTATAAACATACAGGGTGTCCCACCGAGAAATACAACGATCGATTACGGAAAAACACCCTACATATTATTACATTTTGAGATTCTAGGCAAAATTCTAAACATATTAGGTGTATAAGTTCTAAGTCTAATTTTGATGTTTTTGACATTTAAAATTTGATGTAAAAAATTACATTTGCAGACCGAAAAAAATTACCAATTTTGAATGTACAAGAATCTTTATTATTTAATTTGGGTTGGTTTCTATGTAGAAAGGAACCTGCATTAGCTGACTTCCTATAATATTTTGATAATTATTAATACAGAGTGCTTAAAAAAGAAGAATAAAAATTAAATAAAAACTGTCAGTAGTCAATTTTTTCAAATGGAAACTCCCGGTTTTAGTCAGCATTAAAAATAAGGCTAACTTTGCCTAAGGTTGTCTATTCCTAAAATTTGTATTTTGGTGTTTTGCAAAAATTTTTACATTTGCAAAAATATTACGGTCTTTTAGTTCAGTTACTCTAAGTTGGCCATGACGGCGTTAGAAAACAATCAAGTGCTGAATAAATGTTACTGTCACCTTCTTGCTAAAAATTATAAACAATTAGGACTATCTAAGGGTAACCAAACTTAAAACCCAGCATTTTTGCAATAGAAAAATGTTATATTGATATTTTGAAAACTACAAATTTTCGGAACAAGAAACCTTTATGCAAAGTTAGCCTTAATTTTAATGACCAATAAGATAAAATTATAAAGAACAGTAGGGTAGTTTTTATTTGAAAAAATTGACTGTTGTCAAATTTTCATGCATCTTTTTTGAGCACCCTGTGTTAATAATAATCCCTGGGAAGCCCCAGGATTCACCCCGGATGTTTTAAAAGCCTTTGTTTTGTATACAGGATGTTTCATATAATATATTTGAGGTACCCAAAATATAAAATATAGTGGTAAATAAAATAATGAATATGGGGGTATCCTTACTACACTCGTAGTACCTAGTTTGTTTTTGTTAATTACATTAACCATCTGTTAAGCTGTAGAACTCTTTTTCTACACCCCGTTGGGTTTGGATTGTGTTGCGAGAATTACCAAGAGGTGGCGCCATTGAGGCTTGCGTACGCAAGGCTTACCAATTGTGCCAAATACTCAGGTCTTTGCATTCGTAGGTATGCTCACTTATATTGCACTGATGAGACCATAAAAAGGTCGAAACCGGTCTGCAATTAGTGACATCCTACGATGTGAGGTCCAGAGTATTTCCTCGTAGTTTTCGTTGCAATCCAAAACATAGTATTTTGAATTCTAACATTGTTAGACAAAATACGCCAAATTTTGCTTTGTAATTCAGCGCTCGGCGTGGCATTAGCCAGGAGAATAGCTGTTTTGGCCTAATTTGGTTCAGTCCTTATTTTATAAGGCGTGTTTACAGATGGAGGATATGGGGCTATCCTTACTACAGTCGTAGTAGTTTGTTTTTGTTAATTAAAAAAATGAAATCTATTTTTTATTCAATGATGTTATAATTTTATGATATGGTAAATCTCTTCATCTCATGAACATGTTAGTTTAATTGTTGACATAAATACTTGTATAAGTGATAGTAATGGTATGTTTGTCGCAGTTATGTAATATGTCCCAAATTGAAGAAACTAAGAAGATCAAGAAACGCAGCTAAGTCACACTGATAGAACCACAATAACAGTAACAGGATTAGTATAATGTTTATAGATGGATAGAACAGTTGCTTACGAGGCCATTAACACTAATAATAAATAATATTTGGACAGCGACGGGTATTTTGAATGTAGTTTAGTGGTTCCAACTGAGGAGCCATACATTTTCAAGCTCTAAGTGGACCACATCTACGAGGGGACACTAGAAATAAAACTTTTAGGATACAAGTTAGGAGAAGTTTAGAAAAGTTAGTAACGGGAACCAGATATGATCATGTTCCCACATAAAGTGGGACACAAAAATATGTCTATTGTTAATGAACTTTGAAACAAATTAAAATAACCAAATAAACCATAACTCAATGAGATTCAATTTCGAACAGTTATATCACAGACAAACTTTTTTGTCTGTGGTTATATGAAGTATCTGTCATTAGAAGTTTTTAATAAATCCAAAAATATAGTAAACAGGGTGATTTGTTTGAGAAAAAAAGGAAAACACCTCTTAAGAAATCATGAACATGTTTTCTGGACATACAAAACCACCTAAAAATATTCAACACTTCATTGGTGGTATCATTATGCTGTAAACAAAATCCAGGCAAATATTTTAACATTTGAAATGTATGTGGGGACCTTGTTATGCGTTCCCGTTCAAGGCCAAGAGACAGCGGTGTCGCGATCGAGTGACGCAATACATATAGTGGAGCAGATGAAACCTATACCATCTTGTAGAGCATGTTTTGGGGCATATGTGGTGTGATCTACAACTTTTTTTAGTAGGGAAATTTTTTTAAATGGCCTTATGGACAATTCGAAAACATGTGTTTCAAAGTACAGGGTATTCGCGTATATTTTGACCCCTACCTACAAGGGTTATTAAGAAAGTTAGAAAAAAAATTTAAATACAAAAGTTGTTTGGTTTTTCGTGTATTATCTTTTAGTTAGGTCGAAATAAAAATTGCATGTCGTAAACTTAGGAAAACCAATTGAACATAATATTTTTAAATGGGACACCATGTATAATTTTACACGCTTGGGTAAATATTCGTTTCCTGATTTCAAAAATATATATTTTGTTGACATTTGCACTGACAGTTTTCGAAATATTCGACAGCGAGTACAATAAAAAAAATACAAAAAATACAAAGAACTAAAAATATTTAACAGTAGAAACCAACAGTAATAAAAAATAGTTAACGATTTTCGATGTAACCGCCTTAGTTATTTAAACATTTCCTAATATTTTAATTGTTTAATATTTTATTTATGATTTATTGTAAACATTAAATATTAAATATTTCGAAAACTGTCAGTGCAAATGTCAACAAAATATATATTTTTGAGATCAGAGAAAAATTGTTTTCCCAAGCGTCTAAAATTATACAGGGTGTCCCATTTAAAAATATTATGTTCGATTGGTTTCCTCAAATTTACGACATGCAATTTTTTTCGACATAGCCAAAAGATAATACGTGAAAAACCAAACAAGTTTTGTATTTAAACTTTCTTAATAACCCCTGTATGTAGGGGTCAAAATATACGCGAATACCCTGTACATACAAGAAACCGGCTAGAGTTACTGCCCTGAAATTTTAACCAGTAAGCGCTTTGAATAGTGTAAAACTTTTTTGGTAGTAGGTACACCTTTATATTACCAAAAAAATGTAAAATTTAAACTTCTAAAATGATGCAGATTTAGATAGATAATTTATCAGAGTGAAGTATTACGGCGCGCTCAGGTTTATAGAGCGAATACTGGTGCCTCTATAAATGTCTACCCCTAGAAAGCAGCGAGTTGGACCGGCGATTTTACCAAGGATTTTACACTTACTTTTTGTAAAATCCTTGGATTTTAGTCAAGTTATAATACCATATTCGCTTAATAGAGTAGCGTCTTATTTGATAGGACGATTGGCTCGCTTATAATTATGTTTCATGTATCTATAGTGTATCATTTCCAATGTCTGTGGTGGTTGCAAGGATTGCAAAATCTGTGAATGTTTTGAAGATGTAAATAAAGCTGTGTATTTCCACACAATTTTTGCATTAATTAAGAGGTTATTCATTTAGAAAAAAATCTATATATAATATTTCAAAAATGCTTAAGTTATTTACCACCTCATTATATATTTTACTATTTGCATAGTAGATAGTAAATTAATGCGTGAATTTAAAAATCTTAAAGGTTACATAAATAGACAAAATTTCACTTGTTTTTATTTTGCAGAATCAATATATAACTCAAAGGTCATGAAAAGGTCCTCCAGTCAAAAGTCAACAGAAAAATTGTCATTTGTGCACCAAGGCACTAAAGTTGAACTTTTTATCAGGAATGTGAATTCTATTTGTAGAAGCTCGTAGGGCCGAGGTAAATAAACCACATGATACAAATAAGTTCAGTGTCTAGGTACACATTATGTTTTTTTCGAAATCGAGAAATTGGGAAAACTTCATTTACTTACACTTTAAAGATACAAAATTATGCGACAAATACTGCACAGCGTTTGTTGTGTGTTAAGTTGACGTTTAGCTGTCATTTTACCTACTTGAAAAAATCGTAAAACAATGGATTACTATACTAATTATTTCTCTTTCTTTACCGCCGATTTCATCGTTCTTTATGTGCCGATTTTGATAATTGACACTTTTAATCCTAATATAACATGTTATTTTTTTCTGCAACCGAAATCCCCCATTTAATTATTAATTTGTGCTTCGAAATTATTGAATTATTTCACCGTTGTCAGGATGAAAAGTGTCAACATTAGCTCCTAGGATTAAAAGTGACTACTTTTCTTACTACTTACTAAGATAAAGGTCATTCACGTTAAGTTTAAAGTGACGTCATTTTCAGTAATTAATTGTTGTCAATATTCGATAAACAAATGACCATAGCATTTGCCATTTACAAAGAGTTTTATATTTGGCAACCCTTCTCTGCGTTGTCAAGTGGTTATTTATTTATATTGCCTCTCTTTGTTTACTGGTTTTTTGGTGTTTGGTTCTGCTTAAATTTTGCTCGTGTATTTTCTATTTACGTTTTCTAGTTATTCACTTTATTTACACTAAAAACAGTTCTTCTCAGAACTAAAACCGGTGTGGTTCTCTGATATTTTTCAAACTCCTGCCCGTAAAAAAGTTATATCTGTCAACGGCGTATTTTTTGACAAGGTGACATCACTTTAAACTTAACGTGAATGCCCTTTATCATTTTTTTTCCAGTAAGGAAAATGTTAACCTTACAGACTCCTGTCAAAAAATATCTAGTTTTGTGACGGTTGGAGAAAAAAGTTTTTTATTGTCATTTAAACAACTTTCGACATAATATTATACAAAATTCAGAAAATAACATATGACTGATTATCCATTGTTAAAAGTCATTCACGTTAAGTTTAAAGTGACGTCATTTTCAGTAATTAATTGTTGTCAATATTCGATAAACAAATGACCAATAAATTAGCATAGCATTTGCCATTTACAAAGAGTTTTATATTTGGCAATCCTTCTCTGCTTTGTAAAGTTGTTATTTATTTATATTGCCTATTTATTGTTTGCTGGTTTTTTGGTGTTTGGTTACGCTTCAACTTTTGCTCGTGTATTTTCTATTTACGTTTTCAAGTTATTCACTTTATTTATATTAAAAATAGTTCTTCTCAGAACTAAAACCATTGTGATTCTATGACATTTTTCAAACTCCCGCCCACAAAGAAGTTACATCTGACAATGGCACATTTTTTGATAAGGTAACGTCACTTTAAACTTAACATGAATAACCTTTATACAACAAGTAACCATCCAAATTATTTTTGTTTATAGTTTTTTTATGCACATACTTTTGTTTGTTAGAATTTTTTTATTCAATATACAAATATGATTAATCTTTTGTATAACTTTAATTTTTTTAAATTTTAGTTGTCTATTTATGATTTTCAGGGGTGAAGATCACCACCAGAAACGATGTCATAAATGATAAAAAAATTACGATTATTATATCTTTCAATTGTTCAAAACAACATAAAACTAAAATGAAATATTTTCCAAAAAAAGGTAACGAAAATTGTCATTGACAAATAAATTAATTAATAAAATATACCCCATATAGGTATCCTCGTCATAATTAATACTTATTTTATTACGTTATTATAGTTGTTACTGTTACTAATAATGTCATCAATCATTCATTAATAAATATACTACCATGTCTGTGGACGTCACCAAGTAAACTCACCCAAACTTCTAACTAAAAAAATCCACTTATGCCATGCACCAATCACAACAATCACCATAAACATCAATAAGTCACAGCAGCATTAAAAACCCATGACAAATGTACCACGAACTAACATACTACCGAACTCGTACTGCACTGGTATCTCGCACCCATCATCGCATCGTTTGAAGAAAGGCGCTCCAAGATGAGCTGTCTTCGCTGGAACACCGTCCAGTCGATACCATAATGATCATCCACTGTTAGATCGGTCTGGTGAACTTGTAACCCACACCCGAGTGTTACAATACGGTAGCGAGAGGAAAAAAGGTGTCTGACAAGCACTTTACTTGGACGGTGCAACGATGGGTCTGATCTATTAAGGTAGGTCAGAATGATGGTCGCATGGGAAGTACCGGAATGTCGGTATTGGCATGTGTGTTAGATTTTTTTAGGATTGAAATTAAAATCTTTATATAGGTACTAGAAATTGCAAACAAAACATTTGTGAGTTTTTCTTTTAATAGTAAACGAAATTTATTCTAATTGTTTTTTTGTTTTTTTTTTGTTGTCTCCGCCTGTACTATATGGCTTGCCAAAAATTCATAAGGAAGATAACCCGATAAGGCCAATAGTTTCCTATATAAACGCTCCCTCGTATAAATTATGTAAAGATCTAAGCCACAAACTCCCAAAATTGATCTCCTTCAACTCCATATACTCTGTAAAAAACTCCTTTGAATTTTTAGAATTAACGAAAAATGTATCTTTGCCCACAAATTCTAAATTAGTTTCATTCGATGTTAAAAGTTTATTCACCTCAATCCCAGTCGCAGAATTAACGTCAGTGATATGAAACTTAATAAATCAGTCAAAATTAAACAGCACAGAAAAATATGAATTAATAAGTTTAATGGTAAGTAAGTAAGGTATGCATTAAATAAAATTATTTATTATTAAAATTTTATTTCAATGGAAAATATTACAAACAAAAAAACGGATTACCCATGGGCACTCCTATTTCTCCTTTGTTAACGGAAATTTTTATGAATCATTTTGAAAACACATTGTTCAATAGTGACAATAATTTAAAATCACATGTTCACTTTTGGGCTCGCTATGTAGATGACATTTTTTGTATTTGGACTGGTACTGAAAGAAATTTGAGCGGCTTTCTCAATTTTTTAAATTCACTTAACGATAAGTGTTTTACAGTTTAGTTTACAATGGAAAAGGAGGAAAACAATCAAACTATTTGGATATAACAATAAGAAAGGTAGAAAATAAATTAAAATTCTCGGTTTATAGAAAATCAACAACTTCCGACGCAATTATACCAGCATGTTCGCAGCAGTCCTGGCAAATAAAAAAGTCGGTTTTCCATAGTTTAATACATAGGCTTTTAATGTTTCCGCTAGAAAAAGCAGATTTTGAAAAAGAATTAAGTGCAATCAAACAAATTGCAAGAAACAACGGATATAAAGAAAAACTAATATACAGTGTGTCCCACTTAAGGTCTATCCACCCCCGTAACATTTTTATTTATGAACCGATTTTCATGAACTTTTTTTTGATGGGTAGGTCCCAAAAAAGTACATAACGGGCATGCTTCATTTGTTTGGATAAGTCGGCGTCATGGCCAACTACGACCTATTTTTTGGTGCAAAAAAACGAGATGTACTATTAGCGAATTTTTCACACAAATTTTAATACCAGATTCTTAATCAGGAGCACCTAAAACCCCTCTGTACCAAATTTCATGGCGCTACTGTACAGGGTGTTCGTGTGTCCCACTCAAGGTCTACCCACTCCCGTAAAATCGTTATTTATAAACCGATTTCGATGAACTTTTTTTTTTTTTGTTGGGTAGGTCCCAAAAAAGTACATAATGGGCATGCTTCATTTATTTGATAAGTCGGCGTCATGGCCAACTACGACCTATTTTTTGGTGCAAAAAAACGAGATGTACTATTACCGAATTTTCACAAAAATTTTAATTCCAGATTCTTAATCAGGAGCACCTAAAACCCCTCTGTACCAAATTTCATGGCGCTATTGTACAGGATGTTCCAGAAAATAAGAGAATTTTTTTTTAATTAAAATTGAACTAGTTTCACAAATAAGTAATTTTTAATTTATGTACTTTAATAGGTACCTACGTTATAATTTGCTTAAATACAAAAAGTTAAAAAAATATCCAAAATATCCTGATTCCAGTATGTTTATTTTATGTCAGTATTATAGGAAGAGTTTTAATAAAATTATTTAATTGTTGTACCCCAATAAATATAATTAAAATTGTTATATCCAATTGCTATTATTATTAAAATTAAGTTTAATATACTAGCAGTACTGATTATGACTTATTTAGAAGTTATTTAGACTTTGAAACATCCTTCCAACTCGTTGTTTAGAGATTAACCCAACAAAATAGTTCATCACACATTAAATAATGTCTTTCTGGGACAGCCCTGTATCAAATTTTAATGAAACCTTATCCAAAAATGTTATTTTCCTAAAACATTAGAATATTTTAAAATTGAAAAAAGAATGCATCATTTAAAAATATATCTTATTCTCTGGAACACCCTGTACAGTAGCGCCACGAAATTTGGTACAGAGGGGTTTTAGGTGCTTCTGATTAAGAATCTGGTATTAAAATTTGTGTGAAAAATTCGCTAATAGTACATCTTGGTTTTTTGCACCAAAAAATATGTCGTAGTTGGCCATGACGCCGACTTATCAAACAAATGAAGCATGCTCGTTATGTACTTTTTTGGGACCTACCCAACAAAAAAAAGTTCATTGAAATCTGTTCATAAATAAAAATGTTACGGGGGTGGATAGACCTTAAGTGGGACACACTGTATAACATGATAAAAAACAAAAGGAGGAAATTAATTTGTCGGGAGTTCTACAATATTCGGGAAAAAGAAGGCACCTATAGTTATATCAATCACGTCCCAGGTAATAGTGAAAAAATAGCTCGCAGATTAGAACGAAACGGGTGTAAAACGATTAGTGTCAACAAGCGCACTATTGGAAGGATTTTGATAAACAACAAAGAAAGGGTTAATAAATGAAAACAATCGGGAGTATACCAAATTAACTGCGTGGATTGTAATACCGTGTATGTGGGTCAAACCGGTAGAAGTATTGAAACTAGAGTAAAAGAACATAAAAAATCCATACTAAATAACGCAAAAAAATTCAGGATTTTCGACGCATTGTATAGAAAACAATCATTTTATAGATCAGAAAAATGTAAAGGTACTGCATCGTGAAAATAAAGGAAAGCGCTTAGATCTGTTGGAGCAATTGGATATTAAAAAAATTATAAATCCTTGTACTATGAATGATCAGATAAATTTTACATTTTCGCCCTTCTTAGAAAATGTACTAAAAACTCGGGCTTTACCAGATGGTAGGATCAATCGGGGGTAGGTAATCGTAAACAAATAAATAACGAAAACGCGCTTGGAAACATTTAGTAATAGACATTTACTCTATTGAAAAAGGCCTAATAAGCCGAAATACTAGTATATAGAGTGTGTATATATTTCTTGAACATCTAAATGAGATCAATGTTTTGTTCACAACAATTATTTTCACGATGTTTCATAAAGAACCATCCGCTTCGAGTATCCACTTTATTAGAAATTTATTCTGTAGTCTGTTACAATAAAAGCAATATATCTATTAAGCTAAGCTACCAACTAATAATCTCTATCCCATTGTTTCAATATTGCAAATTTTTATGTTTGCATATGGGAACAAAGATATGGTTACGAGTTTATGTTCAAGGCCAAAAGGCAGCGGTGTCGCGATCGAGTGAAGTATTACGTCGTGCTCAGGCTTATAGCGTAAATATTGGTGCTTCTATAAAATGTCTACCCCTAGAAAAAAGCGAGTTAGACCGGTGATTTTACTGTATTAATATAGACAGCTCAGCGCTCGACCGGCGAGACGGTGTGAAGTGTGGAGAGGGTTCAGTTATAATATAGTACTCGCTTAATGGAGTAGTGTCTTATATCATAGACGTCAATAAATTGACAAAAAAGGACATTCCAAGCGTAAATAAATCAGGGACACATATATTCGAGAGATGTCTAATACTACGTCAGTTAGTAGTGGTGAGAAGTATACCGTAGTGCCCTCTTTGGGTCTTTGCTACTATCCGTCTGACAATTATTGTCAAATTGACAGACAGATGTCTATGTCAGTGTACGATCTTTAGGATATCTGCCGTCCCAAGATTTACATTCTCAGCTAAATACGAAGCTGATAAGTACTAACATAGGATAAATTTGTATTCTCTGGGTACTTTTAAGGCACGCGAAACGCTTGTGTCCTGTTTATCTGTGTTATTATTAGAGATGTAGACTCATTAACTGGGTAGCTGTGTCCTATTCAAACACATGAAAATATATGGGATGTAGTTTTTCCGGTGTTTACCTGGATTCCCCCAAATTATCACTGTTCTTAGGTATTTTCATATTAACTTAATCAAAGTTATTATTATAACATGAATACTTTTAGTACTTTTCTTCACCCCCATACTGTTTTATTTATTTCATTTCAGATTTTTCAGTTCTACATTATAACAAAATCTCTCAAAAAATTTCAATAAACTTAATAAACTGTAGATGTTGTGTACATAGATGATTTTTGTGTAAAAAAGATCTCATAGAGTAATTTGTTTATTATAATAAGCAGGTACCTCGGTTTTCAATGATATTTTTTAATATAAATTTTTAATAAGATTAACTGAATATCTTTTGAAATTGTGATATACTAATTGCTGAACATGTCAAGGTAATAATAAATTTAAATGATGAATCTGCCTTTCACGGTATAACCATGCAAGTCAAAATAAATGTCAAACATGAATGGTATTGCGCAGTTAATTACCAAACTGGCATTTGAAGGTACAAAACAAATTCATTTTTAATTGGTTGGTTGAAGATGATTTTATAAATCCAGAGTGTTTGCGTTGTTCTGAGAGAATCCGTAGACAATTTACTTCTTAGTTAAAATATGTATCCAAATTTCAAGGAAAACTCTGTTATAGATTTTAAAGGATTGGCTTTGCAAATATTAAATGCAGATGTATTGCTAACCTTTGAATTTGACCTAGAAGGTCTAAGTTAAGTATATAAATAATAAATTTTTCGAATATTTGCCATTTTTTTTATTTGAATAAGGACCAGAACTAACGAAACAACCTCCTCAAACAATTAACATATAACACTAAATATATACAGGTAACTCCAAGGATAAAAGGATTAGAATATTTTAAGAAATATCACAGATTAACTTCTAGTGAGCTAACAGTATACATAGATACTGAGTAACATTACATGTTCTTGTAGGTGATTGATAAGAATATTTTGAATCTTTGTATACTATGGATTAATCATATTATTATTATTATTATTATTGTGTTTTTACGCAGTATGCACTTCTCAGTTCTTCGCTAGTTTATTTTTCCTGTAGACGAGTTAACACCAAGACCCCCGCCCTACACAGACTACCCCCGGAGGGTTGGACATGAAGGCGAAGAAAGAAGACAAGACAGAAGAGCGCCAGAGATCCTACCCAGCCTGCAGGGTAAAGCCAGGACAGGACAGGAGGAGACCCCCACGAATCGCCCACACCTATCACTTTTTGTGATCGTGGTTGGTGAAGGATGGGGTCCACCTCTACGAGGCAGTTCAGACCTACAGCGATGGGGAGGGTAAAGAGTGATAATCCCAGGTCATGACCACGCTCAGTGGATATTGGATTAATACCAAGTCTAATAAGAAATTATATTTGCTTTAGAAACGGTCTTAGTACCTACAGTCTGTCCATAAAGTAACCCCCCCCTGCTAACTTTTGAACGAATCGAGTTAGAGAGTTCTAACAAAATACAGGGTGAATCACGTAAAATGAAGTTGATTCTGACGATAAATTCGATTCTTCAAATTCAAAGATGGCGCCACGGGCGCTGTCAACTCAATTTTTTTAAATGGCAAAGTGTGCCGTGTTGCACCTCATTTAAAAGATAATTCAATTCTCTACTTTCTCGTTTTTGAAAAATGACAATCGAGTTAGCCGTTCTCTAGTTACAAGCGTTTCTGTTTCTAATCTGATCCATGAATAAAATGTTAATTAATATTTTATTACAACAAATTTTGAACAAATATTTATTAAAACAAAAAATAAAAGAATTAAGTAAGTTATTCAAAATGTTGTCCAATGACTTCTTGGCACATAAAAAGTCTACTTTGAAATTCTGGCCTGATATTTCCTAAAATTTCTGC
This sequence comes from Pogonocherus hispidulus, assembly GCA_963924545.1. NCBI lineage: Eukaryota > Metazoa > Arthropoda > Insecta > Coleoptera > Cerambycidae > Pogonocherus > Pogonocherus hispidulus. The sequence continues at coordinate 2,203,463 of OZ004698.1, forward strand.
AGGGATATTTCTACACATATGTGTTAGACGTTGCTGTAGTTCGTCGATATTTACTGGAGGAGTTCTGTAGACTTTTGATTTCAAATATCCCCATAAGAAAAAATCAAGAGGAGTTAAGTCCGGGGAACGGTTATTTAAAAAATCGGTAACAGGTCCATAGAAATGAGGTGCCCCCCCCCATCTTGTTGAAATACAATACTTTGAATGTTATTTGTCTGCTATTCTTTCTATCTTTGGAAAAATTTCCATCCGCATGATTCTTAAGTACCGCTCTCCTCTTAAATTTTCTCTTAAATCTATCAAATCTATCAAATCGAATAACTTAAAAATGGTGACAGTGGCAAGCAAGGCAAAGAGACTTGATAAAAGCAAAATTTTTAAATGTCGTTAATACAAACGCTTGTAACTAGAGAATGGATATCTCGATTGTCATTTTTCAAAAACGAGAATGTAGAGAATTGAATTACCTTTTAAATGAGGTATAACACGGCACACTTTACCATTTAAAAAAATTGAGTTGACAGCGCTCGTGGCGCCATCTTTGAATTTGAAGAATTGAATTTATCGTCAAAATCAACTTCATTTTACGTGATTCACCCTGTATTTTGTTAAAACTCTCTAACTCGATTCGTTCAAAAGTTAGAAGGGGGGGGTGTTCCTTTATGGACAGACTGTATATTGCATATACGAAATATGGCTGCTACTTTTTGTGACTGGGTGTATACTCTTTCTTCCAGGCCTTCCAGATCTCTCATGACTCACTCGTTAACTTTATATCAATTCCAATGGAATGGAATCTGCGGGCCTGGTTTACCTTTCACAAGATTTCAGATCGTCTGCTGGATATTGAAAGCTGTTGAAAATTTTTATATGCGAAAATATACGACTTTTTTCGACTGAACAATAAAATTTTGTCAAATTTTCCCGATGGCTTTGAGATCGGTGCTTCTTGGATAAATCGGAGACAAGAATTCATTTATGTCATTCGTTTTTAAGCAGAATTTGTCGTTTTCGAAATACGATAGGTTTTTGACTTCTCATACATCACTCGTTCGAATCTACGTGCCCGGTCTACCTCATACTGAAACAATATTTCATTATAAAGGTTTGTGGGGAAGTTATAAATGGGGAAATGTGCAAAATTCCATCGTTATCGCGCAGTAATACCTTCTTTCGACACCAAACTTAGAGCTTGGTGTCGAAACTTCCAAGTTGAGTGAAGTGATTTACGAAGGAGCATAGAGTGATATCCATCACCCATATACTGAATAGAATTATATGAACTTGTGTCTATTTCACTATAAATTAAAAGAGGAAAATTAAAAGCAAGTTTATTGTTGGTTGCATACCAGTTACTTTCAGATATTTCTCACTCTTTGTCCTGAGAACTATACTAGCCAACACAGTAGACAACTTGCTATAGTTAGCGAGTTGTCTAATCTTTCTTTATTAATTATTGAACATGTATTCCAAACATGTTTTACTTGTGAAGGGTGGATAAACAGAAATTGCATTGGACTAGAAAAGATAAAATACTCTTAACTGTTAGCCCCAGGTAAATACTCAAGGAACAAAACATTTAAAAAATGAGATTTTGTATTTTTTAGTTTTATTTTATTTAAATATTAATTCCTATTTACAAAATAATCTTACATATATAAAATATATAATATACAAAATGTATAATATAAAAGTAGGTACTTCTTACAACTATTATAATTTATATTATATGATAACCTTACTACAAATTAATTAGGACTTTAAAGCAGAAAATACCTCTCAGTATAACGACATAATTTAAAAAATCCACATTATACAAAATATGTCTTTTTATGGCAGTGCTAAAAATTTACAGCAGACAGTGTTATTTATCTTACATAAACCTTTAGAGGCCCTCTTCGTAGTTTTAATTTAACTAAGATGTCACAAATAATCTTTTCACTATGTACAAATTCCTAACTTTCCTGTACAAAAACAAATAAAAAACTTTGAATTTCACAACCTCAAACAACAAAGTTAAGCGGCAGGTATCAGCACTTTTGAAAATAATTTTAGCAGAGATACAATTGTCAAATATAGATCTTTGAACTGTTTTGTAAAATCTAAGTACAACTTGTGATCTAAGGGTGCGGTTAGTGGTGCAACGTAAGTTGGTTGTAACATCAGAAATACGATACATCCAATACCAATACCAATTAATAATAATTTTAATATCAAATTGTACCTTCCAACTAACAATTACTTTCTAAAATGTTCATTCTGATAATTCACACTCTCTGTATCTCTTAAATTACAATCTATCGACTTGGTGGTGGTGCTGGGGTGAATTGCATGCAGCCTTCTACATTCTCCGGCCAGTCGCAGACATTTTGGTCGGGATTGAAGACCAGATTAGCAGGACAAGGCATGTGATGTTTTCTCTCACCTTCACACATGTAGTACATCTTGCAGTCTGCCTTGTCGGGGTGGTAGCTGATGTGGCCTTCTTCTTCATCACATGTTACTTCATGAGCTGAAATAAAATGTGGAATATGTAAGTAAAGCAAAGTATTTCAATTCTTTTCATAGCTTGAATGGACTTCTATTGAAGATAAAGAATACTGCTGCAATATTTGTGAAAACAATCATGGGACTTACGATTTTTTGTGGTGTATTGCCCAGATGCGATCGTTGTCTCATACGGACCACTGTATTCTAGTTTGACTTTGTAGCCTTCCAGTTCTTGTCTCATAGCATTCATAAGAGGGTATTTTCCACTGCCACAAGATCCCTTGAAGTCATCCATGTCGACAGACCAAATCATGATGCCACCGAAACCTTCTTCTTTCAGCCAAGCCATCTGAAGTAAGATTTAAGACGTTTTATAAAGTATAGCTCAGTAATACCTGTTAACTATTAATTTAAGTTTGACATTGGACAAAGAAATGCGCATGAGTGAGGCATGGTCTAAAAGGAATACCTGGATTGCTTGCAAGTAATAATGGAACTGAGTTTCTTGGAGTGTATCGAGGATTTGGTTTTAGTCAATACTATATTTTAAATATCGTGCAACTGGTGTCTCTTTCCTTGGAACATCGTTAGTATATATTTCAAGAAACATACCTTGGTCTTCAAGCTCCTCTCATCATCAAACCCAACCCATTGGTTGTCTCGGTAAGCAAAAGGCACTTGCTGCTCATTATCCCACACCAGTGTCGTATTATCCTCGTGCAAGAACTCACAGATCTCGTAGAAACTCATAAATCCAGCCTCTGAAGTATACTTTCCTGGGGTACCTCCACCACTTGCTGGAGCTCCGATGTCGAATTGGGTAACGTTGACGAGCTCAAAACTCCGGCCATATGTTGGCATTCCTATCATCAGTTTTTCTTTAGGGGCACCTTGCTTCACCCATTCCCGAGCGGAGTAGTCCTGTAACAAAATAGTATCTCTTTACCGTCATAATAAAGATTTTACATTAAAATTAAGTAATAAAAACGTATACTATGGTGTACGAAGCTTATAGGTACTTGCAACCCTTAGGGCATTTCTCTCCTTTAAATTATAGGACAACAGCTTCAGAGAACGTTTCGAAGGTGGTTCGTTTCTTACTTACCACTGTCAGCTTCTTCTGATAACTGGTAGCGCTCTCCAATGGGAACAAAGGCGAGTTATGCCCAACGGTCCTTTCCCATTGCCCGTGGAAGTCATAGGTCATGACATTTATAAAGTCTAGGTATTTAGATATCTCAGGTACGTCGTAGCCTGCAGCTATTGCTTCAAACGAAGCTGGGACAGCTGCTGTGAGGAGCAGTCGAGGTTGGCCGCTGCTTTTAGCTTCACCTAAAGAAACACAAGTTTAGTAGGATGTAGATGAAATATCTTAAATAGGATAAATAACCGGCTTACGGAGTACCGTATGTTTCCGCAGTCTTTACAAATCGAGAAAATATGAACTGAAGTGATATGCTTTTCATAATCACCTTCAAAAGCTACACGCAATTCTTTAAGGAGATTGACGTAAGCTGCTCTGTCATCAGCTCCTCTAGGATACTCCCAGTCCACGTCCAATCCGTTGAATTTGTATTCTCTCAAAAAGTCAATAGCGTCGTATACGAACTGGTTCATTCTGAAGACGTTGCCCGTCAATTCTTTGAAAGGCGTCGAGCCGAATGCCCAACCTCCAATAGCAAGTAACACCTGAAACATAATATAAGTTTGAAAGACGTCTTTCATATGCCTTCAACAGAAAAAGGTCTCCAGTAAGCAACTGTAAGACCAATGACTTAAGTTTAAACATTCAGTGATCTAAGAATCTGATCTGATCTGATGATCAATAGATTTGTTACTACGTGTTTCTTATTAGCTCAAGTGAAAAAGACTTGCTTCCAATTTAGAAGTTACTTAGATTTCAAGAAGCAGCCTGTAATTTGTAAGATCAATGACATATTTAGAAAAATCAACGATGGAGGATTCTAATATCAGTGGTCTAGAGATCATTGAACGTTGATGGTAGGAAATATTCACATTTCTTTACGTATTTAAAAAATTTGAGGACTATATTCATACTTTTAGATCTGGATTCTTTTCCCTAAGGGCCACCACCCTCTCGTACATCTCTGGGTCTTTCTTGCTGCCCTCTGCCAATTTGTGTTCTGTCAGTGTGGCAAAGGCGTAGACAATGTGAGTGCAAAGGTTGGCGTTAATATCTTCTGGAGTGAATTTTCCCGCTCCAGGTCGTTTCTGAGACCAGCTTGTCATGTAACAGAATACTTGTGGTGGTCGCACTAAAACAAAAATTGAATGAAGGGGTTTCTCAGATAAAATTCTACTCATCTACTCAATTTTGAAGCTATCTACAAAGCGATTCATATCGACTGAGGCAGATGATAATCGTAAACTATTTCTATAGCGCACAACTTTTGTAAAGTACCAAATGTAATTTCTGTTCAATTTGTAGTATATTTTGGTACACTAACACTCAACGCTGAGCTTATGATGTCAATTCTGTCAGCATGACCTTAACAAATGAGTGTCCAGCATACTTGATTCTAAATTAACTGCTAAATTATGTAGTGCAGTTTTGAATGTCAGTTATAGCATAGAAGAAAAAAAAATATGCAAAGATGTATTATGTAAGTAGCAAATAACTACGAATAGTAAGGGACATTAGTTTCTACAACCTATTATTGTTTTGGATGTATAGCAGCCTTAGTCAACTCTCATTACTACACCCTGTATATTCATATTGCAATGAAATTTACAACTAATTTTCATATGAAATACGTTATTGTTAACCAATAAAGTTGGTTGAATCATTATCATTAATAATGTTATCAATGTTCATAGAAAAATTCCAATTATAAACAATTTGCTTTCTTTACAATTATTTCTTTTAACAGTTTTTCTATTACCGTTATTTATACATCATATTATCTACTTAATTTCAAGTAGACTATTTAATATTGTTTTAGAGTTATGTGGGATTGTTTAATCGGAAATTTTTTCTTTCTACCACAATAGATTTCACTTCCTTTTTTACAATTTATGTTTCGTAACAATGTAACACATTACTTAAATAAAACTTTTTTCCACAAAATGGTATCTGTTCAAGCGAAACAAACAAACAATACATTATTACCAGTGTCTAGTCCAATTTTTGCCAATTTTACAGTAAAAAAAGTCTCTAAAATTATCTACTTATAACTTCAAATGAACATAAGGTAGAAGCAACATTTTGAACCCGTAATTCAAAGTATATTAGAGAATTATTTATTTAAAAAAACGTGGTTAGAATTTGCTTAGTGGTTTTACCTAATAATTATCTTGGCAAATACATATAGAGTCGACTTTCTAATGCAATTTATCGTGCATTAGACATAGCGAACACGTTAAATATTTATACAGGGTCTTGCAAGTAAAGGTACACTAATTACACATTGGAAATGACAGAGTTTATTGAAAGTGAGTCTTCCATAGCCATTAAACATATTATTTATAATCTAAAACTGTAGTTTTTAAATATACAGTTCATCTAATACATGTTTTTGTTTGAAATACAGGATTTTAACATTTCATTGGATTAATTTTTTAATGATCTATGTTGTTTTGAAGTTTCAAAATAAAATATTCCTGATATATACGATCATAGGCTTTAAGGGGTATAAAGTCTTATATATTTTAAGAAATCAAGCTATTAGCAAAAAATAAATGGAATCTAGTTGCTTCAATAATTGGATTTTACTGTATCTATGGAAAACAAAAGAGTTATGGTTAAGATTAAACAAAGGTTAATGTTTTGTTGGCAATACAAGAAAATCATCACTCAACACTTAACCAATTGGCTTCTGATTTCAATATGGCAGCGTTCACAGTTCACAATGTTATGAAAAAAGCAAAGTATCATCCTTATAAGGTGTGCCTTGTTCATGAGCTATCTGAAGACGACTTTGATCGGCGAAATCAATTCTGCGAGCAAATGCAAGAGCTATGCAATAATGATAATAATTTCGTAAAAAATGTAATTTTTTCTCACGAGGCTACGTTTGTTTTGAACGGCCATGCCAATAGGTAAAACTGCCGTTATTGGGCTACCGAGAATCCCCGATGGATGATGGAGTACCACACTCAAAGTCCCCAGAAAGTAAATGTGTGGTGCGGCGTAGTCGACGGAAGAATTCTGGGTCCCTATTTCTTAGACGTCAACCTAACTGGTGCAAGATATTTGGATTTTCTTCGAGACGACCTCATTCCTGCACTAATAACTTTATATCCAGATATAGAGGGACGTGATCTTCCAAGAAATGACATGTTCTTTCAACAAGATGGTGCACCTCCCCATTATGCAGCACCTGTCCGCGGCGTTTATTTAGATGAGCTGTTCCCGAATCGTTGGATAAGGAGAAGGGGGCCGATTGAGTGGCCAGCCAGATCGCCTGATTTGACACCCCTAGATTATTTGTTGTGGGGATACTTAAAAAGCAAAGTATACGTTACTAGACCGGTTAATTTAGAAGATTTAAAAGCAAGAATTCGTCACGAGATACATCGTATACCTTCTGAAGTTATAGATAATGTCCAAAAAGAATTTATTAATCGTCTTGGCTACTGTCAGGCAGCCAACGGTGCACAATTTGAACATTTAATTTAGTCGATTTTTTACATAATCATTATCATTGTCAGTATTGTGAAAATAAAATTTTAAGATTTTCAAACATTATTTTCTTGAAATTTTTGTTATGTAACACCATATTTTTTCATGATGCGTATGTAGAATGATACGCTCTTTCAAATGGCGTGGTCAAAATTAGGGGTTGCTATTTAAAAAAATTGTCGATGACGTCATATCTCGAACAACGATGGTGTCACAAATATGGGTCGTATGTCAAAAAGGGCCTTTATTAAAAACAGAATCGACGTGTCAAGGGATTTTTTCGAAAACTTCTCAATTTCTAAAATAATGAATTTATTCGTTACTTTTCGAAAGCACTGTATATTAGACCTGAATAAATTAAGAAAAGTGTACATGATCCATGATAATTCGAAAGATATTTTTAAAGAATCGTAGATCTTAGTTACATGGGTATATTGACAAGTTTCTTAGCTTTTCTCATCTCCAAATGCAAACTTTCACAGGATATAAGACAAATATAAGAGACAAAACAATCAGCCCAATACACCCTGAAGCCGACTAATACGTCTTGTCCACATGTAGGAACACCTACCTGAAAAATCAGAACCAGTACAACCGGCCATTGCAACCCAGTCACCTGGTCGTTACGTAACATCAGACACAGCCACAAGCTAACAAATTGCAAGCCAGAGCCTAGTATTCGGCCAGTCACTACTCCAATTTTTTATTGAATGGCCACCTCTGTTATACAACGCGTTATGCAATTCTGGGTCAAGTTATAAAAGGAAAGTATTGCCCGATTAATAAAAGCTATCTACGCTGGTCGATATTTGCAGTGGATTTGAGAGGTGTTTATGGTTTATGGAGGATTTTTTGGTGAAAGATTACTTTCCAGAGGGAAACATAAGGAGCCCATATAATGATAATGGTGTTTTTTTCTATAGAAACTATAAAAAGTAGAAAAACATCCATATAATGAGAAACATGTTAAAATTAGTGGATAAGTTTTTTGAGTTAATAACTCAAAATAAGGAACAGACCTCTCTATTATGAATTGAGGAAGAATTAGGACCAAAATATTCCTTCCTAGCGCCATCTACCGTTTGAGTATATACATAAAATGATGATGTTGATATTCGTATCCTATGTATATTGCTTTGCTAATAAAGTCGTATTAAAATATAATCTGTTGCTCCAATTGCTTCAGTTACAGTTCCTCTTACACACAAGTTTGCGCTAACCCTTATGATTAGATAAGGGATAGAGATACCATCGTACTTATACAATATAAATTTGAATTACCAAGACAAAATAAGTCTTTACTGATGTATGAATGAAGTAATGGGATTACATTAGATCCCTGAGGAACATCCTTGCAACTATTTAAAATATTATTATAACTACTAAAGTAGCTATATGTAGCATTTACCAAGCTTAAACTGCTGTTCATATATACAAGATATTGACATATTATATTATATGATAATATGAAAATTGATCCCCAAAAGTTCAATGTTGGGGCCTTTGTTCTTTATGGGGTTTATTAATGATTTTACCCATTACAGGTCCAAAACACAGCCCGTCAAAAACAATGAAATTAGTGAACAATACTTTGAACAAAATCACTAGTTTGACACTAACTTTATCACTAACTACTATTTTTACAATCAAGTATTGACATTTAATATTTAGGTTGTTAACTTAATTTCCCAGGTATGGTTCAGGTATGGTACTTTCATTATGTTAAGTTGACACTAATGATTCTGAGGAATTATCAATTCTTGTCAAAATTGGATTTCAAAACCTGCCGATTTAAGTTGAGTAAACTTTTACGTAGAATGGCCTAGTGGTCATTCTGGTCTGGTCATTGGTTAGTACCAATGTTTGTTTATTTTCTCCCCACGATATACTTCTAAAAGTTCAGATTTACAAATTAATATTTCTACATTTATAATAGCTGCTCAAAATTATTTTAAAACTGTTAAACATTGGTGGTTTACATATTTGTAAAGTAGAAAAATCAATAAAATTGCAATAATATGCCAGGTTATTTGCCTTTTTAGAAAATAGAACTGTTCAAAGTATATCCTTTCACGGCACATTTACAGTGTACCTGTAAAAATTTAGTGGATGAAACTGTGGCGAAAGAATTAACTTCATTATTGCATAAAAAATTTCTTGAATAACATTTCATAGATCATTTTATTATTTATCTTACATCATAAAAACATGCTGGATAAAACTCTGAGCGAAATATTATATCACCAGCAATAGAACCAAGTAAAAGGAGTACACTGGTAACTAGATCAGTCTGCTAGCGTTTGACCTTGAAAGAACTTAATTAATGCAACGCAAACTTCCTTAGACCAGCACTAGAACGGTTTCGTAATGGAACAAAAGAATATTTGACCGGTGTTGCAATCTAGTACAAAAAATTGCCTTTTAGTTTGGTTAAATAACTGACACTGATATAGAAATAATTACGCGTTGTAAGATAAGTTTAGAAAACATCAGAATTATGGCAAATTCAGTTAAGGAAAATATTTATAGACATTGCAAATACAAGGTGCACAGTGTGTACTATTGTTGGTGCGTAACTACTAGTACTCCACGGACTATATGCCCCGACTGGCATTGCATTACTCCGGCATCTCCATGGAAGTCACCACATCTTTCATTGAGACCAACCACCAGACCATGACAGGTTTCGCACTTATTATATGCCCGTCCGAGTGCCATAGGTAGTGGAATCTTTGAACGACGTTGCGACATGATTACTTAAAGGACATCTGGAATGCTAGTAGTGGAGGAACACCGTAGTGCCCTCTTTTGGTGTTTGCTCCTTGTCCAATTATTGTCTAATTGACAGACAGATAGCGACCTGCTTTTCCGCTGGTGCCATTGCAGTAGTGACCTCTATTAAGAAAGACAATCGTACTTAGTTATTTGAAAAACAATTATTTTTCTCTGTTCCTCAAAGAAAATAAAGGTCACTGCTGCAATGGCACCTGCGTAAAAGCATATCGTTATCTATCTGTCAATTAGGCAAAGTTTGTCAAATGGATAGTAGTAGCAAAGAGGGCACTACGATTTTTCTCACCACCACTAATAACTTCAATAGTTTAAATTTTCGCAAACAACGTTCTCCCGTTAAGGAATTGAATGGATCTCAACCCTCAACTAGTGGCTGTCAGAAGTGGGAATTTTACTATCTATAATTTTGATCTGTTAAACATTATTACTCCCCTCTTTAAGAAAATAGTTCATCGACCTCTTGACATACAATTAAAAGCTGACAAGCGACAAGGTCTCCTAATCTTAATATCAAGTTAGTTTATCTAAGAAAGTGTTGTCTATCTAAGTGCACCGAAACATAACTGGGCAGTGTTATCGACATCATGACATTTAGCTAATGTGATTGCGATATTATTATAATTAGGATCATTTGCTAAACTGTTTTCATTATAATTTCGTTAAATGTCACGGCCTATTTCTGGTTTTTTGCCGAATATGCTAGGCCGGAGCGAGTATATTGAAAAACTGGCGTCAATTTTTTTTATTGAACATCTATTTATTAAAACACCTGTCTTTGCTAAATACTTACACAAAAATTAGAATCGTTCTTAAACATAGAAGGAATACATTAAGTAAAAAAGAAGTTTTTTCATTATATACGATATTTTCACTATAAATAACCTAGTACTAGTACCTAGTGCTCAAGGATGTCTTCATTTATAATCTTATTTGTATAGGCATTTAAAACAAAAATAGAGTTACTTAGATCCATTTCTTCAACTTACCTTTCTTACTTATTCTTTTGGATCCCGCGGCCTTTTTAGTAGGCTTTCTCGCCCTTTTTACCTCGGACACTTCAATCTTTGCGGCTTCTGGTTCTTCCTCTTCTTCTTCCTCTTCCTCTGACTCAGTTGGTCCAGCAATCTGCTGCCAGTCAACATCTTTGGCATCTTTGCCTCTAGATATACCCCTCAATTCCTCTCTGTTGAAGAGAAATATATAAGGAGATACAAATGACTACAGAAAAAAATATAGTTGAAGAAAGGAATTGAATGAAGCATGCATTTTAGGATTCAATAAATGTGTGGTGGGTATGAAAAATCTAAAAATGGCAGGCTGAGAAGAAACATTTTATTAAGAGCAAAAAGATAAAACTTGTTAAAGAAAAAGATCGGGGACGATGCAAGGACTACCAAAAGTACTAGTTGTAGATGATAGGCTAAAAAAAGTCTATCATCTCCAAGGAAGGACTGAAAAATGTTTATCATAAAATTGGAAAGAGGCAGTGAACAAACCAAAATGAAATACAATATTTACCTCATAGCCCCAATAAGAGGGTATTTGACGTTTCCACCACAAACCGTACCAGTGAAATCGTCCATGTCGACGGTCCATACCATGGCACCAGCGTATCCGCTCTCCTTGATCCATTTCATTTTATATCTGATGGATTTTTCGTCGTCGAAGCCTACCCATTGGTCTCCATCTACGAGGTATGGTACTTTCATTTCGTCGTCCCAATAGTAGGTGGCGCCGTTTTGGAGCATATCACAGATCTGGAGCATAAAAAAGAATTATTCATTTTGTATATACAAGTAATATATACTTGTACTATTTTATAAAATAGTATATACTGAGTTTAGCAATGTCGAATTTGAAAACAGTTACTCTTGATCTTTAAGAGCTCTTTAAAACAAGAATCTAGACAACGGTAGTTTAATATTTATTATTGAACATAAAATCATTTCTAAAGGAATATCATTTGACTAGACAACTGACCAGGCCTTCATAGCCAAAAAATCGTAATAACAAAACAGATTTCTGTTTACGAATCGATTGCTCTTTAATGGATTTGAGTTACATACCTCGTAGTAAGCCAAAAATCCTCCCTCCTTGGTATAAGCTCCCTCTTTTCCTCCACCACTAGCTGGAGCATGGACCTTACGCCTTTTTGGATCAGCCAACGTAAACGACCGACCATACGTCGGCATACCGATGACCATCTTCTCCTTGGGTGCCCCTAGTTTCACCCACAAGCTGGCGGCATGCTCAATATTTAATTGTTTCTGATACTGGCTGTCACTACTGGGGGAATGTAGGGGAGCGTTGTGACCTGTCTCCCTCTCCCACTTGCCGTGGAAGTCGTAGGCCATGAGGTTGATGAAGTCGAGGTAGGAGGCCACGGCAGGTACGTCGTAGCCGCCCTTGATGTTGTCTGGGCCCACGGGGACGGCGGCGGAGAGCAGGAGGCGGTTCTTTTTGATCTCTTGGGCTTCAGCCTCGAAGGCTTCTCGCAGCTCTGAAACGAATTAGGGATTCAGGAATCATACAGGATGTGAATTAGTGCGATATAAATCCATGTCCTTGCAACTCTACATAAAATTATCTGGAAAACCAATATTTGTTGATATCCAATTTGAATTTTGACCAACACTTCTATGCAGATTATTGAATATCGATAAATTAGTTTCTTTATTATGTTTGAATTGTTTTATCAAACTCGTAATAAAAGAATGAAATACAAGAAAGTTACGGTTCCAAACCATACATTTTGATGAGGTAGATAGATATAAAAGGTAATTCAATAGGTTCATCGGGAACCATGGGCTTACCCCAGTACTTTATTGATTTTTATGAATTACATACCATGGAACAATCTCCATGAGATTTTTCAAATTCTTTCAAAATTTCTCACCACTACTGATATACTTAGACACTGTTTTGGGCATATTACCCTTATTATCAGTGAGAAACCTTTCAAACGATATATCAATAAATTAATGAAAGAAGAAGAAAGATAAGAAAAGAGGATATTCCATTTATAAAATCAAAAGTTTGTGTCATTTTGTAACCTAGCTCTTTTATTTCATTAGATAACAGGTTTTCACCATTTACAAAAAAAATCCTGTAACTGTTGCATTAGAAGATGAAGCAAATATAGATAGATACCTTGTGTTTGTGTTACAAAGTTAAAAATATTTATCAGTTCACCGTCATTGTTGCAGGAACTATAGAAAATAGAGAGTATCTCAATTATTTCCGTTCTCTCAGTAGTAATATTCTTATAATTCTATGTTTGAAGCACTTAGCAAATTATTTAACAATAAGGAATTGCGCTTTTCTTCATTGTAACTAACATGCCAAATAATTTTCTCGTTTCTACCATTGTTTTCTAACTGTAATCAAAAATATATCACGAGACACGAAACATATAAGAAAGTATATACTTTAATACCAGTCTTTAAAGTAAAAACATACGTATGCAATACCTAAGTGTTTTCCCGTACACTTTCTTCGACCTAAATGGCGACTATGAATAGCACTACTCTTGTCATTAATGTGGTATACTTATGCGTCACGATATGGATCCATTAGTGCAATGATAGAGATACAATAATAAAAACTGGTATGCTAAAAGTTACTATCCAACATTCTGTCATTATATTTGTAGATAATTCACTTATATCTTAATTATTTTCAAATATATGTAACAGATATTGACGTGCGTGTTTCGCTAATGTTCTTATTTACGTTTAATCTTCCTTTCATGCTACGGTTGTTCTCAGTGAAAAAATTACTTCGTTTTTTCAAATAGAACAAACACTCAGTATATTTTTGCGCATTATCTATAAAAAGTTTTATTTTTTCTGTCTTTAATGATACATCTATGACTTTCTATAAGTCGTCAAGCCAATGTTTTATGCAGATCTTGATCAGTAGGTTAAATACCTTTACAAAAATGAACATATAAATTGAAAGTTCATGTTTAAATAGGTTCTGTACAACCTCTTCTAAAAGATATTTTGAATTTTATTCGTTCTGTCAATAATTTGATATTATTGAAAGACAAAGTAATTCCCTGAACAGAATGAATTCAAATTATGCCTTTGTTAAAGATGTTTAAGAGAAAGTCAATAAATATATGGTGACTGATGCATATTTTATCAGAAATTTATATTGTTTATAACAAGGAACAGAAATTTTACAGACAAATCATCAGATTTATGAATATTTCTTTTGTTTGAAGTTGTTTGAGATTTGTGTTGTCGAATATAAAAGATATTGAGATAGTTCTATATGTCAACCATCTTTCTAATTTTAAATGAAACTCCTACATCTGTTACATATTTTGGAAGAGTATAATCTTTCAGACTAAAATAAAAACGTCTTTACACGAGTAAGTGAATTGTTCTAGTATGTAGATAAACCATGAGGAGTGACATCTTCAGCTAATACGATTTTCTTTGAAACTGATTTGTTTGTATTTATATGAAAATGAACTCAGAAGATTTCAGTTGCTAGATACAATTTGCAGATAGATATTCTTTGACTGAATTGCGGGGCAAATTTACGACGATTTTCTCTAAAACATTGATTAAACTTTACAAATTTTTCACAATGTGTAATAAAAATGTAAATAACATTTACAATTATTAGGGGAAAGTGAGTCACCGCTTAGAGGTCAGTTCAGGGGTCAGCCTCTTTTTTGCATCTAGAAATGTTATGACTGCTATATTTTTACCACGTTTTCTTTGCCTTCCATATCAGCTTTAATATTATTGTCACTATCTCAGTTACACTTTGTACAACAATAAAGCAAGGTTAGTTTCTAGAACCCCTGTCCATACGAATACTCACGCCCATCCACTTCTTATAGAGAGAGCTACCCAGCTTTCTCCTAAAATAATTTTACTGTGAACAGTATTATTAGCTATAACAATAAAACACACACTCAGTATTTAGAACAAACATTAACTGTTTTGCATACCAGAATCAGATTCAATAGTTTTCATATTTTCACATAAAATGTTTGTGTATTTCTCTTAACTGTTTAAGCGCGTTGAATGTGAGAAATATTTTATTTCACTTTAAAAAATTCCAGAAATATAAAGTACAATTGTCCGTGAGAGAATTCTGAACAAAAAGTGGTTAATTTACATTCATGATGGGGTATTAGGAAACACTTTTAATTATTTGCATCCAACATTCTAGTAGAACCGTTTGTTAAAATATTTTAATTAAATTGATAAAGATAATTGCAGTTTGTGAGAAATTACTTGTGAAAATCAGCGCATGAAATAGTATATTATACATAAGTTGAACACAATAATAGATCTACTCGTAGTATAATCACTGCTGAAAACTGCTGATAGTTAAAGCATAAATATACTTTCATAAAGAAAAATCGACAATTATCAAGGGCTACCAAAACAAGATGATAAATCTAATATTGAATTTTAAACTTAAGAGGATAACCTCCACATATATAAAAGAAAAAACTGGATTTGGGCATAAATTAGTCTCTATCCTTAGATACCCAACTTAAATTAGAAGAAAAATTGTTGAAAAAATACCTTTGAGCAGTAGCACGAAGTTCTTCTTATCGTCAGATCCCTTGGGATACTCCCAATCCATGTCCAATCCATCAAAACCTCTTTGCCTCAAGAATGGGATAGCGCTGTAGATGAAGGTTTGTCGGGAGTACCTTGTGGCAGACATTTCCTTGAATTTCTGGGTACCAAAAGACCATCCACCTGGAAGGGTAATAATTTTTATGAAGTAAAAGATTAAGCATTAAGCTCATAAAATAAAACGCAGGATTTAAGTATACAAGAATGGCTCACCGATAGCAAGAAGAGTCTTCAAGTGCGGATTTCCCTTCTTCAGCTTCTGTATCCTCTCATATAACCCTACCTTCCCATCTTTCGTCTCGTCATTACTCTCGAAAGAAGACATTTTTCCCTTCTTCAACCACCCGAACGCAAAGATGATATGGGTACATAAATCTGGGAGAATATCTTCAGGTGTGAACTTCCCTATCTTCACCCTATACTGGGACCAGTTGGTGTAGTAGCAGACAACTTTGTACCCGTCTTTCTCCTTTTTGGGACTGGATGAACTGAGAGCATTGTCGTGGGCCTTCCTATGTCCAGGTCTCGTCCTTCTTAACTTCGTTATGCTAGATGATACTGCTTGATCTTTGGATACTGATACGGATTGGGAGACTGATTTTAAAGGCCTGCGTAGTCTTCGTCTCGTTGCTGAAACGAAATTAAAAGAGCTTATTAGAAGGAATCTTCACTGAAACAGTTCTAACGATGGCACACTAAGTGCCATAAAGTCATAATATATGAGTTTTTACTTCATTGATTTATTTGGTAAGGTAGCAGATATTTGTGTGGGTGACTTTATATATACCTATATTTTTTGGTAATTTTAATCTTCTAATAATTTTTCAAATCCTCTTGGAATAGGCCATGGGCGCCTTTATATTTTTGCAAAAACATAACAAGGTGTTTTAGTCTGTATCTCTAAAAATAACTGAGCTACAAGAGCTAATTTTGTCTCGAGTTGTTTAGGGATGCACTTAAATAACAAAGGAAGAATCAGGTATTTGCGACTTTCACGTCAAAAGATATGGGACCTCAAATTCGACACAAATTTTCCGTCAATTTCATATGTCCATCAGTTTATTAGTACAATACAATTTAGACTTACACTTAGTTTGTCCAAATGTATTTAAATAAGGATCTAGTTTTTTCAGTACATTCTTAAAACCTGGTCCGTATCCTCAAGCCTTACAACAAGTGAATGACCTTGGCAAAGCAAACAAGGAATTTATAAAAAAAAAATGGCTTAAAGTGATATTAATCTGGCTTGCCAGCTTAGTCAAAGCAGTCTGGTCTCCCACATGATATAACAGTAAAAAAAGTAAAAGTAAAAATATCATGAAATTGAAGTTGTAAGAACACACATGCATCTGTTATGCGGCGTGGGAAGAGCATTATGCATGGAACGGGAATATTTAGAAAATATTCAAATTTTCGATTGTATCATATATCTCCGATGGCTGATAATCATTTTAGAATTTAAAAATACGTAAAATATACATAGTACTTTGGTTTAGAAAGCATTTGATTTGCATGTCAACAATTTTATATATTTTGGGACCTTTAAATTTGAAATATACAGGGCGTCAGTTTAAATTAGAAATTATTAAATATAGTAGTATAACTAATAAATTGTATTACTATTAAAGTATTTGAGGTAGACTTTGGTAAAATTTCTTAGTTAATTTTAAGAAAGGAGAGTTTTTTAGGATTGAATGAAAATTACATTTTTGATAGGTCCTTCAAGCGAACATTTCGACCCTAGCTACTTCTTTTATTTTTCATGATTGAAATAAAGATTCAGTACAAAAGTCGTAGGGTTCTTTATAGACTTTCCTATACTTATATTAAGAAATATACAAGATGTCTCATAAACAAAGAAATTGTCTCACCACAATAGAAACATATATTTTTTAAATGGAATACCCGTATATTTCATGTTAAGTACCTTCAAAGTGTTACTTTTTCTGATTTTAACCATATACAGGATTATTCAGAACCGATATAAAAAACTTTGAGGATATGTGCATCCTTAAATAAGAAATCGATATCACCAAAAAAATTGTAATAAAAGTAATTAGGATTTCCCGTAAACAATGTTTAAAGTTATACCATTATAAAGGACTACGTAGCTGGGCAACTGTACTTCAACGAGATCGGATATACCACATTCCGACAAAAAACAGTAAACAAGTTTTTTGTACCTGGAACGTCTATCTATCTTTAAGTTTATTTTAAAGTAAAAACGCTGCAA
This sequence comes from Pogonocherus hispidulus, assembly GCA_963924545.1. Taxonomy (NCBI): domain Eukaryota; kingdom Metazoa; phylum Arthropoda; class Insecta; order Coleoptera; family Cerambycidae; genus Pogonocherus; species Pogonocherus hispidulus. The sequence continues at coordinate 2,221,233 of OZ004698.1, forward strand.
ATCTTTTTTGCGCCGGGCGCGCCGGTTTCTTTCGTGCTAGCTAGTTTGCATTGTCAGTCCCAAGGTCACTCCATTACAGTGGACCAGTATCCAGCGGCGTGCAATGAAAAATTTTTAAATACTTTTCAGATCCCGCCAAAAAAATTTCTTTTTGCACTACCACATTTCTACATGTATGTTGAACATCCCCAAATTTTATTTTCGATAGGTTCTGAATAACCCTGTATAATACTCTTTCATAGTATATTTTTAATATCATTTATTGGCTTATTTAACTGTTTACATTTTTCTTTATATAGGAATTAAGCCAAAAAGTTAACTATGAGGTAAATTATTAATAACATTATCAAATATTATGGTTCAAGTACAGAAATTGTAATTTTTATACAAGAAATAATATTTTACCTGAACTTTTTATAGTGGTACTGTGTATAATTTTAACCATATAAATGGTTTTATACATCCACAAATTAAAACTGTAACCTACAAACATTTTGCATATATGTAACTGATACATATGCATGTAAATGTTACAAATTGGTTACAGTATTTGGAAATAATTCAAAGAAATTTGTTGTATAATTCATATTGAATAGTAAAAGCGCCACTTACCTCTTTCTGTAGATGCTAGCTGTACTAATAGGAACACCACTACACAAATAAATACTAAAGTCCTAATTTTACATCTAGTTCGAGGTATCTGAAACAAAAAAATCTTTATAAATCATTTATCATCAGGTTAAATTTATACGACAGATTGTTTATATTTTCAAAGGAGATACCCATTATACAGTGTGTCCCAAAATGACGAAACAAAATTCATATTTTATTACAGAAAAAATTTAAAGTGGTCCCCCATTAAACATTTAACAATTCGGTGTGAAGAGGGCCGCTTGAATGGCCATCATGCTCCGCTGACTTAACTCCACTACATTTTTTTTTGTGGTGTTAACTAAAATCCAAAATGTATATAAACAGACCAGACACTATCAAAGGATATGATCCTGTCAGAGAATAAGTTCGAAACGTTTAATGGTGGTTACTTTAAACATTTGTTGTAGTAAATAAAAAAGTAGTATTATTTTCATTTAATTCCTGATTTTATATTGTTTTAAAAGCATTGTGTTTTGTACCCAAAATAATTGTCTATGAAAGATTTTCTTCCAGCTACATAAAACAATATTTATAAAATACTTAATTCTAATAACTAGTAACAATTTATAAATAATTTTAACAGCAATATGGTAGCAGAAAATGCCAACGAGTACCATTAAAATTCTTCACACAATGCCGACTAGCCATTAGCACAAGCAGTACTGGTACTTTCTACCTAATTAGGAAACAGCCAACTGTGATTGAGAACGCTATTTTGCTGCTGACCTCAGTTGCTAAGCTAGCCTTATAGGAAGTTCAACAACGTTTTTTCTTCTGCACCAGCAAAATATTACAAAAATCGTATTAACAGCATACAGTGTAGACCTTATTTTATGTAGAACGCCAGATATACAGGATGTATGTGGCAACGGTTGAACAACATAAGTTATTGGTTTTGCCCGATTTGCTTTAAACGTATGTGGTTGGTTCATGGCCAACCATGATGAGTCTTTTTAAGAGACGAATATAAAAAACATCCAGTTATATAACGACACATCAACATTGTAATAGAGCGAATATAACAGTGTAATAATTTTCAAGGAGTTCTATTTAGAATAAAATTTAAACACCACATGCTTTAGGCAACCCCCAACCAAAGCCAAAGGCTGTCCGAAAAGATGTTATACAAAAAAGCAGACAACAATCACATTCCTTACTCATTGACATTGTCAGTTCTGAAGATAGATGAATCAGAACAGATAGTAGTACCGATAACATGCTGCCACAACACATACTGTGCTTCTATAGCTGCATACTTAAAACAAACAATTAAGTGTTAATTTAAAAGTAAGTGATGATCTAGTCAAAGTTGATACCTTTCACCTCCTAGGCCCTAGGAAGTGGAAAATATCTCATCGCCCTAGGACCTAGCAGTGTCCTAGGTCCTAGGGCGATGGGTATGGGATACCTAGGGAGGCTAAGGTATCTTCGACGTCTTTGATATGCAGGAGCTTCATAATAGACCGAGATTTAGTGACAGATTTTTGGTTGTGATTTTAGTCGGTATGCCTTTCAGAGGGTATTAAATTTCGTATATTCTCGCGACGAAAATAAATGAATCAAAGAGTCATCCTGGATAGTTAAAACACATTTGCACACTTAAAACAAACAATTAAGTGTTAATTTAAAAGTATGTGATGATCTAGTTAAAATTTTAGTATGGATCCACATTAATAAATATAAGGACAAAGAAGATACCTTCCACCTCCTAGGCCCTAGGAGGTGGAAAATATCTCATTGGCCTAGGACATTGGACAATGAGTGGCTCTTGGGAGGCTAAGGTATCTTCGACGTCTTTGATATGCAGAAGCTTCATAATAGACCAGGAGTTAGTGATAGACTTTTTGTTGAAATTTTAGTCAGTATGCCCTTCGGAGGGTTTTATTTGGGTATGCCGACAATGAATGAATAAAGAGTCGTCCTGGGTTCTTCATATAGAAAGGAGTCTTGCAAATGAAAACTCACTATTCTATATGAAGAACCCGAGATTACTCTTTGACTCATTCCTTTTCGTCATGAGAATATACGCATTATAATACCCTCTGAAAGGTATACTGACTATAATCACAACCAAAAATCTGTCACTAACTGCCGGTCTATAAAGTAGATAAGTAGCGAGGACTATGGTATGGTAGGGGTAGACCAAAAGAGACCATTAGTGACTCAATTGTTCTTTCGCACAGTATTTCAGGATATAGATATTAATTTTAAATAAAATATTTCAACCCAATCTTAGATTACATCATGTGTGCTTAATAAAAAAACTATAGATAGCTGTCAGATAATAGTAATACGTAAGATACCACTCATTTTAAGACAGTCATATTCTTTGACTGACTTTGTATGGAAGTGATACAAACAGGACACCGATATACTTGTTAACCTTCATTGTTTAGCAGTAGGGGTTTCCGAACTACAAATTGGTCATTTTAATATGCAAGTTGCTTTTAATTAAGTACTTACATAGAACTATTAAAATAAATTGTGGCGTTAAATAGTAAATAGTTATCAAAGTTACGTTATGTATCTATGCTATCTATGTTAACTGACTTTGGCAAAGAAAAAAGAAAAGGACTCAATAATTAAAATGATCTTGTTAAATACATTGGGATCATAATTTTAATTTATTTTTATTTTAAGTTATGTTTTATTGCTTTAAGTTATTTTTTGAACAGCACAATTTAATAATAGTTTCGTTTAAAGAAAGTGTAACCGTACGAAACGTTATATTAAATAGAACACCCAGTACGTATCTAATTGTTTATTCTAATCCTTCCATAATTTTATGTGAATGAGTTAAATCAAAAGGGTCAGTAGTTTTTGCTAGTAATTATTATACATTTCCAATTATTTTTATAGTACAAATAAAAATACGATATTCCTCTATCTAATATGGTTTTCCAGGTTGCCTCATTCTAGCCCTGAATGGTGGTTATGGTTTACCAAGTCGTTCTTTGGTGCTAGTGATATTGATTAAAATATTAGCATTAAAATAATTTGCTTAATATTTCAGCTTTACTTTAAATTGATTCTTATTTGAATAATTTTTATTTTCTAGTTTTTACAAAATAAGTTTATATTTTTATTTTATGTAATTTATCGAAATAAACAATTGCGGGTAATGTATGCAGTGTTAAGTAAATTAAAGCAAATATATGTAAGCACAAAGTAAACATTCCTCAACTTATTTTTTACAGTTTATACACACATATTATGTAATCAAGTAATCACTGATATAGGTACACATACTAAATAAAAACATCGCCTTGATATTTTATCGAACGCTTTTCATTAGTGTTCAAGGATTTAACCAACAAAAACTATTTTTTTTGTTAACACAAAACTTGGTGGGTGGATTATAACTAGCAACTATGTCTTTTGTTGGACACCTTTAATTTAATTTGATTGTCACTAATTGATTACTTCATCTAGCCATTTAGTAGACAAAGAATTTACAATAAAAGAATGTATGTATACTTTTATGCTGCCGTGACGTTTATTTTACATATTTCTTGTATAGGAAGATTTAAAAAATTTAAAAGTGACAATGTATCAAGGTCTTTGTTCTAAGTAAACCAGTATTTTTAATGTTGCTAGAATAATACATTATATATTATTATTATTACTATTAGAATTTTTATTTTGATATCGATATCAGATACTAGCATGTAGTTTATTTTAAATAGAATAAGTCTAGATGAAAGACTTCCAAATAGACTTTGAAACTAAACTATAAATACAAACATAAGAAGAAGATTTCTTTCTTTGGAGTTAATTGACTTTGATAGTTTCTGTAGTTACTGCTAGATGACACTGCTGTCAAAAAGTAACTAAATTATTTAGTGATATTTTGTGTTTAGTGCGTTGTTACTGTAGAGGACAGGGTTTAACTATTTTAGAACAGTAAAAACGTATTGGTAACTGGCCCAATGATTCCTTGCCAATTATAAATTTAATAATGTGATACATCGGCCAATTTGTTTGGTCGATTGTATTTTCAGTGTGACATCTATATTTCCGTTGCCTAAGTTCACACTGAATACGTTTAATTCATGTTTTAATTGCTTTTATCGACGAGGGGGTGCAAACGCGCCCTTAACTTATGAAAAATAATGTTTCTAGTAAACTTTAAACAGTAGCTAAATAACTACGTATACCTGCCATCTGTCCAGATAGTCTATAACCAACAGAGTCATCATTATTAAATTGAAAATAGGTACTTTATAATTTTCAGCTGTAATTAGTAACATATTATAATAAGCTGGGATAAAACCACAAGAATAATATCCACAGTTCTCTCTCTAATATACATTGTTTTAGGTAAATTTTCGTTGATTATGCATCTTACACCTAACATAAAAAAATTGAGTGGTTGTCTCATATATAGATAACGTACAGCCTCTTTCTTCAATGTCGTCTTTTCTATCTGCTGCATCTTACATCTGTTGCTGAATAAAATTGCGAGTTAGTCGAAGATACTAATTCTATACTAATTATTTCCAATTCATCTCGTTTCTGACAAAAAATTCTGACCAAACATTTCAATGAATCTTAGTGGTGTGGGCCAAACAATTTTTAACCTGTTCCTAGTTTGCCACATCACCTCTGAGTTATCTCAAGACAGAGGTTTGATGATTATATCTTTGGATCACTCGTCCCCATTGATGATTTGTAGAGGATTTGTGATAATCAGTTGGTTTTAGATAATCCATGTCCAAGTATTCTTGGATAAATTTGACTTTAAGAACATGCTCATTTATTTCATTATATGGTATCTATCAAGAAAATGTTTATTTTATGGAGATATTAAGATAGAATTATAGAATAATTACTTTTTGATAAAAGAAACTTCATATTGAAATAGAATACTCTGATAATATTGTTGTATTGCTATTTCCTGCATCTCAAGAACAGTTAATAAAGCTAGAAAGCTGTAGTATTTGACTTAAGTTATTACACATGAAAAGCTAAGCTTGCAAAATCAATCCTAATTAAAAATTTTTATTTAAGAAATACATGCTTTAATTCAAAGCTATAATTACAATACTAGAAATACTTTATACTTTATCAACAACCTATTAATTATCTATTATGATTTATTCTTGCTGATTTACTAGTAGTTATTAATGCAAACAAATTCCAATACCTACCTATTGAATCATTATCGGCAATAAACGACTCAAATTCTGCACGAGCTATAATTTAACTTTTTTTATCTCTACCTGGGTGTGTTGCTGGGTACAATTTGTTAAATAATAGTTATAAACGAGGCTATAACAATTTAAGCTGTTCGCCAAACCATGACACCAAAAATGATGAAATCTGAAAATCACTCTTGCTCTCATTTACGGTTACCTATGCAGAATACTCAGTTGAGGGATTTCTCAGTGTACAGTTTTTATATATCAACTTGGATCCTAAGACTATGACCATTTAAAACAAATTAAACAAAAAAATAGATGAAGAACCCTTCATTCTTTTTATTTGTTTCTAACACCGTTCACATAAACATACAATTCCTTTATTATAAATAGTTAAATTACTTAATGGTATATAATATATTTTGAGAAACATTTAGAAGGTAACCATTGACTTTTCATTTAAAACTAAATTGGTGAGGAAGATTCTCCTAAAATGAATTTCTGGAGAGGAAGCTTGATGAAGCAGCTAATGAAGGTCATAAACCTGTTCACTTAGAACTACTACAAATGACAAACCAATAAGTCTACAAATTACAGTGGTGGGGTTTTCTCAAAGTTAACCAGCTGTACTGAACCTCAGCACTGTGCCCTTTGTACATCTTACTTATGGTGATTACCTTATCTACACCACCAATTGATCTGTACTTGAAAAGTAGGGGTGATGTTGCTTTAGGGCAAGTAAGGTTAGATCTTATGGGACTGTCAGAAGATGCAACTTGCAGATTCTGTCAAGAAGAAGAGGAAACCTCAGTACACGTACTGTGCCAGTGCAAGGACCTGACAAGACTGAGATTTCAAATACTTGGGGAAGGAAGACCAAGAGCCAATAGCTGGACAGAGTGCTCTAAATAGGTTGGAAGTGCCACAATAGATCTTCTAGGTCTGGACCAGGCCAGGGGGCCGACTCCTATATAAATCTAATCTAATCTAGGGCAAGTTCTTTAAGCTCACCACGATTAGCCAGTGTCGCTCAGTACAGATTTTTTAGTAGACAAGCTGACATCCAGAAAGAGTATGTGCAATATTCTTGATGTTTTTTTGATAGAGAACATCTAACTAGATCTTTTACTTGTGATTTATATTTTTGAAGTTGCTTCAACACATTTTTCTGTTAAGCTTGAAGACTTTGTATCTATAATATACTGCCCATTTGTGAACCGATAGTTTTATCATTTCTTAAACATTTTTATATGCACATTTTGCGAGTGGATCATATAGATTAAAAAATGGTTGTTTCACTTTTCATTATTGGTTCTACATAGATGAATTATTGTAACACATCGTTGCAGGCACTTGATGCTGAATCTGAAATAACTATACACACAGTATCAAATAAAGTGTTTCACAGCCAACTGATTTCCAATAAAAAGCATCATAAGATCAAAAACGCTAAACGTTTTGCGGAAGTGAGCAATTGTTTTTAGAATTCCAGGCAGGTATCGGTTTTGTTCAAACACGACGATTTCTTGCGAGAAGTGGTCTTAAGTAACTGTAAAGGTGACCATGTGCGACTTGTCCGAACGTTTATATATACACACTTTCACTTGTTCGAGTAACCAAACAAGAAATCAGGATATGTAAGTTGTTCGTACTTGAGAAGGCTCTTGAACGCTGAATAAAGACTCCTCGCTGAGTGCAGGATGATGAATCTCTAGAGGATTAAGAGATGTTAGTCATTGTTACTGATCATCGACCTCACGTTAAAAAAAAAGAAGTAAACGATTTAGCAGATAGGTAATTGCGAGAATGTGTTAGAAGGTAAGGATGTGATGCTGCAGAGAAGTATATAATTATAATCCTATTATGTTACAGTTAGATGCTACATATATGAATTAATTGCACATATTCCTGTAACAATTTAAGAAAAGTTTGTTTGTGGTGTTACTTATGTAGATTTTGAATTAGTTGTGAACCTTGAAGTTGCGAACTATTGCAACATTGACTATACCGGACCTACAGGGTGATAAAAAAAATGGAATTGGTCCAATTTGATTTGCTTTGAAAAAACCGTTGATGGTTTGCGTTATTTGGCCACATTTTCACAGATTGTCTGACAAGTTCTACCATATTCAGCCCTGGACAGATGTTACAAAAAATTCTCGCATTACGTTTGTTTTTGTATTTGGTAAAATAATTCTGAAAACTGAACCTTCATCCACCACATTTTCTTTAAGCATATTTGTTAGTTCCTCTCTTCTGCAAGTTCCACTTAGTTCAATAATCATAGCTACTTTTGTAAGTAAAAATGTTTCATCTGCTTCTGTCAAAAATTTTGTGACATCTTTGGTAATTTTTTTTATTTTTTAGCACTGATTTTCGTTTTAATAAGGCAATCAACTGTATCTACTTACTAATATCAACGTTTTTTCTGATTAATAAAATACACCTTAACATTGAATAATAGGACCAGAGCGAAGATGGTTCTCTTTCTTTTGATAAGCATTCGAAGTATGCTAATAAAACCCTTTCGTGGGTTATATTCTTCGTGTTCTTACTGATCCACCATTATTCATAAGGAGCAAACACAGTTTCGTATGCCAACCATCATTTTTTAGGCAAAAGAGAGTCCACGACATTTCCTGCAATTTCTTCCAAATCAGAAGGTAAACTTTCATCAGAATCATTACCATTGTCTAAATATTGAATAGGATTAACTCAAATTCCTTTTGAAACTTATAGCAGTGTTGTCAAAATATGGTAAAGCGCAGGTCGCTTACTATTTTTTCAAAAAAATAACTTAATGCACCTGTCGTTTCAAAAATAAAAAATTTAAAATTTTTAGAAAAATATAGTAATATTTGTAGTGGCGAGATACAGTGAAATACACTGAAGTGCCCTCTCTGGGTCTTTGCTACTATCTGTCTGACAATTATTGTCTAATTGACAGACAGATAACGATCTGCAGAAAAGCAGATGCCATTACAGCGACCTCTATTGTCTTTAAGGAAGACAATCCTACTTAATTATTGGAAGGAGATGCCGAAAACAACTACTCCACGGGAAATATGCCCCGTATACTCTTTATGGTACACGCTGTGTTTCGTCAGATCATATTCACAGCCAGTACCGTAATGATTGTCTTTATGGTCCTTATTACATAAATAACTATTACTATACGATCTGAATTGAATATCTACTAAAATCTACCTTTACTTATGACATGACGCATATGTATCAAGGTGTGGTAGAACGCATTCTACTATATTAAAGGTATCGAGTTAAAGATCGTTTACCCAAGCCAAACCAGTCTAGGTCTCCAAGAGCTTATTCATTGCAAATTGCAGATCAGGAAGTCGTGCAATGTAGGGCTATGTTACAACAGACAAGGTTTGGCGACCACGCATTCACCATTGGGTCTCGAGTACGTACTGGGTTTGTGATGTTGAATTTATGTAGAATTGTGTAGAGATGCTCGAGAGCAGTATCAATTGAATTCCCACCCTAGGGCGTTATATATACATTATACAAGGTGCCCATTATCTATCCCCTTACATGGCTAACTTTGTTGATAGTGGAAATAGAGAATTGGTTAAATTAGCAAAATTGGGCAGAATTACAAGAGGAATTCAGTGCTTCCTTCAGATTTAATTTTAATTGCCAAGTTTTCGAGATATTTTGGAAAAACTGAAAATCGCTAAAATTTTTAAACACGAATATCTCGAAAACTATAAAAGGTGCAAATAATATAAAATTACTGTGTGATAGTGTTTTTTACGTGGAATTCAGCGGTGATATTGAAAATTTCACGGGCATTGTTGTTTTTGAGAGAAAAAATAAAGTTATGTTTTTTTAAATGGCAACTATAGTTGGCTATAGTATCAATAAAAAGCTTATTTTTTTCTGATTTCAAAAATATAATATTTAATATACCTTTCTCTTTTCTTTCGTTTACTGTAATGAACAAATAATTTATTAACATAGTAAGCTATGAAAAACAAACGTAGATCAGTAAACAACAATAAAATATAAATGTCAGATCACACTAAAGTTACATTATAAGCGTCAAAATTAAACGTTCATCTTAAAATAGTTATTGTGAAATGTACAGAAACGAAAAAAATACTATTTATTAAATATTATATTTTTGAAATCAGAAAAAAATAAGCTTTTTATTGATATCATAGCCAACTATGGTTGCCATTTAAAAAAACATAACTTTATTTTTTTTCTGAAAAACTAAGATGCCCGTGAAATTTTCAATATCACCGCTTAATGCCACATAAAAAACACTATCACACAGTATTCTTATTTTATTTGTATCTTTTATAGTTTTCGAGATATTCGAGTTTAAAAATTTTGGCGATTTTCAGTTTTTTCAAAATATCTCGAAAAGTTGAATATTAAAATAAAATTTGAAGGAGGCACTGAATTCCTCTTGTAATTTTGCTCGATTTTGCTAATTTAACCAATTCTCTATCTCCACTATTAACAAAGTTAGCCATGTAAGGAGATAGATAATGGGCACCCTGTATACATACCGGGTGGCACAACGAAAAGTTTCCACCTTGAATAGATGTATATGTCTATGATATTATACATTTAATTTTAAGTTAAAGGTTAACTGCTCATGTGTCTGTCTACTTTATTACGTTTTTTGACATAATATGATGTTATATCGTGCACCAAATATGGCTTAAAGGTTTTCACCAGTTTGATAAACATAAAAAAATATTTTTATTAAACTTAAACATGTATCTCCATCAGAAGGACCCTAGAGTGTACATACAAATTGGTATTATTTTCAGATTACTTTCATACATCATCAGAATGTATTCAATTAAAACAAGTCACCCGGCATTGTATCAAATTTCGAATTGCAGACGTTTTCTCTTTTCTTTCATGTAACGATAAACAATTTTGGTGAAAAGAATTTTATGATAGCTATAGACAAACGCACAAAAGGTTTCTAATTGTTAATGTAAATAAACACGGATTTTTACGATGCCGCCGTGTAATGATGCAAAAAAATTACCATCTTCCGCATGAAAGTTTTTCAATTCGAGGTTAATTGAGATAGGTAATTATATATTCTTTAATATCTGTGAAGGAAGTAAGATGAGATAAACTATTAATAATACGTTCTTTGCTTTTATGAGGTATGAATGGTCCTTTTTTTTATAGGCGCTTATATAATTCCTTTTAATAACTAGCAATACCTTAGGCTCTTTGTGAAACATAAAAAGATGCAAATTTTCCATGGGGCATATTTTGAAATATGGCAAAATTTTAGTTTAGAACTATGTGGGTTGTTTATGTGTCGCACATATTAGATGCATTAGAAAGGCAGGTTCTTCTTCTATTGAATTAATGTCGTTAATATCTTCTTCTGTTGTTGCCTATTGTCTGCCGGTTTGTGATTTTTGTGTACCGATTATACTCAAAGCACAAGAATAAATAAATAACTAGAAAGATATCTCGCAGGTGGCACCTCTGATGTGGTTACCGATGAATTGGTGACATTGGTTCCAAAATGATACGTATTTTCAGGGATATGTTTCAGGGAAATTCCTCGACTTTTCAATCGAGGACAATCGATTCCTCGACAATAAAAGAGAAAACTCAGAATTCATATTTATTCCAAACGATCCTCGTTTCACCCGTGGTTTTGATAAGGTTGTTAAAGATATAGGTATGTCAGTGGTTTAGATTAGATTAGATTAGATTAGATTTATGGTTTATTCATCGGGAAATAAACTACAACAACTTTTAGGCAATCCAAAACACAAAATAGAAACTAAGGAAAAGTCAGGGATTTACGAAATTAGCTGTAGAAACTGTAATCAAAAGTATGTTGGACAAACTAGAAGGTTAATTCAAACTAGATTCAAGGGACATATGGCTCATCTCAAATATGGTAGAACAGATAAAGTGTCGCCCAACATGCGTTTGAGAACAACCATAAAATAGATAGTAGCAATTTGAGACTAATTAGGAATTTGACAAATTCCAGACAACTGGATGCTTTTGAGACTTTGGAAATGGCTAACTGTAAAAATAGTATGAATGGTGACAGAGGGCCAATCCCATATAGCCTGCTTTATTGGTTAGTAACTTGTGGTTCACTGATCCGTCGCGGCGGCTCACTGAGCAGTTGCGATGGTTCACTGAGTAGTCGCGATGGTTCACTGAACCGTAGAAATAGTTTAGGTTTAAATAGGACACAATGTTAGCATAGGTTTAGATTTATTCATCTCCAGATGATGACAACTTAGTTGGCGAAACGCGCGTCAAGTGCAGTACAGTGTTTTGGTGTTATGTGGAAAACTACATCAGTGATATCGAATGGTTCGAACCCCCTTCAAGGGATATGTTATAGCCTTTCCATAGACGCAAATTAATTTATATTTTTATGGTTTTGTTTTCAAAAAATATGTTTTAATATCATGACAGTCATAATTTTTTAGACGAAATACAACAAGTACTTATTTAAGCAAAGAATAATATTTATTGATTTTCCAAATGATAAGTATTTGGTTTTTGTCGTTCTAAAGTTTCTATTTATACATTTAAATGTATAATAGTTTTACTCTACCAAACAGATTTATTAAATAAATTTCAGGAAAATTTTCCCGTGGGTGTACAAATAATATTTCCAAAACTTTTAATAAGCCTCTTGTGTAATAGTTTTAAAGTTTAATTGAAATAAAAGCTTTGTTCCAACACGCGGATTTTGTATGATACACGTACTGGTTCATGTACTATTTTATGCGCCTGCGTCGATACCGTACTACTTTCGAACTGATTCCGAATCGTGACGTGTTGGAACGGTTTTTTAACGCACGACGCACCGTTTGTCATGCTTTCCTTTCATCCTTCACCACCTGCACCGCCATAATGTTATTAATCTAACTGTTGCTCTAAATCGTCACTGGAATCAGATTCCTAATAATCAGAAAAGTCCTTCAGATCGGACATATCTTTCTTTTTGTTTGAAATAACAAATAATAAATAAATACATATAGCGTATAACATAACCTGCTGCTGGCTAATGGTAATAATGGATGTAAACTTCTGTTTATTTCATATTGCGCATGTCTCTGACTAACAGTACCACTACTAATTCACGGACTGATTTGACCGTTCAAGAACCAGTTCATGTACTGTACATCTTTATGTTAGAACAAGAAACTCCCAGTGTACATATCAGCCAAACGTTGTGTTGGAACACTAAATTCGCTCTGCGCATGGACTGAACGATACGTGAACTAGTTCGCTTCTGTGTTGGAACAAAGCTATAACTTCAATCAACGATATAAAAGCTTACAAAATCATTGTGAAGCATATTTAAATTGCCAAATAAATTCAAATTGGCATTTTAATATTAGACACCTTGTATTTGGCAAACTAATTTTAAAATATGCACGCCACTGGCATCTAACTTCGTACCAAAAATTATTATTCTAATTTTAACGGTATAGGTGGTACAGTCCGCATACGCACTAATGGCCCACCCTGTATATTTCATGATTGCACCAATTTGGTGGTAGATGATCTTCTGTCGGAAAACTTTATTGGAATGCCTAAAAATGTAGATACTGCGTATTTTTCGGAGTGATTGCTTCTGATTGATATTGAGCTAAACTTTCCAAATGCTGTTTAGTATAAATTCAGATCGGTTTATGGAACTAGTTTTCAAATGTGAACCAGCTGCCATCAAAATTCATAATTAATGTTAAACTGGAAAAATATTTTGTCTACCTAATAAATACAGGATAGATCATTAACCTTCTATTTTTTCCTATGATACTCGCACCAATAGAAACCGAAAATACACTATGTAAATGTTTTAAAACGTAGAAGATAAAAATAAAATAACACTTCCATTAGATGCGAATGATTGAAAAAGTCGACAGTGTGCCATTTTTTCAAATATCTACAATACAATATATCGGATAATTACGGAACAAAATCCTTGTAGACCGACCTTGATTTTTATTAAAATTGTGTTGTGAACGCGGTAAATACCGACATGGCATTTCACAGACTTTTAAGCTGCAAACAGAGTGAACAGGCACGCTCTACTTCTTGCAATGGTTTTAATAAAGATATGTGAATGCACATTTTCGCTTAACATACATTTGATTTAAGTACCTATAATGTATGAATACAGTGTCTTTCAATAGTTGCAATAACTTTGGAATCTTTGTAACCATTGGAGCTAGAGACTAGATTAAATTGAAGTAAAGCTCCATCATTTGGTGACCAATAATAATACCTCAACAAAATCAAGGCTAACGTCTAGTTTTCGAGATATTTGAAAACATTTTGTTTTTGCTACTTTATCGAATGGCGTAAACAGTTTTTTTTTTAAATAATATTTCGTCTCTACAGAATCATCATCATCGTAAATTTAGTAGAGTAATTAATTATGAAATAACTAACTTAAAGCATAAAAAAGATGGTATTTTAAAACCATATGATGAACTACATATACAGGGTTATTCAGAACTCATCTCTAAAACTTTTAGGATATGTGCATCCTTAAATAAGAAATCGATATCACCAAAAAAATTTTAATAAAAGTATTAGGATTTCCCGTAAACAATGTTTAAAGTTATACCATTATAAAGGACTACGTAGATGGGCAACTGTACTTCAACAACATCTGATATACCACATTCCTACAAAAAACAGTAAACAAGTTTTTGTAACTGAAACGCCTGGTTAAGACCGAGCGAATACAGTTGGAGTGGGGATAATATCTCTATTGTCTATCAGTCATCAGTCTATCTGTGTCGCTCTCAGTGCCGGTGTTTTATTTATCGTAGGAGTGTTAAACTGTAAAATTTTCAAAATGGCTCATGTGTACAGTAATGCTGAGTTAATGGACATGATTCTTATTTATGGCGAAGTTGGACAAAATTCATTGGCAGCTTCGCGCTTGTATACGCAACGATTTCCCAATCGACACACGCCAAATTATGCAACTTTTACGGCAGTGGTACAACGTGGCCGTGATATTGGTAATTTACGTGCAAATCGTGGATGAGATGGTGGCCCGGGACGACCACAACGTATTTTAGCAGCTGAAGAACAAGTGTTGAATCTGGTCCGTTAAAATCCGCGAATAAGTACAAGTCAAATCGCTAGGCAGGTGTCTGGGGTGTCCCAATTAGCGGTGTAGCGCTTACTACACGAAGCTCAGTTCTATCCGTATCATATCCAGCGTATTCAAGCACTGTTACTAGTGGATTATCAATTACGAGTTAGGTTTTGTGAGTGGTTGTTGCAGCAAAATGCAAAAAATCCCCAATTTACTTAATAATTTGCGTTTACAAGATCAGCAACCAGGAGGAACATTCGCTTTAGTGCGGCAAAATTGGATAAGGCGTGCCCAAAAGTGTGTAGAAGTCGAGGGACAAAATTTCGAACAACTTTTGTAACAAGGTATGTGCAAATTTTTTATAAATTTCTTGTTTCTAATACCTAGTAATCAAGTAGCGCAATTCTTCAAAATTAGTGTAACAAAATTTTAATCATTTTAAAGACACGTCACTTTGGTCACATCTATCTATCTTTCAGTTTATTTTAAAGTAAAAACGCTGCAAATCTTTTTTGCGCCGGGTGTCGGTATACTCTCAGAACATCCCAAGTTTTTTCCGTGACATCGCCAGTTTGCATTGTCAGTCCCAAGGTCACTCCATTACAGTGGACCAGTATCCAGCGGCGTGCAATGAAAAATTTTTAAATAGTTTTCAGAAGCCGCCAAAAATTTTTGCACTACCACATTTGTACATGTATGTTGAACATCCCCTAATTTTATTATGGATAAGTTCTGAATAACACTATATAAGGCATATACCAAGAACGAGAAACAGTGATAAAATTTATACTGAAAAAAAACAACCAGAGAGACCCAAGAGAATATGGGAAGACCAAGTACGTGATATAAAGAAGCTAGTAATATATGATTGAAGAAATAAACCGAAAAATATAAAACATTTCAATAAGATACATCAGCAAAAACAAAAGTGATTTATCTCAGGTTAATGAATTGAAGAAATCTCCTGCAGCACTCTCCTGTAGACTCTTATAGAACTCAATAAAAACTTCAAAAGAAAAACAAATATTTAAAAAATTGCGAAAAAAGAAAACACATAACATTGAAATTAAACAAGACTAAACACAAAACAAAAAGTATTAATCAAACATTAGTTAGATATGTATTTAACTTCGGCAATACTGTTACTTTTCGCTTTGCAAAGAGTGAAATATTATTTAAACATAGCACAGTTATTTGTTTAATTATTCATTTAGTAGCGAAACGCTAAACGAATCACGCTGTTGCGTAATGCACAGAAGTACTGTTGTCTGCTGTTAAGTCACAGAGAACAGATAAGTATCGTTGAATTTTAAGTGGATTAGAATGGTTAATGCTAATTGTGTTTTCTGCGGCTTGATTCGAATTATATACGTAATTACTTGAATTAGTACTGCGTACAGAGGTGGATTCAGTACACAGGGCACTCGGCACTCGTAGTTCCAATTCGATAGAAAAATCATCTTGAAGCCTTGATAGTCGTCCATATATCTATCCAGGCAGCGAGAATAGAGTGACCCTAGCTTGGGTACCTGGGCACGAGGGGCACAAAGGTAATGAGGAGACAGACGCACTAGCCCAAGAAGGCGCATCAAAAGACCTCATAGGACCAGAACCCTTTTGCGGCATAGCGAAGCCATGAATTAAAACATCCATGGAGGAATGGATGAGAAACAAATCTCTAGAATGGTGGAGGAATCTGCCACAACTGAGACAGGCAAAACTATTCATTAAAGAACGGACGCCTAAATTCACAGCAGATCTGTTAGGTCAGAATAAAAGGGCCATCAGAATAATAGTAGGTCTCCTAACAGGACACTGTAGGCTAAATAGGCACATGAATCTTATGGGACTGTCAGAAGAAGAGGAAACCTCAGTACACGTACTGTGCCAGTGCGAAGGCCTGACAAGACTGAGATTTCAAATAATTGGGGAAGGAAGACCAAGATCCAATAGCTTCATGGAAGAGCCTCTATCAAGGCTGTGGAGTCTAATGCAACGGACAAAGCTGGACAGAGTGCTCTAAATAGGTTGGGAGTGCCACAATAGATCTTCTAGGTCGCAGTGGACCAGGCCAGGGGGCCGACTCCTATATAAATCTAATCTAATCTAAATCTATCCAGGCAAAAATGTATGTCATCAAAACGTCTGTACGGAAGCTAGACAAATACAGAACGATAAAATATCCGATAATATCCGAGTTTGTACCGTTATTCAGTAGCAGTATTGAATTGTTAAAATTAACGTCTGTTTTTCTTTCCCAATTATAGAACAATAAAAATATTATAATATTTCCAGTCTTTAAGAGATTAAACCAGTCTTCTCTTTGTCCAGAAGAACTACCAAATTTATTCGAAGATATCTTTAATAATTTTCTGGGAAGGAAGACATAAAAGCACTTTTAAAGTTAATGAAGTTAATCCTGAGAATTATTTCTAAGAAAATTTACCTCCTCCTCATTTGCATAATCTGAATCAAGAGAAAGAGACCACTTTTGTATTTGGAGGATAACGACATGCCAGAAAACATTTTATGTACCTGTTCCGTTGGGGAAAGGATCAGATACTCAATATTTAGCAGAAGTTGTCCTTTACCAAGTATCGAGTATCTGATCCTTTCCTCAACGGGACAGATACATAAAATGTTTTCTGGCATGTCGTCATCCTCCAAATTCAAAAGTGGTCTCTTTCTCTTGGTTGAGGTTATGCAAATGAGAAGGAGGCAAATTTTCTTTTACATTTCATTGGATGAAACAAAATAATTAGGTCCAAGCCACGTTAGACCACATGGTAACCGTGGAGGGTTCGTTTTTGGTCTTCTAATTTTGAAACCTAATCTAAGATACAATTATTAGCCATATATCCACTTTTGGTGTCCTTTGGAAATTGAAATCTTCAAACAGTATTTCTGTAGAAAAACTTCAGATATATTAACACTGTATTTTAAGTTCCATGTCCTATTCACTTGGTAGTCATTATCATTACTAATAATCTTTAAATTCTCATGAAACACTGAATCTGAGCGGAGTGTTTAGATAATAAATTATATTTTCGACATGAAAATATGTCTTAAGTGTAAACTATTTGCATACATTACATCATTTATAATTACACAGAGCATTATAACAAACAAACCTTTGTTTCAAACTGCTTAACCTTAAATTTAAAAAATCATTCCCTAAGAAAACCAACCCAAGGTTATAGTCTGTAGTTTAAAGATTAAAATAATAAATAATTCAAGATTTGCGCATCATAACGTCACTGATATAAATTTTTCTCTACAATTACCCACCGCCAATGCCATTTGCATCATGTTTAAGTTCTTTGTCATGCTATAGATTATAATTTTTTTATTGTGTGCAGATTGCATTGTTATGGATGATCTCAATCGAACTGTAACTATAAATTATAAGCGTTATGCAAAGAAAATCGATCATCAGATAGCTGTTAACGACTGTATTTAGCTCTTGCGAGAATTTTTCAGTTACGCGAAATTACACTGAGAAAAAACAGGTACTTGAAACTAGCAAATCCACAGTAATCAAACAAGAAAGCAACAGCAAAAAATAGGTAATTAATTTAGAAAATCCTCTACTCTTATTACATGAAACAGCTGAAGGTAGCAATTTGGAATAATATCATCAAAATTATAAATAATCAGGAATTACTATATAATTCCGACAATCAGACATATAACGGTACAAGATAACAAGAGGCTATTATATAACATGTTCTAATGCCCATAACATGGTCCATTGTTACTAATGGACAATCTGCTGAAAATTTGTAACTTTAATGGGCTATTTAATTTTGCGTGAAGAAATCAACTCATATTTCAAGGAAAGAAGACAAATTAGAGGTGTCGCCAATAGTTATTAGTATTACTATATTTTTTAGTGACATTTTTTATCTAAATTTATTCATATAGTTGTAATCACATCAATAAAGTTTAACAATCCTTGAAATTTGGATTAATGATCTCGACAACCATGATCTTTACTCTAAATAAATTAACACCTGATTACCATTTTCGAGAAAAGTTGCAAAAGAGAGAGAAATAAAAAAAATTATATTATTTTTGCCAGATGCATTACTCTTAAGGATATATTGCGGGTTATTAATTTATAAATTTCAACATTTTGTCTGACGAAAGAAATAATCTGTAACTAAAACAAATATCATTTTCAAATATTATACAGTTGGGTTTTCTGTCGTTAATTAAAAAAAATCTGAATAGAAAACTACACTACAGCTAAGCAACGATATAAGGTCCTCGCAGGTCTCCTCAAGACTGGTTTGAGACTATCTGAGTACTCTTAAAGAGTTAGGAAGTCAAAATAAAGTGAGTAGCTTGTATCTCTGGACACGAGTAGCGCAAGGGCCATGAAGTTACAGATGCTTTAGCCAGCGAAGACGCATCAAAAGACCTCTTAGGACCAAAATCCTTCTGCGGCATAGCGAAGCCATGTATAAGAACATTCATTGAGGAATGGATGAGAAATAAATCTCGAAAATGGTGGAGGAATCTGCCACAAATGAGAAAGGCGAAGATATTCATTAAAGAACATTCGTCTAAATTCACGATTGATCTGATATGCTAGAATAAAAAGACCAATAGAGTAAAGTGGGTCTCCAATCAGACATTGTAGACTTAACATGACACATATGAATCTAATAACATATGACATATGGATTTAATGGGACTGGAAGAAGAAGCAACATGCAGATTCTGTAACAAGAAGATGAAACTGCTGTGCATGTGATGTGCCTGTCAAAACTGACTTCAAATACTTGAGAAAGAAAAACCAAGGGCTAATTGAAGATGTTACATGGAAGAGCGAGCCCCTACCGAAGCTGTACAGTCTAATTTAAGTTGGGGTGGATGTTTTCGGTGGACTAGACCAGGTGGCCAACTCCTTTTGAGATCTAATCTAATCTAATGGGGTGTTATTTATGTTTATCCAATGTCTAACCTCCTTCCCGACAACCTTTGCCTTTGGATTTTGGGGTTCTCTGAATTGTGTGGTATTTTAATTTAATTAATTTAATGCCTTACTTAAAATAGCGTTTACGGTTTTGAGGTGTCTTAGCAATCTAAGACTTGTGTTTTGGGTACGCTGATCGCCAGCATAACTGCGTATCTTTTATGCTTTCAGATTCAACACAAGACAAATCATTCTCTTCAATTACAATAAGAAAATACATTGTTATTCAAACGCAAGATTGCTAAACAAAACACGTTCTTCTACATTTAAAAGAATAAAGCTGCAGGAAAAAGCTATTAACATGCCTCAAGTTATGCAAAAGTAAATCATCGTCTATTATTAGTAATTAAACAAATTCTTGGCGACTGACGAGTTTTGCATGTCATTGTGAATGCTAAAATAGTAGTTACATTTATTCGCTGCGAACAATAGTGAAGATGACTTTTTATGCTTTCTTAACGGTGTGTTATGTATTAAGTCACGCCATTTTATGAGGGTTATATAATAATGTTCCTTTTTCGTCTTCCTTGCACCTTACTTTTCTGGTGCAAATACTCAAAGTAACTTTTAGTCAAGTCAAGTTATCAAAGTAGTTCATTTATTTATGATGATAAAATATGGTACGGTTTGAATTTGAAATCATTTTTTAACCCAGAAAATAAGAAAGTTATTTTATTTGGATTTTTTTATAACTAATAACCCCATTACTAAATCCTATTACTTTTTTAGTGTCCGGTATTACTAGTTTTAAATACGTCACATTTTTTTAAAACGCATCCTACTACATTTGTTGACATTTAAATCTTATATGCGTCAACTTCCTGCTTCTGAATATATAATTTTTTATCGAAGTAGTGTTTCTAGGTCAGATTCTAACAGAAAACCTTGAAACAGGTGACTTGTATTCGGTGTACAGGGTGGTGATGATTAAAATAGTTTGAAACAGCGAACAGGAAGCAAAAAACGATTTTGTTGTGATATAAATTGTGTATTAGGTATAATGTGTATTCTACTTCTTCTGTTTTCTCTTAGGCAGTAGGTATTTCACTGAACCTACTAAATATATTTGTATAGTTGAGGAATTCCTTTATTTGTTGATCTCTAGATGTGACCGTTCCAATTAAAGTCCGTTTGACAAATACCACGTAGTATTGAAAGGGGTTGGAACCTTTGGTGTGAAGATAACACTGACGTAGTCTTCCAAATAACACCGAAACACTATACTGCAGTCGACGCGCGTTTCGCCAGCTAAATCGGCATCATCTGGAGATGTTTAAAACTAAACCTATTCTAACACCGTATCCTATTTACACCTAAATTATTAGTGTATTAGTTTATTAGTCGCAAGTGAGGTTTTCGTGTGACGTTATATGTGACACGATTATAAGAAAACTAAAGTGCAAACCAACTTGTAACTAAAACAGACGTTTCCTGTCAATATATGAGAAAGTTAATATATTTGCAAACACGCTACCATAAAACTACAATGTGCGGGATGTTCACAGCTGTGAATATTAATAAAATTTCGTTTTTTCGCTGCAACCCAGTAACCTAAAAAGGCGTCATTCTTTACAGCGAGTGATAGTAAACGTTTGGTTATGTTATTTTGTCAACAACATAAATATCTTTTATATCCGGTCATAAATTAGTTCATTATACAAAAAATTGATGGTATAGGTTAGGATTTAGACGATGTTCAAAGATATATTTGAACCACAATTTGGCATAGATGCCATCAACACAAAAAACTGTTTCAAATAAAAGTGCAGATGATGTTTCATAAAACCATATTTCACAGGACACTATTTCCTAGATAATATTTTATATTAGTAACTAAAATTATGCCGAATATCAATATAAAAATCGATAGCTGCTAGAAAGCTAAAACGACAGTTTTATTATACATATTTAGAAACATCGTATATCAAGATTTTCTAATATTTTGATAGACACACCTTGGAAACGTAATAAAAATTTCACAATCGCCATAAATCCAAGTATGGAACAAATTAAAATCTAAATTAATTTGTCGTTATGGATAACGATCAATGGTAGCCTGAAGCTAATCATCAGCATGTTTTACTAAATAGTGCAATCGTTGGTAATGTCCAGAGTTAATGAATCAATTTGTTGAAACAGGCGACCTACTAAGTTTCAAAATGACGCCTCAGATAGATTATAATATCCTTAATTAAAATGATGTTAATTATTAGACCATAACAGAGATACACTTATAAATCAATGTAGATTAAGTGAATTTCTAGAGAGAACTGAATGTTCTTAATGAAAAGTAATGAGTTCCCCTTATGAAATTATTTTTGATGAAAAACATCACCAAAAAAATTCACATAGGTACTTCTTTTGTACGTTTATACGTTATTAGTGCAATCAATTAGCTCATTAATAATTGGAAGTAGATAGGGAAATATTAAATTTTATATAAGCGCCACATAACTAGTCACGACACTTTTTGATAGACAAAATAAATACGAAAAATTCTTTATCAGTTGATAAGTAACTTCTCTCCTTTTTGATCCAATCATATCAAGATTCTATTTCATGCGATTTTCAGTATAGCTTTGGCTAAATAGTTGCATTTCTTACCCAGAAAATATCTCGGGTTCCCAGAGGTATTTGATTTTCTAAAATGATCTTACAGTCTCTTGAGGAGCCAGAAAATAAATATAGAAACATAAACCAATTAAATAATAATATGTCTACCCCTCATTCTAATCACAAGGATTATCCTGGCAGCCTGAGACTTGTGTGGAAAAGGGGCGGCATATTATTATTTCGCGGGCCGCATTTGAGCCTCAGGAACGATTTACGTTAGTAGGCTTTAACCACCATTCAGCCCTGAAATGAGGGACACCTGGAAAACGTCATTAAATAGGGACATAAGCGTTCGATATACTAAACACTGAGCTACCGACCCAATAATGAAACTAATAGAAAGCTAAATTGGAGGTTAAAAATAATTACTGTCTCTTGCTATGACTAGACCACACAGGATATATTATTTTAGCAAACTGTAACAATGAGGAATTGTCTAAAAATAACAAAATCTGTGGTCAGGACATACCTATATGTTCCGTAACAATATCTGTAATATTAGTTCTCTTAGTGCTTTAATCTGATTAATTAATTTATGTATAAATTAAAACATTGTGAAAGTTGTGTAATATACGGCATATAAATCTAAAAATTACCGTATTACATAATAGTGAATCAATAAAAATTATAGCTGTAAATGATGAGTTTGATCAACCTTGATTTGTTTCGTTTCGTAAGACTTGAAATGCTCAACGGTGTTAAATCTATTAATAGCATAATTAAAATGTGGCATTAGCTTTCGGTTGAGAATAAATTAAATACCATATGTTCATGCACAAAACATATCTAAAAAACGTTGACAAAATATAAAAAATTGTTATAAATCAAGCTTATATGTTTTATACTGACGATTGAAAACATCAACAAGTAAAAAAAAAATCATTAAATTTAAAAACTAGTCTTAGTAGCCATGCTTTTTCGAACATCTTGTATAAGTTTGCGTACTATAGTGTATATACGGACAATTGGAACTGGCCAGTGTTAAGGCACAGGACCGTGCGGACTTATCTTGATATTTCGTCCTATGTATTTAGCAATGGTATCGTGATTCGAATAGTAACTAAAACTGTACATGTGAGTCCTACACTGGGCATCTAATCAGCCCGATCAACCATCTATAACTGCGCCCTGGTGTAAAGATAATAAACACACTGGTCTGCTGGATTCTAAATCATTTTTTGTTTCCCGTGCCGAGTGCTGAAATATCATCAATAGTTTTCCAGTGCAGCGCGTAAATACCAATTACCAAGCGTAGTTTAGTTTTGTTAAATAAACAATAAAAATAACAATAATAAACATAAATAATACGTAACAATAATAAAATATGTTATTGGCTACATTGGCTACAAATAATAGGTATCTAATAAACACAAAATAATAAAAATGAATACAATTCTTATAAAACGATCTCTATAACATTTTCTTAACAGCAAACATTTCTACCTCCGCCCATGTATAATAAAGAGATTCCGACTGTTTTTGCCGGCTTTTAGTTTTTATACGGTTTCAATTGTGCTTATATACACTATACCTTTGTGTACAGTTTGTATCAAAATCATATACCAATTTTTTTTATTGCTCGGACCCATCGATTGTCTTTTATTTTTGCACTTATTTTACATACATTACATACATTTTTTACAGTGACTCAGTGAATCTATGTTGATATAAACTTTAATATTTTAACAGGGACACCAAATATCTTTTACATATTTAGAAACAACCCTTTTTTACGGTCATATGAGTTTTATGAATCTATCTCTAATAATAAGGGAAACAAAAAAGTGGACCATAAGAGCGATATGTTGGAGAGAGACCCTGTGCACATGCTCTTATGTCACACTTCTTTGGGCATATCTCCCCTATTATTAAAGATAGATCCTCCTCCCTCTGTACTGGCCACCCTGTATATTTTAAAATGTGTATGGTGTCTACATCATTTCCATAAAACCGTTTTTTCTGTGTAATACCTTGCAATGGGGCTTATAATTGAACTTTGGTGCACTATTGGGCACCCTATATAATAGAATTTTGTGTACTCTATTGTGTACAGGTAAGTAGTTTACCACTTCTTAGACATATTGTACATTATTGTTGATTTAAATATAAGTTTAAGAAGTCACAGACCACAGAAAATGAACGAACAGAAGTGTTGCCAATCTTTAATGGTTTAAAATCAACATAATACACAAAATTAACAAACTAGATATTACTTTTATTAACCGAACGCCAACGCAAGAAAGCAAGAAACCATCTAATTTTTTGCGTGGATAAAAACTCCGATTTGCGAAACGTTATTCAAATGAAATTTCTCTTTTGGTATTTCGCGAATACGTTCAGTCAATATTAATGGCGGTTTCTAATGGCAACGAAACAGTTGAAATTCACCTCTGGATGAAATACTACGGGAAGGTCGTGCACGGCCGTGAGTTATCGCTCACGACTGTCAGGTGTTCTGCAGAAGACGCGCTTCAGTGGCAGATCGTGCCAACTAGATCGAAATGGAAAATAAACACAGGTCGATTATGTCGGTATTAGTCGAGATCGGGATGAGACACGGCCTTCTTGTGTCGTTGATCGGTTGCTTCATACGGAGAGGTTAATGTGCTGCAGTTTTAGGTCCTGGGAGTTTCAAATTATCCCTCCTAGGCGTATTTGAGGTATAATTTACAAAACACAAAAAATATCCTGTTAAAGATACTAAATAAAAATAAATATGCGTCAATGTCCAATCTCCAGCATTAGCAGAGATGGCGGAGATTGCAGAGAACGGGAAAGGTTATTTTTGGTGAATCACTCTGTAGGACATACTCATAATGAGACAAGGCCATTAATAAAGTGTTTATAAGTCCTTTCCTACTTTACTTATATCAAACTCTATTTGTTCGGCCATTAAACTAGCTAAGCGGATCCTCCCCATCAAGATGTTCTGCATGATATCCGCTACAACTGTTCTTACACCTATGCACGTCAGTAAGCTTGGATAATGTTCGTTTCGTTCCATCGCCCACCAACAATTCACCTGGTTATATCATTGATCTCAGTCACTGTATTGTTTCTTCTAAGTGGTGTTAAAAAGTACCAATATTTCTTTCCTGAGAAGATGCTACATCAAAAAACTAATCATCAAACTAGGGGTCACTTAATATTCCTAGAAAACTATAGACTAGGGTGGCAATAACATTTTTTTTTACATTATATGGTTCCCATTCTCTTTAATAGACCGTTTCAGTAATCCATTGTAAAAATATTCATTTGGATTGTATACAAATTGACATTCAAAAGCTGCTGGAAGTCACACAAGGCTTCCACAATCAACAGCAGCAGCTTCTGACGTCCTGACATGAAGTCTTGACTTGTGCATTGGTGTATTGTCATTGCATTACTTTTTCAGACCTTTTCACTTTAATAAAACCTCTTACTACCCTTATTCAGATAATCAATCAACAAAATCCCCTAACAGTTCCAAACAATGGTTGACCATTATTTTTCCTGCTGATGGAGTAACATTAAACTTCTTGGTAGAACTCGACCTCTTAAGAACCCACTGCATCAGGATCATAGTGATGAATCCATCTGCTGACTGATAATAACATGCTGTTCATCTCCACAAACCGCCAGATATTGTTCCACATCTCTGGTCAAACATGCATTTGTAATGGAAAAAGCATTCGCGGAAACCATCTTGCAGTAACGTTTGGCATTTGCTTATACAGAATTCTAAAAACCGTGGTTCTGAAATTCCTAATAAATCTGTTAATTGTGGCTTATTTAATAGCTTGGATAGATAATCCTAAAGTGATTGTTTTCCATGTTTCAACATCTTCGATTACTAACAAGTAGTTAACTTATAAGTACAATCATTTTCATCAAGCAATATTTCTTCAAGAATAATTTTTGGAGCATGTCCTTGTTTTGTAAGGAGTTTTATAGCAGGTCGTAAAACATTAATAGAATATCGGTACACCTTTTTGAAACGCTTTGGACATAGCCAGGAAGTATAGCAATATATTCATACTAAATTAATATATATTTAATTTTGGGCTTCCAATATATATTTAAAACATTTCATCCCATCTTTAACACTTTATAACTTTGTAGTACTTGAACCATATAACTTACATTGCACAGTGCTGGTAATATATATTTAGTTATCTAGTTTACATATAAATACAGTCTGAGTTTCATTAAATTCTATTTCTTCATAGATGGTATCAGACACACAGGAAAAATGTCCTGTCACACACTTATACGTGAATATATAAAGAGGTGAGATACCTAGTCCCAGTTATTCTACCATTCACTTCATTAAGATAGATGCAACATAACAACCGACACAAATGTAGATCAAGATAGTTTCAGACAGGAGAACTTTTTCAGCTGCAAGAATTTCTGCAACATGTGTCGTTTGATTTTGTGTTAACATTTACTTACCTACTCTGTGCATAGAAAAAATAACGTTGGCTTTCAGCGACTTGTTTAACCTTCAGTTTTCAGAACGATTTCCTTTTTTACGCTTTCTTCATAAAAATTTTTTTGATATATGTACATAGTAGTAAATTTGTCAAATATTTTAGGTGTGTAAACTTTTGGTTTTTTCTGAGCTTTACTATTATTTTCATAGATACATAGGCATCTTCATGAAAATGTGATCATGAAAAGCATCAGTTTTATCATGCATAATGTGCATCCCTTCTGTTGTTTTCTTGTTAAAAATTGTAATAATATACTACACTAATTATTGGAAGGAGATGCCGAAAACAACTACTCCACGGGCAATATGCCCCGACTGGCGTTGCATTACATCAACATCTCCAACTCGGGGCATATTGCCCGTGGAGTAGTTGTTTTCGGCATCTCCTTCCAATAATTAAGTAGGATTGTCTTCCTCAAAGACAATAGAGGTCGCTGTAATGGCATCTGCTTTCTGCAGATCGTTATCTGTCTGTCAATTAGACAATAATTGTCAGACAGGTAGTAGCAAAGACCCAAAGAGGGCACTGCAGTGTATTTCACTGTATCTCGCCACTACAAACATTCAAATATACTACACTTTTAGATTTTATTATTGTAAAAATACAATGTAGCGTCAAGGTTCTGAGATGGAAACTCAAACTCAGTTTTTAAATGAAATACGTATTCTTACATAAGGTTGAGGGTGTTTGTATGGTTTTTATAAAACGTTTCCTAACTAAGAAATTGATGTATTTCTAACAGTAGGAGAGATATGCAAAAAACGTACCATGTCGTTCAGGAAATATTGCCTTATTATTACATAGAGATCTATGAACTAATCCTTCATGGGCATATTCATAAAATAACATCTATCTAAACCAAGATATTCCTTTTAATAGCATATTTTATGAATTAGATACAAAAGGTTTATATTCTGACACAAGACACAACCACACAACCGCTCGGTAGAGCGGTCATGATGGTCTATTCTGGGCTAAATAAAAATTCAACATTAGTTCCTGTTGTAATGGATCTGTTTCCCAGTCACGTTTGGAACTAAATCATTCTGTCATAAATTACCATAAACATGGTTTACAAAGCAAACCCATTTTACTATTCACAACAGATGTTATGGGTCCTAATATTCCAGTGTGTTTCACCGAAAAAAGCAGATTCAGTGATGAGTATTCACCAAAAATTGTATAAATATTTATCAATGTTTTTCAGCTTAGACTGTAAGTAAACAGGTAAATTGGTACAAGGGTAAAATTAACAAATAATTGTAGCTGCTATCTTAAGTTAAAGAAGCATTTGGTTAGTAAGGTGTTTTTCTCCCAGAAGGCTATTAAAATTCCTAGGTTCCGTATGGTAGTTAAAGATTTCAATCGTCGGCTACTTTCGCTTTTACTCGATAATAACAATAAAACATTAACGGTAAACAGGAAGTTGTATCTAAAAATACATACCATTTATTTTGATCCACTAACCCAGATATTTTAAAAAGTGTTTTACCTTTACCGATACCTAAAGTTTCTTGACCTTTAGGATTATTGATACCAGCTGATTATTCATTGCTTCATTGCTTTGATCTGTTTTCGATTTGAACCCAGTAGCTAGAGGGGACTGATCACCATACAAATGTTTTTTAAAGACATCAATGAATAATATTTTCATTAGTTTAAAATTTTTAGTACTTCAGTTTCTATTAACCAATAATACTGCCAAGAGATAAGGAGTATTTTTTATATAAATTTCTTGATACTTTGACAAACTGCTCTCTTTCTATACAGTGCTTTCGAAAAGTAACGAATAAATTCATTATTTTAGAAATTGAGAAGTTTTCGAAAATATCCCCTGACACGTCGATTTTGTTTTTAAAAAAGGCACTTTTTAACATACGACCCATATTTGTGAGGTCATCGTTGTTCGATATATGACGTCATCTACAATTTTTTTAAATAGCAACCCCCAATTTAGACCACGCCATTTGAAAGAGCGTATCATTCTACATACGCATCATGAAAAATTATGGTGTTACATAACAAAAATTTCAAGAAAATAATGTTTGAAAATCTTAAAATTTAATTTTCACAATACTGACAATGATAATGATTATGTAAAAAATCGACTAAATTAAATGTTCAAATTGTGTTCAAACAACGATGACGTCACAAATATGGGTCGTATGTCAAAATGTGCCTTTTTTAAAAACAAAATCGACGTGTCAGGGGATTTTTTCGAAAATTTCTCCATTTCTAAAATAATGAATTTATTCGTTACTTGTCGAAAGCACTGTATATAAACAGTCTCCAACCAACACATTGCATGCACAGTTATGTTAAGACAGAAGAAACTATAGAGTTTGTCAATAATACTTCCCAACAGGAAATGAAGGCACGTCAAGCAACGGTTGTTGCGTAAGACGTACGACATTTTAAGCGTTGAAATAGCTTATTAAGTATTCCAGCCAGGTATATTCGGGCATAGATGGAGGGAAATTGAAATTATTAAATCACCAACTGACCATAAGCGCGAGAGGTGTACAGAGTGGTTCTCTGAAATAAAACAGTCGAGTTTCGACATGCAGTAACAGAACTTGCTTATATACCTTTATCATAATTATCTTTATTTTTTTTTTCAGCCAAAATACACTTTATGGGCTGCACTATGAGATGTTAACAATAATATGTTACCAATAAGATGCTTTAGAAGTTTACGAGATCAATGATGTGCATTAAAATAATATAGGGCCAAAAATGGATCCCTGAGGAACTCTGATACTGACTGGAAGATGATCTTCATCCGTTTTCGCTAGAGCACTGCCATCTGAGTGTTTTAAAGCGACTTAGTGTTTGCAACCATGATTTTTTAAAGGGAACACACCGATGCAAATGAATATGTGTATAAATAATCCTCGAATTGTACACAAGAGGAGTTATAGGACACTTCGGACACTTTCGGACTTTTCGTGTGTCTTGTGTTTTAAAATCTTTTGTGGAAAAGCATTAGAGAAATAAAGAAGTAAATTAATGAAAATTTACGTACTTTATGATGTGTTACTCTGATATATAAGAGAACTGGTCTCTTTAGAAGAACATACAAGGATCAAGGATCTCTGCACTCGTTGGCCACCCTGTATTTAAATAAATTATAATAAATCACGAACAGGGTAGTATTGGCGCAACCGGTAGTTTGCTATCGATTTTACAAGTTTACGTTTCGACAGACTTTGCTAATAGAACACACGACAATGTACAGGACGTGTGTCGTTACTGTATATTACAAAACAGCTGTTAATACTGTTGCGTAAGATCAGGGAGGCCATGTGTGTCAAGCTTGGGAAAGGCAAGCAACTTCAGACTATTAGAAATAGTTCTTAGATTGTTTTTTTATTTTTCCAGTGCCGGAAAAACGTTCTCAAAGAAAAACCAGTGTATATTTTTTTATTTTCAGCGCGATATTTGAGGTTCATTATTAAGGGTCTCCATTATTAAGTGAATCTTAATATATGCAAAACTAAACAAAGAAACATTCGTATTAATGTTTACATTGTTTGTGTTTTATTTGGGATTTATGTTTCCTTATAATTTTTTCATTTATTTTTTTTGTTTATTGAATAAATCATTAATTAATTTATTCCCTAAAGTAATAAATCAATCGAAACACATGGTGATTTTGGAAAAATAGCTTTATGACGTACTTGTTCAAGGACTTAAGTAGAACTGTTAATTAAGAATTAACAGTACTTTGTCTTTCAGCAAAATAATTTTAACTATTTTATGAAGTTGGTGGCTTAAAAGTTATGCGAAATCTATATTTAGCTTACTATTATTTACAAGACAGGTTACTTTAGTAATTTATTACATTGTTCATTAATCAAATCATCCAAGGTTACCTGGTAGTTAACGAAAACAGATTTACAGTAACTTACTTCCTGATATTTGCCCTCTATGTAGTCTTGACTAATAGGAATTAAGCTGATATAGAGGGTGTCCCGAAAATAGTGTGCAATATTTCCTTAAAATTTCAAAATCGATTTTATATCAAAACAGTGCATTCTATCGATGTTCAACAAGAGTACCTTTTTTATGTAGAAAACTCTAAAATTTCATATTTTAAAGACAAAACCAGGGAAAACTTACATAATAAAAAGTTACTACATCTCGTATTATCGCATGTTAATAATTTTGCTCAAAAACGATGCGTCCTATCGATACGAACCAATTGTACTTTTTTTTGTAAAAAAAAAATTGAACTTTCATATTTCCTAATCAAAATTTGAAAAACCCAAAGCACAAAAAAGTTGGGGTAATATTTACCCCACTCCCACTCAGTTTGGAACGTATGTGATACAAATTTTGACATTTTATTTACAGCAGCGGATTCAGCATATAAGGCTTAGGTAGGAAACCAAATTTGATAAATTCATCTCGACTAGTTTCGGAGTTATTTAAAAAAAATCAGCACTAGGATGCCCCGTTAAGGGGTTGTGGCCCCCTTAGGAAACATCGACCCCTGTTTATATCAAGAAAAAGTCCCCTTTTTAATAATGATTTCGGGACACCTTGTATATAAATATACTAATCATATCTAATCACCAAAATTTAATAAGAACTTGACTACTCTTATTTTGTCTACCCCTAATTTGTCTGCAAAGTTACTGATATTGTTACCTACAAAAAAATTTGTGCCATAGTGCCCAGAAGAAGTATTAGAGGATTATACACATCGAAGTTTCTCATTTATTAATGTTCTTCAGTGTACCGTAGTCTCATTCGAAACTTTGTTTTATTTTTCCTTTTTGTTTGTCTTAGATTGTGCTTTACTGATAAGAAAAACCCATAAAATGCTGAGGTTTGCTATATTATTATTACATTTTATTGATTTGTATTAGTTTTTCTATTATATATTTTTCATGGCTGCAAATCCAAGTTTAATTAATTATCTAATACATACTTAAAATTAGAATGTTATTATGTGTCTCAGGACAAAAAAATATAAATTACAGTCGAAATTTTTGAAATTAAAAATTCAATTCTATGAACAAAATTATACCTTATATTTGATATATCATTAATTATTCTAACGAAACACTTAAAACACTACAAATCGTAGCAAGTCAAGCAACTAATTTAATTTGTAATAAATTTTCTCTGGATATAAATGTACGCGCTTGGCCGCAGGGCAAAAATTTGCTTCAAATTAGATAAAAGGTTATCCTTGAAGTTAGGAAAGGCGCCTTAACGCCAAATAAAAATTTTTATAGTCTAATAAAAATAATGGAAGAATTATTACATCAGAATGAATACTTTCTGGCAACAGACAATTATTTTCAGTTGGATAAATAAAACAGTGAATTGCATAAAGAATGAATAAAGTGACCTTTGCATGTACAAACGACTTATGTTAATAAAATCTACAACACAGTAAACTATTCTTGAGCTATGTTACGACAATGGCATAATTATTAGACAAAATTTGTCGTAACATACACGAAAGCTACTATAAAAGACGCTGATCTCTCAAGGTCAGTAACTACAGACTGGTTTCGATCTTATTACATCTCGTCAGTGCGAAATAAGCGATTATATCACTAACAAGGTGAATAAACTACTTGTGGAACTTGGTACCATTACCATCCGCGATAAGTAACTACCTAGCGCCATCTCGTGGCAGTATCCGGATATGTACAGCAGATAACTGTCACAGGAAATCAATTTGGCCATTGCTACACTCCAGTGTAGCTATGAAACTTGTAAAGTGTAACATAGATTGACTTTTGTTAAAGCAATTAATAGTAATAACAGACAAGTGATTTTTGTATTAATTCAGTTGAGGTTTGAGGAGTTTTTACGCGTGAAAATGTGATTCGTACAATCGAACAATGTGTCTTCGTACAATCTCTATTGTTTTGATTGCAAGGAGTGGCCAGGCTTTTAATCAATTTTCCGGAAGATAAGCTGCAATTCGCTGTAAAGGATTACAATGGAGAAAATTATTATGACCATTGTACCCATTATTGGACGGTTGGCTGCCCAAATAACATGAAAGAGCTTATTTGCAATTATCTCGAACAATGGCATACCAAAGACACAGAAAGTGCTATGCTGTTCCAAATATTTTAAGGCTTTAAGTACTTTCTTTTTATTGAATGAACATTTTCTCACGCGTATGGGGCGATGACTCGAGGAAAATTATTTCATTTTGGCAGTTGTTTGTAGATCACAGGCATTAGTGAATACAAATTTTACTTTCTACAGTGGCTTCTAAATAATGTAAATATCTTATTATAAGTAATTTATAACTATTTTCTTCACTATAATTACTTGTTCAAAGGTTTTGAAGAATTTATTATAAATGAACCTAAAATTTGTTTTGTGCAGTTGGACAACTTCTCACAGGTGGTGCTGCACGCATACTTCTCCCAATGCATTGGCAGTTGCTTATCTAAAACTTCTTGCATCTATGAAAAAATTCCCAATAAACTAAATGGCTTCTAGTGATATGCATAGTGAGAATCAAGAACATATTTCTCAAGATATATTCGAAGACGTAAACCAGGCGTCTAGTGATTTGTTTGTAAAACATAACATGTCATAGGATGCTTAAAAAAGTATTCAAATGAAAGAATGCATGTCGGAAAAAACATCTAAAATATTATCTAAGCTGTTATTTCGGCATATAATTTTTGTCAGTCAAAAGCAAAAAATAAATCCAATACTTAATGTTGAAAATAGTACTAGTTACTGAACACGATGGTGATATCAGCCACCTAAAAGTAGCTGCTCTTTTAAAACCAACAGCAGTCGATCGTGAACTATATTGTGGGTCGATGTAAGTGCTTGTGTTCCTCAGGGATCAGGTTTGAGACCTCTTTAATGAGCAGTTCCTCATCAATGATACAGCAACTGTTTATCTATTCGTTGTTTATTATACGCTGATTCTGTAAAAAACATTTCACAGAATTACCATAGAGATTGTATTGTACTTCAGCGCAATCTAGATCCTAGTGTGGTTGGGTGTAAATTAAATCAATTTTCTTTATAAATACTGCATGATGCCCTTTATAAGTAAAAGAAATGTTCATATTTGATTACCAGTGGTAGGTACTCTTTCACAAAAGACAGTAAAGACTTTCTTACAATAAAGACTTATTTATAAAGCTCTCAGATTTTTATTCGGAACCCCTCAAGTCAGAAATTACGTTAAAATCATTAATTTAATTAAACACTTTCGAACATACCTCAATTATTTGGTATTCTAATTACTGCATACATTGGATATTCAAAGTTTTATTTAAAATAAAATATATTATTTTCAATCTTTCAGCATGAACAAAAGTGGTACGTATTATTTAAAGAACTGGTATTGCGTTGCTCATACCTTTCTCATCGGACAACAGCGGCTGACTATTATCTCTGTTAACTAATTTAACTTTTTGCGATAAAAAAACTGGTTTAAACACACCCTGTCAAGGATAGTTGGCAGGTGTTCCTTTAGCTGAAGAAATCATTTATTTTCCTTATTTATGTTACCTTAATAAGACTCACTCTTAAGTCCTAAAAATAGAAGAAGATGAACTACAGTAAAAATATCTGAGAAGACATCTACAAAGTGTCCCAAATAAGTGAACCACTAAATCTTTATAGACTTATTTAATATGTGGACATTTCTTTTATTTATATTGGCCAGGACTAGCGCATAGGGACTATTAATTTAATAATTATGAACTGGGGACTTTTATATTAACGTAGACATTGCGACGCCGTGTAAAATGCAATATTGTTTGGTTCACAGTGTACCTACTTGCCGACTAGTAAATCATTTTGCCACAGACTTACAAATCAGTAGCAAAAAGTCGTCCAACAGAATTATTTAACTGGACAAAAACGTGGTTTCTAAATCCATGAAATATAACACCGATTTGTGATTTCTTGCATAATGCATTAATTTGGAACTGGCTACAGGTAAAGAATTTATATAATGTATTGCAAAATATATCCTTTCCCTTATTTAGAATGGTTTGTCTAAATAAGACATTTATTTATCAGTGTTGTAGAGTGGATTTATTTGCTTTGCAGACAGACAGAACTACAATAATTTTGAATGTGTATCGTAAAATTAATGTTATTAGTTTTATAAATAAATATACTTATCTCTCCTACAGGGTGGTGCCAAAAACTTGTTACTTTATACTTTTCAGTATTGGAATACATACAGACTTATATCGTATTATATCCCACTTTCCATTACATTCAAATAAGGCCAATTGGCTTTCAGTTGATACCAAAAAGTTCACAAAAAAATATAGTAATTCGTAACAGCATACACAAGACAGTGAAAGAAATTTCTATAGGGCAGATTACTTACAAGTATTAAAACTTTGCAACCATCGGAGCCATTGGAAATGATAACACCATATATGAAACATAATTATGAGCGCGTCGATCGTCCTATCAAATGAGAGGTTTCTCCATTAAGCGAGTATGGTATTATAACTAAACGCTCCCACTACTAACTCTTCACGCCGCTCGCCGATCGAGCGCTGCGCTGTCTATATTAGTGTACGAAACATGAACACTTCGAATGTTAAAAGAGAATAGGGGCTAGATTGTGGAACACCTAACCGTAATGGAAATCTTTTACAGTTAATTAGATACCATACATGCGCATATACCATATATGCCATATATTCGCATATGCCATATATGCGCATATGTCATATATGCCATATATGTATAGATTATGGAACACCTAACCGTAATGAAAATCTTTTACAGTTAATTACATACTATATATGCCAAATATGCGCATATGTCATATATGGCATAAATGTATAGATTGTGAAACACCTGATTGTAATAAAAATCTTTTACGGTTAATTAGATACCATATATGGGCATATGCCATGTATGCCATATATGCGCATATGTCATATATGCCATATATGCGCATATGTCATATATGCCATATATGTATAGATTATGGAACACCTAACCGTAATGAAAATCTTTTACAGTTAATTACATACTATATATGCCAAATATGCACATATGCCATATATGCGTATATGTCATATATGGCATAAATGTATAGATTGTGAAACACCTGACTGTAATAAAAATCTTTTACGGTTAATTAGATACCATATATGGGCATATGCCATGTATGCCATATATGCGCATATGCCATATATGCCATATATTCGCATATGCCATATATGCGCATATGTCATATATGCCATATATGTATAGATTATGGAACACGTAACCGTAATGAAAATCTTTTACAGTTAATTACATACTATATATGCCAAATATGCACATATGCCATATATGCGTATGTCATATATGGCATAAATCTATAGATTGTGAAACACTTGACTGTAATAAAAATCTTTTACGGTTAATTAGATACCATATATGGGCATATGCCATGTATGCCATATATGCGCATATGTCATATATGCGATATATGCGCATATGTCATATATGCCCTTATTAGGTACCATATATGAGCATGTCAAAATCCTAAATACTACATAATCTTGTGGGATGGTGCAGGGTAAATGTGTGTTTATGTTTTTTAGCAGAATAAACTGATTTGATTTTGAACCGACCCATAGTGTACGCTGAGAGTATCAGTCCAACATCTGAAGAACTGGAAAGTATACATAATATCTATAATTTGTATGTTTATTCAGACTTTTACTAAAAGAGACCGATACTTCTTTGCAAGCCTAGTTGACCTTGATGACTTGTCGGATAACTAATCTGTATTTATTGATGTTTAATAAATAAAATGCTTTATTTTATGGATATTCGTTACTTCATTGTCATAAATATTTCCATAATTCATATTTCATAAGGGGAGTGACTTTCAAGTTTCAGGAAGGGTGGCAACACAACTGGCATCCACAAAACAAATTTTCTGAAGTTCTAAATCGCTTCTAGTATCCAAATAAACACTAATTAACTCTAATTGGTGTTAATGACATCCAGAAGCCGAAGAGTTGTGTCGACGGTTTATGTAATTACTTTGATGTGTGCCAATCAGACTTTCTCGGTACCTACTGAGGCAATCATTTGTTTTGTGTTGAACTGGTTTGACATTTGTAAGACTGAAAGCCCTCATGCCGTTGCTACAGTGGGTCAGTTACAGCGGAATTTTTTAGCGATACACAACAACTTTTAACAAAAAAAATTAAATATAATATAAGATACACTAACAAAATATATACACGTCTGGTCACGAAGTTATTTCCCATAGAATTAAAATTACATTAAAAAAAAACGGAACGAGACACGTGCGTTTCCATAGCGTGACCCTATTCAACCAATCACGGTAGTGCAAGGCGGATCGTCGATGTGTGTGTATAACTTACTGAATTCTATGCGAAATCCTAATCCTAAGTAGGTGGCCAGGCGTGTATATAACTGTATATACGCTTTAAACTGAGTAATAAAAACAAATTTAATTAATCCTGATAATGTCAAATTAAGTTCTATACTGGTTATTAATAAAAACTGCACAAATATTATTCAACAATAAAGTATTAAGTAACAGTGTTTATCTTCGATCTTCGTATAACAACGCGATAATCAGGAACTTCGTTCTTCTATAATAATAGTTCTTCGTTTTTTGTGCTAATAATAGTTATTATTTTTATTCTGATGATTCTATTCATAATACAAAAAAAAGTAAGAGACCTCTAATGAATGTTAAAATATTTCATGTATTTGAAAATGATCCTCTGATTGTTTAACATTATTTACCTCTCATGTTTAAATTTATTTAATTGATGAAGATTTTATTGGACAGATCATTTACAGATATTAAAAATAGAAGAGGGCCTAGATTTGACCATTGTGGAACACCGACCCGACACCCGACCGTACTGACAATTTTCTATAATCAAAATTATAGTATAGTACAGAGGCTGATGATAACTTTCTGTTTTTTCTGTTCACATATGGTTACTTATACCACAAGAAAATAATAGTATATCATAAGATGTTGCTGAAGTTGGTGTAGCCAACTTCCTCTCTCTAAGCTGATAATTCCTGTATACAGGATAATGATATGCTGCCCCTCTCACATACAATTGATTTTCGTTTAAATAAACAATACTGATGAAATACCAGAAGCTAAGTATTGATAAACTTAATAAAAATGAGGAAGCAAAATGAAGATTTTCAATTTAGTTGTGTTACATCTACTAAAACAACGAATTATATAAACATTAATGTACATTAGCAGCTTTTTGTTTGGTAACAATTTAACAACCAATAATCACATTATTGGAAAGAGTCAATTACATTATTGTTTCCTATTATAATATATATTACATAAAAAGAAAACAGAGAAAGGATTCACTGTAATATTTTGCTTCTCTAAATACATACATACCACTAATACCGTAGTCAGAATCACAGAAAATAGAACAGAGCATATATCACTGTTACGCGATAATTGTTCCTCATCAGGCCGTTGTTATTCAGTAAAATTCAAGACGCTTCGGTTTGTACTGTCAAAACTTCGAAGCCTGCTTTGTAAATATTCAAAATATTAATAATTTTAATATTAATATTAACATCTTGTTGAATTATAGGAGTCATCTAAAATGCTATAACTTCAAAACCAGTTGTGATAGTGAAATGATTTAAGAAGATTATTAAAGGCAACAAATGAATCTACAAAACTGATCATATAATCATTTTTGAAAACCTCTTGCAATAGGCCATGGTCATCTTTAAGTTTTGTAAAAACCATAACAAAGTTTAGTTTGTATCTCTAAAAATAACTGAGCTACAAGATGTTTACATTAGTCTCGAATTGTTGCGGTATGGGTCTAAATAACAAAAGAAGAATCACGTATCTACGACATTAATGTATCAATTAACCTGCTGGTGTTCCTCAGGGTTCAAACTGTGACTCGCTCTTACCTTTGAAAAAAAACTGAACATCAATTCGAATTATAAATGAATGTTCTGCAAATATTCAAAGAACGATAGATGTTAGATATCCACTGCTAACATATCTTCAAAAATATATTTTTTGGGATTTGTTTCTTATATTGCACATAAAAAGTGCTAAATCAACATCAGCAGTACCGTAGGTTTATGGCACAAAAAACTTCATAAACATTTCTTATAAGCACCAGTGTCAAATTTCTAAAGGGTAAGGTCACCGGCTTTTGACGTAAACAAAATAGCTTTGGTTTATTTTAAAAGTATTTTCAACGCCTACTTACAATACATTTTGAAGAAGAAGGAAAAGGTTTTTTCATGCATCGAGATCTGTCTTTATCTTTTCCAAAAAGATCTTTTATTCGTACCCTTTAATAGTAACTAACGTTCAAGAATCTGATTAAGGATCTTTTGAGGCCGTGTTACTCACTTCAGCAGGATCTGTTTCTGATGCCTTCAAAATAACTGTCATCCTGAGATTTCCCTGTTAGTTTAAGGAAATACCTCTCTGGTAGTTGATAATAAGAAGATGGACAGTAAGATGTCTAATTTTGGTTGAAGAATAGTTCTATGTGTTGGAATTAATAGTGTTAGTGTATATTTTTGTTAATAATTTATTAACTAACAATAATGGAAACGTGCCTTTCTATATGTGTAGGTTTATCAATCCATTATGATTTGCATAATAATATCTGCTGTTTTACAATTTATAGAATCAGGAAATACACAGAGGAAGAATTAATGAACAGAAATACTTATTATGTGCATAAGAAAATAATTTATCGCAACTTGTATGTTACTTCCTAAGATGTAGAAGATTTAAATTTATGTCAAAATAATGTTTGCTTATATCGAAATCTATTATGCAGTTGAAAGTTTAAAGTTTCCAACATGCAGTGACTTTCTATTAGATTTAGTTGACCTAAGAAGACATCACTGTACAGGGTGATTCATCTTTCTTTGTAAAACTGTAGAGCACTATCTCTCTACATACAGTGTGTTTCAAATTGGATGTAATACCATTGGTATGTTGGAAACAGTTAGAGATAGAGATTAGGTTAATTGGGGATTTTTTTTTAATTTAGTAACTAATAATATACCTCAAAAAAATCAAGGCCAACATGATTAGTTTATGAGATATTTAAAAAAATAGAAATTTTGGAAATTCGTTTTGGTAAAATTCTAAGGACACTTTCTCTTAGCAACTTTTTATACTCTATCGAATGGCGTAAGCAGAGACATTTGATCATATCGGAAATGTATACTCTCACGATACTTGATGCAGCATGAATTTTAAATTTGCATAAATCTTGACGCGACGTGTGTTTGTATAAAAGTTAATGTGACATTCTACGAGTTTCAACTCTTATTTTTTTAAGTAAGAAGAAGAAAACATTGACGTAGTTTTCCACATAATACCAAGATGTTTTGGTGTTATGAGGAAAACTACGTCAGTGTTATCTTCACACCAAAGGATCCAACCCTCTTCAAGAAGAAGAAAATAAAGAAGAAAATCAATCCTCCAATCAAGAAGAAAGAATCAAACATTATTCTTATTTTTTTGTCTTCAGAATCCAAATAATGCACATCATCAGATAATAAAATTATTAACATGACGTTAAAGAGCCAAAAATATATATGTATTTCCTTGTAATTATGAAATGACACTAAATCACATTACCTAGTGTAAGGAATGCTGAAAAAGCTATACATCCAAATTTGAAAAATATAAGTTTTTGGAAAATAACATTGCGGGTTCTTTATGTCGTGCATCGCTTGGCTTCTTGTTTCGAGTTTATCTAAAATCTTAGCCTTATTACATGTATCTTTAGACGTTTTTACAACAATTTATGCTTGCTTATGGCCATAAAAAATTGTGTCATGGATACACCGTTTAAAATCGTATCTCTAATTGCCTTTCAAGAGTTTAAAATGTATGGCGTGCAAGAAATAAAAAGTGTTATACTCAATTTCATTTATGTGGTCCACTTCTTTCAACCTCTGTTATAAGTTTTGACCTCAAACGGAAACCTTAATAAAAAAATTGATATAAGTTTATATCTTGTACAATATGTCCTTCAAAAACTTTATGGTTTAATCTAGAAACGTGTTTTTTAACTAGTGGGTAATTTGATTGATAATATAAC
Source organism: Pogonocherus hispidulus (assembly GCA_963924545.1). Taxonomy (NCBI): domain Eukaryota; kingdom Metazoa; phylum Arthropoda; class Insecta; order Coleoptera; family Cerambycidae; genus Pogonocherus; species Pogonocherus hispidulus. The sequence goes on from OZ004698.1 coordinate 2,262,296, forward strand.
AGGTTTATATCATAGTCATATTCAAATGTGACTTTTAATATCTTTACCCAAAAGTACTCGGATCTTAATCCTATATATTTCTTACACACAGTTGAACAGTTTTAGTATGAATATGAATTAGTCTATTGGGAATATGGAAATTTTCTAACATCTTGGCATGCATGGATAATAGGAAATACAATATAGGAATTTTAAATTCTTCTATATTCTTGTATATTTCAATATATCATGTCGTATATCAGACCAATTCTGGAATACGCTACATAATATGGGCACCGCAATTAATGAAAGATATGAAACTCTTGGAAAATGTCAACGGAAGTCTGGTAGCCTAATCACAATCAATCCTATTGGAATCAGCTTCTTAACCTTCCACTTCTACCAAAAGGAAGAAATAGGGGTGACATGATTTCACGTAGGAAAAATATGTGATCACTTTACGCACGATATCAGGGAGCTTTAACATTAAACACAGACAACCGATTGTGTAGCCACTCACTCAAGCTCTAAATAGAGCTCCAATTTTGGCACAATAAAGCAGAACTACTATCCAAAACGAATTTTCAGCAACTGGAATCGGTTACCCGGTGATGTGGTTCGTTCAATAAGTGTAGACTCAAGTGTTCAAAAAGATATACTGGTAATGGTATATCTATTTGAACAGTTTATCACACCAGACCAGAACAGATCAATATATAGTTTATTTTTATGAGTTTAATGAGGTTTCGAGCTCTGCTCTATTATTCAGTTTGATAATATAAATATTCTTTAACATCTAAAATAATCCTGTATTCTCATATCGCTCAGATACAACTAGTCGTCTTTGGCAAACATATTGATGATTACTGCCCCCATACTTTGAAACACAACGTTTCAGAAATATGGTTATCATCAGTTAGGTATCTCTTTTAAAAATATGAAACTGTGGTCTCCTAATTTTGTTTGTATACGCTTTCGTAATGAAATCATTTATATAATGCGTTTTTCTTCAATTTTTGACTACTTTGTCGAGGCCAAACATGATCCAACAAAAATCCTTTTATATATATTATACCACCTTTAACAATGGAGACAGAAAAACAAAAAGTGTATTACGATAACTTAACAGCTGATTGCTGAATGCGAAGTTTGACTGAAAATGTCAAACTGACTTTAAAACCGAAGTAGAAATCACCGACGAAGAACCCAGAATCAGTTAAATTGATTTAATTTGTTAAATTAAAAAACCACTGAAAAATGTTTGTTAATTTATTGCATTCGTTACATTTTTCACCGTGACTGGTTGGAGCATTTAAAATTGCACCTTGATAGTGCACTTTTAGTGCATGAACTGATTTTGCAGGTAGCATAGAACCAAAAGAATTTAATGATACATCAACAATTATAAATCTACAGTTTCCAGCTACAGCGTAAAATTATTCCACTCACCATTTTGACAGTACTATAGAAAAAATATTCACAACAATCAGTCAGTCACAAGCGCTTGTTTGGCTCACACACTATCTGTCACACGAGCTCGAGCGTTTTGAAGATCGCGCCTGTAATCCGTTTCATTCACCGCTACTATCAAACTGCTTCACAGAAACCAAGCAGCCTATGGATTTCTTCAGCTAAGGCCCCTACCAGCGCTCACTTGTCTTCCTTCTTCTCGCAAGGCGTCCATCGAGCAGGCTCTGTCACACGCAGGCATATAGCACGGCAAATTCGAAAGTTAAATAGCTCCGTCTCTCTCAGGGGCACAAGTGCCAAGCCACATCCTTTTTTATTTGAAGGACTGCGTTTATGGTTTCCTTTCTTTTCCTAGTCCTGCGGCTGGTACAGCAATAAGGCTTCGGATCCGTTTGTTTTTCCAATAATGGTTGCTTGATGATGATGATGGGTCCGAAGAAAGAAAAATGATGATCTTTAAATTTAATAGATTTAAAAAACATTAAGTAATAAGTAATTGTTTTATATTATCGAATTGTCAAGTTGGGCAGCCTTAATCCGATGAAATACGGGGTGATTTAAAAAACTATTCCTGTAATAATAATAAGAATAAATATAATACTTTATTGATGTCACCACATCAAAAATGTTTACATGAAGGCACTTAATAGCAAATTCCACAATTAGAGTAATAATACAGTCTGTCCATAAAGTAACCCCCACCCCTGCTAACTTTTGAACGAATCGAATTAGAGAGTTCTAATAAAATACAGGGTGAATCACGTAAAATGAAGTTGATTCTGACGATAAATTCGATTCTTCAAATTCAAAGATGGCGCCACGGGCGCTGTCAACTCAATTTTTTTAAATGGCAAAGTGTGCCGTGTTGCACCTCATTTAAAAGATAATTCAATTCTCTACTTTCTCGTTTTTGAAAAATGACAATCGAGTTAGCCGTTATCTAGTTACAAGCATTTCTGTTTCTAATCTGATCTATGAATAAAATGTTAATTAATATTTCAATACAACAAATTTTGAACGAATATTTAGTAAAACAAAAAATAAAATAATTAAATAAGTTATTCAAAATGTTGTCCATTGACTTCTTGGCACATAAAAAGTCTACTTTGAAATTCTGGAATGATATTTCCCAAAATTTCTGCAGGGATATTTCTACACATATGTGTTAGACGTTGCTGTAGTTCGTCGATATTTACTGGAGGAGTTCTGTAGACTTTTGACTTCAAATATCCCCATAAGAAAAAATCAAGAGGAGTTAAGTCTGGGGAACGAGCCGACCATTTTATCGGGCCCCTTCTGCTAATCCATCTGCCTAGGAAATAGTTATTTAATAAATCGGTAACAGGTCCATAGAAATGAGGTGGGACCCCCCCATCTTGTTGAAATACAATACTTTGAATGTTATTCTCTGCTATTCTTTTTATCTTTGGAAAAATTTCCACCCGCATGATTCTTAAGTACCGTTCTCCTCTTAAATTTTCTCTTAAATCTATCAAGTCTATCAAATAGAATAACTTAAAAAATTAAGAAAAAAACCTGTAGACACTTTCAAACACTCTTAAATTAAACGCTAAACTACTTTCTCGAACCTTATTGACGTTTCAGTGACACTGGCAAGCAAAGGCAAGGAGACTTGATAAAAGCAAAATTTTTAAATATCGTTAATACAAAAGCTTGTAACTAGAGAACGGATACCTCGATTATCATTTTTCAAAAACGAGAATGTAGAGAATTGAATTACCTTTTAAATGAGGTGCAACACGACACACGTTGCTATTTAAAAAAATTAAGTTGAAAGCGCCCGTGGTGCCATCTTTGAATTTGAAGAATTGCATTTATCGTCAGAATCAACTCCATTTTACATGATTTACCCTGTATTTTTTTAAAACTCTCTAACTCGATTCGTTCAAAAGTATAGGGGGGGTTACCCTCCCTAACTCTATAGGGGGGGGGCTTACTTTATGGACAGACTGTATAATTAAAAATACCTAAAAATACAGTTTAAAATAGTAAACTAAAATCATAAACTACAAACTTATTAAAAAAAAACGCTATAGAAATAATTAGTCCCGTCTCTAGTTTTACTCAAAAAACAAAATACTTAAATGACGATGACTTGTAAGTCATTTCGTGATAAAAACTTTTATGACAATCCTTTCCTAACGCAGTAAAAATTAATTGCTTCCCGACCTATACTCAAATATTTCATTTGAAGCATCTTTGCACAAGCAGAATTAGCACATTGTATTCATTGTTCTAAAGTCTATTCAGAAAATTGCTGCCAGACGTGAGAGACAAATTCCAACGGAATTTTCACAAAATCTCAACAATTTAAGCTAACATATGTATTTCACCGCACAAGGTCGATGCGCCAATGTTTTTGTTTTAGTGTCGCAACTCTCGTACCTACTAGACAAAAACCAGATAATCGGGGTTGAGGTTGAATACGTTTTGCTGAAACAATGCATGAATATTAATGCCACTTTACCTGAACCTGAACAGGTGTTATAATTTCCATAAAGCCAAATGCAGACGATTGGGTATGAGTTACATATTGCTTGCGTTTTATAGATTAAGGCGTTAATCTACAAACAGTTGAGGGATCTCACCAGATGTTTCTGGGAGGTGAACTCAATATTTTAAGTGTCCACATATTTTTAAATTCACCGCCAGTTCCTTGTTAATGAATTGACGATCCCAATTACCGGCCAGGGCGCTCGACATTGATGACATTTTGAATCAGTGCGTACCTATAATACTTTTAGTGCCGTTTCACATGGGACCGATGATCGGCGCTGACGATCGGGAGGGTTCATTGTTTCAAACGTAGCTATCACATGAGTGCGTATCATCGGTCGACCGATGAAAAACGCTCGAGCCATCGGTTAGCCCGTGACTTCTCCGATCGTCGGTTTGTGATCAGGGCTATTCAACAAAGGGAGCTGGTCACATGCAGGCAGATCATCGGTTACGTTTGAAATAACTGAGTAGTCAAATTTGCGATTTTGCAAGCACATTAATGATATAAAATGGCAATCAGCAAGGAAAATTGTCGTTTTGATACTGAAATGCTAATAAGTGTAGTCGAACAAAAACCAGAAATCTGGGATACATCGTCGGAAAATTACAAAAATCGTGGTTTGAAACTTAAAGCTTGGGAAGTTGGGACGCTCAATAATTTTCAAGAAAATTGAGATTACATGTTTTGGGTGCTATCTGTTTTTCACCCCCTGGGACCCGTTTCAAGTTAATGATTTTTATACTGAGTAGACTATTTGAGATGGGTATTACGTGTACCAAAGGGGAAGTTGGGACGCTCAATAATTTTCGAGAAAATTGAGATTACATGTTTTGGGTGCTATCTGTTTTTCACCCCCTGGGACCCGTTTCAAGTTAATGATTTTTATACTGAGTAGACTTTGAGATGGGTATTACGTGTACCAAAGGGGAAGTTGGGACGCTCAATAATTTTCGAGAAAATTGAGATTGCATGAAAAATTGAGATTTCATGTGGTACTAGTCAGCAAGATCTCGCTGGATGTAGATAACAAATAAAGTTTACATAGCCTTTAAACTTTGTTTTGTACTTTATAACCTAAAAATAGAGCGATGAAAAATTACTAAAACTTTTAACGATAAAACAATAACTATGACGCGATATGTTGCTCGAATTCGTAACATCTAGGAGGCGTGCGTATAAATTTTTTATAGATATCTATAACATATCACAGGAATCAGGACAGCGACCTCTTGTGTAAAAGCAAGCAAAAATAAATTAAAAAACAATGTAGGTATTGTGGTTGAGGTGAAGGTAATAATATCGTTATAATGTAATTGTAATAACAATAGACAAAGATCGTATACCAAACACGCGACATAATATAATTGTATCTAGAAATTTCTCTTGCCAATTTATTTTTAAGATAATTGTTTTAAATATTCCATTTTAATACTCTACTATTATAGTAGTCAAACTGTACTGTATTGTTTTAGAGATTTCAAAATTGTAAATACTGGGGATGGAATAAAATCTGCATTTTACTGACAAACAAATGTATTGGCTTCTTTTTTATTTGTTGTCATCTGCTGAGTATCTTTTGTCATTAAACTGTTACTTACATATCGGTCGAATGACTCTTGACCAGCATAAGAATTTTTCAAGTATGAACGAACATCTGGCTGTAAAAAATCCACTACCGATGGAGGCTGTCGACTCTTACGTAACACTGAAACTGACAAATGAAGCAACAAATGATAGATTCAGAAGCAACCACAGTTTGTACGTAGGACACCTCTTCTATTTCCGAAGGTGATGGTATTCTTGAATCCAGGTATCCACCTGCTGCGACAGAAGTGTTTCTATTTTATCTCTCTATGAGTAGGTTGAATGTCCCCATTGGTAAATCAAGATACAAGGTCCTGAGGAGAATTCAAGAATACGAATATAATACAAATAAGAAATCAAGGCACATCTAAGGCTGAACTTTTGAAAGTAGTCATGCAATATAATATAACAGTTAGTGTACATTATTCATATCCCTATTGGTCCAATATAGATTTCTGAGACAATGATCATCTAAATTGATGTTGTGACATTGTGGAGAGTCTCAGGGAATCGCTGAGGTAGTAATAAACAGGTCTGCACTAAGTAAAAGAAGGTTTGAGAAGGGGTACATCAATTGGTTGCAAAGAATTCACAAGTCCAGAGTTTGTATTGGAAGCTTTAAGATTTGTAGTGACTAGGTTAGGTTAGGTTCAAAAGTGAGTGGGCCGAAAACCAGACCCTCCACCGCGACCATATGGTCTATTGTGGCTCACACCTACTTATATTTCACCCAACAGGTCCAGCTTATTAATGTAGCTGATTACGTTATTGGGTGAGAATTTATTCAGATCCCCTGGCAGAAGTTGTCGTTTGCAAAATACTGAGTATCTGATCGTTTCCCCAGCGGGGCAGGTGCACAATATGTGTTCTGCCGAACACATTGTGTGACTAAAGTTGAAATTATAATAACCTTTTAGAGAAAACTACAATAATAATTGAGTAACACTTTATTAGACTATATACAGGGTTATTCAGAACTTATCCATAATAAAATTTGGGGATGTTCAACATACATGTAGAAATGTGGTAGTGCAAAAAAAATTTGTTTTGGAGGGGTCTGGAAACTATTTAAAAATGTTTCATTGCACGCCGCTGGATACTGGTCCACTGTAATGGAGTGACCTTGGGACTGACAATGCAAACTTGCTAGCACGAAAAAGATTTGCAGCGTTTTTACTTTAAAATAAACTTAAAGATAGATAGATGTGACCAAAGTGACGTGTCTTTAAAATTAATAAAATTTTGTTACACTAATTTTGAAGAATTGCGCTGCTTGATTACTAGGTATTAGAAACATGAAATTTATAAAAAATTTGCCCATACCTTGTTACAGAAGCTGTTCGAAATAATATTCCTGGACTTGTACACAATTTTGGACACGCCTTATCCAATTTTGCCGTACTAAACCGAATGTTTCTCCTGGTTGCTGATCTTGTAAACGCAAATTATTAAGTAAATTGGGGATTTTCAGCATTTTGCTGCAACAACCACTCACAAAACCTAACTGTCGATGTGTCGGTGCGTCGATTGGGAAATCGTTCCGCATACAAGCGCGAAGCTGCCAATGAATTTTGTCCAACTTAGCCATAAATAAGAATCATGTCCATTAACTCAGCATTACTGTACACATGAGCCATTTTGAAAATTTTACACTTTAACACTCCTAAGATAAATAAAACACCCGCGAGAGCGACCGACATAGACTGACGACTCATAGACAATACAGATATTATCCCCACTCCAACTGTATTCGCCAGGCGTTCGCTAGGTACAAAAACTGTTGTTTACTGTTTTTTGAAGGAATGTGGTATATCAGATGTCGTTGAAGTACAGTTGCCCATCTACGTAGTCCTTTATAATGGCATAACTTTAAACATTGTTTACGGGAAACCCTAAGACTTTTATTATACATTTTTTTGGTGATATCGATTTCTTATTTAAGGATGCACATATCCTCAAAGTTTTAGAGATAAGTTCTGAATAAGGCTGTATAATTCATTTTTGTTAAACTGAACATCTGAAGAACCACTGATGAAAAGTAATTATTAAAACAGTTCTGAAAAGGAATTATCTCCAACGCTCCCGTTCTTACTAAAGTCAGATGTGAGGTTAGTTGTTCACCTGCCCCATTCAATTAATGACCCCTTTCGATAGCAGCCAACCTTTCAAACATCTTCCGTTCACTTCAAGTAAAACTTTTCAGGAACTATCATATAAAACCTGTTTTATCAAACCTACAACAAGATCCATATTCAAGCAGCTTCCAAGAAGTCCACACTGCAACCTCTTCAGTCGAACATACTGTACATTAGTTCCAATGAAAATGTTCCAATGACTGATTGCCGGTATTATCGGCAACAGATATCGCATATAAATTAAACCTGCGATTGGATATTTGTTGATTCCCTTGGTAACAGTACACAAGCGCCTGTCAAGAGGTGGTTCTTGCGACCAGTCCAAGTTGCTTGCCTTGCTCGCGCGAAAAAAGTTAAATGTGAGCGATATTTCTCGGGTATTTCTATAATAACTTACACGTGATTACCGTATGACTGTTGCTACAGATTTAGGTATTTCTGTAGCGATTAAATGAAATGCGCTACGAATCGGAAATGTCGCGGTCTAAATTTTTAACGGACTTCCAGGTGGTATTTAAATATGACTTGAGGTGCAGGGACGGAATAGAACTTATTTTATCATCACGTTTCTTGTACTCTCGACAACTTCTTATATTATTTATGATTATTTGAGCATTAATTATTTTGCTGGTGGTTATCAGTAGCTACACCCCACGTCCGTGGGGTGAGCAACTACTGAGTCCTGGAATCGTGTGCTCTGAGTAGAGGTATGAGCCCAGAATGAACCCCTTCTGCATTCTTCCGGGTAGAAGATCTGCCGAATTTCGGCATGCCGGTATGATCTTCAGTTCCGAAAGCAGTGTATCTCTTGCTCCACCGAGGGCTCCTATTATCAGTACCACAAGCTTCATAGTATGTTCTAGATGGAGTCTGTGGAGTTCGAAAAGAAGGTCTTGACATTTTATCCGTTTCTCCTCCTCTTTCAAAACAATGTTGGTCTCGACAGAAGCCGAGAACTCGATGATGAATATTGTCTTGATCCTTCAAAGAATTTAGAATATTCTAAATTGATACTAAATGACTATGCAAAAACTAAGTAACATATTTCCACCCTGTATGCATTTTCTTCTCATATTATGTATATAGAATAGAGAATATATAGTGATAGGAAGGAAAGGTGCTTGGAATCCTTGCTGAAATGGGTGATATAGGTACCAGGATATTCCTCAGCTTTGTAAAGGGCTTTAGACTAACATAGTTTAAGAATCATCAAATCTTACTTGTCGAGGTCAAGAAAGTAATTATTGCTTAACCAACCCATCTAGCAATCTAATCAATCTAAGGATTAACGAGCAAATCTAATGGGACTATAAACTCCTACGGATTCCATTATATCAGGAAAAATAAGATATACAGGGTTAGCGGAAGTGGGAAACAAACAGTCCATTTTTCACTTGTTCCTTGATATCGTTTTGTAATCTGCTGTATTTAACTAAAAAAATTGTTAAAATCTTTTATTTATAATAGATTCTATAGCTTTTTAAATAAAATCTATGGAAACTATCTCTGCAAAGAAACAATTGTCATTTTGTGAACAGAACACAACCATATTTGAAAGATTACAGGACTCTAAGGAAATATCTAGGATCTGATTGTTGCTAGAATAGTTCTTGTGAATATTCCTACAATTTCGCACATCATTTCAAGCAAAATGATAATTTGAAGCAAAAATACAATATCATTTGGTACAAATACGTTTCGGTCAGTTCCATGGAATCAAGATGTGGTTTGGGTTTGGTCAAAATATGGATAATGTGATACCTATTCGTATATTCTCAACGACTATTAATTTTAAGAAGTACTAGCTAAAAAACCACTTAACTGAATTACTAATACGTTTTCATATTAATTTTTTCTCCATTATTAATTTACTAGGCTATCTATTTACCACAGAAATAGAGATAACTACTCTGTTGACATTTCCTGAACTACAAAGAGCCAATAATGTTGAGAAAATTAACTATAATGATTATCAAATAATCGTTATACACCATGGAGATATATTCAAACATAATCAACGCTTTGAAGGTCTCAGCTGAGAATCACGATAATGTTTGCCTTCCTCCATTAGGCACTCTATTAACTACGAATTGACCAAGGTAACTTCCCTCTCTAAATATTTAAGTAAATACACAGCCAAAAGCTATGATATAGAGCAAAGTGTTCGTGTATTTTTGTCGTCGTTTGAAGTAGTTTACCTTAAACGAACCGCAAGTGTGTGGGTATGACAATAATTATGGTAAACACGGTAATAGTAACACCCTTTCACCGGAAGCCTGGTTTACACCACGCCTAGAGGGGGAAATCGGGACAACCTTGCCAGAAAGATATGCAGCTTCCTTAAATAATTTGATAAGGTATACGTTTTCTTAGGTGTAAGTTCGTACTGCTGATATTTTTATTAGTAAACTATGATAGCATAATATCCTTCAAAGAAAAACATTTGCAATAGTAACAAATGTCATTATTTGCTATTGCTAAAAACTTAAACATGTGGTAAAAAATGCAAAAGTTAAATCTCTATATAAGTATACAGGGTGCTTCAAATTCCATGCAATACATGGGGATCTCAGCAACGGTAAGAGATACGAAGTCGGTTAAATAGAGGCAAAGTTGCGTATTCAGGGGGGCAACATAATGGTGAAAAGAGATCAAGGCTAACTTGATTAGTTTTCGAAATATTCTGAAAAAACCGAAAATTTCGATTTTCGTTTTTGTTTTTTTGCGGGCCTATTTGATGAGGTATTCAAAAATAAAGAGCACTTTTCTATAGCAACTTTTTGCCCTTTATCGAATGGTGTTAGCAAATTTTCCGCAAAACGTTTCATTTCCCGGAAACCAATATCAACTTAATTTTTTTAAATACGGACCTGGAATTTTTTTCAATTTTTTTGGAATAATTTTTGTAACTTGATAGAATGCCACCATAAAAGGAACCAGATTTAAACGTTTTGTCTAAGAAAAATCCATCATTAGTATTTTTGTTTCGACTTTTGTTAATTCTAGATATTGAATAATATTTTTGAGGTTTCATTTTTATTTACGATAAATAAACAAAAGCTAATAATAAAATAACGAATTAACATCTATAAACTTTGATGTAAATGAATAAAAAATGAATAAAACAACAAAATATGTTAAAACTATAAAAACTCTAAAGCAGATGTTGAAATAATCCTCCGTCATTATTCATGCAGAGGCGTATTGGTCTCTTTAAGTTTTGAATAGATCTTTTGATTTCCCTTGCAGTTATTGCATTCAGAACATGAATAGTGGCATTTCCCAAATCCTCAAATTTATTATATTGATTCTTATATAAAACATTTTTAGTTCGTCCCCATAAGAAATAATCTAATCGGGATAAATCAGGAGCTCTTGCTGGCCATTCTATAGCACATGATTTCCAATCCATCTGTTTAGAAATGTTTCATTTAAGTAGTTGCGCACAATTCCTGAATTATGAGGAAATTTAAATAAATTAAAAAATTCTAGATTGCTGAAAGCCATTTTTAAGTACCGATAGTGCTTGACACAACATTGAAATGTGTTTGTCATAGAAACGTTTGCCTAGATAAAACTAAATCTTAAAGGACCACGGGAAATTATTAATGATGGACTTTTCTTAAACAAAACGTTTAAATCTGGTTCCTTTTATGGTGGCATTCTATCAAGTTACAAAAATGCTTAAGTTGATGTTGGTTTCCGGAAAACGAAACGTTTTTCGGAAAATTCACTAATAGCATTCGAAAAAGGGTAAAAAGTTGTTATAGAAAAGTGCTCTTTATTTTTGAATTCCTCATCAAATAGGGCCGCAAAAAAAAACAAAAACGAAAATCGAAATTTTGGGTTTTTCAAAATATTTCGAAAACTAATCAAGTTAGCCTTGATCTCTTTTCACCATTATGTTACCCCCCTGAATACGCAACTTTGCCTCCATTTAACCGACTTCGTATCTCTTACCGTTTCTGAGATCCCCATGTATTGCATCGAATTTGAAGCACCCTGTATATTTAAATGAGGTGCCGAAAACAACTACTCCATGAAAGTCTCCACATCCTTCATCAAGACCAACCACCAGACACTGACCGGTTTCGCGCTTATTATGCGCTTGTCAGAGTATCATAGGTGGTGGAATTGATGAACGATTTTGCGTCATGATTGCCTAAAAGGCATCGTAAATGTTAGTGGTGGTGAGAAACACACCGTAGTACCCTCTTTGAGTCTTTTCTGCTATCCGTCTGACAATTATTATTGTTCAATTGACATACAGATAGCGATATGCTTTGACTTTGTAGTGTTAGAAGTTAGGAATGAATCGATATTCTCCTTCTAACACCTTCTGCTTATGGCACACTCTTTTAGGTGAAAAACCTTGTATACCAAGTTATTCAAGGTGAAAATTGTTTGTTGAACCACCGTGTATTTTTAATTCATTCCCATACGCTCCACTCGCCCCTACTGGGCAACTAATCTAGCATATTAATAATTATTGCGAAAACGTCATGCATTGTTAAATGGTATTTGTATTCAACCTCATTCAGTTGAAGAAATATAAATAAAAATTATATGGACATAGAGATCTTGTAAAGTGTTATATTACATTTTAATCAGTATAATGTGTAATCTGATATCATCCTTGATAGACACAGAAGTGCTAGAATCAATTATTGTATTGAGTACGAGATGCGATTTTCGATTTTGTTAATAATTTCGTGATTTGCATACCAAGCAAAGTGATTTGACTGTAATTTAAATATAAAATATTACATATACATCTATCGTAATCAAGAAAGTTATGAAGTGTGTCACACGTTGTGGCTATACAATAAATAATTTAGAATTTTTTTACATGTTCTTAAGCAAAGTTTACACCAGGGAATTTTTAAATGGTCGGTTGCAATAATAATATAAGCAAGTAGGTCTTGGAATGTCATCAAAATAATTAAATAGATTTATTTAAAATTTTTATGTTATATTTTAAATGTTTAAAACTCATACCCATAAGCATCCAATATGCTATTTTAATTTTTGTATATTTTGAATACGTTCGGATTCACACATTTTTTATAGTCATGGTTTGCAATTTGCCCTTGCAAATTCCAAAATGTGTGGCGTCCGAACGGTAAGAGATGGCCTCGCCTTCAGCTATCTCCGATGAAAGACAATTTTATTGAAATGGCCATGGTGGGTACCCGTATTTTAGGCGTAGAATTCATTAAAACAAAAAAATAGGTGTTTTCATTTAAAAAAATTGAAGAGATTTAATTTTTCTTAGGTGGATATTTCCATTGCTACTATACTCACCCTGTATACAATTAAATATTTTTTAATTCCCAGTTAATTACCTACTGCCTTCCTTATAACGCCCACAATCAAATATTTTTAATTTAGTAGACGAGTTATTCACAGATAAATTCTATTTGCAAGTCTGCATCCGTGGCATTTAAATACAATAGTTAATAATACATTTAGTTAAAGTTTAGTAGATTTGATTATGAACCCAAAGATAACTATTTTCAATTTGAAATTTGGCGGTAATAAGGAAGTTTCTAACAAAAACTTGTAGATGGCGATTTAGTAGTACAGTTGATAATATCAAATTCCTACTTATCATCAAAGACGTATTGGCCTTATCACTTTCCTACCAAACCACCAGAGAGCGATGATCACTGAAAATATTAGGAAGGTTGCTTTCTATCTTGATAATATATTTTTTATGTGCATGAACAAATAATATGTCAATGCACATCAAGCATATTTTATCAATTCTAAAGGTCCTTTAGGCTTTCTTTTTATCTGCCCAAATAACTTAGCATCGAGAAAAAAAGAATAATAATTGCCCCTGCCAAAGCTACAATATTGAAAAAGTCTTATTGAATTACTTATACTGAAGTAGGTAACGAAGCCAACTACAGGTTAAAATTTTTGTTTGTGCATAATATAATAAAAATAGCTGGTACTGGTATATCACGAAACAGGTACATTCACCTCTCGAAACGAAAGTTTCGTTATTTAAATAATAATTACCATAACCGTAACTGAAACACAGACTGCATGTTGGTTCCAATTTATGAATTACTGATAAACTAAAGGTAGTTTACATGTGTTAAAACATATACAACTATTAGTTGTGGTGAGAAACACACGGTAGTGCCCTCTTTGGTTCTTTACTACTATCTGTCTGACAATTATTGTCAAATTGACAGACAGGTAACGACTTGATATTCCACAGACATCCGCAGACGCCATTATAGCAGTGACCTCTATACGCGATTCTTGCCAAGCAATACGCTACCTACTGGCGGCACGCACAACTAACGCTTGGGACTGGTTTAGTTTTGCGTATATGTCTATTGTGAATTTTGAAATATCCGTTGTTATCTTAGTTAATTGCTTTGATTAAATATGAATCATTATTGTTGTGAGCGTCATTGTTCCTCTTGGACAAACAAAAACTTCGAGATCAGTTTCATACTTTTCCAAAAGCGGGAAAATCTGGAGCTATCGTGGAAACTATAAGTTGGGCAATAAAGGGTTACAGGAGACAAGTATGGATAAAGAAGCTAAAGAACGCAAAGTAGAATGTGTGCTCTTTTACTTTTCTATAAGAATGACTATTTCCATAAAGGTATGTATGCCGTATGTCCAATAAAGAATTTGACATATTTTGAGGTTAAGTTTCATTTGCAGATTGAACGCTCGAAAAATATTGAAATATATTTTAATTTTATATCACTACTTACCCCTATAGTTTTACACGCTTTTTACCTGGTTTAAAGTTCTCGACAACAAATCTTTGATGAATACAATTTCAAACGTCAGTGTCAGGGACCGTAGGTTAGTATATACTGCCGTTTTGGCGTTACGATCTTAAAATGAATCGCGTATTGTCTTTGACAATCCAATAATCAAAGAGATTTGTTAGAGGATACTTTAAGAAAAAGCATCAGGCCAAGAAATAAGTAGAGGGAGGGTTGGATGACTAGAAATTATTCAAAAAATGTTTCAAACCATGGATTTAAAGATTCTGTTAAATATTTATACATAGATAGAGGGAGTATATCGGAATAAGTATAAAAACCAATTAAGCGACAGTATTTAGAAGATGTAAACTGCAATATTTTCAAGACGAATCGTAAATTCAATTCATATTCAATATAATTAGGAACGAGTAATTGCAAAAAACCATTTTTTTTCAACTTGCATTTTCTTTGATAAGGAAGTTGATTGCAACACGTCCTAGGTACCTTATTATTTAAAAAAATATAGTGCCCAAAACCTCTCCATTTCAGGGAACCTTGCATCGTTTATTGTTCCTCAAAATCCCAATAGTAGCCATTCAAATTGGGACGCAGTGTATTACTATCCCTCTCAGACAAATAGTGAAAGTAGGGAAAATACATTTTATTTATCAGTACCTATTATTAATATTTAAGTGATGATCCGTGGTTATGCCAACAGCACTACTAATAAACGTTATTAAAAGAACCGATATAATATTGCCATTAATTACATTTTTAATTACTAATTAACGGCGTAATAATTTATCCTCTAAATCAGGACCCTTCCGTTTCCCTCTAAGAGTAATTTAAGCTTTAGCTGAAACTTAAATGATGCTCAAATTAATAGCTGAAAATTAAGTGTGATCTTTATTTTATTTCTTCCTTCCTTACAGGGCGATTCAAGTTTATTTTATATATTTTGTGATGTGCAATTATTTTTATAGCTTATTCTGATGCCTTATTTATTGCTATGAAACTTTTATTTCTTCAAATGAATCAGATAAAGTGATGTGCAAGATACAACCACTGTTGGTTGTATTTTTGAGGTGTATCAATGTTGGTGCAACCTCCTAATTATGGTTATTGATTCAAAATTTGAACTCTACTTGGTTTGTATGTCTTTTTATAACTTAAAAAATATATACCTAAAGTAAAAACCAGAATTAAGCAAAGTGGAATGACCTCGCCGGTCTGGTAAAATGCGGTGATGCATGTGCTTGCGTATTCTGTTTTACCATTGGGCACATTTCAGTTAATATATACTCGTAAACTATTAGAATACTTCTAGTATATGCACTTCCACTTTTTTAACTAACACAAATAAGTATAAACACTGACACAAAGAATAAATACACTGATAATTTTACCACAAATTTTTACTGTTAAGAAACGCGCGCGAAATAACCCAACATCACGCCACTGTTTCCCTACTACCTCAAGCGCAGTCGCTTGTTGGTTGCTGATTCAACCAATCAACGTCGTTGAAGCTCAGAGAAAAGAAAGCGTAAATGCAAGAATATGTATGTTAAATAAGGATGAACAGCTTGTCGTCAACTTCACGACTTTCGCAGTTGTCACATATTCGGAAATGCCTTGATATTATTAAGTGAAAGACAAATTAAACATAGTGTTTGCTTCAATAAAGTACAATAGGGATAAGGGACATTAAAGACAAGTAAAAAAATGGGTAAATAAGGTAATTAATACGTTTCCTGTTTTAAATAAGAATACTTTAGAAATAAATGTGACAACACAGATCTACTCTTTTTCCGGTCATTGCACTTTGCTTAATTCTGGCTTTGACTGTAATTTATTTCGAAAATTGACATTTTAGCTTGATAACTCTGTACATAAAAATGACTACTTCAAAGCTACTATTCGGCGCCTTTTATTATCGAAATAAATCATGAGCACTTTCTCTTGCGGTGATCCGTGAGACCAGAGTGGAATGGCAAAAAGAGTTCGATGAATAATTTAATAATCGAATTAGCGGAAAAACGAAACAGACGAGAGAGAATACCAATGCACTGGCCACTGCTCTCGCACAGGTTAAGTGGATCAGTGGTTTGTTAACCTACTAAACGATGTTTGCGTGTGCATAGGATGTCCAGCCAAGTGTGACTCTACAGGGTGATTATGGTCAAGTAGTCTTTAATATAGTAATAATAATAATAGGCTTTTGTACCTCAAATACATCCATTGCTCAAGTAGATTGTCCCCAAAATCACATTCCATACCTTAATCTAAAAGACACCTGCGCATGGGAAAACATGATAATACTAATAATAATAATAATACTAATAATAATAATAATAATCAATAATTTGAATCCGCTTTTCTAAATAGAGTTAATAGGGTCCTAGAATGGATCTATATGCCTAAGCAAAAATATCGGCTATTAATATGTGGGTAATACCTGTACTATATTATACGTTCGGCTTACTGAAATGGAGTCACACAGACCTAGAAGCAGTTGATAGAAAAGTGAGAGTGATGCTGACTAAACATCGTTCTCATCACCCTAACTCATCTACTGCACGTTTATACTTACCGCGGAGCCAAGGTGGACAGGGCCTACATAAGGCCACATTACTGCATGAACAACAGGTAAAGTCTCTACGGAATTATTTCCTTTCTTCCACCAACCCTCTACATATGACAATAGGTGAAATAGATGAGAAATACTCAACGTTAACACTTGCTGTCTCGAATCCACACCAACGAGCTAAAAGCTTACAGCAGATGGAAGAGGAGTGGAAGACCAAGGCATTGCATGGAAGATATGCTGCAGATTTTAATAAAGATGACGTAGATCGGAAGATGTCCACCCTTTATCTCTCAAATGGTCTCCTTATGTCTGAGACAGAAGGATTTATTAGTGCTATACAAGATCAAGTAATACCAACTAGAAATTACAGAAAATATGTGCTGAAAGAGGCAATACCCACAGACAGATGTAGATTATGTGCCAACACTACGGAATCCATACAACATCTAACAGCTGGATGCAGTTACTTGGCGCCAAAGGACTACTTAGATAGGCACAACAAGGTTGGTGGCATCATACATCAAGAAATCTGTAACGTAAATGGTTTACTAGCTGCAAAAAACCGTATTACAAGTATTTACCTCAAAATGTACATGAAAACGATACCTATAAAGTGCTATGGGATCAGGCAGTTATGACGGACAACGAAGTGCATCACAATCGCCCGGATATTATCATTTTTAACAAGCGAGAAGAAACTGCCGATATACCGTTTAACGGAAGTAGATATCTATCCCATAGTAATTTCATGTAATGGACTGGTTGATAAATACTTACCACATACGTTGGAGAGAATTGGATTAAAATACATCCAAAATTTAATCGCTTTGTCCCAGAAATCGGTAATCCTTTCGACATGCCGTACTATACGTCGAATAATGGCCACTGGTGGTCGTGTTGTTCCGTAAAAAACCCACGAGATGTTAGTCAAAACCAGCATTACGCTGTGAAAAAAGAAAAAAAAATAATAATGATAATAATAATAATAATAATAATAATAATAATACTTCCAGAACAAAGATCATCCATTAGATAAAGTAAAAGTAGAAACTGATAACGGTTTCACACCCTTAAACCCATCAATGCCAGTCGGGGCACATTGGCCGTAGAGTAGTTGTTTTGGGCACCTCCTTCAAATAAATAAGTAGGATTGTCTTCCTTAAAGACAATAGAGGTCACTGCCATAATAGCGCCTGCGGAAAAGCAGGTCGTTATCTGTCTGTCAATTTGACAATACTTGTCAGACAGATAGTCGCAAAAACCCAAAGAGAGCACTACAGTGTGTTTATCACCACTTTCTAACATTCACGATGTCCGTTAGACAATCACGTCGCAACATCGATCATGGAGTCCACTACCTACGGTACTCTGATGAGCGCATAATAAGCGCGAAACCGGTCAGTGTCTGTGGTCGGTCTCGATGAAAGATGTGGCGACTCCTATAGAAATGCCGAAGTAATGCAAAGTAATTGTTTTCGGCATTTCCTTCCCCTCGGCCCGGCGGCTCCTAGAATGATTTTCACTGGCTAGTGACTTTCAATAAATTACAGAAAATGGTTCATTCAAAGTCTTTACTGCTGATTACGTCATTTTAAAGAATCACATGGGAAATGCTTCGTTCAAAATAATCTGCGAGAACTGGCCTTTAGATGTATCCCACTGAAGTACTGAAATTATATGAATGGAAACTCAATAGTGGTTAGCTGTGTGGTATGGCATTTAAACCAACCAGTTTTCGGCAAAAATCGACGACTGGTTTTTACAAAAGACTTTTTACAGTGAGGCTAAGCGTAGTGAAAGTCCACAGGGAAAGTGTGGGTACGTACTACGGACTTAAGAGGCACCAGCAATTCGAAGACAGAGGCGTAGAATAGGGGTACAAAAGTGAAAATATGAAGTAATGGGTAATGCAACCCATTCCTTTGATTCTATTTAAATCACCACAGAATCATTTACAATTTTGAGATATACAGTGTGTTTTAATGAATAGTCTCCATGCCAAGTACAAGTATGTGTACCTAATCATTATTTTCTGAAAAATCGTAATAACTCAATGATTAGCAAATTATTTTGAGAAAATGGAAAATATTTACAAAGCTCTTATTATTATGAAGGTGTCACGTGATCTTAGTTTCTATGAAACACTTTTTGAATGAGGAAAATGTTAATTACGTAAATATTTGGTATTCTTTCATTGCATTTTACAAAATAGTTACTATAATTACAGTTATAGTATAGAAACACATACCTAAATATAACACTGTGGTATAACTATATTTTATTGGGTGGCAGATATATTCAAATTTCTTTAATATTTTTGTTCCAAATGACAAAATTATCCAATAAAATCTCATTTTGCTTTGTTAGAAGCACCATATTACCTACTCAGGCGCGAAGAACTCCGATATATTTCTGTGCTAATTCTAAGAAAACTAGATTAGTTAAACTAATGACTATAACAAATAAGAATCAAGTTTCACACGACTTCTGCTAAGAGCACTGAATGTTCTGCCACCTACAAACAACAATCATTATTGTTCCTGTTGCTCAAAAGCCCATTGGATTTGTATCCATGTAAATAAAAAAAACCATAAATAAATAAATAAGTATATATAGCGCCTAGTCTAGTCTACTAGATCAAGCACTTTTAATGCATGATTCATTTATTTATATTTATTATTATTATTATTGTACATACTTCAATATTTCCTCTATAAAGGATCCGCCAGTGGTCACTTCCATCTACACCTCCAGATTCCATCTTGTAGTTCATTCATGTTCGCTTCACGTACCAGTTTTCAAGCACCTGTTACCAAACAAATGTTTATGGTGATGTTAATATACAGGGTGGGCGAATATCGCTGACACGGACTGCTTCTTGCAGCGAAATATTGATAACGCTGCATGATGGAGTTCTATTTCATAGAATGAGGCTGAAAATTAGAGTTTTCAGGCATTCAGAGCAAACAAAATGTTTGTATACATTTAAAATTTTAGGTATGTAACTTCAGTGTTATTAAAAAAATTAGGAACACAGGCACAGGAACACATAATTGGAACAAGAAATTTGGATAAATGGACATTTAAAATAAGTGAAAACGTATACATTCTTACATGAGAAAAATGTATGTAATTGATGGACCAAAAGAAAGAATAACGAAATTTTAGAGTACAGAGAGGAGAACAATAAAAGGAAAAACGAGACAAGGCATAAAATTAACTGAAACATATAGATAAAATTTAAATATAATACCGATAGAGATGGCAATAGAACAAAATCAACTAAGATAGATGGGTCATGTGCAAAAGAATGAGAATGAGTGTTTGTAATAAGATATATAAAGCCAGAAGACCAAAGTGGTAGATAGAGGAAGAAGAACTCGAAATACTTTTAAAGCTTAAAGGTAACAGCTGAAAATATGGTCAAGGGCGAGTCAAAAGATGAATTAAATATAGAAAGATAGAAATAGAGAACGTTAATTTAAATTTGACATATATTTAATGAGTCATATCAAATTTAAGGCAAGGAATTTAGAAACTGAGAAATTTCCCATACTAGACATAGAAGTCAACGTCTATTTTAATATGTGAAACGACAGTAAAACTACAACTTAAAAATTAGCAAGAGGTTTTACGGATTATTGTATTATTGATTAAATATTCACTACTCAACTTTATTGCATGTAGCACGCTACCGACCACAGAAAAAATTGTAGGGATGAAATTATTGTCAGTAACCTTCTAGAATACTTCAGAAAACTATTTTCTTACATTTATGTAAGATTTATTATATCTAAGTCCCACCTATTTTGTTCGAAACCTTTCCAAATCTTGCACAACGAAAGGCACATCAGGCTCTTACAGCTTATTTTTTATCACCCATTAAATGTGCTCTAATTCTATTTAGCTTAAAAATGTAAACCAATAAAAAAAAATTGTATAAAGTACTTCTATATAATCAGTTTCTTGTGGATATACAGTTGCTTTATGTTTTTGTAACTAACTTTTACATTCAAAGAGGTTTTCTTCTGGAATTTTCTGAAAGTATACTTCTATGGTTTACTTCTAAACCTTATTCTCTTGCCAAAGTACTCGCCCCAGTGTTCCCAAACTGGAGCGAACTGGAAAACTTCTGAACCACATACGGAAGCTTCAAACCTTCTGTGCAAAATTTTGGATTGGTAAAATGCAGGGAATGGAAAGGCAGGAAGTAATCTATGTTTGTTGTGTTACGTTTCTTATACAATTTTCCAAACTACACTCGTGGAAATTGGAAACGACTCACCTAAAACTATAGTCATTTTTGTATGGTTATATTTTCTAAACGCTTTTATCAATTTGACCAATTATTATTTTTTTTGTAACATTTCTATTTCATGTTTTTTTATTTTATTAATAAATAAGAACTTACATTTTGTATATGATTTTTTAATTATAATCATATTATTGCTAGGTGACAAGTGACAGGATCAATTTTCATTTCAAAAACCCACTTATTTTATTTTTAAAAATCGGCACCTGTGATTAGTCACAAATGCAATGGTTTACAAAAATTGCTATAATTAGGAAATCTATCTAGGTAGAAAGGATTTTCAAAAAACATTCTTTTTAGCACAAATAAAACTATCTTTTGACACAATAAAATTTATTTCCCCACTTTGCGTGCACCGCAGATATTTGCTTACATTTTAGTAAAAAAACACGTTCCTACACATCATCCTGTATATATTCTATAACCGTGTTATATAACAACTGACCTACCCTACATTACAGCCCAAGCTTGGCTTAATGAAATAAAAAAAAATTGGTCAAATTGATAAAACCGTTTAGAAAATATAACCGTACAAAAATGACTATAGTTTTAGGTGAGTCGTTTCCAATTTCCATGAGTGTAGTTTTCAACTTAACAAAGATAAGTAACTATAGGCAACCAGCATTTCGTTCCTGTATTTTATATACCGTTAGAAAATTACTTTATTCCAAATTTGTATGAATTAATTTGTCTATTGTTTTGAAAGAGCTTGGTTAACATTAATAAATCGATTATTAATTTTACTTGTCAGGCGGAAGTAGGTAAAACACTGTTTGTCTTTATGGGGTATCTCGGTTATTACTAGAGACAGAGAAATGAAGTTGTCGGGAACCTTTGTCAATTTTTTGAGAAAAATAAGATGGTAGATGGAGAATAAGTAAACAAAATTTCGCAATCAAAATGATTGGGGATCATGGAAACTAAAGACGGTTAAGCAGGTAACATTTTTAACTATTTTTTCCGTAATAATTCCAACACAGACCATTGTTTTGTTGCACAGGTTTTGTTTTGAAAAAAATGTTTTAATTTGTAAAAACAGATCGACACACGTACAGTAGTATTAAACTTTATAGATCTCGCTTAAATTTATACACTGTAGTAGTATCACTAGTATCGGATGTTTGTAGGATATATATTTTTTCTTTATTTTTTTATACTATTTATAGGATGCGCCCAATAATTTCTGTCGGTTTCACTATACATTTGTAATTTGTAATTTTGTATATAGGTATTTTTATCAAAAAGTGCACCGTTCCCGAGACAATCTTGAAAACCTCAAAATGGGGTTGGAAACAACGTCCTAAGGTATGAAGCATACTACTTAGGGATGGGAACTTTTCGGTTTAATAATTCTTATGCTGTCCTCATTATTTCTACCAATTTTTGAAACTTTATAAATTTTGTCTGATATATTACAATTTACATTACATTTACATTACTGGATTACAAGCTGTTTCTACAATTATGTTTTAACTACAAACTACCTAGAATAATGATTAATACAATATAATTAAAACTAAACTAGATAAAATGTCTTATTAAACCCAACGAGTAAGAAACAATTCGCTGTAAACATACTAACACTCGAGAAGCTACAGCACTGGGCGTTTCAGGATAGAATCTCAGGTTAACCGAACATTGGGGTTACGGCAAGGACTACAGCGCGTAATAGGGAGATATACTTCTGATTACTTATTTATTCTTGTCCCTAGGTACTAGAGTACATTGTATAATATCTGTTTGATATGCGCATCGAGACTAACTTTGTATGTGTAACACGACAAAGCCGTAAAAGTTTAGTTCACATGAAACCGTATTACTTCTACTTATGAAGGATTTCTAGAAGGTAATTTTGAGCTCGCATTTGCCCGAAACAATTTATCTTTATTTAGTATTGCGTATCTATAATTTAAGTTAAATTAAACAGAATTGGGTTTTTCTGATATTACCATCACATAAGATTGCATTAAAATTGATACTGATTACACCCGCATTTATATTTTAAATGGCAATATTTAGTATATCGATTTTTAAACATTGGGACGCCATAATCATGTCCACCATCAACCATGTCAATTTCTGGCACTTAATTTTTTTTATAAAAGGTTTTAGCTCTCAAAATGTAAATAAAATAATGAAATCAGTAATAAATCTAAAAGTTAGAAAATAAAATAAAAATTCTAGCTGCTTTGGATCACTAAATATATTCAAATACGGTGTAAAGGTACTTAACCTCACAAATAAGGATCAAAACTGTCTAATGGCGGTAAGAAAGTAACACCCTCTGTATCAAATATCACAATAGAACTAATCCTTTAAATCTTATACCAATGGACATTTATTTTCAAGTAGATATCTGTTGTGAAATAATAAATATAAGAAATCAACTTATTTTCCCATATTTAGCATGATCAAGCAATTTAGTCTGAGTCTACATTAGACAAAAACAATTTTTCTTTTGCCAGTGAAGCTACCTTATAAATCTTTGGGTTTAATATTTAGTATAAAACACAACAATTGAGTAATAAGATGCTATTGAGCGTCCACAGTAAAAACAATGGCCCCAAAGTCTTCATGTCCTGTTCCTCCAGAGATATTGCTCAGTTTTTTACCACCCCTGTGTATAATCTCTCACTACGAAGCATCCCGACAGAAATTACAATGTACGAAGTTGTGAAAATAGCAAAATTTGTAGTGTATGGGCCATAAATCTTTTCGTTTTTACGTCTGCTTGAACTAGATAGAATAACGTAGCAGTGAAAAGTAAGATAAACGATTATTTGAAGATTTATGGACGGTATTTGTCATTTTACAATTTGTACGGGCTGAATTATTACGAACGAGGTACAGGGAGTCCCAATTATTAAACTGGAACTTATCTATGAACGACAGAGAAACTAGAATTTTAGAGAGATTGAGCTTTAAGTTTGTTTACAGTATCTAGATGGTTGTTATTAAAATTCCATTCAAAATAAATTAATTAAAGAAAGTCTGTAATACAAAGTAACAAATAAATATGTATGATAGTTGAGGTAGATGCAGAATTATACCTAGGTGTCCCTGCACAGTGTTCAAAACACCTAAAGATAAAACAGTAATATAGATATTGTGGCTTAGCAAGAAACTGCCAACTCCTTTGACATTTTAGAACCTATCTCTATTATCTACTTTTAGAGAAAAATTCATCGACATATATATATTAATATAATAATTAGAGGGCGCTGTATCCAAATATGTAAAAATAGATAAAGTTTTATACTTAAAATAAGAAAGGAAACCTCATTTTTGGCTGAACCAGAAGTACAATTTAAATATTGGTTTTTGAATAGTTAATAGAATTACTAGTTTTCAAAACTAGAACAGAGTCATCATGCGAAGGCACCCATGGAAGGTCCTTTACAGAGAAAAACTGTAGAGTAAACCTCGGCTCAGGAGCATGACAGGGGCTCATAACAGGGCACTGCCAAGAAGCATCTCTGATTGGCAGAAAGCCCGGTATGAAGGGGCTGCCATGATGCAGACGAATGTGGCAGTGAATGTGAAGGGTACGCTCGTATGAGGCAACGCTCCTGGGTAAATAATTTTTGGAACCTTGGGATCTAAGAGGAATTTCAGCGAATAGACTTTTAGACTTTGTGCGAAGAACAAAGTTGCTCGCTGAATCAATGGGATGCACAATAGGTCCAGATGTTGCTGCAGTGCTTTGGGACTTGCAATAAAGAACCAACCCGCAGGAGGAAGGATAAGAAAATAGAAGAAGAATATAAATAAGGATATGCTCATATGATCAGAAGAACTACTTCAAAAAATTCACTTGCTTCCAAAAATTCAATTATTGTGAACTTTCTTCTAAATATTGGACAAAGAAACAATTCGTCCATCATGACACTAAACACCCTGTATCTAAATAGCGGTGATCCTATCAATATTATTAACTGAACTAAATACCTACCACAAAAACCATAACGCTTTGGCACATTTAAAACATATGTTGCTATGACAAATTTTCAGGACTGTAATGTTCAAATTCCTCCACATTGTAGACAATTATAATAAATAACAAAACCAATAATTTGCCGTATTTTAAATTTAACGCGTTTATAAAATTTATGTCTATAGGAGAGGATGCGATAATTGTATTTTATAATGACAGTGTACTTGTATGTGTATTGTGTATATTTACAGAAACTCGTCATATGATAAGCATAACATACAAATATTAGAAATTACAGCTAATCGGGTAACCACTTACAACACACAGACGGACGATATCAATTGCCCCACAACATAAATCACATTGAAGCAAAAGTAGCTAGAAGAGAATAACTGAAGATAGAATGACGATCTTTATCAGTCAAAACATTGTTCTAAAGGTAATTCGCAAGCTACATTATTAAATCGTTAAAATGTAACCATTTTGAAACAGTTGAATCAGAAAATTAAATAAATATTTGAACTAAAGAAACGAATCAGAAATTGTTTTTTTATTAACTGACTCTTGCTCAAGAATAAATAAAGACTATAAAGATATCTCAAAATGGCTCGAATGTTAGCAGTAGCCTGTACCATGAGATAGGTAGATAGAAAGAACTTGTCTATAAAGACAAAATAGAAATAAATAACAGTCTATAAAGACAAAATAGAAATAAATAACAAGAGGAACTTCTATACGCATCTGCCTCAAGTGGTTCATTCATAAAGTAAAGATAATGTTTGCCTACCACTATGCAAGATCCGGAGGTCTCGGACACCCTGAAATATGCAAGAATACTACACCATATTTTTCACACGAGGCGTTTTAGTTTCGAGACCCTCAAAACAGGGTGCTCCATGTAAATGGCGCGATATTTACCTCAGTATAATTTAGAACTGATCAGTAATTTCCGAACAGTTCTGATGCTACTGATAGTACTGATTGGGAATTACGAAACGCGAGGAATGTATCGTCTGGTTCATGAATATTGTGACATGTGACGGGACACCAATTGGAAATGGTCATAAAAAATATATTAAGATATATTTTCTATGGAATTGGTACAGGTTCAGAAAACTATTGACAGATGACGCTGACAGTTATAAGTATGATCATTTATACTACACTGAAGATATCAAATAAAATTGATACCTAGTAGAGGTGAGAAGTACACGGTAGTGCCGCCTTTACTTCTCACCACTACTAACCTTCACGATGCCCCTTCATCGCAACATCATTCATCGATTCCGCTACCCATGGCACTCTGATGAGCGTATAATAAGCGCGAAACCGGTCAGTGTCTGGTAGTTGGTCTCGATGAAGAATGTGGCGACTTCTGTAGAGATGCCGGAGTAATGCAACGCCAGTCGGGGCACATTGTCCGTGGAGTAGTTGTTTTCGGCATCTCTTCAAATAAAATCGGTACCGTTTTGTAGTTGGTGACATACTGCTTGAGAGGACCGAGCGTTTTATTATAGTTTGAACTTACGTTAGTAACTTGAAGTAAATTTTTAAGACATTAAATTGTAGAACGCAGTGGAATTTGCTATCGTTCCTCTGAAAACCGTTATCTGTCTTATCGAAATTACCTTCCACCTAGAGGCTTGATACCTGTCCGATATATTAAAAATATTCTTTGACTTAGTTTTCTATTTACGACTTGTCAAGACAGTTTCGCAGTGGTTTGGATTAAACGAGTGCATCGCAAATAAAAAAGTTAACGATATTAATATTTTACACTCCTCTGGCTCCCAAGCGGACGATACAGTAAGTCTATTTTTAACGTGGATTTTTATAAAGTGCCAGTATAAATAAATCTCTTTGCCTGATAAAAGGCAGCAATTTGTCGCTGTCTGATTCAACATTTATTTTTATAATCGTGTTTACTTTTTTTATAACTTCGATAAAAATGCTGCTCTTTCTATTATTACGTAGACTTTTATCATGCGAAAATTCGTAGCATATTGTGCTTCAAATTGTTTAAGATAATACTGAAAAATTCAGCGAGTTCTTGTTTTCGATAATAGGAGAATATAGTAGGTATTCGAAAGATAGTACAAATGCCAAATGGTCGAAAACAAATAATACTTATAAACACCATTAGAAAAATACCTACGTAGTTTCATCAACCACAATTGCTTGAAAAAAAAATCTGTGACATTTAGTTTTAATATACCTACATGATCAAAGTGAACTGTTTTGAAATATATACCAAAAATTCAGAATGAATAAAGTAGATAGTACCGGGATATCAAAAATTATCTTGGTCAAGGGTGGTTGTGGAATGTTAAAACGTGTGTCTTACTTTAAATTTGAAATAATTATGTCACTGTCACACTGACATCATCAATAACCTACAAATTTCATACCTATTTATTTCAGTTGTAAAACAATAATGAACTACAAATTATGAAATAACGGTTTTAGTAACAAGAAAAACTCAAGTTGACGCGCCTCCTCATGCTGTGAAAAGCGTTTTGCAGCACAATGACTTGACAGATTCTGACACAACAAAACATATTCAAAAATTTTAAGTAAGACACACGTTTTACATTCCACAACCACCCTTGACCAAGATAATTTTTGATAACCCGGTAGATGTGACAACAATTTATATTTTAGTAGTGGTGAAAAACACACCGTAGTGCCCTCTTTGGGTCTTTGCTACTATCCGTCTGACAATTATTGTCAAATTGACAGACAGTTGTGACCTCTATTGTGTTTCGGCATCTCCTTCAAATAAATAAACATTCTCTATTTATGACATCCTTTCTTATGATTGAAAATCTTTTAACCTATCTATAGTTTTTAAAGACTTTTAGATTTTCCCCAAATGATTGTAGAAGATAACGAATCCAGTTTTATTACCGATCAACTTATATAGATGTTGCCTTGAATCTGTTCCAATCATACAGGGTGACCCAATAAAAATGGAAACACTCGCGTACAAAATTGGTTTATGGACTGATTTGAACCGGATTTTTTCAAAAGATAGATCTCCAAAAGCTCTATGTTGATGCAGAATTTGAAGACGAAATTTTGATTTTCAAGACCTACTACGAAGTTTTTTTATGTGAAAAATAGCAAAATTTTGTTAGCGATTTTTTTATAGAAAATCTGACTACACCACTGGATTTAGGAGCCACTCGAATGCATTTGTACCAATTTTTTCGAAAAAAAGTGTGTTCTTAAAAAAGTTATGACAATATCGGCATCATCAGTGTTTGCCTTTGTCGCTGAACCTATTCTTTTATAAAAATCGAATAGAACCCAAAAAGAAACAAAATTAAACAACTTAAACACTTATCTAATTATTAATAAGAACTATAAAAACCAGTATACACAAAATAACCAACAATTACTTTAATATAAAGAACAATTGATACAAAAAAGTAATGATTAGAAAATTACATTTTTAAAAATGAAAAAGGAGTCTGGTC
Source organism: Pogonocherus hispidulus (assembly GCA_963924545.1). Lineage (NCBI taxonomy): Eukaryota > Metazoa > Arthropoda > Insecta > Coleoptera > Cerambycidae > Pogonocherus > Pogonocherus hispidulus. Next base: position 2,291,040 of record OZ004698.1, read on the forward strand.
AAATTGATTCACACTTTTTGAATAAAAAATTATAACGTAGTTATTTTTTATCTAAGAAGGTAATATTATAAGTTTTGGCATAATAACCACAAAATAATAATAATTTGACGACCTTACCTATCAATTGTTGTTTATACTAGAGTAATTGTTGGTTATTTTGTGTATACTGGTCTCTATGGTTCTTATTAATAATTACACCAGTGTTTAAGTTATTTAATTTTGTTTCTCTTTGGGTCCTATTCGATTTTTATAAAAGAATAGGTTCACCGACAAAGGCAAACACTGGTGATGCCGATATTGTCATAACTTTTTTTAGGAACAAACTTTTTTTCGCAAAAATTGGTACAAATGCATTCGAGGGGATCCTAAATCCAGTGGTGTAGTCAGCTTTTTTATAAAAAAATCGCTAACAAAGTTTTTCTATTTTTCACTTAAAAAAATTTGTGGTAGGCCTTGAAAATCAAAATTTTGTCTTCAAATTTTGCAACCACATAGACCTTTTAGTGATCTATCTTTTGAAAAAAATCCGCTTCAAATCGGTCCATGAACAACTTTTGTACGTGAGTGTTTCCATTCTTAATGGGTCAACCTGAATATAAAGGCCCGAATTTATAGTCGTTCCTTAAATGTTTCCTTAAGGCTTCCTTCGTTAAGGATTCCTTACACTTCTAGGAATGTTCTATTTTATAGTGAAGAAAAGTTAGTTCCTTGACTAAGGATAGGTATATACTTGACAACAGCGCAATACTTGAGTTTATGATTTATGACACGAGGTAAATGGAGGTTGTTCTATGGGTAAATGGGTCCTATTTCTTGTGATTTTTAAATAATTATTTCACATTCATAGTTTTCTCTGAATTCCACACACTTCTATCCAACTTACGATTTTAGAAAAATTGATTGTGGTGGTGGTAAAAAAAACAGTACACACAAAGTGGAAAACTATTGATTCTCAGTCTTGTGGACAGGTATAAAAGTGTGATTGAAAATAAGAAAACCGATGGGATAAATAATAAACAGTAACAGGACGCCTGGCAAAAAATTACAAATTTGTTTAACGCCTCTTCATCAACGCAAATATCTATCAAGCAGTTAAAAAAATTGTAGGATAATTTGAAACAAATGGGTGCAAATGGGTGCAAGTCGAAGAACTTTGGAGTTTAGATGTAGAACAATTTGAAAATTTAAAGTTAAGATTTTTCTAATTTGTTTATTGTTTCTCAAGTAAAACTTGGCGATATATCTTTTTGGCAGACGTTGATTTTCACCTACTCTTTCAATAGATTCCTCCATTTTTCTTAACTAATAAAATATGAAATCAGGTATAAAACCCAGTAATTACTAAATTAATATCAATTTCGCCAAAACTAAAATAAGTACAACAATGATTTAAAACATTAACAACTCTAACCCCAATATTTAACAGTAAAAAATTCTTGAAGGGAAGTGAGAAGTTACCTTAAGCAAGATCTAAGCATCACTTAAGGTAACCTTGATCGACTATAGAACAAAAATAATATACTAAGAAAGCCTTAAGGATGGAGGGTGTCTTAAGGAACGACTATAAATTTGGCCCTAGATCATCAGATTCAGTTTGATGTGTGCAAAATCATACACTACATATTGGTATATACGTTTTATTCTATTATCTACTACACGGATTCAGGGTATACTCCCCTTTCCCCCCTTATTTTTTTAAATACAATTTTGAAATCTGGCATGGCAGAAGTACTTATTAAAGGTCACTTTTTAACATAAAAATTACCTTTTTGCCACTATTGCGGGTTTCATCGGAAATAATTCCAAATCTCGTTTTTTATATGGAACACCCTGTATAATATAATATTTTTGGAATCTACATCATTTTCTGTATCCAACGATATGACATAAGTGACATTTAAATTGTCAAATTACTTTTTGGTCTCTATTTTACTTTGTTGGTAAATTAGGATAGCTCTCATTAAATACTTTACTTTGCAAGTTCTATTCATTATCTTATTAGATTTGCCATGAATAAATAGTAAATTAAGAATGTCAGCATTTGAATACGTGTTTACATTTTCCATTTTTTAAATATAAGCAATACTTAATTAAACCACCTCTATGGGTGTTAGACTAACAAAAAATAACTGGCGACAGATTATTTGGTTTTGAAATCCTGGCAAGAAATTAAATGATTTTAGGTGATTCCCAAAAAAGAGTAGATAATTTCAAAACTAGAAGAGATAGGTATTGAGAACCATGATACCGTTCAAAATAGAATAATATTGTGCACCAGACCACGGAAAAACATACAGGGTGTTCCGCTTCAAAAAACCAATTTACTGTAATGTTCTCCTTAGTTTAGGTCTTTTGCTTGTATTACACTGATTAAAACACTGCTACTTTGTTTTACTTATTTATTATTTAAACTATTAATACTTACTTGGTACAACTTAAAATTAAATGGTAGAATTTATTATAACATTAGAAAATATATGTTAAAATGATAACATAACATTAATATTATTAAGACAGTAATATAAATGTAAGGAAAACAATAAAGGTGGAATCGTGTCTCTTCAACACAAATCAAATTAATGTTTAGAAGCATTACACTGTTTACCAGTATTTTGTTTTAGTTCACTACTAGAATCACTAGATTTAATAACCTATTCCTCATCACTATCTTCCTCTGACGTACTAGAATCTGTGTCACTAGATTCACTATCACTAACTATTGGTCGGTTTGGATTTACATAAACATCGTCATCAGAATCCTGTTCTTTCTTGTCATCTGTCTCAACATTGAATTCCTCTGGCCATACATTGCTCTTTTTATAATACTTGATTTGATCAGTGGTTAGTATCTTAACAATTTCTGCTTTTACTTTATTACCCTCGTCGATAGGCTCCACTACAACAAAGTCTCCTTTTTTCACCCACATTCCACAACGGAATCTCCTAGGCATTGACGCAAGTAAGACGGAATTATCTGGAGCTTCTACTTCGTGTAGATTGTTACCCCTGCTCTTGAGTATTCGCACAATTTTTTGTTTTTCTGTGGGGACGGAATCATCATCTAGTAGCACTTCTATCAGCACCCACTTTCTTACTGATGATCTTGACATTGTTGAGTTTTGTGCTTTCACTTGACAAAATTTGAAATAATCGGAGCTTGTAACTGACGAGTTGATGATAGAATACTGAGTGCTAGAACAGAGTGGTTTATGTATTTATACCATGTAAAGGGGATACCCGTCATTAGCATACCACGGAATTCCAGTAATCTTAACAATTGGTACAGAGGGCTGTCGCCAGCGAGTAAACAGGTCGGTACCTGGAAAACCCTAATTAGGGTATCTTCAATAACAATTTATTGCTAGGGACAAGAGATTTTATATCGGTAATTGGATTGTAATGGGTACATTGAGATATTCTTATTATCCCAAATGAGAAAGACCAGATTATAAAATAAACATTATTACTAAAATTCCGAGGGGCAATTGTTTGACTATTTTGGGGAATTTTGATGGTATATGCCTAATTTTTCTTAAAATCTCTACAATCTTTCCTTTGGGTTCAGAACCTTTTGAGCTAAAACGGGTTGATTTATTGAATATAAATAAAAAATATAACAATATACGAAACCTCACAACAAACAATTTATACATTTGTTATACTATATGGCGTTGTCTTTTAAAATAATATATATTACATTTATTTTATTCTTACTCAAACTGTACCTATCTAACTGAAAAGAAAATACTTTTTAAATACTTTTGTTTATTTTATTGTATCCTTAACTCCTAAAAGAAAAGACTGACCTAAAGGCTAAAGGTTGTCCTAAAAGAAAATACTGACTGTAATATAAGAAAATACTTGTTAAATGTTTTTGTTATTTTATTATTTTGTTTTAAATTTATAATTTATCCATTAAAATGTTACTTTATTCATAAGAATATCTTTTACAAAAAATGTTTTCTTTCTAGGTTTCATTATACTTCTTAAATACGAAAACATTTTTCTTGACAGGATTATAGGGTACGTCTTAAAAATGTTTTGTGATTGATTCTATATTTTATATTATATTTTTGAGACAGCTTTTGTATGAATGAATATATTTTTACCTTAGTTTAGTTTTATTTTTTTACCAACGAACGTTTTATGTTTTGTTGTTGGTATATGCATAGTATAAATAAATATACTATGGTATATGTGAGTTTTATTGTTTTTCATATGGCATAAATAAATGTTACAAAAACTTTATTTGTGTCTCAGTAGCACATAATAATGGGGTACCTATTTTGTTGGGAATTTCAAAACACTATGGGGAATGCGGGCTTTTTGGAGAATTTCGGGGAATTGCAGACGATTTTGGGGAATTTCGGGGAATTCTGACAATTTAGTATATCCAGGGAATTTCAAACGTTTGAGGGTATTTCAGGGAATTTTTGGAGCATTTCGGAGATTTTTCCCTGCATAGGGAATTTCACTGTACAAATTTTTTTAGCGGATTACCCCTCGTAAAATTCCTTACAACTAATAAAATATGTCTGTTAGACGTACGTGTAGCTAGTATTGTAAATGAGGGAACGTTCTCGATTGTGCTTGGAGAAAATTCGCGAAGCTTCAAATGAATTTGCGCGCACTTTCCCGGCCGAGCATTTTGGAGCACATATTGAGAACTTTCCCTTGAATATGCTCGGAAATTCTTGGCAAAATGCTCAATATGTGCTCCAAAATGCTCAATATGTGCTCTAGAATGCTCGGCCGGGAAAGTGCGCGCAAATTTATTTGACACTTCGCGAAGCTTCGCGAATGTTCTCCAAGCACAATCGAGACACATTGTTCAAATTGCCGCTAAGAGGTAAAAGCGACAATGGCAATATTGCGACTTTCGACCTATTTCCCGAGAATCACAGGTGGCCGCCGGGCCGCCGCTGCACCATAGAATTTATCTCCTTCTGTCGTAATAATCTGAAATGTAGAGTAAACAAAGACGACGATTGCCGATATGTTACCGTGAAGATACTTACTTTGTTTCTACCGATTGCCGATTACAAACTTTTTCTCTTGTATGGAGCCGCTTTATTTGTATTTACTCTTTTTTATAACCATTTAACATAAAATGTTTTTTTTTAATAATAAAGTAATATATTGAAAAAACTGATAATCTTCTCGAGAACATTGAGAAGTTTGGGAATATTCTTGAGATTATTGAGAAAAATCAGAATATTTACGAGAATATTGAGAATAAAAGAGAAAAATTGGAAACATTGACAAAAAACGTAAAAGAGCCTAATTCGGCTATGCTGATAATAAATTCTCGGGAATTTCTAGTTTATGCTCGTTTATGCTCATATTTTCTCGTTTATTCTGGTTTGTGCTCAATTTGCGTTCTCCAAAAATAAATGCTCGAGCATTTTCCATCACTACGTGTAGCCAACGGGTACATTACATTATGATGGTTTGAAATTAACTTAACTCGGCATTAAATTTCCACCACCCTGTTTGAAATTAAGCCACCTTGAAAGTATGAATGGAAAGCTTAGGGGTCTAGCTATTTCTCCTATAAATATTGTCGCTTTATCTTTCTTACTGTAAAATACACATGGTTTTAAGCTAGTTACTGTTTCTCTTCAATTACAATATCTCGAAAACGGTTAATTTTAGGAAGAGCGAAACTTGATGAAGGTCCACCTAACATTGTACATAAAATCCAAAATTGCAATAATTTATAGGGTGCTCCATTTAAAATAAGCAAACGATTGGTCTTCGAATAAAATAAAACCACTAAACACATTTAAATTATATTGTAAGTTGCTTTGTCTCTTATTATAGCCATAATAAGAGTCAAAGCAACTGACAATAAATTTGAAATGTTTCTAGTTGTTTTTTATTCGAAGACCACTTAGAAACGGGGTAACTTAAATTATCGAGCACTTTACTATAAAATTGATTATATCTTGAGTACCTTAAGAGATAGGTATAAGACAATGCTATATCATTCAATTCAGAATTGAATGGTACTTTCAACTGTAGAATAATATACTGGGTGTGCCATTTGAAAAAAATGAGTTTTGCATCTTTCAAAATTGACGTGTTGCTCAGTAAATATTAAACGCTCTGTATGTATTACAGACTTCTGTTAGCTATTTTCAGAAATACCAATGCCTAAACTATCTGACATATAAAAATTAAAATAAATGCTGTTCAATTGCATATGATATGTAACTTTGAAATAGTTGTAACAACTGTAATTTTTTTTATAAAATGTCGAATACCTTCGAAACGGCTAGGTTTTGATATAGGGAATTATAACACAAACTGACACTAAATTTGCATGCATAATCCAAAAATTCAAAAATATATAGTGTGTTCCATTAAAAAAAACATAATTTTAGTATGGTACACGTTTTTAGAGGTGGTACTCCAAAATCTCTGTGTTGATGCAGATTTCGAAGACGAAATTTTGATTTTCAAGGCCTACTACGAATTTTTTTATGTGAAAAATAGCAAAATTTTGTTAGCGATTTTTTTATGAAAAATCTGACTACATCACTGGATTTAGGAGCCACTCGAATGCATTTGTACCAATTTTTTCGAAAAAAAGTTTGTTTTTAAAAAAGTTATGACAATATCGGCATCACCAGTGTTTGCCTTTGTCGGTGAACCTATTCATTTATTTATTAAAGTTTTGGCATAATAACCACAAAATAATAATAATTTGACGAATTTACCTATCAATTGTTGTTTATATTAGAGTAAGTGTTGGTTATTTTGCGTATACTGGTTTTTATGGTTCTTATTAATAATTACACTAGTGTTTAAGTTGTTTAATTTTGTTTCTCTTTGGGTTTTATTCGATTTTTATAAAAGAATATAGGTTCACCGACAAAGGCAAACACTGGTGATGCCGATATTGTCATAACTTTTTTAGGAACAAACTTTTTTTCGCAAAAATTGGTACAAATGCATTCGAGGGGATCCTAAATCCAGTAGTGTATTCAGATTTTTTATAAAAAAAATCGCTAACAAAATTTTGTTATTTTTCATTTAAAAAAAAATCGTCGTAGGCCTTGAAAATCAAAATGTTGTCTTCAAATTTTGCATCAACATAGACCTTTTAAAGATCTATCTTTTGAAAAAAAAATCCGGTTCAAATCGGTAAATAAACAAATTTTGTAGGCGAATGTTTCCATTCTTAATGGGTCACCCTGTATATTAAACCATCAGATTCAGTTTGATGTGTGCCAAACCATACCCTACATATTGGTATATATGTTTTATTCTATTATCTACTACACGAATTCAAGGTATACCCCCTTTCTCCCCTTATTTTTTTAGATACAATTTTCAAATCTGGCATGGCAGAAGTATTTATTAAAGGTCAGTTTTTGATATAAAAATTACCTTTTTGCCACTATTGCCGGTTTTATCGGAAATAATTCCAACTCTCGTTTTTTATATGGAACACCCTGTATAATATTATATTTTTGGAATCTACGTTATTTTCTGTATCCAACGATATGACATAAGTGACATTTCAATTGTCAAATTACTTTTTAGTCTCCATTTTACTTTTATTGGTAAATTAGGGTACCTCTCATTAAATACCTACTCTGCAAGGTCTATTCATTATCTTGCTATATTCGTAATGAATAAATGATAAACTTAGAATGTCAGCATTTGAATACGTGTTTTCATTTTCCATTTTTTAAATATAAAAAATACAATACTAATTAAACCACCTCTATGGGTGTTAGACTAACAACAAATAACTGGTGACAGATTAGTTGGTTTTGAAGTTCGGGTAAGAATTTCGCAACCATCCTCCCAAGAAATTTAATGATTTTAGGTTAGGTAAGTAGGTTAGATAAAAAAGAGTAGATAACTCAAAAACTAGAAGAGATAGGTATAAGGAACCGTGATATCGTTCAAAATAGAATAATATTGTACACCAGACCATGGAAAAACATACAGGGTATTCCGTTTGAAAAAACAACTTATTGTAATGTTCTCCTTAGTTTAGGTCTTCTGCTCGTATTACACTGATTAAAACACTGCCATTTTGTTTTACTTATTTATTATTTGAACTATTAATACTTACTTGGTACAACTTAAAATTAAATGGTAGAATTTATTATAACATTAGAAAATCTATGTTAAATTGATAACATGACATCTTAATATTATTAAGATAAGTAATATAAATGTAAGGAAAATAACACAAATCAAATTAATTTTTAGAAGCATTACACTCATTACCAGTATTTTGTTTTAGTTCACTACTAGAATCACTAGATTTAATAACCTCTTCCTCATCACTATCTTCCTCTGACGTACTAGAATCTGTGTCACTATATTCACTATCAGTAACTATTGGTCGGTTTGGATTTACAAAAATATCGTCATCAGAATCCTCTTCTTTCTTGTCATCTGTCTCAACATTGAATTCCTCTGGCCATACATTGCTCTTTTTATAATACTTGATTTGATCAGTGGTTAGTATCTTAACAATTTCTGCTTTTACTTTATTACCCTCGTCGATAGGCTCCACTACAACAAAGTCTCCTTTTTTCACCCACATTCCACAACGGAATCTCCTAGGCATTGACGCAAGTAAGACGGAATTATCTGGAGCTTCTACTTCGTGTAGATTGTTACCCCTGCTCTTGAGTATTCGCACAATTTTTTGTTTTTCTGTGGGGACGGAATCATCATCTAGTAGCACTTCTATCAGCACCCACTTTCTTACTGATGATCTTGACATTGTTGAGTTTTGTGCTTTCACTTGACAAAATTTGAAATAATCGGAGCTTGTAACTGACGAGTTGATGATAGAATACTGAGTGCTACAACAGAGTGGTTTATGTATTTATACCATGTAAAGGGGATACCCGTCATTAGCATACCACTGAATTCCAGTAATCTTAACAATTGGTACAGACTGCTGTCGCCGTCGAGTAAACAGATCGGTACCTGGATGACCCTAATTAGGGTATCTTCAATAACAATTTATTGCTAGGGACAAGAGATTTTATATCGGTAATTGGATTGTAAGGGGTACATTGAGATATTCTTATTATCTCAAATGAGAAATACGAGATTATAAAATAAACATTATTACTAAAATTCTGGGAATTTCGGGGTATTTCAGGCAATTTTTTGGCTGAACCTTTTGAACCAAAACGGGTTGATTTATTGAATATAAATAAAAAATATAACAATATACGAAACCTCGCAACAAACAATTTATAAATTTGTTATACTATATGGTGTTGTCTTTTAAAAGAATATACAGAGTGACCAATTAAGAATGGAAACACTCGCGTACAAAAGTTTTTTATGGACCGATTTAAACAGGTTTTTTTTAAAGATAGATCTCCAAAATCTCTACGTTGATACAAAATTTGAAGACGAAATTTTCATTTTCAAGGCCTTGGCGATTTTTTTATAAAAAATGTGACTACACCACTGGATTTAGGAGCCCCTCGAATGCATGTGTACAAATTTTTGCGAAAAAAAGTTTGTTCCTAAAAAAGTTATGACAGTATCATCATCACCAGTGTTTGCCTTTGTCGGTGAACCTATTCTTTTATAAAAATCGAATAGAACCCAAAGAGAAACAAAATTAAACAGCTTAAACACTGGTGTAATTATTAATAAAAACCATAAAAGCAGTATACATAAAATTACCAACAATTACTTTAATATAAACAACAATTGATAAAAATAAGTAATGATTTGAAAATTACATTTTTAAAAATGAAAAAGGAGTCTGTCAAATTGATTCACACTTTTTGAATAAAAAATTATAATGTAGTTATTTTTTATCTAAAAAGGTAATATTATAAGTTTTGGCATAATAACCACGAATCAATAATAATTTGACGAACTTACCTATCAATTGTTGTTTATATTAGAGTAATTGTTGGTTATTCTGTGTATACTGGTTTTTATGGTTCTTATTAATGATTACACCAGTGGTTAAGTTGTTTTATTTTGTTTCACTTTGGGTTCTATTCTAATTTTATAAAAGAATAGGTTCACCGACAAAGGCAAACACTGGTGATGCCGATATTGTCACTTTTTTAGGAACAAAGTTTTCTTCGCAAAAATTGATTCAAATGCATTCGAGGGGCTCCTAAATCCAGTGGTCTAGTCAGATTTTTTATAAAAAACTCGCTAACAAAATTTTGCTATTTTTCACTTAAAAAAAAATTCGTAGTAGGCCTTGAAAATCAAAATTACGTCTTCAAATTTTGCATCAACATAGAGCTTTTGGAGATCTATCTTTTAAAAAAAATCCGGTTCAAATCGGTTCATAAACAAATTTTGTACGCGAGTGTTTCCATTCTTAATGGGTCACCCTGTATATTACATTTACTTTATTCTTACTCAAACTGTACCTATGTTAAATAACCTAACTGAAATAAAAAAAAAGACTGACGTAAAGGCTAAAGGCTGTCCTAAAAGAAAATACTGACTGTAATGTAAGAAAATATTTGTTAAATGTTTTTGTTATTTTATTATTTGGTTTTAAATTTATAATTTATCCATTAAAATGTTACTTTATTCATAAGAATATCTTTTACAAAAAATGTTTTCTTCATTCTCTTAGTTTGTTATATCTGAGGTCCGACATGAGGTTATACCTAATCCTCGACATTTTAGTAATATTTTACGTTATATTTTTGCTAGGTTTCATTATACTTCTTAAATTATGAAAACATTTTTTCTTGACAGGAATATAGGGTACGTCTTAAAAATGTTGTGTGATATAATATTTTATATTATATTTTTGAGACAGTTTTTGTATGAATGAATATAATTTTACCTTCGTTTAGTTTTATGTTTTGCTGTTGGTATATGCCTAGTATAAATAAATATACTATAGTATGTATATGTGAGTCTTATTTTTTTCATTTGGCATAAATAAATGTTACAAAAACTTTATTTGTGTCTCTTTCAGTAGCACATAATAATGGGTGGGTACCTATTTTGTTGGGAATTTCAAAACGCTATGAAGAAATGCGGGCTTTTTGGAGAATTTTTGGACGATTTTGGGGAGTTTCGGGGAATTGCTGACAATTTAGTATATCCAGGGAATTTCAAACGTTTGGGGGTATTTCAGGAATTTTTTGGGGAATTTCAGAAGTTTTTCCCTATAAGGGGAATTTCAGTGTACAAACTTTTTTAGTGAATTACCCCTCGTAAAATTCCTTACAACTAATCAAGTATGTCTGTTAGACATATGCGTAGCCAACGGGTACATTTCATTATGATGGTTTGAAGTTAACTTAACTCGGCATTAAATTTCCACCACCCTGTTTGAAATTAAGCCACCTTGAAAGTATGAATGGAAAGCTTAGGGGTCTAGCTATTTCTCCTATAAATATTGTCGCTTTATCTTTCTTACTGTAAAATACACATGGTTTTAAGCTAGTTACTGTTCCTCTTCATTTTTTTTTTTTTTGAAAAAAAGTACAATATCTCGAAAACGGTTAATTTTAGGAAAAGGGAAACTTGATGAAGGTCCACCTAACATTGTACATAAAATCCAAAATTGCAATAATTTATAGGGTGCTCCATTTAAAATAAGCAAGCGATTGGTCTTCGAATAACATAAAACAACTAGACACATTTCAAATATATTGTCAGTTGCTTGGTCTCTTATTATAGCCATACTAAGAGTCAAAGCAACTGACAATAAATTTGAAATGTTTTTAGTTGTTTTATTTTATTCGAAGAGCACTTAGAAACGGGGTAACTTAAATTTTCGAGCACTTACTATAAAACTGATTATATCTTGAGCACCTTAAGAGATAGGTATAGGACAATGCTATATCATTCAATTCAAAATTGAATGGTACTTTCAACTGTAGAATAATATACTGGGTGGGCCATTTGAAAAAAATGAGTTTTGCGTCTTTCAAAATTGACGTGTTGCTCAGTAAATATTAAACACTCTGTATGTATTACATACTTCTATTAGCTATTTTCAGAAAGACCAATGCCTAAACTATCTGACATATAAAAATTAAAATAAATGCTGTTCAATTGCATATGATATGTAACTTTGAAATAGTTGTAACAACTGTAATTTTTTTTATAAAATGTCGAATACCTTCGAAACGGCTAGGTTTTGATATAGGGAATATAACACAAACTGACACTAAATTTGCATGCAGAATCTAAAAATTCAAAAATATATAGTGTGTTCCATTAAAAAAAACATAATTTTAGTATGGTACACGTTTTTAGAGGTGGTACTCCAAAATCTCTGTGTTGATGCAGATTTCGAAGACGAAATTTTGATTTTCAAGGTCTACTACGAATTTTTTTATGTGAAAAATAGCAACATTTTGTTAGCGATTTTTTTATAAAAAATCTGACTACATCACTGGATTTAGGAGCCACTCGAATGCATTTGTACCAATTTCTTCGAAAAAAAGTTTGTTTTTAAAAAAGTTATGACAATATCGACATCACCAGTGTTTGCCTTTGTCGGTCCACCTATTCATTTATCAAAATCGAGTAGAACCCAAAGAGAAACAAAATTAAACAACTTAAACACTAGTGTAATTATTAATAAGAACCATAAAAAACAGCATACACAAAATAACCAACAATTACTCTAATATAAAGAACAATTGGTACAAAAAAGTAATGATTAGAAAATTACATTTTTCAAAATGAAAAAGGAGTCTGTCAAATTGATTCACACTTTTTGAATAAAAAATTATAATGGAGTTATTTTTTATCTAAGAAGGTAATATTAAAGTTTTGGCATAATAACCACAAAATAATAATAATTTGACGACCTTACCTATCAATTGTTGTTTATATTAGAGTAAGTGTTGGTTATTTTGCGTATACTGGTTTTTATGGTTCTTATTAATAATTACACTAGTGTTTAAGTTGTTTAATTTTGTTTCTCTTTGGGTTTTATTCGATTTTTATAAAAGAATATAGGTTCACCGACCAAGGCAAACACTGGTGATGCCGATATTGTCATAACTTTTTTAGGAACAAACTTTTTTTCGCAAAAATTGGTACAAATGCATTCGAGGGGATCCTAAATCCAGTAGTGTATTCAGATTTTTTATAAAAAAAATCGCTAACAAAATTTTGCTATTTTTCATTTAAAAAAAAATCGTCGTAGGCCTTGAAAATCAAAATGTTGTCTTCAAATTTTGCATCAACATAAACCTTTTAAAGATCTATCTTTTGAAAAAAAAAATCCGGTTCAAGTCGGTAAATAAACAAATTTTGTAGGCGAATGTTTCCATTCTTAATGGGTCACCCTGTATATTAAACCATCAGATTCAGTTTGATGTGTGCCAAACCATACCCTACATATTGGTATATATGTTTTATTCTATTATCTACTACACGGATTCAAGGTATACCCCCTTCCTCCCCTTATTTTTTTAGATACAATTTTCAAATCTGGCATGGCAGAAGTATTTATTAAAGGTCAGTTTTTGATATAAAAATTACCTTTTTGCCACTATTACCGGTTTTATCGGAAATAATTCCAACTCTCGTTTTTTATATGGAACACCCTGTATAATATTATATTTTTGGAATCTACGTTATTTTCTGTATCCAACGATATGACATAAGTGACATTTCAATTGTCAAATTACTTTTTAGTCTCCATTTTACTTTTGTTGGTAAATTAGGGTACCTCTCATTAAATACCTACTCTGCAAGGTCTATTCATTATCTTGCTATATTCGTAATGAATAAATGATAAACTTAGAATGTCAGCATTTGAATACGTGTTTTCATTTTCCATTTTTTAAATATAAAAAATACAATACTAATTAAACCACCTCTATGGGTGTTAGACTAACAACGAATAACTGGTGGCAGATTAGTTGGTTTTGAAGTTCGGGTAAGAATTTCGCAACCATCCTCCCAAGAAATTTAATGATTTTAGGTTAGGTAAGTAGGTTAGATAAAAAAGAGTAGATAACTCAAAAACTAGAAGAGATAGGTATAAGGAACCGTGATATCGTTCAAAATAGAATAATATTGTACACCAGACCATGGAAAAACATACAGGGTATTCCGTTTGAAAAAACAACTTATTGTAATGTTCTCCTTAGTTTAGGTCTTCTGCTCGTATTACACTGATTAAAACACTGCCATTTTGTTTTACTTATTTATTATTTGAACTATTAATACTTACTTGGTACAACTTAAAATTAAATGGTAGAATTTATTACAACATTAGAAAATCTATGTTAAATTGATAACATGACATCTTAATATTATTAAGATAAGTAATATAAATGTAAGGAAAATAACACAAATCAAATTAATTTTTAGAAGCATTACACTCATTACCAGTATTTTGTTTTAGTTCACTACTAGAATCACTAGATTTAATAACCTCTTCCTCATCACTATCTTCCTCTGACGTACTAGAATCTGTGTCACTAGATTCACTATCAGTAACTATTGGTCGGTTTGGATTTACAAAAAGATCGTCATCAGAATCCTCTTCTTTCTTGTCATCTGTCTCAACATTGAATTCCTCTGGCCATACATTGCTCTTTTTATAATACTTGATTTGATCAGTGGTTAGTATCTTAACAATTTCTGCTTTTACTTTATTACCCTCGTCGATAGGCTCCACTACAACAAAGTCTCCTTTTTTCACCCACATTCCACAACGGAATCTCCTAGGCATTGACGCAAGTAAGACGGAATTATCTGGAGCTTCTACTTCGTGTAGATTGTTACCCCTGCTCTTGAGTATTCGCACAATTTTTTGTTTTTCTGTGGGGACGGAATCATCATCTAGTAGCACTTCTATGAGCACCCACTTTCTTACTGATGATCTTGACATTGTTGAGTTTTGTGCTTTCACTTGACAAAATTTTAAATAATCCAAGCTTGTAACTGACGAGTTGATGATAGAATACTGAGTGCTACAACAGAGTGGTTTATGTATTTATACCATGTAAAGGGGATACCCGTCATTAGCATACCACTGAATTCCAGTAATCTTAACAATTGGTACAGACTGCTGTCGCCGTCGAGTAAACAGATCGGTACCTGGATGACCCTAATTAGGGTATCTTCAATAACAATTTATTGCTAGGGACAAGAGATTTTATATCGGTAATTGGATTGTAAGGGGTACATTGAGATATTCTTATTATCTCAAATGAGAAATACGAGATTATAAAATAAACATTATTACTAAAATTCTGGGAATTTCGGGGTATTTCGGGCAATTTTTTGGCTATTTTGGGAATTTTAATCGTACATGCATAATTTTTCTTAAAATCTCTATAATCTTTCTTTTGGCTTCAGAACCTTTTGAACCAAAACGGGTTGATTTATTGAATATAAATAAAAAATATAACAATATACGAAACCTTGCAACAAACAATTTATAAATTTGTTATACTATATGGTGTTGTCTTTTAAAAGAATATACAGAGTGACCAATTAAGAATGGAAACACTCGCGTACAAAAGTTTTTTATGGACCGATTTAAACAGGTTTTTTTTTAAAGATAGATCTCCAAAATCTCTACGTTGATACAAAATTTGAAGACGAAATTTTCATTTTCAAGGCCTTGGCGATTTTTTTATAAAAAATGTGACTACACCACTGGATTTAGGAGCCCCTCGAATGCATGTGTACAAATTTTTGCGAAAAAAAGTTTGTTCCTAAAAAAGTTATGACAGTATCATCATCACCAGTGCTTGCCTTTGTCGGTGAACCTATTCTTTTATAAAAATCGAATAGAACCCAAAGAGAAACAAAATTAAACAACTTAAACACTGGTGTAATTATTAATAAAAACCATAAAAGCAGTGTATACAAAATAACAACAATTACTTTAATATAAACAACAATTGATAAAAATAAGTAATGATTTGAAAATTACATTTTTAAAAATGAAAAAGGAGTCTGTCAAATTGATTCACACTTTTTGAATAAAAAATTATAATGTAGTTATTTTTTATCTAAAAAGGTAATATTATAAGTTTTGGCATAATAACCACGAATCAATAATAATTTGACGAACTTACCTATCAATTGTTGTTTATATTAGAGTAATTGTTGGTTATTCTGTGTATACTGGTTTTTATGGTTCTTATTAATGATTACACCAGTGGTTAAGTTGTTTTATTTTGTTTCACTTTGGGTTCTATTCTAATTTTATAAAAGAATAGGTTCACCGACAAAGGCAAACACTGGTGATGCCGATATTGTCACTTTTTTAAGAACAAAGTTTTCTTCGCAAAAATTGATTCAAATGCATTCGAGGGGCTCCTAAATCCAGTGGTCTAGTCAGATTTTTTATAAAAAACTCGCTAACAAAATTTTGCTATTTTTCACTTAAAAAAAAATTCGTAGTAGGCCTTGAAAATCAAAATTACGTCTTCAAATTTTGCATCAACATAGAGCTTTTGGAGATCTATCTTTTAAAAAAAATCCGGTTCAAATCGGTTCATAAACAAATTTTGTACGCGAGTGTTTCCATTCTTAATGGGTCACCCTGTATATTACATTTACTTTATTCTTACTCAAACTGTACCTATGTTAAATAACCTAACTGAAATAAAAAAAAAGACTGACGTAAAGGCTAAAGGCTGTCCTAAAAGAAAATACTGACTGTAATGTAAGAAAATATTTGTTAAATGTTTTTGTTATTTTATTATTTGGTTTTAAATTTATAATTTATCCATTAAAATGTTACTTTATTCATAAGAATATCTTTTACAAAAAATGTTTTCTTCATTCTCTGAGTTTGTTATATCTGAGGTCCGACATGAGGTTATACCTAATCCTCGACATTTTAGTAATATTTTACGTTATATTTTTGCTAGGTTTCATTATACTTCTTAAATTACGAAAACATTTTTCTTGACAGGATTATAGGGTACGTCTTAAAAATGTTGTATGATATAATATTTTATATTATATTTTTGAGACAGTTTTTGTATGAATGAATATAATTTTACCTTCGTTTAGTTTTATGTTTTGCTGTTGGTATATGCCTAGTATAAATAAATATACTATAGTATGTATATGTGAGTCTTATTTTTTTCATTTGGCATAAATAAATGTTACAAAAACTTTATTTGTGTCTCTTTCAGTAGCACATAATAATGGGTGGGTACCTATTTTGTTGGGAATTTCAAAACGCTATGAAGAAATGCGGGCTTTTTGGAGAATTTTTGGACGATTTTGGGGAGTTTCGGGGAATTGCTGACAATTTAGTATATCCAGGGAATTTCAAACGTTTGGGGGTATTTCAGGAATTTTTTGGGGAATTTCAGGAGTTTTTCCCTGTAAGGGGAATTTCAGTGTTCATTTTTTTTTAGTGAATTACCCCTCGTAAAATTCCTTACAACTAATCAAGTATGTCTGTTAGACATAGGCGTAGCCAACGGGTACATTTCATTATGATGGTTTGAAGTTAACTTAACTCGGCATTAAACTTCCGCCACCCTGTTTGAAATTAAGCCACCTTGAAAGTATGAATGGAAAGCTTAGGGGTCTAGCTATTTCTCCTATAAATATTGTCGCTTTATCTTTCTTACTGTAAAATACACATGGTTTTAAGCTAGTTACTGTTCCTCTTCATTTTTTTTTTTTTTTTTTGAAAAAAAGTACAATATCTCGAAAACAGTTAATTTTAGGAAGAGGGAAACTTGATGAAAGTCCACCTAACATTGTACATAAAATCCAAAATTGCAATAATTTATAGGGTGCTCCATTTAAAATAAGCAAGCGATTGGACTTCGAATAAAATAAAACAACTAGACACATTTAAATTATATTGTAAGTTGCTTTGTCTCTTATTATAGCCATAATAAGAGTCAAAGCAACTGACAATAAATTTGAAATGTTTCTAGTTGTTTTTTATTCGAAGACCAGTTAGAAATGGGGTAACTTAAATTTTCGAGCACTTTACTATAAAATTGATTATATCTTGAACACTTTAAGAGATAGGTATAGGAGAATGCTATATCATTCAATTCAGAATTGAATGGTACTTTCAACTGTAGAATAATATACTGGGTGTGCCATTTGAAAAAAATGAGTTTTGCATCTTTCAAAATTGACGTGTTGCTCAGTAAATATTAAACACTCTGTATGTATTACATACTTCTGTTAGCTATTTTCAGAAAGACCAATGCCTATACTATCTTACATATAAAAATTAAAATAAACGCTCTTCAATTGTATATGATACGTAACTTTGAAATAGTTGTAACAACTGTAATTTTTTCTATAAAATGTCGAATACCTTCGAAACGGCTAGGTTTTGATATAGGGAATATAACACAAACTGACACTAAATTTGCATGCAGAATCCAAAAATTCAAAAATATATAGTGTGTTCCATTTAAAAAAACATAATTTTAGTATGGTACAAGTTTTTGGAGTAACCTGTATATTTGAAAATATTTTGAAAATGTGCCACTCTACGAATAGTTTGCAGTCAAATTTGAACGAAATTTATAAAGGTACCAGTTCATGAGCTACAAAAGACGGGAGCCCAGGTGCAGGACCCTGTATAAATACATCGCAATGATTGCTAATAAAAATGATTTTCCAGTACTAGTGTACTGACAAAACCAATATGGTTTTTTACTGAAAATAATTTGGCAATACTGTATTCCAACATTATAACATTTTTTAAATGTTTTCAAACGACATATTAAAATAAACTTCAATATAATCTCACAATTTTTTTTTGTTTCGATTACGCAAATATTTTATCTGTGGTAAAACCATAGATTAATCAACCTTTACAGATGCTCAGATAAATAAACGTATACAAAAATTCAGCGTTACATCGCTTTCATCTTCGCAGTCAGAAAATAAAATAACGCGTTTTTGAACAACTTTCCATCATTGGAAGCTAACTCAGACCATAAAGAAAGAATTCTGCATCTTTCCTTCATCTTTACAATTAAACAATAAAATAATTTGCGATTGATGACAATGATTTGAGTTGGCATCATTTTGATATTGCCAAATATAACAACCCATTGGTTCATCTGTATAATGGGGTACTTTCCTTCAATTGAAATGAAAAGGGAAACCTGTATTTTTATAAAATATATATTTTTTTAATATTTATTAGGATAAAAATTATTAAGATCGTTAGAAAATTTTTAATTCAATTTTGAAATTTTATTCTATATTCGTGACGTCACTAAGCGAAAACTAGGGAATATGTATCTATAAAGAGGCCACACTGATAATATGTGGCTAGCTTGAGTTTGTAACGACGACAAACGACAGTCGACATTTCGATAATTGACATTTGAAATTTCCTGTTTGTGTTTGGTTTGACAACTTGACGTGTTGTATTGTTGTTTTCTTGTGAAGTAAACTTTTATTAAAGATGAAGCAAGGTTTTGTAAAGGCTAAGTCCGACAATTTACCGGTTATAGATCCTTTTATGATAAAGATCCTTTCAGAAATAAAAGGGATTAAAAATGTAAGGTTAATATTTAACTTAACAGTATTACTGCAAAGTCGATTAAATATATTCAAAAATTACCTTTACAAATTACGTATAATACTGTTTTTCTATTACTAATAAATACACTTGTAATCAGTCACAGGCAGAGACACAATTCACAGGTAAAAATATAAACTAAAAACTGTGCCTAGTATTTACCATGATGTTTACCCTAACCAAACAATTCAAACATAAACAAAAGTAAAGTTGTCACGCAGTGATACCAACCACACAAATGAAAATAACCTATAAATCACTAAAAAATGGCGCAAATTTTGAATGTTCGCTTAGTGACGTCACATCGATATCGCGCACAATAAAAAAATAATTTATGAACTTAAATGAGCCCAATATTAAAATTCCAGAAATCTATCTCTTCTTTTTCCAACTACTTTCCATTATCGATGTAAAAAAAAAATAGGAAAACACCCCGTTATTTTATCTGTAGTAAAACGAGACTAATATGGCCAAAAAGGTTTTATTACAGAAAGACCTTTTGGGACATGTACCTACGGGCAAAGATGAGTAAACTAAAAGTAACAGGTATACCCATTTTCTCCCTTTCTACCTGAAGTGTACCCACTCTGCACTGTAAGAATAGTATTTCTATTGATGAAATAAATGCAAATTTGTACCTGGATCTGTACCAGAACATTTAGTAAATAATTTCTCCTCAGAGTATTTCTTGTGGTTTAAGGAAATGAAGTCGGGGAAGTTAAGTGTTTCCAAAATAGTTTCCTACACACTGGTCATCAATCAAGTTATTAGAGTAAGTGCTATTTTTAAGGCTTAGTTAACGAAACTTTTTTTCATGTGTGTCTTAACAGAAAGTTACTGTTTAGTTAATTTTTGTTGATATAAGTAATTTGACAAGAAACATTTTTGGTCCGTTATAATTTTCCATCTTTACTTCTGAATTCTATACTAATAATAAAGTGGATGCTGAAGGCGGATAGTTGTTTATGAAACATCGTGAAAATAATTGTTTTGAAAAAACACAGTTCTCATTTAGATGTTTCAAGAAATATATAGAAAAAACTCTATACAGGGTGCCCATTATCTATCTCCTTACAGGGCTAACTTTGTTAATAGTGGAGATAGAGAATTGGTTAAATTACCTAGTAAAATTGGGCAGAATTACAAGAGAAATTTGCCTGTTTCAGATTTAATTTTAATTTTCAACTTTTCGAGATAATTTCGAGAGAAAAACTGAAAATCGCCAAAATTTTTAAACTCGAATATCTCGAAAACTATAAAAGATACAAATAATATAAAAATACTCTGTGATAGTGCTTTTTACGTGAAATTCAGGGGTGATATTGAAAATTTCACGGGCATCTTAGTTTTTGAGAAAAAAAATAAAGTTATGTTTTTTTAAATGGCAACCATAGTTTTGGCTATGGTATCAGTAAAAAGCTTATTTTTTCTGATTTCAAAAATATAATATTTAATAAATTGTTTTTTTCTTCGTTTGTGTACTGTTCACAATAACGATTTTAACATAACGTTTAATTTTGACATGTATAATGTGACATTAGTGTGATCTGACATTTGTATTTTATTGTTGTTTACTGATCTACCTACGTTTGTTTTTCACAGCTTATTATGTTAATAAATTGTTTGTTCATTACAGTAAACAAAAGAAAAGAGAAAGGTATATTAAATACTATATTTTTGAAATCAGAAAAAAATAATCTTTTTATTGATAACATAGCCAACTATAGCCATTTAAAAAACATAACTTTATTTTTTTTCTCAAAAACTAAGATCCCCGTGAAATTTTCAATATCACCGCTTAATTCCACGTAAAAATCACTATCACATAGTATTTTTATATTATTTGTATCTTTTATACCTAGTTTTTGAGATATTCGAGTTTAAAAATTTTGGCGATTTTCAGCTTTTTCAAAATATCTTGAAAAGTTGAAAATTAAAATTAAATCTTCTTAGGCGTTTCTCAATAGAGTAAATGCCTAATTACTAAATATTTCCAAGAAAATTTTAGTTATTTATCTATTTACCTGGTCCAGTTGATCCTTCTGACCTGGGAAAGCCCTAGTCTTTAGTACCTTTTCTAGGAAGGGCGAAAGTGTAAAATCTATCTGATCATTCCTAGTACAAGGAGTTCTAATTATAGATTTTTTTATTTCTAATTGCTCTAACAGATTTAAGCGCTTTCCTTTCTTTTCCCGATGCAGTATCTTTACATTTTTCAGATCTATAAAATGATTGTTCTCTATACAGTGCGTCGATAATCCTGAATTTTTTACGTTACTCAGTATGGACTTTTTATGTTCTTTTACTCTAGTTTCAATACTTCTACCGGTTTGACCGACATACACGGCATTACAATCCACGCAGTTAATTTGGTATACTCCCGATTGTTTCAATTTGTACTAATCGTTTTACACCCGTTTCGTTATAATTTGCGAGATATTTCTTCACTATAACCTGGGACGTAATTAATATAACTATAGGTGGCTTCTTTTTCCCGAATATTGCATAACTCCCGACGAATTAATTTCCTCTTTTTGTTTTTTATCGTGTTATCTATTGGTATTTCTTTATATCCGTTGTTTCTTGCTTTATTATACTTAATTCTTTTTCAAAATGTGTTTTTGTAACGGAAACATTAAAAACCTGGATTAAACTATTTTCAAAACAATTATCTATACTAATACTATAAGTGATGTTGCGAAATAAGTTACAAGAGATATAGGAGATAACAGAGATAAGAATAAGATATAAATTAGTCTGTTTGCAGACAGCACATATATCTGTGCTATCTGTGTTTCCTTGTTGGGTTCAAAAATAGGCTTCAATGATTGCTGGTACTAGTACGAAAGTCATTTGAAGTCACCCATATCTGACTGATACCACAGCTTACCAGTGGTAAGCTGTGGTGATACTTCATGGAATGTTAATGACCCAGTAATCGGGTTTATCTTGATAAGAATCATTTTTCAATGGCATATAAAATTTAAATAATTCTATTGTTTACATATTCCTGAGCACGACAAGGAGGTTATACCTAGGTAATAAGGAATACTTATGAAATGATTATTATTGGTACAGCTTAACTTCAGATCTGTACCATCCCACATCCTTACATCCTTTTCTTAAACTACATTAAGTACACTGAAGAGGAATAAACACTCCGAAACACAGATGTCTCGAGCTGCGTTCTTTCCTCTCCGAGGGCTATTATACTTTTTTCAAATATTTTCTTCTAAATCCTGTACTGTTGCTGATTTCGTTTTTATTTGGTGCACCCTATATTCTGGTACATTTTAAAGCTTTTAGCTTATTATCTGCTACCTGGGAGGACAATGCACCTCTGAAATATTTATTAGGAGCAATGAATAGGACAGGAGGATGGCGTTAGCTCTATTTTATAATAAATATCGATTTTGCTGGATATACGAGACGCCAAAGATAGGCGAGAGTAGATAGGCCACCATTGTGTAACATTTTTATTAAAAAGGAAGGAAAACCAACCACAGGGAAAAGGGATCTGGTTACTTGAGCCAGTATACACGGTGTTTAAATTAAAACTCCACATAAATTAGACAGCACAGTTTTAGTTATTCTCTGCTAGATATCTCATAAACAACGAGAGAAGTTCGTTAAAATTAGTGAAATTTTCATCTTCAGGCACCCATTATTGTGCCTTAGAGAATGTTAAAATATTTTTTAAAAAAGCAGCTCACGTATAATATCCACATAAAACTGACTTATTTTCTTAATTCTCAAAGTTTACTGAAACAAATAAATGTGTTTGACTTTTGAAATAAAAAATATGTTGAGAATTAAAAGAATAAAGGAAGCGGGGTAGTTTTACGTGAACCACACAGTACATGTGTTGTTTTAAAGACATTGAACCAATTATTAGGGAGATGAGGAATATAAAAATTAAATTTAGAACTAGATTTGATAAACCAAGGAGGCTGCAATGAAAAATCTGGATGTATTGTGGAGCTGATAAATGTTGGAAACCAATTTTTATGTACAAGAACGAATTTTTTTAAATTAAATCAACATATTGGTATTTCCAACAGCTGATAATGATAAGTAGTCTTGTCGATATATTCTCAACTTGCACATTCAATCTCGTTTCCTATACAGGGTGAGTCAACAAAAAGTTTCATCCTCTATTATCTGCCAAAGGATTGATTTCCATGGAAAATGCTTAGACCGATCGATTTTTATTTGAAGTATTAAGTATTATTAACTTTTATACACGGTGTATTTTTGAAATGTAACACCCTTGTGTATTTTACCAGATTTCGGTAGAACGTCCTCTCATGAATACATTGATATATGGTTTGATCGATATAGCTCTAATAATGAGAGAGATATGACGATAAATGGTTATCATAAAGCAATGTGTTAGAAAAAGGCTTTGTAGTGTTTGAAACCCTGCAACAAATGGATATTCTTCATTCTTCTTCTTCTTCTTCTTCTTTCTAACTCATTATACTTATGGAAGACTCTTTTATGTATATCTGCCTCACTATTAGAGCTATATCTATCAAACCCTATACCAATGCAATCGTGAGAGAACGTTCAATTCAAATCTGTTTCCCTTCAAATAAAAATCAACCTGTCTTTGGATTTTCCATGGAAATCAATCTTTTGACAGATAATCGAGGATAAAACTTTTTGTTGACTCACATTGTATATGTGAATCAACGAAAAGTTTCTCACGTCAAGTGCTCAAGTGCTAAACGTCGAATCATAATATAGCGGTGTTTGTCTATCGTTCATGGATCTTGAACAGAGTATTTTTGCAGAATTTGTGGCCTAATGTGGTAATGACAGCAGAGCCATGGTGCTTAAATTGTGTGCAATATGAAAGTCTAATAATTATGCTGAGATCATAATTTACTACCAACTGTAAAAAATCATTGTTTTGGTAGAGTGACGCTTTATTGCTATTTGTTGCGTACAGTTATGCACAAATTATACAGGGATAAATATTATTTAGTGTTCTTTTTATAATTTTTAGATATTATTACTATTAAGCTTGAATGCAGAGTGATTTTGTAATCTTAGTATTCGAGTATTAACCTACTTTTTCTGTACTAAACTATATACTTTTCTCTGTTGGAAGTATTTAGGTTGGTAAACACTAAGCACTATTAAGTGCTGAAACGAGGGAAACCGTATTACTACGGAGCTAGTCAAAAACATGCCGATGTCAACCTATGACATAAACACGTGGTAGATACCATTCCATCCGAACTCGCTCGCAGCTTTGATGGTTACCGATCCATCCCGCTGTGTGCAAGCGTAATATACAGGGTGGGCAAATAAGAGAGAACGCCGGCTGTATCTCGAAAACCGCTTATCGGAGAATTTCAGGGAAAAAATTTTAATACTCGTAGTAAATATAGCCAAGAGATGTCGCTGCAAATTATTTTCAAGATCCTGAAATGACCGCTAGGGGGCATAACATCCATGGCCAACTAGAAAAATGAACTTTTCTCGAAAATTTGCCTAATAAAGTAGTACCGAAAATAAGTAAATATTAATCTAAAGGAAATTTGAAACTTTTTCGTGCAACTTATTTTTTTCTATCTTTTAAAATAAAGTGGAGGGGGGGCGTCAAACTTTCTTTCCTTTAAACGTTAATAACTCTGCTCAGGATAAACTGAATGTAACAAACTTAGTATCATTAGATAGAGCATTTTTTATGCATATTTAGACTCATGAAAGCTGGTTTGGTTACTTTTATTATAACCGCTAGAGGGCGCTGTCTGCCAACATAACAAGGTATATTTATTGTCACATATTTAAATAAAGGACAACAATCCCTAAAATTCCGTGAAAACCGCAGTTTACCACACACATCACAAG
Organism: Pogonocherus hispidulus; assembly: GCA_963924545.1. Lineage (NCBI taxonomy): Eukaryota > Metazoa > Arthropoda > Insecta > Coleoptera > Cerambycidae > Pogonocherus > Pogonocherus hispidulus. The sequence goes on from OZ004698.1 coordinate 2,316,400, forward strand.
ATATTACCAAAGAATTGCAACTGGAGATTTGTGATGCACCTTAGCATTCAAAATTGACTCATGATAGCGTATTATTCTCGGTATTATTAATAAAATATAAGAAAAAAAAACTGTTGCGGAACTAAAAAGTCGGTAGTGCTTGTAATGTTTAAAAAAAAAATGATATGAGATAAAAGTAAAAGTTTAAAAGTATAAAAAAATTTGAACAAATTTAAACTGATGTGGCCAATTGCTGACTTTGTAAATGTATTCTTTATGAAATAATGTGGTGGTCCTGAAAACGACTGATTTATTTGAAGACGTGATGTTCAAGGGCCTCTCAAATGTTCGAAATGTCGCCCATCGTTTTCAATACGCAGTTCCAACCGTTCTTGGGTAGATGAAAGTGCAGTTTCCACTTCTGGCGCGGGAATAGGTACACCTTAATACGTTCGATCATCACTTCCCTTGTGGCGGCAAGCCTCATTGCGTAAAGTAGTTTTTTTAATCGCCCTCATAAATAAAAGTCCATACAGGTGAAATCGTCGATCTATAGAATAGATAGATGTAATCAATTTCATTTTCAACTTGTTCAATATAATACCTAGTCGGGTTTCGTCTACCCTAGAACAGTTGTAACTGTGTATTCAAAACGATGGGCGACCTTTTGAACATTTGAGAGGCCATTGAGCCATCACGTTCCCAAATAAATCAGTCGTTTTCAGGACCACCACATTATTTCATAAAGAATTCATTTGCAAAGTCAGCTTTTGCCGCATCAGTTTAAATTTGTCCCAAATTTTTATAATTTTTACTTTTATCTCTTTTTATATTTTTTGAAAAAATTACAAGCACTAACTACTTTTCAGTTCCGTAACTGTTTTTTTTTCTTATATTTTATTAATAATAGGTTATCACGAGTCGATTTTAAATGCTAAGGTGAAAGGCTACATCACAAATCTCCAGTTGAAATTCTTTTGGTAATATCTTCCGTTAGGAATGAGATAGAAAGCTGCGGTTTTCACTGAATTTTAGGGATTGTTGTCCTTTATTTAAATATGTGACAATAAATATATGGTGCCATTTGAAATTTTCTAGAAAATCCGCTATATTTGTTATTTTAACAGACAGCGCCCTCTAGCGGCTATAATAAAAGTAACAAAACCAGCTTTCATGACTCTGAATATGCATAAAAAAAGCCCTTTCTAATGAGACTGAGTTTGTTAGATTCAGTTTATTTTGAGCCGAGTTATTAACGTTTAAAGGAAAGAAAGTTTGGCGCCTCCCCACCACTTTATTTTAAAAGATAGAAAAAAATGAGTTGCACGAAAAAATTTCAAATTTCCTCTAGATTAATATTTACTTATTTCCGGTACTACTTTATTAGGCAAATTTTCGAGAAAAGTTCATTTTTCTGGTTGGCCATTGATGTTATGCCCCCTAGCGGTCATTTCAGGAACTTGAAAATAATTTCCAGCAACATCTCATGGCCATATTTACTATTCAAATTTTTTCCGGAAATTTCCGAGATACAGCCGGCGTTCTCTCTTATTTGCCCACCCTGTACAACATTCTTGGGTCAGAGTGACATCGAAACCGCTACCTCTGGGTCTAGTGACCAATATTTTAGACCATGAGGCGGTATTTTTAAATATAAAGAGATAGTGATCATTTTGAGAAGTTGGATCACTAGATTCTAGTCAATTTCACATTTTTTAAGCCTCTTGTCTATTGGTTGAATATCTTTGTCGTTTCCTTCATTCATTTTCTTTCTAAATCGTAATAATAAATCAACCAATCTTTCTGGTGTGTAAACTTGACTGAAATGCTTACAGGGGCTCCGATCCGAGCACTTAGCGCCATCTAGCGGCCCCCCACCCGACCACCGTTGGACGCCTGCGTGTACCACGACGCCGTGTAACCGCGCCCGAGCCGATGGACGCCAGTACGCTCGCAACCATGGATAAGGATGCGTTGAAGAAGCAGATAGAGAATATGAAGTACCAGGCGTCGATGGAGCGCTGGCCACTGTCAAAATCCATCGCAGCGTGAGTACATTTATTTATTTTCTTCATTAGAGTAGTAGGCAACCCGCCGTTCTCTTATTTTCCCTTTAGATTTAGTTAACTATGGACGTGATGTTCGTTTGTTCGGTGTCTCGGCCGGCTGAGATTGATGTTTTATCGAGCAAAGCGGGAGGTACAGTTACAGTGGGATTGCGAGGTTGCGTGATGCGTGCACAGGGTGTCAAAACGTTGGGGCGATGGTAGGAAATACCGGGGTAATGTGGAATGAGGTATAAGGTCCTCCGAAGTGTTTGTGTAATACGTTCTGCTGAATGTGAGGGTGTACCGTGGTCTAACTTTATTTTGTCCCACTTTTAAATGTCTAAAAAATTAAGTTGTTAAGCAAAGCAAATTGTGTGGCTTTACAAAAGTTTCTGTTCAGTTTATTTTAATAATTTTGATGAACGTTTGAAAAATATTATTTTTCTATATTCAAAAGTATGCCAGATATTATATCTTTGTGTGGTCAAAAAGCCTTTTCATCGCGGGTCGTTTGTCCCTCAAACCAAGAACTGTTTACTGTGAAAGAACTGTCATTTTTTATATTTGTCTAGCAGTGTGAAACTTAACTTTTATGTTTGATTCAACTGGGTTTGTTTTGCATTTCATTTGATAGTAAAATTTTTAATTCAAAGCGAGACATGTCGAAAGACTCTTTGAAACCCAGTTAATTACTTCTAACTACTAATAATTCATCTTAAATCAATAAATATTCCATAAAAAGAAAAATAAGAAAAGAAATGAGAGAAGAGAAATTAGGAAATAATTAATATGATCAAATAAAACAATATGATTATAAATAAAATAGTACCTAATAGTGTTCCTAATAATTTAAATATGGCATAAATATAAATAAATATGTCACAGCTATTTGAACAAATACTGTAGAGCAAAATAAAATAAAAAACGATACACGCCGTTCGATTTTGACTATTATATTCTGTTTATGAGATAAATGCTGATAATTATTGAATAAATAATTTTTTGTAGGTATGTTTACTTTTTAGATACAAGTCATAAACATCATAAATGAAAAATTTTATAAACAAACCACTGAAATTGTTAGGTTTTGGTTTACATTATGATGTATCACTGCAAAGATATTTTTGTTTGTAGAAATGAGCTAGACGTAATAGAAGTTCATAAAAATAGTTATAATTTTATCAACACTCTGTACAGTCTTGATTTCTCCATCCACTACAGATTCATTGGGCAGATATTGAGTATATCTTTGTCAAATTTTGAGTCGAAATCACCAAAATATCGGAGTTATTGCTAGCTAAAACGTTTAAACCGATATACATATAACCTATCCCATAGGTAACTGGAATTTTATAAGGATTGTAAATATGTACAGTGAGTTCACAAAGTCTCGAATAAATTCATTATTTCAAAAACGGTAACATTTTTTTAAAATCGCTTAAAAACGTTGATTTTCTTTTCTTTTTACACTTGTTTTACATATATTACATTTTTTACAAGGCGACCTCTTGGTCATTTTTAATTAAAACACCCAGTACCGTTTTACATATTTGTAAAGAACTATTTTTTACAAATACGGTCATATGGGTCTATCTCTAATAATAAGGGAGATATTCCCAAAAAAAGTATGTCATAAAAGCAATGTGATAGAAAGATAATATCTCTAGGCACAGTCTATCTCCAACAAATCGGTCTCTCTATCTCTATTTATTAGAGATAGACCCATATGACCGTATTCATAAAAAAAGTTCTTTCCAAGTATGTAAAACATTAACTAGGTGTTCCATTTAAAATATTAAAGTTTATATCGGCGTAGCTTCATTGAGTCGCCCTGTAAAAAATGTCATATGTAAAACAAGTGTAAAAATAAAAGAAAATCGACATGCCCGAGCGATTTCAACTACCAATATTTACCATTATTGAATTGCTAAATGTAAAAAAAATACAATTCTGCTTCTTTCAGCCAAGCAGTAACAAGCACAGCCAAATGTCTCGTGGCACTCGGTATTCGATAAAATATTCCTAGACATGTCTCTCTGGATCGCTGAAAATACATAATTAAGTTACTTGTATTAAATTTCATATGTGATGTCACCTTGCGATCGATACCTAAACCCCGAAAACGTATCTCGGTGGAATAAGAATAACATATTCCAATATTATTCATTTTGAAGCTGCCGACAGACTTATTGTTTTTTTTTATTACATGGAAGTCAATCTAAAAAAAGGATGCTATCGGATATTAACTGTAAAATTGCTAACCCCCCCCCTCGCCCCGTATGTAATTATTCGTAAAGATATTCAGATTTTGAAAAATAGTGGCTTACACAAAATTTTCAGAATTTTTTAAAAACCTCATCAAAAATTAGCTAGCTGCAATATGTACAGGGCAGTGCGAAAAGTCATAGGTTTTTTTAAGTGGGACACCCTATATATTATTACATAGAATTGTAGTTCTCAGCGAGTTGATTTCAAAAATATATAATTCCTTTGGTTTTAAATACAAATTGGCTGAAATAATCAAGGATAAACATGGAAAATATTTGATTTTCGAGGCAGCTTTGTTTTGTGGCTTGTTCATTATTTTTACCTGTCAAAATTATGTTCTTTGACCGTAAATATAAAGTAATTAATATACGTTTTCTCAAAAGCTATCAATTTTAGTAACACAACATATAAAAGAAATACAAAAATAACAAATAAATAAAAATTAAACATGTAAACATCTTGAAACACCTGTATCTTATTTAGAGCGAGATTTAAAGTGAAATACACTTACTATTATATAATTTTGACAGGTAAAAACAATGAACAAGTAACTAAGCTTCAATTTCACAGTTTACACCCTGTACATACAGGCTTCTCTAAACTTGGATTGTTTGTAATTTTGCGCATAGAATAATTATTACTTACTTGTCGTTAGTTTTTTGTTTTACCTTATCTCTTAAAAGTACAGTGTAAATAAATTGAAACACCCTATATACTCATTTGGGACTACGCATCACCCTATCTATATCTCATATCGTTTCTAATTTGATTTGATAAGATAACATGTTTTCCCTAAAAACCGTAAAGGTAAAGTAAAAGATGATATAATGCTACAAATAAAGGAGAACCCTGTATACGAAATGGATCAACTTTTTTAAAATAGATATATATCTACAAATAACAATTATTATTGCTCTGTTTTGTGTCATTCTGTTTTTCTACCTGTTTTTTAAAAAGTGTATATTTTTTTGTTTCATGTTATGACATGACTTATAATATAATTAAATCTGGTAATTTTCCACAACATTCCATGTGTATCGACGGTGGGGGAAACTCAAACCCAAACAGGGTATGTCGGAAAGCGATTGCAGTTAATCGTTGCACCATATCAAAAGTTTTTATGAATTTCTCAGATTTCAATGTCTCTCAGTTGTTACGTTTGGTATGTTTATTATTTTGGAGCAGACAGTTGTATGTAAGGCATATTAAGGGTAAAATCTAAAAATATTTAAAGAATGTCTAAAGAGCTTATGTTGAATTTCTCTTCAATTTAATTTTTTATGTTGTGCTTGTAATATACATTTAATATAATTGAAAAAATGCCTTTCCGTCAGTTCTGGAAAAAATTTAATCTCACGTGGGATTTACCAAGTCGCGGGAGGATGAGGGGTATTTACCATTTGTGGGCGACTAATAAAAAACTGCGGTTAACCGTAGGCGAGAATATGGATTGTAAAAAACATTCTGTTGCCAATATTATAGCACACATATGAAATCCGTTTGGACCGTCACCTCGGTATTCAATACCAAATAAACTACTTATACTGTGCTTTGTAAAGTACCCAATTTTTTTTTTTAAATTCTGGCGGACACGATATTTACTTTACATAAATATAGTTTTTAGCCATCTCGATATAAACTTTAATACTTTAAATGGTATACGTTGTATTTTTTTATTTATTTGGAAACCACTATTATTTACGAAGAATACGGTCATTTACGGTTTTATGTGTTTATCTCTAATCTCTAATAATAAGATAAATATGCCAAAAAAACTGAGCCATAAAAGCAATGTGATGGAGAAAGACTGTGCCTAGCAACCATAGACTAAATCTATGCTAGCAACGAATTCAGGTTCTGTTTCTAGCACATGGCTTTTGTGGCCCACTTTTTTGGGCATTTCTCCCTTGTTTTAGAGATAGACCCATAGAAACTTATATGACTGTATTCGTAAAAGAGTTTTTTTTCCAAATATGTAAAAAATGCAGGGTGTCCCATTTAAAATATTAAAGTTTATATCAACGTAGCTTTTTACAGGCTTTTTCGGAGGTAAAAAATTAAATATAGGTATGCAAAATAAGGACAAAAATAAAAGAAAATCGACTACTACTTTATCTAGTCGTTTACTAAAGCACTGTATATATATAATGAAACTTATCTCTCATTAATGGAAAATATATTTATTGTTACATTATTTACTTATGTAAAGGGTATTCACGTATTTTTGACACCCTATCTACAAAGGTTATTAAGAAAGTTAGAAAAAAAATTTAAATACAAAAGTTGTTTGGTTTTTCATGTATTATCTTTTAGCTAGGTCGAAAAAAAAAATTGCATGTCGTAAACTTAGGAAAACAAATTGAACATAATATTTTTAAATAGGACACCCTGTATAATTTTACACGCTTGGGTAAACATTATTTTCCTGATTTCAAAAATATATATTTTGTTGACATTTGCACTGACAGTTTTCGAAATATTCGACAACGAGTACCATAAAAAAATACAAAAAATACAAAGAACTAAAAATATTTAACAGTAGAAACGAACAGTAATAAAAAATATTTAACGATTTTCGATGTAACCTCCTTCGTTATTTAAACATTTTCCAATATTTTCATTTTTTAATATTTTTTTATGATTTATTGTAAACATTAAATATTAAATAATTCGAAAACTGACAGTGCAAATGTCAACAAAATATATATTTTTGAGATCAGGGAAAAATTGTTTTCCCAAGTGTCTAAAATTATACAGGGTATCCCATTTAAAAATATTATGTTCAATTGGTTTCCTCAAATTTACGACATGCAATTTTTTTTTTAACCTAGCCAAAAGATAATACGTGAAAAACCAAACAACTTTTGTATTTAAACTTTTTTTCTAACTTTCTTAATAACCCCTGTAGATAGGGGTCAAAATATACGCAAATACCCTGTACAACTCGAATGCGACGCCTATGATTATTGAAGATACCTGCCTTACTTATAATAATAATAGTAATCTTTATTGGCCCAGATTATCGTCCCAAGTACAAAGGCTAGTCAAACAATGGTGTTACATATTGGAGCCACTACTAAAATGTATATAAAAACGTGTATACAATAAATAAAATGATAAGTAGATATACCACATGTATTACATCTTAAATAATATCACTGGAAATATGTCTGTCAATTTTCCATTGTTTATTATCACCGTTTATTCTGATTGGTTAGGACACGTTGATTTATTTAATTGAAAATATTGATTTAACTGCCCCGTCCAGATATTTCATAAATAGCCCCAAATCGTTATATTCCATATTTCCATATTGGACTATAAAATAATAAAGGCACCTAGTTATAACCGTTGACTGAAAGGAAAAATAATGGCAAGATACGATTCAGGCAAAATATAGATACACGCATACATGAATAATTCATTTGCATATTAGTATATTGCTGAAAAGCAGCTTTTAAAAGAGAAGAGTTTTAAAAATGCGAAAATCCAATATGGCGCCTATGAAAAACGAAAGTTGAGTATGCTAGAGCAAAATCTAGTGGACCTATATTTTGTAAAGACCAATTTTGGAGTCTTTGCTATCCCACTCCTGAAAATTTTATTAATGTATCTTTTACAATAAACGAGCTATGGATGTTTGCAGAAAATACCCATTTCACTCTATATCTACGTACGGGAATGAATTCTTCTAATTATTGTAACCTTGGATTTTTCTTGGGCCTAAAATTGCCCATTTTTCCCAGTGTAATCCAACTCTGTATCTCTCATGGCTTCCGAGATGTCCATACACTTCATCTTAAACTGGACATAGTGTATTTTACAAAAACTAAAATCTCCTATTTTTTCTTAATCCAACAATATACAATTTTTGGGGTCATCTCCAATAGTTTTCGAGATAGAACTGAAAAATCTGATCATACAAAATATTAATCACCACCAATTATTGATTAAAAGGTGCAATTTTTACGACAAACAATGACGCAATAACAGAAAATATGCTTAAAAACTTATTTTTTAGTTTGTTAATGCTTTATTTTTTAATTTTAAGTTTAATTCATTGTTAATATTAACATTATGTTTTTTAATAATTTTGTTTTGCAGTTTATTTATTCATTTTTAATAATACAGTATTTTCTTATTAGTATTAGCAAAGAGAATTAACTAATTTCTTTTTGGTATTAGTCTCCAGTGGTAAGACATATTTCAATAACAAATTTATTAATATACGGTTTCTTGTGAAATTTAATATCTCCCTTTGAAATTATTTGAAAAATGAAATACCTACCCCTTTAATTTATTGTCGGTAATTTATGACGCGCTGCTTTATGATTCATTTATAAAAAATTATGTCCAGAATATACCACCGGAATATTCAAAATAAGAACAAGGAAACAGATAAGAGACAAACCAATATTTATATAAAAAAAATTTCTAAATATTGTATGCACAATATAAACCAAACATTTAAATTTCTTTTAACACTATATAGAATGCAGTGATTTAACAAATTAACTAAATTTCATACTTTTTGACAAATAATATTAATAAACCACAGTAAAGAAATAACTCAACAAATATTAGTTTCACGTTTTCACTCAAACATCACTGTTTTATTGCTTCCAATTGTATAAATTCGTCATAATCATGTTGTATACCTGTGTTTGCTTTCAATATTATTTTTCAGCCACCCAAATGGTTTTTACCTGTGCTCAATTAACCCTGTGACCCTATATATTGCCGTACTATAAGCTTATCCACCTGGTCTAACATAATCATCAGGAATATGAATCCATTTCTGTAATGGTATACGAGTAAATAAAGTCTATATTCGGTTTAGTCTAATAGCTATCAGTTAAGCAACTGCAATTAATTAAAATATTGACATAATACAACACCAGTTCGAAATCAATAAGTGGAACCTTTTCTTTATCTCTTTGTCATAATATTTCTTCAATTGAAGAAAATTCTGTTTGGTTCTTGGACACCTTACATTCTATATTTGAAATATTACTCAGTCTTTTCAATTATATTATGATTAGCTAAACAGGTGCAGTCCAAAGGTGTTCATAGAAACCGGTATCCACTCCTCTCCTTCCGGTATATTATTACAAATACGGGTGTGCAATATTTTATTAATTGGATAATTTGTACTTGTCTATCTTCGATATAAAATCAAACCATTCATAGTTGCTATTAAAAAGTTAGATATAGACACAAACCAACGTACACGATGAACAACTAGGTAGTCAATGGTGCTGTAATTTGATTTGCATTCTAATGCTGTGCTCAGAAACGGAACACCTGCCTTTGCAGGAGCTGAACTAATATGCACGACCAGGCATATGCTATAAAATATCTAAACGAACCAATCCCAACATGCAACACGAAATTATTATGATGCAACTCAAGTTATCATTTAATTTTTTAGTTTTCTGTTAAAGTGTCATCTAAAAATAAACTCTAAAAATTTATCCAGAATTGTATTGAGGTACTTCAAAGCATTAAAACTGGTTTTATTAAAAAACCAAAAGTCAACACATGTTCCCAGTTTTTCTTTACATCGTTAGTGAAACGCCTGTCCACACCAGGAGCTCGTTTCCTTCTCAACCCCATTTATTGTCTCCATTATATTTATTTTGTACTACTATTACCGTCCTTTCGTGTTTTTATATATAATAACCATGATTCTAAAGTGTAGATCAGCTTTAGTGCTGTTATTTTGGAATTACACCACCTGTAAAATAATAATAAAACAAAAAACCAGAGGTATTCAAAATAAATAGCAAGAAAGTTTGTGGCAAGGCAACCTTCTAAAGTTTGCCCTAAAAAACCACTGCTTAATATGCAGTAAAATAAATATTTGATAAATTAACAAACAAATTATAGTAAAATAGAAAAGAAATTAAACACTGAACTAGTTTTTTCAATACGTTTCAAGTCGAATCTCGACTCGTCGTCAGTTGAATAGTAAAAGTTGTGTGAATAAAAATGTCAGATTGGCATTTTTAATTCAAAAGTCATCACATGCACTGATCAATATTCATTTTCCTTTGGCAACATTCTTCTGGAGAAGAGGAACCCACGTTTGATATATGAATATTGTTCCGACGATATAGGTACAGTTAGTTTCACAATTAAATTTAATGAAAGCACTTTCTTTCAATTTACTTTTAATTGATTTTTCTACTTTTTGTATAACTTTAGCCTGCATTTTTCATTATTAATTGGTTTCGTTTTAGCAAGTATTGATCTTAAAGTTGGTTTATTAACTTCTGGTTATCTGTTTTTTTTTATTATTTCACAAGTGGTATAATCCCAAATGAAAATGAACTGAATACATATAATGATGTTTATGACCCTTAATATAATTATTGTCTTTTCCTTATACAGAGTGAGTTTTATGTATGGAACGCCTCAATTATCTCGGAAACGGTTTGCCCGATTTTTATGAATTTTGGTTTATAAGGGTTTTGTAATATGGCCGATATTATTGTGGCATTTACATTGTTGTCAGATCTTTCGTTTTTCCGGAAATATACTGAAATTTGTTATTTCAAATGGATCACCCTATATATTTTTTTGTTTTTGAAATCTCTAAGAAATTTAGAATATTTTTCATGTAATGTTCCCTATACCTAATTGCCATAATTTCGGAGTTACAGCTACATTTGCAATATCTCCGCCGAAGTTAAAATATTACATCAGGGCGGCTATGTCTGCGACAAAAACAATTTTGACGTTTTAATAAACTATTATTGTTGGTGTTTATTGAAACTTACAATGGACCGTTTATCTGAGAAAGAACGAATTGAGATTTTAATGATATTAGGATATGGTGATGTGCTTAGAAGTCAACAGGAAACGTGTAATATCTTTAATAATTTATATCCTAATAGAAATCCCATAACAAGATCTACTGTGAGTAAGTTGTTAAAAAAGTTTAACCAAACTGGAGCCATAAAAGATTTACCGAAATCAGGGCGTATAAAAACTGCAACAACTGAAGACAAATCTTTAGATGTTTGTGTTATGTTAGAAGAAGATCCACACTTGAGTACTAGACAAATATCCAGGGAAGTTGATATTTCTCAAACATCCATAATGAAAATTTTACATGCCAATAAATTCCATCCTTACAAAGTAAGATTGGTTCAAGAGTTGTCAGATGATGATTTCGATAGACGTGAAGAGTTTGCCGACACAATGATGGAAAAATGTTACGATCAAAATAATCCAAATTTTTTAAATAATGTTATGTTTTTCGATGAGGCCACTTTTTGTATTGACGGAAACGTAAATCGGCATAATTGCAGATACTGGTCACGTAACAATCCTCGTTGGATGAAAGAATCCCACACCCAATTTCCACAAAAGATTAATGTATGGGCTGGAATAATAGGCGACAAAATAATTGGTCCTTTTTTCATTGAAGGAAACTTAAATGGTCCGGCGTATTTAAATTTATTACAGAATAATATTATACCTGAGTTGGCTCGGTTATTTCCAAATCTAAGTAAGTATTCTCAATTGCCTGTTAATTTAGAAATTTTATTATTTGAAACTTTCAGACAATAACAATGTCCCAAATAACAATATTTGGGTGCAACAAGATGGAGCTCCACCTCACTATGCGCGTGACGTGAGGCAATACCTAAACGATGTGTTTCCCAGAAGATGGATTGGAAGGCGTGGTTTTATCGAATGGCCCCCGCGATCACCCGACATGAATCCTTTAGACTATTTCCTGTGGGGTCACTTAAAAAATATTGTTTATAAAACCAAACCTGCCAATATTCAGGAATTAAAAGATAGGATTACCACAGAGATAAGAAGAATTGAGCAGTCAGGAATGTTACAAAATGTACTGCAAAGTTTTAAACATCGCATGGCTTCTTGTATGGAAGTAAACGGACAACATTTTGAGCATCAGCTGTAACCGCCTTTACTTTATGTTTTCAAAAGATCCTATGGGATTTCTATTAGGATATAAATTATTAAAGATATTACACGTTTCCTGTTGACTACTACGCACATCACCATATCCTAATATCATTAAAATCTCAATTCGTTCTTTCTCAGATAAATGGTCCATTGTAACTTTCAATTAAACACCAACAATAATAGTTTATTAAAACGTCAAAATTGTTTTTGTCGCAGACATAGCCGCCCTGATGTAATATTTTAACTTCGGCGGAGATATTGCAAATGTAGCTGTAACTCCGAAATTATGGCAATTAGGTATAGGGAACATTACATGAAAAATATTCTAAATTTCTTAGAGATTTCAAAAACAAAAAAATATATAGGGTGATCCATTTGAAATAACAAATTTCAGTATATTTCCGGAAAAACGAAAGATCTGACAACAATGTAAATGCCACAATAATATCGGCCATATTACAAAACCCTTATAAACCAAAATTCATAAAAATCGGGCAAGCCGTTTCCGAGATAATTGAGGCGTTCCATACATAAAACTCACTCTGTATATCTGCCTTAATTTTCCTGCTGCAGTTTCCCTGGTCTTTAATTATTTAATTTACATTTCTACTAGTTTGAACACCTGTTATTGTCACTTACGTCATCAACCTAAAATATCCTGTCTACTTTTATAAGAATTATTATCCTATTATGTTTTTCATTACATATTTTATTTATCATTATAGTGATACATATTTTATATATGACCATAGTAAGTAAACTTTTCTTGACTGAATATAGTGAGTAAACTTTTTTCGTGTACATTCTATGGTCTTACGGACGGATTTTATTCCCTAGTGAGGAATAATATGACAATTTTATTGATTGATTAGAATACTGCAATATATGCCAGGAGAAAAAGATAGCGATAAATCTATTAATTTAACAACAGCAGCTAAATTAGAATTATTTTGAAAATTCGTTCGTCATTCTAAAATGTCCCATGGCTTCAAAGTTGTTGAATTGTTTTTCAAGAAAAATCGAGAAATACAGAAAAGTTATAATAGATTGAATATACAAAAAAGTGATATTGAACTTTTTGCCAAGTTACCAAACAATTTTAATAGGTATGAACAATATACTTAGCTTTTTTGTGATGACGTGTACTTGTACAATTTTTTTGACAAAGAATCTCAGATTTTACTGCTTTCCAATGACGAGAAACATCTGCCAATATGACACTTTTGGTATTTTTTTATATGCCTTTTCTTATACATATTGAGGAATATTGAGAAATGGTGTATGGCCAGCCTGAATAGACACACATGCCTAGTAAATAGTCCAGAGTTATAGTAAGTGAATAGTGGGAAAAGTGTAAAAAAATTGTGTTTTCTTGGACGTTCGGGTACCTAAACCTAATATCCATATTTCATGTAACTGGTGTTCAGTTTTGGTATTTGATAATAAAGCAATCAAGATATTAAGGAATTCAATCGATATTCGCGTGGTGAGAAAAAAGAGACCAGATAAGAAACAAATAAAGCAAAACCTATTGGAATCTATAGTAAACCACACACTATAATACTGTACTTAAATCTGTACAAACTGTATTTAAATCGATTAACAAGTTGTGATTAATTAACAGCTATGAAAGATGATAATGTCCAAGGTAATATAGATAATAACCCCGATTTTAAATTACTCCTAGAGGCGATACAATCAGAAGCTAAAAAAACTAGAGAAGATATCAAACACGAAATTAAATCAGAAAACGCCAAATTACTTCTAAAGATACAAGATCAGGCCATAAAAATTGAAGAATTAGAAAAGAAATATAGTGATCTGGAACTTAAGCATAAAAGATTGGAAAGGCAGTCTAGGAAAAATAATATCATTATTTTTGGTTTGGAAATTGAAGCAAATACTGAACTCATACAATTCATCTCACAAAAGTTTACAGAATTACTCGCCATTAATATAACGGAAAATGATATAAATAATGTATACAAAATAAATAAAAATAGTGAAGTAATAATTAAACTGCAATTCGTAAGTTACCTCAAGAAAACTTTGGTCGTACAAAATGCAAATAAATTAAAAGGTACGAAGATATCAATTGCCCAAGACTTATGTTATGAAGATCTTCAGGACCAAAAAATACTACGCAAACACTTAAAACTGGCAAAATCTAAAAATCAAGTTGCGAAAATAAACGGCAATAAGCTAATAATCAATGACGAAGTATATACACCAGAGCAACTTAGACATGCACGCTATGAATTGAATAATATACCTGTTGATGATCTTAGAGAAGAAGACCAAGCAACCACCACATCGTTTTCAAGAAGAGAGTCTCCTGCGAAACCTCCATCCAAACGAAAGAAAAGTGAAAAAGAATCCCAGGGATTATCCACAGAGCAGCTCGGTAATACTTTCAGAACAAGAATAACTAGACAGAATCTGCAGAAATAGGTATTGAACAATTTAAATAAAATATCCAGTACTTTGTAAGTCACACATTGGAATATTCTTTAAATGTATATATATAACCCATTTTGTTTGTTTTAAGTTATTTTGGGTTATATAAGGGTTATACATATAGATACTTTAATAATAAATAAAATAAAATATGGATCCTTATATTCAATATTACGATAACAAAGACATTGAAACAAATGTAGTAAGAAATTTACAGGAATTTAATCAAATACCATCTAGCTTACAAAAAAATTTTAAAATATTACATAATAATATCCGTAGCATATATAAAAACATAGACGAATTTTATCTTTACATAAGTCAATTCACTGAGGAGTTTGATATCATGGTTTTAACAGAAACATTTACAAAACTTGATAAAGATCTATTTCAATTAAATGGATATAAACTAATTTATAATGACGGCGAATTGAATAAAAATGACGGTGTAATAGTATACATAAAAAATGATATGGATATCACCTACTCTATTGTAAAAATCGGTGAAATTAGTACAATACAAATAAATGTGAATAATTATAGTGAAAGTATAATAATAACTGCGATATATAGATCCCCCAGCATATCTGCAGATAGCTTTAATATTGAACTGATTAACTATCTAGACCAAATACAAAATAGTGATATTCATATTATTGTCGGTGATATTAATATGGACCTATTAATTAGTGATAATTATGTCGAAGAATACAAAAATATAATGAACATGAATGGATTTGTTTCATATATAAATGATGTTACAAGAATACAAAACAATCATGAATCTTGTCTGGATCATATCTTTATTAAAGCTAAATATATTACAAACGATGATATAGTATCAGTTATCTATAGACAAAATATCACAGATCACTTCCCTATAATAGCTATGATTAATCTTATTTCATACCCTCTAAACAGTAGTACTAGACAGAATTCTAAATTCAAAAAATTTATTAATTACAATAACTTAAAATATGATTTACATAGTGAGCACTGGAATGAGGTATATGAACAGACGTTTGTAAACTCTATGATGGATATATTTATAAACAAATTGAAACTTTATATACAAAAAAACACTGACCTAAAACGAACTTCGTCTAAACAAAGAAAAAGAAAAGAATGGATGACTAACGGTTTGGTAAAATCAGTAAACAAAAAAAGTGAAATGTATCAACAACTACTGTCAGACAAAAACAACAAAACTTTAGAAATGAATTACAAAAAATACAAAAACAAACTTACGCATTTAATAACACAAACTAAAATTAAATATTATAAATCTCTTCTAGAAAAAAGTAAAGGTGACTCAAAGAACTTGTGGAACACTTTTAATAAAATTTGTAACAAAAATAAAACAAATAATCACATAAACAAAATTATCTTGGAGGATGGAACAGTAATAACACAAAATGTAGATATAGCTAACCGTTTCTGTGAACATTACTCGAATCTTGGGAAAAAGTACGCAGATAAAATTGTGCAACCTACTGGATATAAAGAGCAATATAAAGTACTGGAAAATACTATGTATCTAAAGCCCACTAACGAGAACGAAGTCAAAAATATCATTAAAACGTTAAAAATTAAAAAAGCTCCAGGTTATGATGGAATAAGAACTGAAACTATTAAGGAAATATCAAACGAAATAAGCACCCCGCTTACCTTTATAATAAATAAATGCTTTGATACAGGGTGTTTTCCAGATTCACTCAAGATTGGTGTAATTAAACCGATGCATAAAGGAAATGACAGTACAAAAATAATAAATTATAGGCCAATTTCACTTATTTCAAATATTGCTAAGATTATAGAAAAATTATTAAAAGTTAAAATAATAACATTTTTAAACAAATATAAAATAATATCTAACAATCAGTATGGATTCAGAGAGGGTAAATCCACTGAAGATGCTATTAGTTATCTAACGAGTAATGTGTATAGTAACTTAGATATATCTAAACCAACCTTGTGTGTTTTTATGGACCTTGCTAAAGCCTTCGATACGGTTTGTCATAAAAAATTACTCCATAAATTGAAATGTTGCGGACTAAGAGGGAACATTTTTAATATCCTAAAAAGTTATTTACACAATAGGCAGCAGTTTGTAAAAATTGATGATGATATAAGTTATCCAAGAACTGTAGAATACGGCGTTCCTCAAGGAACAGTTTTGGGCCCTGTGCTTTTTTTGATATACATAAATAACCTTTTAGAATTAGATATATCAGGTACAATTTTATCTTTTGCTGACGATACAGTCATTTTATTTGAAGCTGATTCTTGGCAAAATCTAAAAGCAATAGTTGAAAGAGAAATGTTGCTGGTGAGGAGATGGTTACAATTAAATATGTTAACACTAAACTGTGAAAAAACTCATTACCTACCTTTTACTTCATATTCCAGCTATCTTCCTAATTTTGGTGAATTAAATGTTGATATTGATTTTAAAATACCAGAAGTTATATCAGTAAAATACCTCGGAATTATAATCGATAGACACCTAAAATGGGACCTACACATAAACTATGTTACACAAAAAATTCGAGGTCATCTTTCAAAATTCAAATACCTAAGGAATATATTAGAACAAAAACAGTTGTATATTCTATATTATGCTCTAATACAGTCACAAATGACCTATGGTATAAGGGGTTGGGGAGGAGTGAATGATACTAATCTAAGTAATCTAATTATTATTCAAAAATGGATCCTAAAAATAATACACAACAAAAAAATAACGTATCCATCCGACCTCCTGTATCAAGAGGCCAAAGTGCTTGATATAAGGCAATTGTTTTGTCAAAATATTTTAATGGCGATTTTCACTAACAAAATTAATCTAGTAGATAAAAGTCACACTTATAGCACCAGGCAAAAACAAAATCATTATTCCCAAACTTCACGATGCAATAAAACAATAGGACAAAGATGCTTTACCTACCTTGCTCCAAGAGTTTATAATATTTTACCACCATATGTCAAGACTAAAGAAAATAACATTAAAAAAATTAAAAACAAAATTAAAATCTGGCTTTTGGACGTTCCAAGAGACATTATTCATGATATTATAACTCAAAATATTCCAATATAAATAAAGGCTTATTTTACTCGAAAGAGACAATAACATGATTCGGCATTATTGTTATTAATTATTAGGTGTTAGTTATTGTTGTGATTATAAGGCTGAATCAATATAATATTTATATGTAAACCTACAGGTCACGTACAAGAAGGATTTTCTTCTTCTGTGATTTTGAGTTTATTTATAAGTTTGCCTAAAGAAATGATCAAGATTATATATATGTAAGAATGTGTATAAGTGAGAATGTGTGTAAGTAATGTGTTTTTCAATATATGTCCGTATCTTATATACATCTCGTGTAGTATTTTTATGTATTTCAATGTTATTCTGAATATTTATATGTTAATAAACTTTATTATTATATTATTATTATTATTTATTATTAACTTCACAACCAGGACCCATTTATCTTATTCGTGGGACTCTTCCTTCAAAAATTAAAACTATACAGTGTTATTCAGAACTTATCCATAGTAAAATTTGGGAATGTTCAACACACATGTAGAAATGTGGTAGTGCAAAAAATAAATTTTTTGGCGGCTTCTGAAAACTATTTCGAAATTTTTCAATGCACGCCGCTGGATGCTGGTCCACTATAATGGAGTCACCTTGGGACTGACAATGCAAACTGGCTAGCACGAAAAAAACTCCGGAAGTTCTGAGAGTATACCGACACCCGGCGCAAAAAAGATTTGCAGCGTTTTTACTTTAAAAACTTAAAGATAGATAGATCTGACCAAAGTGACGTGTCTTTAAAATGAATAAAATTTTGTTACACTAATTTTGAAGAATTGCGCTACTTGATTACTAGGTATTAGAAACATGAAATTTATAAAAAATTTGCACATACCTTGTGGACACACCTTATCCAATTTTGCCGCACTAAACCGAATGTTCCTCCTGGTTGCTGATCTTGTAAATACAAATTATTAAGTAAATTGGGGATTTTCAGCATTTTGCTGCAACAACCACTCACAAAACCTAACTCGTAATTAATAATCCACTGGTAACAGTCCATTAACTCAGCATTACTGTACACATGAGCCATTTTGAAAATTGTACAGTTTAACACTCCTGCGATAAATAAAACACCGGCACACAGAGAGTACACACATAGACTGATGACTGAATAGACAATAGAGATATTATCCCCGCTCCAGTTCTATTCGCTCGGTCGTCGTTCGAGGTACAAAAACGTGTTTACTTTTTTTACCACATTCTTAGGAATGTGGTAGGTATATCAGATGTTGAACTACAGTTGCCCATCTACGTAGTCCTTTATAATGGTATAACTTTAAACATTGTTTACGGGAAATTCTAAGACTTTTATTATAAATTTTTTTGGTGATATCGATGTCTTATTTAAGGATGCACATATCCTCAAAGTTTTAGAGATAAGTTCTGAATAACCCTGTATGGCGTGAATACGATCTAAATCGGGAAAACATAACGGCGTTTTCCGGGTGATATTCTAATGGTGTATATTCAGATAAGTTTATAGAATGCATACTTTTCTGTAAAATTTGTACAAGTCTTGCCGTAATTCTGCCACATCTGTCACGCCCTGTATATTTTTTTAAAAACTCCTCTCTGTTTTATCAAGTGTTCACGTTGTTGATTGAAACCGTCAGTGTTTGCTGCTGTTGTAAAACGTACCAGTTGTTCATGTTTAACTTTTTAAAGACATTAAAGTAACTTTCTAAGCAAATATACTCACTTGAAAAAGCTAAATTAACACCAGAACTGCACCCAAATTCTCATTTGCAGCCTTGCGCGGCGGTTCTCAAACTTTTATCGAAGTAATTAAACACCGGGGAGAAGAAATAAATAATGTATGTGACGCGAGCTCAATATTGCCTCCTGGGGGTCGGTAAATCAACGGACTTGCCGAGTTAGTGAATGGTGTTAGTAAAGCGGAAATCGGAAGCTCTTTCAGATAGCTTTTCAAGAAGTTGGGCTCACGGTTCACGGTACATAAAGCATGAACGGGGTACCCAGTATACTTCCTACCATTTTATACAGCGTGTGGTATCAGTACGAGATAGATAGAACGCGTACAAGTAGATATTACGGATGGATTACATCAGATTCTGAAGACTTGGTTTCAAACCTAACAAATTGGAACTGAAATTACTAGCCAATATTTTGGCTAGTAATACGCATTTAGTATAGCATTTGGAAGAAGGCATATACATTTTATTCCCAAAAAATTGTCCAGCAGCAGCAACACTAAGGATAGTTTTCTGTAACTTCTGCTCCAATGGGTTATCAAGAAATAGCCACCACTATATATCCAAGAGAAAAGTCCGCATTATGTTAGAATCTCTGGATTGCCCGAGATTTTAATTTATGATGGAAGGATGATATGGTAGAAGGATGCTATCCGAGGTTATTCATCTTATTTTCTGTTTACAACGTCTCCTCATGATTGTAAAACACCTTTTCTAACAAGAATGGGAACACTTGAAGCAGAATCTCCCACACATCTGGTTATACTGGTTAGATTAGTTTCGAAAGTAATTGGGTAGAAATCTATGTTATATATTATGACCTCCACATAATTATATTTTACCAAATAGGTCTATCTTCTTATTAAACCTGATCACCTTCTTTGGTGAAACCTTAACTAGATCCTATATCAGCAGTTTGCTAAATATTGAGTATCGAGTAATTTTTCCAGCACCATAAATACATAAAATGTGTTTTGTCCAATGTTTTGGTCACAATTAGAGTTGGCAAGTATTTTGCTGTCAATGTTGAACATATTCTGCTTTTTGTTACCAATGGCTTTCAAATATATATATAGAAATTATCGTCCAATAAACTAATACCATCACTACCAATATTCGTCGAATAAACGAATATTGGTAGTGATGGTGACGGTTCAAGTTCAATGAATTTTGGAGCTGTATCATCTTCAGCTGTGCTCTACTAGCCACTAGAAAGCTACTTCTACAGTGCTCTATTCCACTGAGGGCAGTCCTGTTCATTATCCTCTATGTTGTCAGTATATAGCATGATACCCAGACTACAATCACTATGTTTTCACTAATAATTTCATACTGTTTTTGAGGTACAACGGTAGAAGCCTCAAAATTTAAGAGCTTTTGGTTATCTCGGAAAAAATATATATGTATCTTCACGTAAGTTGCATTTGTTCTGGCTCCGTACTCATTTCGATTGTTCTAATTTTTGCCTGGTCTTGGAGTCGTCTGTAATCTAACATCTGCAGTGTTATGTTACCGGTAGTCATGATTGCTCTTGACCTCTTGACAAGTGATAATTTAGTCTGCTAAGTGTTATTGTAGCAAATTGCCCATTAATATCTGATCAACCCATTTTGGTGACAACCAGATTGCCATTTTCTGGTTTATCTTATAATTTCATCCACACATATGAGCTGTTATTATTGAATTATTGGCAAGGGTGATTTAAATAATAATACTAAGAATACTAAGAAACTACTCCACGGGCAATGTGCCTCGACTGGCAATGCATTACTTCTGCATCTCCATAGGAGTCGCCACATCTTTCATCAAGACCAACCAGCAGACACTGACCGTGTCTATGGTGTGTATGTATATATGTCAGACAGATAGTAGCAAAGACTCGGTGTACTATACTAGAGGGCACTACGGTGTGTTTCTCGCAACTACTACAATCTTGATTTATTTTTTTTTTCATTTTACTAGATTATTTCATTTTATTGTAATAAATCCATGGTTTTAACAATTGATAATGAAATACTATATTTCCTATAGAAAGATATCGGTTCTGTATACTTTATGATTGCCCTCTGTCTTTTCCACGTAGTGAAAATCATAATTTCAAATGTGCTATTGCCATTACCTCGTCTTCTGGGATTTATGAAATAATTGCAACCATTTGCGCACAATTTATGAACTGAAAGCACGCAATTCTGCATGATAGATGTTTTTGTGTGATTTATGAAAATAAAAAAACTATCGACTATACACAATGGCTAAATATAACACATCTGACATTGTCTCTGACCTTTTCTTTGCGTCCATGGGTATTTATCGAGTAATAAAATTTTTTTAAATAAAAAATATATAATTTTTCTCTAGATTAGATTTATTTTTTACTGTTTTTATATGCATATATTCGTGCTATTAACACGCAAGTTCTATTTTCAATCAAATGTACTAAAATTGTACTAAAAACTAATATATATATCAGGAACGTGACATATCAAAATCAATTATTAAAACATCAGACAACTGCTTAAAGCATTTTTTCAAAATATCGGTAATAATTTTTTCTCTTGTTACAAACATTACGCCACACACCCTTTTAAACGATTTGAACACATTTTTAACAGCTCTTTTTTGTTTTATTTAGTTGTAGCCTTCGAAATGTTACCATTGGGTCTATGGTTTAATCAGTGACTATATAGTCACTGGTTTAATGCAAATACTAATTTTATTTTAATAGTCAGCATATCACTAAACGTACAATGCATTAAGTACGCATTTGCACTCTCTTTGCACTCAAAATTGTATAAAATGTGGTGCTTGTTGAATGAATCGTAAATTCGTACCACGCCATTTTTGGAAAATATTATTCGACAATTATCGACAAAGAACATTGGCGCTGAAAACGTGACCTTAATTAAAATATTTCTTCAGAAAATAAGTTGTAGTACTTCTGAGCAGTCATCTCAGATGTTC
The DNA here is from genome assembly GCA_963924545.1 of Pogonocherus hispidulus. Taxonomy (NCBI): domain Eukaryota; kingdom Metazoa; phylum Arthropoda; class Insecta; order Coleoptera; family Cerambycidae; genus Pogonocherus; species Pogonocherus hispidulus. The sequence goes on from OZ004698.1 coordinate 2,338,875, forward strand.
TGCATTCAATCTGTATCTCAAAAGTGACTAGTTCCTAAGCAAACAATTGCTGCAGTCAATTATTTATAGAACACTGGCAATCATTAGGAAGATAACGGTATCAACAGGTTTCCGTATAAAATAAAACCCAAGCTCTATCCGGTGGTATGCTCTTATCAGTGCCATTCAAAATAGTTTGTGTCTGGGGTATTTGCAATATACAAAATTGATAATAGGTATTTACTTAACCCGAATAAAAAGCATTGTTTTGAAATAGATATTACAGATATATTTTTGTGATCTTCGTGGGTTCTGAAAATATATGCCTGATATAGTTTATGTCTTCGAATGGTTGATTTTTAATAATCTTTTCGGAGTATCTAAAAAGTTTCATTTTATGGAAAATAGTCGGTTGTGATATCTTAAGTTACATCAATTTTTAAATTCTCTTAATAGTAAACTCTAGTAAACGATTAAATCAAAACTATTGACTGACAAACATCAACAAAATCGCGCTGCATTGTTGTCACACCTAATTCTCAAATTACTCCATGTAATTCGACAATAATATATAAATGTTATTTATACTTACGATTATATTTAAATCGTTATAATTTCTTTATACGAATCTTAGAAGGACGCAGAGAAAGCTTTTATACACACCAATCACATCTAAAATTATTTTTGTACCATATATTACTTTGTAGATTTCAGGTACGTAGCACGGTTTAGGTACTTCGTGCGCATTTTTTATTCGTATTTTTGCGCTTTCTACTGAGTACTTATGACTTGAAATAAAGTTTTATGTGATTATAATTGAACAAATATTGCAATTGTATTGCGAAAACTTTTCAATTACGTCATATTCAGTAATTAAATAATACCAATATAATAACCTTAAAATCTAAATCAGGAGTCGTATTACACTCATCAAACTAGAACATTTTATTGGCAACAAATGAATTTATTAACACTTGGCATATAACTTGTGCTTGACATAATTAATAGCTGTTTCATGTGATTTTTGTGTACCACTTTTAGAAAATGTAGGAACACTTCTTTTCTGAACTAAAAAAATTTAACTGAGTAAGCTGTAGTGCAAAGAATTAATATGTCAAGATCTTTACCAAACAGTGTAGACGTTTTTTTTAAGAAACCACAGAACTTTGACCTTTATAATCTTAATTACATTGTAAATGTGTTTTGTATACAAAATTGGTTATAATAAAAACAGTATTATTATTATTATTATTAAACTGGTAAATTTTACAACATGGCAACACTGTATCGCTTTATATCGTGACGTCATTGCAAAGTTATTGTAAATATACTTTAGAAATTAATATGCTTTGAGTAATATAAAATATATAAAATAAGGATAAAATAGAAAATAAGAAAATGCTAACAAATACCAAAGCCTACTATGGTTTCCATTAATTAAATCATAAGTTTGGTTTACATCTTGATAACTATTCGGTAAATATAAAAATAGATATCACCATTGGATTCTAAGCCCAACAATTGATAAGAGGATTCAGTCACTGAATTATTGTTGAGCAAGGCTCAACAAAACCTGTATCTTGATGAAGCCTCAGTAGATGATAACTTTATCATTCGCTGGTTCTACTGTGCCTGATTTAAATGCGGTATGTGAAAAACCTCATGAACGATTCTAGGTGGGCGGTTGGGAGGAGCTAAGCTCCCCGAAACTGACTGTTTTCCAACTGTTTAATCACAAATTCATTAATATTCACTATTCAGTACACTGTGTATAGGGGGGAGTATCTGCTATAATATATGAGTCTATTGGCGATTCAAATTACCGATGAGGGCGCTGCAAATTATAAACAAATATGGAGGAAGACAAGTAAAAATTTTGCATTTCATATCACATCATCTAGCAATTTAGTGAATTTAGTGAATTTAGCATTCATCTGCCACAAATATAGTGACTTCATGTGCTAGTTAGGGTGAAATAAAGGATAAAAAGAGTGGTAAAAGCAGTCAAACGTCCCATAAGTGCTTCATTGCGAATTATATGAATTTTTTGGGTTGAAACAGGCACCCTAGTTTTTGTTTACTTACATTTTTGACTAAAATAAGTGGGATAAACTGTATGGTGATACCATATTAGTGCTTTGTGACGCTCTCAATTCGGTTTCGGATTTTTTCCTCGGGTTTCTGCCTTCGGGCGCCACCGTCCACTGGTTTTGTGTGGTGGAAGGTCCACACGGACTCTACTCACTTATGAGTAAAGGCGGGGTAGCTTCAATGGAGAAGGTGCATAACTGCACGTGCCAGAGGGTCAATGTTTCCTAACTTAAATAATAAAAGTCGCACACTTTCAAGGCCCAAACTATTTATTTATACTTTAAATAAATCGGTCGGTAAATAACACAGCAACAAAATACAAAATAAACCAGTATAAAATATCAATAGCCATACATTTGTTAAGCAGGGGAGGCAGCAGAGGTAAATAGTCAAAGCAATTAAATATTAATATACAGGCGGAAATACAAATAGGTAATAATAATTATTGTGAGCAGGTAATAATGCAGCGGTAGATATACAGGCAATAAAATTATTATTAAGCAACTAACAGTGAACCAGTCAACTAACCACAAACTTAAACCATAATCAATTAGATTCGGTAGCTATTATTACTAAAAAGGTAATAACAAAACGGTTGATGAATAAATTATCAGTCTAATTAATCAAAGTAATTATATTCGGTATCAAATATTACTAATAAAACGGTTGGTGAATAAATTATCAATCTAATTAATCAAATTAATTATATTCGGTATCAAATATTACTAATAAAACGGTTGGTGAATACTATCGGTTAATAGCAACAATAGGCAATAAGCAATGCGGTAAAACAATGTAACTTACTCCTGCTGTAGGTATCACCCACTTTCACAAAATTCACTTAAATTTATTTATCCCGGTGGCCAGGAAAATCGGAACACACAAGAGAGCTAAACTAGTGATACCATGGCTTTTATGTCCTGATCGAGCCTGGCTTAGCCAATCACAGTGGCGGATTTAAGTCATCTGCTTAATATATTTTCTCGAAAACAGTAAAAATTAATATAATAATTCATTAATTAATTTACAATATGAACATAAAACCATATACAGGGTAGTTTCTAATACCCAACTATCAAATAACAATTCAATAACTTGAATCTAGTTGCATCCTATTGTTATTCTCATAAATGCAATCCTATACATAACATAAATATCACCAATACTGGTTAACACGGATCAAAAATAAAATAACAACTTTTCATAAATATATTTCCTTTAGTGGAAATAAATATTTAACGCTACAAACACCTAACAGGCGGTGAATCAAATAAATGCACTTTGTGCAGTTTCGGGAAGAGTTATCTAGCTCAAACTTTACCATACCATTCATTATTAAATTTGCTATCTCAAAAGTACAGCCAAAAGTACATATCGATTGCATACGTATTTTTAATTACTATTTAAATAAAATATTTTAAATCTCCAATACATTAAACATAATTTTTAAGGTACATGACACTGCAATAGTTAAATTCGACTGAAATTATTCTAAACTAAATAGACGGTTTATAACAATAAAATAACTGATCATTATGGTTCTCTTGGCTGGTAACGGTCACATAATAAAAATAAACAAATTAACCTAAAGCCGGTTAATATTATCATCGGAAAATAGTAACTTCGTTACAGCTTGTTTTTTGTTAAATAATGTTTAAATTAAAATATATTCTGCTTTTATAAGACTAATAATAGAAAAGTATAGACAAACTGCAACAAAGTGGTTATGTTGTGTAAATAAACGTGTTCCCTGTTATTAAATTGTTACTTATATACCTTTTGGAGAAATGAATGAGAAACAGTTTCTTATACTAGGGCCAAACTTCTACCTATCTTCAATCTTAAACACTTCTATTGACACTTTATGGAATGACACCTATAGACACGGCAGTTTGTGTTGTGCTGATTTCTATTGAGTGCCATTTTAAAATGTAAAAATAAAGATGTACAAATACTAACCACGTAGTTTTTAACTTTATAATACCAAAAAAATCGCAAGCATCACTCAATTATTACGTTAAACAAACCCAAATACGTGTTATTTATCATTACATCAGCAATAAGCCTCCAAAAATTACCTTTTAAGTAGGTTCAAATATTTTCATGCAGAGGGCGCATTCATTTTTGGAATCGCCAATATGCTATATCTGTGAAGGGCTTGAGCCCCCCCCCCCCCCAAAACAAAAGGTCTAGAACCGTCTATGATAAACCTCCATATTTATACATTTATACGAGCCGGTGCATACATTGCTCGAATTACATTAGTCAAATAAGATACTGTTCCTTAATCCTTACGGATCTGATAGTGTAAATCTTGTATGAATTATTTATGACCTCTAAGGAATTGCTTCCCACATTGGGATGGGTTCCTCGAAAGCCGAAGATAACCAATCTATCTCATTGTGGTGTTGCCTGTCTCATGGAATTGTAAAATAATGGAGATTTTATCGCCCTCTATGTAAGGAAAAGAGAAAATATTTGCACATTAATTTGTAGATAATTAAAAGGGGTTGGTTGATTTATAAAAAGTATTGGGGAGATTTTGAACCCCTTAGTTTTTAATTTGTCGTTATCGTAATCTTTACACTAAGTTTGAACAGTGCAAAAATTATACTATTTTTGGCATTGCGCATGCTCAGTATAACCATTACGATAACTATAAGCTCACATTTAAGGGGTTCAAAATCTACCTATTGTTGAGAATAATTGTATATCTACCCTTTATTTTTATCAAGATGATGAGCCCGAAAAGTCAGAGATCTATTGTTAATCTTTAGACCTGTTAATGTCCTGGAATTTATTGATGGAATTATAGAATTATTATAAATTGCGACAAATTTGGCTTCATATACTCATTATTTAGCCCTTTTCGATAATTTTTTACTTTTAACAAACTCCATTTAATTGTTTTGAAATTAATTGTTTTTTTTTTTGAAAATAATTGTTTTAAAAAACATTGATCTCATTGAGATGTTCTAAGAAATATATAGAAAGCACTCTATATACTAGTATTTCGGCTTATTAGGCCTTTTTCAATAGAGTAATGTCTATTACTATGCTTCCAAGCGGGTTTTCGTTATTTATTTGTTTACAAGCACCTACCCCCGATTGATCCTACCATCTGGTAAAGCCCGAGCTTTTAGTACCTTTTCGAAGAAGGGTGAAATTGTAAAATCTATCTGATCATTCGTAGTACAAGGATTTATAATTAAAGATTTTTTTATTTCTAATTGCTCTAACAGATCTAAGTGCTTTCCTTTCTTTTCACGATGCAGTACCTTTACATTTTTCTGATCTATAAAATGATTGTTTTCTATACAATGCGTCGAAAATCCTGAATTTTTTTGCGTTATTTAATATGGATTTTTATGTTCTTTTACTCTAGTTTCAATACTTCTACCGGTTTGACCCACATACACGGCATTACAATCCGCGCAGTTAATTTGGTATACCCCGATTGTTTTAATTTATTAACCCTTTCTTTGTTGTTTATCAAAATCCTCCCAATAGTACGCTTGTTGACACTAATCGTTTTACACCCGTTTCGTTCTATTCTGCGGGCTATTTTTTCACTATATCCTGGGACGTGATTAATATAACTATAGGTGGCTTCTTTTTCCCGAATATTGTAAAACTCCGGACGAATTAATTTCCTCCTTGTTTTTTACCATGCTATCTATTAGTTTTTCTTTATACCCGTTGTTTCTTGCAATTTGTTTGATTATACTTAATTCTTTTTCAAAATCTGCTTTTTCTAGCGGACTCCTTTTTTTTTATTTTTAGAGTTATTTCGACTTTTTTAACTGTTTAACAATTTGACATTTTTGTTTTTACCGTGTCGACGTCTTCTTACTTTTGCTCCCATTTTGAAGTATTTTTTTAGTGTTTCTTTTTTCTTTGTTTTGCTTGTTAACTTCGTCCTATTTCCGTTTCCGTTATTAACCAACCAACTAACCTGGAAATTTTGTAGAACTCTCGCTTTTAACATTGGAACTGTTTACATTTCAAAAAAGTTTGGGTTGACATCTATCATCATTTTAGAGTTTTCGAATTTTTAATAATCTCTCGCTTTTATGAGATTGAAATGTTAAGGTGCGCTCAGGTTTATAGCGCAAATACTGGTGCCTCTATAAATGTCTACCCCTAGAAAGAAGTTAGACCGGCGATTTTACTCCACTGATATAGAAAGCGCAGCGCTCGACCTGCGAGCGGCGTGAAGAGTAGTGGGGAGTGTTCAGTTATAATACCGTACTCGCTTAATGGAGTAGCGCCTCATTTGGATAGGATGATCGGCGCGCTTATTAGGTATAATTATGTTTCATATGATGTTATCATTTCGAATGTATTCGATGGTTGTAAGGATTGCGAAATATGTGTAATATGAATAAAACAAATATAAAATAAGGGCAAACATAATAGAGTGAAATCGACGGGTGCGGGCGACTTTACAAAAAATGGATATTTATAAAATAACGAATTTTACAATTACTTAACGAAAGCACTGTATAAATAGCTATTCGTTGTCCATAAACTGCCATATTTGAATCAGTAAATGGCAGAGAAAAGTCAAACCACCATTTGTGCGAGACATACATAGCAAATTCCGACGGAAGGGATCCAACATTGTCTGCTCCAAATAAATAAATTCAAACAAACAAATCGACCGTTCAGTGCAATATAGCTCCAGCGTATTTGAATAGCCGGGCCCTTTAATTGTGTTCTTTCAATCCCTGCCGCCCCTTGTCGTCTGTGCGCGAACAATGATGTAATTTAAACGCTCAGATATTTTTCATTGTGTCTGCCCGATATACCAGAAACTCGACAAACGCAGGACCGGTCGGGAGAAGCCGGAGAAACAAGACGAGTGAAGTTTTAACATTGGAAAAGTTTCCAATTTTAATAGTTCAAAAGACAGCGGGGTCGCGATCGAGTCACGCAATACATACAGAGTGGGAAAAATTTTATTGTTCAGCATTGGTATCTTGGAAACGGTAAAAGATACAACGTGGCTCAAATTAGGAAAAATTTGCACAGTTTCATGCTGATTCAAAATATGTAAACAAGCTTAATATATTTCGGGCCGTTCGGGAGTTATTGCCAATTTTTTTTATGTCAAATAACTTTTCTTGAAATAAATGCAGACTTTTGAAATTTTGTATGTTTACATAGTTTGATGAGAGCTTTCGATTGCCATACTAAAACATGTTCTAGGCCTACTAGTTTTTCGGCAACGATATTCAACTTTGTATTTCTTATTGTGCCATATAAATCAATTCCTGAAAAAGCTAAAAATACGCATTCTAACAATTAACTATAAATGAATGATTGTCTATTAGTTGTGAATAAATAGTATTTTTCGTTATTCGCGTGTATTATCCATATTTATTGAAGAAAGTATCAAGTATGATATATCACCGTGCTTGTAATTTTTTTCTGTATTTAATGAAGTAAAAATCCAATATGGCGCCCATAAGAAATACAAAAGTTGAATATCGTTGCCGAAAAATTAGTAGGCCTAGAACATGTTTTAGGATGGCAATCGAAAGCTCTCATCAAACTATGTAAACATACCAAATTTCAAAAGTCTGCATTTATTTCAAGAAAAGTTATTTGACATAAAAGAAATTGGCAAATTTTCTGTTTTTCGGCATAACTCCCGAACGGCACGGAATATATTAAACTTGTTCACATATTTTGAATCAGCATGAAATTGAGCAACTTTTTCCTAATTTGGGCCACGTTGTATCTTATACCGTTTCCGAGATACCAATGCTGAACATTAAAATTTTTCCCACCGTGTATAGTGGAACTACGAAGGCGTAGAAGGGTCACGTTAAAAAAAAATAATAAAAACTCGAAATTTCGACTTTAATCTCGAAATTTCGTCTTTAATCTCGAAATTTCGACTTTAATCTGGAAATTTCGACTTTAATCTCAAAATTTCGTCTTTAATCTTGAAATTTCGACTTTAATCTCGAAATTTCGAGTTTAATCTCGAAATTTCGACTTCAAACTCGAAATTTCGACTTTAAACACGAAATTTCGACTTTCAACTCGAAATACAGTGTGTTGCAACAGTCAGCAACCTGACAAGTACGTGTACGTGGTACTAAAATTCGATTCTGAAATTTTTTTATGGCAATTTTATCAATATCCGGCCACTTTTTGTGATTTCTTTCTCACAAAACTATCGGTCACTTGACATAATATGTCAAAACCAATGGCCGAGTTTTTCAATCCAGCGATGAATAACATATTCTGATGGTTTTCATTTCTCTTATTTCTTCTACAAAAAAGAGTGTGGGAAATAGTTAATTTGTTAAAGATTTAAATGTTAATTCCTAAACCAACGTGAATATTCGATTATTTCGCGTTGGTAGTACTGGATCTTGATCAAAATTCGCTTTCGCTGCGAATTTTTTCCGTTGGTTTGGGAGATCCTCAAATTTCGGTAATAATAATAATAATAATAATCTACATTACATTTTATTTTGATTATAGTTCAGTTGTATATATTTTGTTTCAGTTTTATATAAATATTAAATAGTCAATAATATTTAATTTCGAAGATTAATGTATAAATTAACTGCATCATAGGAATCTTCAGTTTTCCGCAAACCCTTCTGTGTCATAATAATATTACACAGTTGGAATATATCTTTGTCACAAATGTAGTCCAAATTGATGCAAAGTCTTTCACACTCTTCCAGATCTTGTTCGTTATTTACTTCTATTAAGCAATCATTAGTATCGTAAACTCCAGGCAAATGATACATAACAATAGGTCTGCCTGTTGGAGATATGCTGTTCCTTGATGACCCCAGGCGATGCGTATTGCACTACAGACATACTTGATCGAGTTCATTCTGGAAAATATTTAAGTGAAATCCCTGGGCTATCAAATGTACTGATACTTTATAAAGTGCCTTTGCCGTCATTAGTTTTCAGGTTTATTTAGCTTAAATATAAATGTTGCCTAAAACCTCCCTGTAAACATTGTAAATCGAATCATATATGTAAGTGTAAGTATGTTATTTTAGAATTTTAGTGATTAAAAATTGGTTCTTTGATAAAAATATAATTTTTGTGTATTTCAAGTTATACTGTTATTTTCGAATTTTAGTGATTAATATAAATAATTGTTCTTTCATAAATATAATCTTTGTTTATTTAAAGTTATATACAAAGATATAATATAATAGTTACAAAACTGTTTAACGTAGTTATTTAAGCGCTATTGCCACGCAGTCACAGGTTAGATACCTACATCGCTGCTTACATTGCCTCACACAGACGGAATTTTTTCGTCTATGGGGTTATAATTGAATTTGAACACCTTCGGGGTCAAGTGCTTGCAAAAGTAGACGAATAGTTTCTTGTTTAACTACATAATTCCTTTGTAAACATTTCATATACATCCACTTGTAACCATGAAGCTGTGAAGATTTTCTTAATTCATCTGCGAGATAACTCACAAGATCATCTATGTCAGTGTAATTTTTTCTTTTATAAAGGTTAATAAAGCGAAGTCTTCGTTTCAATGTACGCAAGTTAAGGTAAATTCCATGTAGATGGCTTAAGATGTATTCATTTTCTGACATCGCACCCAAGTTTAATATCACTAATAAAACACGAGATATTACTATCTATACTCAATTTATAACATAAACAGATGTAACTGACTGGTTAAAATCACATTTAAAGTGGTCATCTGAATAATTTCGAGTTGAAAGTCGAAATTTCGTGATTAAAGTCGAAATTTCGAGTTGAAAGTCGAAATTTCGTGTTTAAAGTCGAAATTTCGAGTTTGAAGTCGAAATTTCGAGATTAAACTCGAAATTTCGAGATTAATGTCGAAATTTCGAGATTAATGTCGAAATTTCGTGTTTAAAGACGAAATTTCGAGATTAAAGTCGAAATTTCGAGTTTTTATTATTTTTTTTTAATGTGACCCTTCTACGCCTTCGTATGGAACAGATGAAACCTATACCATTTTGTAGAGCATATTTTGGGTATATGTGGTGTGATGTACAACTTTTTTTAGTAGGGCAATTTTTCAAATGGCCTTAGAGTGTGTAATCAGTACGATTCGAAAACATGTGTTTCTGAGGACATACTTTGCTATTAAAAAAAAGGTTAGACTTACCGCCCTGAAATTTTAACAACTTATATGCACAAAACCTAAGTACTTCGAATGGTATAAAAATTTTTTTGTAGTTCATCTATATATTACCAAAAAAATTGCGTAAATGAAGTATAATGGCGCGCTCAGGCTTGTAGCGCAAATAGTGGTGCCTCTATAGATGTCTACCCCTAGAAAGAAGCGAGAGTTATAATACCGTACTCGCTTAATGGAATGGCGTCTCATTTGATGGGACGATCGGCGAGCTTATCATTATGTTTCATATGGTGTTTTCATTTCCAATGTCTCCGATGGTTGCAAGGTTTGCAAAATCTGTGAATTTGTGTATGCTTTGGGTAAATACAAAATGGCTTATAGCAAACGTGCCATTTTGTAACGAAAAATCATCTTTGTCAAGAAATATAATGCAACTTTTTCAATTTTTTTAAAATAAATACCTACCAGGTATTCTTATGAATACGTACAATAATTTAAGCATTTATTTTTCTTAGAATTTTGAGCTCTTTAACACTATTGTTCAACCTATTGTATTGTATTGTATAACCTATTGTTCAAAATCAGTACTGCCGCTTTTAAGAAATGGCTCTGTTATTCAAACTCAATGATATTTTCGTACAAGATCATAAAGTTCCACTTGAACCGTAATTGGTTCAAGTGCAACCGTTTTATATACAATTTTGGGTTCTTGTACATCTCAAAAACTGTTATTCTACTTATTGATTTCTCTATTTATCTGAAACTGAGCTTCATCCCTTATAATCATATCCAAGATCCAGCTACGAAACTCATAAATAATAATATTGTAATAGTAACTCGCTAAATTTCTTAAGGGTCCATTCACTGTAGACTTGACAGACATGAATTCGGGGTCGGGTTGAGAGGTTGGGTAGCCGATGGGTGAAGACTTACATATTCCCACTACCGAATTATTTAGATTTCGGAGGTGCACGTAAAGCCGAAGTAAAAAGGCACATGGAAATAGTTAGCCCTCATTGCAAGGGTACCGGATTTGTCTTATAATTGCAACAAAATTTCTTTTTAATGTTATAAATTATATATCACCGGAAAGATCAAAAGATAAACTAGATCCTTATAGTAGCAAATTTTTGTTTAATACATGTATTTTAGAGAAAATAATTTTTTGAAAATACGCTATTTTAGTACAAGATTGTTTGCCTGGAATTTTAAAAATAAAAAGAATTACAAAAAATTACTACTATAGGGATTTAGATTAATGTCTTATCTTTCAATACTTTTTACTAAAAGTCGCTATCTTTGATGGTTTTTTTATAATTTGACACGAGACGAACGCCGATTTTGGGCTTATTTCGGACTAGTGAATGGACTCTTAACTTACAAATGACACCTTCTATTACCATTCACAGCTAAGCTTCCAGTTAGATCACTGTCACCGAATCCAGTTAATCTGTGTCACTGTCGGCTAAATCCGCTGACCATTCGAAAACCGTCCCTGAATGATAACTTAAAAAGAAGCAAACTGTTATCTAGAATAATGTGTTCACTTCCTGAAAACCATCCACCATAAGTGCCTTAACGACTGAGCAACAACAGCCGCGTCAATTTGTCAAACCACTTTGAGAAAAGAACGTCCAACCCTCATTTGGGTATCTTAACATACGGCTGACGCAGAAGAGCAGGGCTGTACGAAGGGTAAAGTGCGCCCAAGGAAATAAAAGCCAAATATCGAATGTGATATACAGGGTATATTTAAATGAAGGAACACAAATAATACCAGTAAATCTTCAGGCTGAAATACAATGATTGAGCTAAACATCCAAAGTTTCTTCGTTTTTAAGTTACAGGATGTAAATATCAAGTTGAAAATAAAAAATGTATTTTTAATATAATGTCCGTAGTGGTAAGACAATATGAAAAATAAAGTGATGGTAAAATCAACTTATATGATTGTCTTCCTCAAAGACAATAGAGGTGACTATTGGCGATTCAAATTACCGATGAGGGCGCTGCAAATTGTAAACAAATATGGAGAAAGACGAGTAAAAATTTTGCACTTCATATAACTTCATCTAGCAATTTAGCATTCAACTGCCATAAATATAGTGACTTCATGTGCTAGTTAGGGTGAAATAAAAGATAAAAAGGGTAGTAAAAGCAGTCAAACGTCCCTTAAGTGCTTCATTGCTAATTATATGAATTTTTTGGGTTGAAACAGGTACCCTAGTTTTTGTTTACTTACATTTTGGGCTAAAATAAGTGTGATAAACTGTATGGTGATATTAGTGCTTGTTTTTTGTTAAATATTGTTTAAATTAAAATATATTCTGTTTTTATAAGACTAATAATCGAAAAGTATAGACCAACTGCAACAAAGTGGTTATGTTGTGTAAATAAACGTGTTTTCTGTTATTAAATTGTTACATGCCTTTTGGAGAAATTAGTGAGAAACACTTTCTTATACTAGGACCAAACTTTTTGCCTATCTTCTATCTTAAACACACTTCTTTGATACATTTTGTGGAATGACACCTATAAACACGGCAGTTGGTGTTGTGCTGATTTCTTTTGAATGCCATTTTAAAATGTAAAAATAAAGATGTACAAATAGTAATCACGTCGTTTTTAACTTTGTAATACCAAAAAATCACAAGCACCACTAAATTATTACGTTAAACAAACCCAAATACGTGTTATTTATCATTATATTAGCAATAAGCCTCCAAAAATTAGAAGTGGGTTCAAATATTTTCATGCAGAGGGCACATTCATTTTTGGAATCGCCAATAATGGCGCCTGCGGAAAGAGGGCATTACAGTATGTTTCTCACCACTACTAACATTCACGATGCTCATTAGGCAATCATGTCGCAACATCGTTCATCGAGTCCACTACCTGTGGCACTCTGACGAGCGCATAATAAGCGCGAAACCGGTCAGTGTCTGGTGGTTGGTCTCGATGAAAGATGTGGCGACTTCTATGGAGATACCGGAGTAATGCAATGCCAGTCGGAGGCACATTGTCCGTGGAGTAGTTGTTTTCGGCATATCCTTCAAATAAATATATTTTTTAATATGTTTCTAAAACTAATGGATTAAATTTGGATTAAATCTCAGATTAACCATGTACAAGATAAGTAACAACAATACCTAAAGCATTAATATGCCTGTCCATGTAATAAACAGTTATTTGCGGGGGGGGGGATGTTTACTCAACTCTGTTTGTAAACAACTACCAGTGGCGGCGGTATTTCTCAAAATAAGAAAAGGGTCTATTGATATTTTTAAAGGTGTTTCTAACCTCAGATTAACCATGTAACAGATAAGTAACAGCAATACCCAAAGCAGTAATATGCCTGTCCATCTAATAAACAACAATTTACGAAAGGGGGGAGTGTTTATTTAACTGTTTGTAAATAGCTACCAGTGGCGGCCAGTATTTCTCAAAATAAGAGGGTTTATTAATGTTTTTAAAGGTGTTTATAACAACGTAAAGTACCTATTGCCTCACGATTAAAAAAAATACCCTAACATCTACAAAAACTAGGTAGCTAGGTATATAACATAATACGCAATGCATACTTTATTTAGCTATTTTCCTAAAATTCAGAAAAAACTAATAAAAAAGTAAGAAAATAAACCTCTGCACCGAAGAGTCTATTAGAGTTTTTTCTTAAATATAGATACATAAATATCATAGAACACAATACATTCTTCTGACAGTGAAGTTTCCGAAATGTTAGTGCTATTTTAACTTAAAGTGTGTACTATGTTTTATGATATTTATATATTTTTCAGTATGAGAACTGATTAGTCAAATTAACAAAAAACTTTAATGGGTCTTTTAGGGAGGAGTATGTATTGTTTACTCAAAATTTTATTAATTTGTTCAGAATTGTGGCCAAATACCCAAATAAAGTTGCGATATAATATAAAGATATTCATAATACTTTATACCTACTAAAAACCTGAAAGTGAAATAAGAAAATACATTTTTTTCGGTTCGGAATTCACTTCCCATTCTAAATCAAAACTACATCTAATACTCTTATCTATATTTTAAATTATTCGAATTTTTTTTTCAAAGAGGGGTAAACATTTGAAATTTTCCTTGAACGATGAAAGAAAAATGATAAAAATTTCATTGTCTCCAAATAATTTTATGAGGATCAGAAACTATTATCCATAGAAAATATACAATATAAAACTACAATATTATCTATATTACTTATATTACCCATGAACATTATACGTAAGTTGAATTCCTAACGAATGATACGTCTATGGTCAGCATTGTTTACTTACCGGTGGAACGATCTCCCATCACCTTTTTTGCCCGATTTATGGAAAACTATGCATTTAATAGTCATTTCACTGTCCACAAAGATTTTCCACAAACTAAAAATCTATAACACAGCCTAGATTATTGACTGATGACCACTTATATCACATAAAATAATTAAATAAATTTACGTTCACAAAACTTCAAAACAAATATGAAGTCACGAGTCGTTGTGTCGTGTATTTTCGGCATATCTCGGTCCGTCAAAAACTGTAACGAACCAATGGCATGTAGTGGGATTTGTTTATTTAATTATATTTCATTTCGTGGACATTTTTCTCTGGCTGTTATTTATCTTGTATATGGTTAATCTGAGGATTAAATGAAATGGAACGCAACATTGGCGGTGTTAACGTCTTAGTCAGGACACAGAAAATGTTTGATGGGCTTCTGGGCCCCAGGCAGGCACCTCCTTCGGACGGTCCTGTGTACGAGGTCTTCTTGCCTGTCTTTGGTATCGCGGCACTCTCTGCCCTTTTACAGGGACCTCATTTGTACACAGGCGGGCTCACCAGCTTGCTGGTAATATATGAAGCATAAGATCGATATCACGTCTCTGTGTTTCATATGGGGGAGAACATACAGGGTGTATCTGCGAAGTGGCACATCCCCTCTTTATTCCTAAAACGAGTTAAAAACTAAGATTGAAATGTGGGGGATTAAATGGTGTTTATAATGTTTTTCAATTTACAATTTAAATCAAGTAAAATTAACATAATATTTTATATACTAGAAACGATAAAAATGGAAAAATTTTAATCTATAATCAATTTTGAAATCTTAATCTATATTCGTGACGTCACTAAGCGAAAACTAGGGAATACGTATCTATAAAGATTCAACACTGATAATATGTGGCTAGTTTCAGTTTGTAACGACGACAAACGACAGTCGACATTTCGACAATTGACATTTGAAATTTCCTGTTTGTGTTTGGCTTGACAACTTGACGTGTTGTATTGTTGTTCTCTTGTGAAGTAAACTTTTATTAAACATGGCGCAAGGTTTTGTAGAGGCTAAGTCCGACTAATAAATACACTTGTAATCAGTCACAGGCAGAGACAATAATTCACAGGTAAAAATATAAACTAAAAACAATATCTCTTGTTTATCACGACGTTTACCCTAACCAAACAATTCAAACATAAACAAAAATAAAGTTGTCACGCAGTGACATCAACCACACAAATGAAAATATCCTAGAAATAACTAAAAAATGGCGCAACTTTTGAATTTTCGCTTAGTGACGTCACATAGATATCGCGCACAATAAAAAAATAATTTATGGACTTAAATGAACCCAATATTAAAATTTCAGAAATACGTATCTCTTCTTTTTCCAACTACTTTCCATTGCCGATGTAAAGAAAAAATATTGACACCCCCATTGCTGAAAATGTCATTGTTATTCAAGCTGAAAAAATTCTAAAGCACCCTGCGAAATCTCGGATATTCACAATTCCCCCTTAACTCAGCTATCACTGAAGATCTGAGTGAGAAAAATGATTTGAATTTATTTGAAAACTAATAACTATTGGCTGCTCAAGCGAAAAGTTACGATTGGTTTGATATTCAAACGGTGAAACCGGTCGATGAGGCTTTGAATATCATAATTTATATTTGGCCGTGGTTCACAAACGTCAGCTTTAATGCTGGAATTATCAGATATGCCCTTTTGAATGCGGCATCCCTTTCATGGGGCTCTCGGAGCTCTGGATTTGTTAGCAATTCTGTTTGTGAAAATGAACTTGTATTTAATAAAAACTAAATAAGAGTGCTAAGGATTAAAGAAAGGTCATAGTTCGTAGAACAGATTAAAAATAGAATTAGAATGGGGTGTTTTCCTATTTTTTTTTACATCGGCAATGGAAAGTAGTTGAAAAAAGAAGGAATACGTATTTCTGAAATTTTAATATTGGGTTCATTTAAGTCCATAAATTATTTTTTTATTGTGCGCGATATCTATGTGACGTCACTAAGCGAAAATTCAAAATTTGCGCCATTTTTTAGTGATTTCTAGGATATTTTCATTTGTGTGGTTGGTGTCACTGCGTAACAACTTTACTTTTGTTTATATTTGAATTGTTTGGTTAGGGTAAACATCATGGTAAACATGAGACATTGTTTTTAGTGTATATTTTTACCTGTGAATTGTTGTCTCTGCCTGTGACTGATTACAAGTTTATTTATTAGTAATAGAAAAACATCGTAATTTGTAAAGGTAATTTTTGAATTCATTTAATCGACTTTACAGTAATAGTGTTAAGTTAAATATTAACCTTACATTTTTCATTCCTTTTATTTCTGAAAGGATCTATAGGATATTTATCATAGAAGGATATATAACCGGTAAATTGTCGGACTTAGCCTCTACAAAACCTTGCTCCATGTTTAATAAAAGTTTACTTCACATGAAATTTCAAATGTCAATTGTCGACTATCGTTTGTCGTCGTTACAAACTGAAACTAGCCACATATTATCAGTGTGGCCTCTTTATAGATACATATTCCCTAGTTTTCGCTTAGTGACGTCACGAATATAGAATAAAATTACAAAATCGAATTAAAAATTTTCTACCGATTCAATCTTAATAATTTTTATCCTAATAAATATAAAAAAAATATATTTTATAAAAATACAGGTTTCCACTTTCATTTCGATTGAAGGAAAATACCCCATTATGAAGAATTAATTTTTACTCTAGAAAATTTACTACCTTATGCTTGGCTTTGTAAATACTACCTGTTTATCTCTAAGCTACTACAGAAAATTGAAAACCTTATGTAGAAAAACGTTTTGATACCAAAGTTATTTTTATTTGCTCATGCATGATACAAGAAGATTGGACAATATACAGGGTGTTCAGATTATCCTGTACGGCATCTAACTCTCTTATTCTAAATGGGATCCCCTGTATATTTTTACATTTTTGGAAATACTGTAAAATTTAGGTAACGAAAATATGTAGGTAACCCTATACCTAAACCTAGCCGTTTGAGAGATATCTGACATTTAATTTTGACAGCTGCAAGGATACATAAGACACTTTGTGACTTTTTTCGTATGGGAGATTTTCATTCGTTTCTTGCCATGTTGAAAGAACATAAGGTGGAATACCTTCGACAATTAAAACAAATACAAAAGTGATATACTAAGCCTTCACGTTGCATTTTGAGACTTTGAAACCGCGAAAACTTTTTTAATTCAGATGTAACATCCTGTATTTTTTTATTCCAAGTTATGTAAAATTACATTCTCTTTTTCCTGATGATGGTACCATGATGATGATTACCATTGTAATTGTAATTTATTTGAAGAAGATGCCGAAAACAACTACTCCACGGGAAATATGCCCCGACTGGTGTTGCATTACATCAACATCTCCATGGAGGTCGTCACATCCTTCATCAAGACCAAATACCAGACAATGACCGGTTTTGATCTTGTTATGATCTCATCAGATTGCCATAGGTATCGGAATCGATGAATGATCTGGCGACATAATTGCCTAAGAGGCATATGTCAATGTTTGTAGTGGTGAGATACAGTGAAATACACCGTAGTGCCCTCTTTCGTAGTTTTCGGCATCTTCAAATAAATAAGTAGTATTGTCTTCCTCAAAGAAAATAGAGGTCGCTATATTGGCATCTGCAGAAAAGCAGATCGTTATCTGTCTGTCAATTAGACAATAATTGTCAGACAGGCAGTAGCAAATACCGAAAGAGGGCACTACGGTGTATTTCACTGTATCTCGCCACGACAAACATTGTAATGGCAAGTTACAATTTTTTGAGATATTATAGATTTTCTGAGTTTTCATGAATTTTTAGGTTATACTACATGTTTTTGTCCTAAAATCTCACGTTCTTTCCAAAAATATGAAAATATAAATGGGGTTTCATTTACAATATTACCAGAAAAATAAAGAGTTGACGTTTACCTTATTTAACTGATAAAATGGTATTAAAAGTTACTTGGCTAAATTGATGAGGTGTCAATACTCCGAAACGTGGATCTCTCTAGCTGCGTTGTTGTTTTTCTCTGGCAACTAGAACATTTTTTTTTCGTTTTCGTTTAGTTTCTGTTAATTTCCGTCTCTTAGGGTCTAGTAATGTCTCTTCGAGGTTAAGATTTATTTATTTGCCAAAACTAAAACCAGTGTTTAATTAATTTTCTGTTAAATTACTTTCTTCTCGACTCATATTGGTCTGGTAAACAGTTGTTAAGTCCTTATTGATATCTTATCCAGGTACGGTTATAAAGAACCAATAAAATTAGGTTAATGGTACAATTTGTAAGCAACATTAGGGACAAGGGGTGATAAAAATCCTATAGCAGTTTAATCCTGTACATCCTGCACATATATTTCAGAGGTTTCATATAAAAAATACATACCTACTACCAAATTCGTATCTTTAAATACTAAAGACCACCTTTGAAATTCCAACGTGTGAATGGTGGGAAACATATTTCTTTTTTTACTAGACCAGGCATTTAAAAGTTGTTTCCGCAGTTTATATTCATTATAATGAGAACTTACTGAATTTTCTTAATAATACATTGTACTTGTTTCGGAGTATGAATAGTGCATTTATGCAATTACTTAAAATTACATAGTAGATATACTGTTTAACTTGGACGTAGTGTGTGGGTCTCCAAGGATGCAAGAATAACAGTTAATTTAAACTGGGTACTATTTAAACTTTAAATTTATAGAAGTCTTAGCGACACCCAGTAGTATATTGTAAATCACATATGTTTCCTTTTATTGTGGGTTTACCACAATTTATATATAAAAGATATTTTACAATGCAAACGATATTTGCAATTTTACGGCAAAAAAAATAGGGATAGTTTTTCTTTTAAACCTAGTTTTGACTGGGTCAAATATATTATAAATATATTTAGCTGCAAATGCTACAAATAAACAATATGCTTCACTTGCTTTATACTTTCTTTATAATGTGTCTTTTTCTGCATTTGATGCTTGAATAAGTCACAATTTATATCTATAGGGTTGTAACTGTCAGCATTCACAGAATTCTGTCACATTCCCTTAAAGCCTTATAATTTATATCGTACGTCTAGTGCTCAAAGCTGCAATGGGACCCGAATTTGCTTATAAATTCTATATACACATTCCAGAAATTCACGCGTTGTTAGTTGCGAATTTGGCCGATGCCACGGAACTTTGTGGACACCAATTAAACTTGTGTAATTGATATCCCGGGAGTGTACAGCTGGGGGCGGGTCTGTATTAGACAAATTTGCGGACAGGGTAATGAGGCGGGCGTAAAGTCAAGGGTAAATATTAATAGGTTTTGATTTAGGTCCCTTACTGGTAGGCGGATTTTAAAGACTGTTTTGAACGTGTAAAAGTGACTACTACAAAAGTTTCCGTTCTTCAAAAATAAATCGCAACTGTATGTAGATGACTAGAAATTGTAAGGAGGCTGTTATAAATTAACCATAAGAACAGGGGAATCAATTATTTTTACGAAATATCGAGAGATGGCGCCAGATAGGTTACACATAATTGAAGTCAAACTTGCCAGCTCCTGCAAGTGCGTCGACATTTTAAAACGGTTATAAAATATCTTCTGAGGCGTGCCTCTAAAGTCAAAGCCAGAATTAAGCAAAGTGCAATGACCGGAAAAAGAGTAGATCTGTGTTGTCATATTTATTTCTAAAGTATTCTTAATTAAAACAGGAAACGTATTAATTACCTTATTTACCCATTTTTTTGCTTGTCTTTAACGTCTCTTATCCCTATTGTATTTTATTAAAGCAAACACAATGTTTAATTTGTCTTTTACTTAGTAATATCAACGAATTTCCGAATACCTGGCAACTGCGAAAGTCGTAAAGTTGACGACAAGCTGTTCATCCTTATTTAACATACATATTCTTGCATTTACGCTTTCTTTTCTCTGAGCTTCAACGACGTTGATTGGTCGAATCAGGAACCAACAAGCGACAGCGCTCGAGGTAGTAGGGAAACAGTGGCGTGATGTTGGGTTATTTCGCGCGCGTTTCTTAACGGTAAAAATTTGTGGTAAAATTATCAGTGTATTTATTCTTTGTGTCAGTGTTTATACTTATTCGTGTTAGCTAAAAAAGTGGAAGTGCATATACTAGAAGTATTCTATAGAATAGTATACGAGTATATATTAACTGAAATGTGCCCAATGGTAAAACAGACTACGCACGCCCATGCATCACCGCATTTTACCAGATCGGCGAGGTCATTCCACTTTGCTTCATTCTGATTTTTACTGTAGGTGGATAAAAGCCTTAGTGAAAAACCTACTACAAGAACCGTCGCTGAACTTTCTCCAATGATGATATGTGAACTTTATATATTGGATTTGAAACGACAGATGCATACTCGAGCTTGGATCCAACAAAACTGTTAAATAGCAAACACAGAGTGTCAGGATTTTAGAATCCCTAGATACATTATTGCAATCCTTGATAGCAAAGAATCCTTGAAATATGTTCATTCATATTTGAACTAGTAGTTACAATATATAGGTTTATTTATTTATTTGGAGATGCCGAAAACAACTACTTCACGGGCAATATGCCCCGACCAGCGTTGCATTACATCAACATCTCCATGGATGTCGCCACATCCTTCATCAAGACCAAATATCAGACAATGACCTCTATTGTCTTCCTCAAAGACAATAGAGGTCGCTGTAATGGCATCTGCAAAAAAGCAGTTATCTGTCTGTCAATTAAACAATAATTGTCAGACAGGTAATAGCAAAGACCGAAAGTGGGCACGGGTGTATTTCACTGTATCTCGCCACTACAAACATATAGGTTTATATTAGTTACAATTACAATATTCTCTGCTTCACCTGGTGTTCCACAGAGATCCAACTTTAGACTCTTTATTTATAAACTAAATTCTGTTGTACACTCCGAGGGAACAACCGACTTTTGGACTTATTCATTGTATGACCTATATGAGTTAGTAACAAATTCATACGGTCTTTTTGATATCAAAACAATACTTTCTCACCAAATCAACAGTTTAATTTCAGTATTAATAGAAAATTAATTTAGTAAACTTCCATAATGATTAGTAAACAAACAAGTAACATAATTCGCTGGTGAACAAAACTCCAGTTAGTACTAGTAGTGGTGGTATGGGACGGCCAAGACCTGACAAGTAGGCCACAAGCGGGCCTTTTTTGCCTACCCCTGTCATCCCTTACCTAACTCCGTCACCTCTTCCCTCGTCGAACCTTCCCGACCTTCTAATGTAGGTCAGAATATCAGTCCATTCAAGGGAACTGAATCTTCTCCTTGCAGCTCCTCGGCCCCCAGACGTCGTGTCTTAGTCTGTCGAAAGCCACGCATTCTGCCAAGAAGTGGGAAGGCGTTTCGTCGCGCTCCCCGCACTTTGGGCAGATAGGGCCTCCCTCAACACCCATCCATTATAGATGTCTTCTAAGCCTGCAGTGACCCGTTAAAACTCCCACCAACTGGTTTAGAACCTTCCGGCTACGACTTAACAGCCAGACCGTCTTGGTCTTGCTTGGCTCCAATCTAAAGTTGCGAGCTTGTTGCACTTCCACTTCTTCTCCACTTTTTACTTAGTGTCTCATGAGCACAATCATTACGAGCCATGTTGACCTGCCTTCGTGTATTGCCTAAAATCGGTTCTGGTCCCTGGCTGGGTCCCTGAGATCCAAGTCGAGTCAGTTCATCGGCCCTTCCGTTCCCTGGGATTCCACTATGACCTGGTACCCATACCAATTTAACGTCTTTTTCTCTGGTCAGCTCCTCCAGGGTATCTCCGCACTCTTGGACAAGAGCGAAAAACACAGTTACTAGCAGTCAATCTTGATACGCTTACCCTCTGTTCTTGTGCTACTTATGCACTTTGTTTACTACCCCTAAACGTTTCATCAAATAATATTTAAAGAATGAAACTTCTGCTCTCAATTATTAGGTTGCATTCTATATATAAAATCCACTTACACATTGTAACGAATCGCAAGATAATCATTTAAACTGCAAAGTTAATAGAAAAGTGTAACGACTTTTACTACGTTGCACATTTAACTTCCTTATCAAATTAATTATCGAAATTGTGCACAGAGAGAAAGATTCAGAGTTTTCAGAGCATCCCTCGTTCTGTTCATTTAATTTTTCGCTGAGGTATCAGCTATTCGAGACGTAATACATTTAAGTCATCTGCCCTCGCTGAAATAGAACATGCAGGATTCGTAGCAGCGTCTTGAGAAATTTTCCTAGTTGGCCATGCATAGAAGCAAAACATAGTTTAAGGGTGACGAATGGGATGCTTTGCAGAATGTGGATTGGTTTCGTTTATGTCTCCCCTGTTTATTGCCAAGCTAGTTTGTTCAGACAGATGCTTTATTTTTGTACAGGGAAAGGAAAAAATGTAATAATAGTATTTTATGCAACAATGGTGGTTTTTACAAGTGGGGCGTTTATACTATACCATACTATAAACCACACGAGCAAAAAAATACAGTTTAGTCTCGAATTATATACAAACATTTTTGTATCGCCATTCGAAATTAGAAAATAATGTAATATTGTAAAAATACGACAAATTTACACAGTTATCTTGTAATGACTAAATTATATTGCTGTTTCCATAGAAACCAATAATAAAACAACGAAATATTGAACGATTTAAACGTCACATTTGACACATTCTACTGTACAATAATTACTATTTGAAACAAAATGAGTTATTTTACTCCTGGTACTCCTCCAGATATCAGGGAGCAAAGCGAATCTTTAAATTTACTACTAGCGAAATCTAGAAAATTGTAAGAAAAAGAATATGATGGTGGTAGTGATGAGAAATACACCGTGATGCCCTCTTTGGGTTTTTGATACTGTCTGCCTGACATTTATTGTCAAATTGATGAAGAATGTGGCGACTATGGAGATGCCGAAGTAATGCAATGCCAGTCGGGGCACATTGCTCGTGGAGTAGTTGTTTTCGGCATCTCCTTCAAATAAATATGTAGGATTATCTTCCTTAAAGACCATAGAGGTCACTGATGTAATGGCACCTGCGAAAAAGCAGGTCGTTATCTGTCTGTCAATTTGACAATAATTGTCAGGCAGATAGTAGCTAAGACCCAAAGAGGGCACTACGGTGTGTTTTTCCCCACTACTAACATTCACGATGCCCATTAGGCAATCACGTCGCAGCATCGTTCATCGAATCCACTACCCATGACATTCTGATGAGCGTATAATAAGCGCGAAACCGGTCAGTGTCTGTGGTTGGCCGTGGAGTAGTTGTTTTCGGCATCTCCTTCAAATAAATAAAAAGAATATGATGTATTTATGCACTGGTGTAAGCAGAAAACTGTGAGTAACATATCTGCGTCTGTTTTTTTTTACTTATCTATCTGTAAAGTAATGGATCCAATTATCAAAAAGTAAAAGCTTTTTTGAAAAGACAATCCACTGGATACTTCTAGGGCTAAGAAATCTAAAGTTTTTGACACAGCAGATGTCGAACGTTTTTGACTAGAAGCATCAGATTATGGAAAGCTATTCAACAAAAAATTTCGCGTCCAGTAATTCGTAGACACTTGGACGTTTTATAAAAAATTATATCAAGGTCCACTTATCATATAAACGTATAAATTGTACCATATTTTCACTTTCTCTGTAAATAAAATATAGAATGCACAGACAAATCTGTTGGTATCTCAAAACCGTCTTCAGTTTTAACAGATTATAAAACATAGTGACATTTCAATGAAAAGGGACATCATTAAATCTTGCTTTCATAAAAAGTAACGGTACGATTTCTGTCCACATTTCGCCATAACTTAAATTATAACAATTTTTCATCCAGCGCTCATAATCTGAGTTTCCTTTGTTATAATTTACGAAAATATGATACTTAATTAAAAATCCAGCGTCACGTTTCTTTCACCGTTTTAATAATGTTGCCGTCCTTTCACATCTTTCTTTTAAAAATGTATTTAGGGCCTGAAGCTTTCATAGTATGACTACCAGTAATGCGGAAACATAAACCCTGCCTTTATCCTTATTACGCATGGTTTTAATTACGGTTTTTCAAGCGTAAATTTTCCGGAAAGGCGGTTTTTATCAACGTGTACGTGCATTTTACACTTTATGACTTTTTAGTGACGTAAACAACTTTAGGGATAATTAGCTGGGTATATTAATCAACTAGACGAAAATTCAGTAGGGACTTCTGCACTGGAAAGCAGGAAAATGCTTTTTGACGTGGAAATTCACTTAAAAGTTTAGAATTTTACCTTGCTAACTAT
Source organism: Pogonocherus hispidulus (assembly GCA_963924545.1). NCBI lineage: Eukaryota > Metazoa > Arthropoda > Insecta > Coleoptera > Cerambycidae > Pogonocherus > Pogonocherus hispidulus. Next base: position 2,363,716 of record OZ004698.1, read on the forward strand.
CGAACAAGAGGAAAAAGGGCCATTCGAATGAAAATGAAATGTTTGCAACTCACAACTTTATAGCATAAAACCGAACTTTAGAGGAATCCATATGGGTTATAAAATTAGGAGTTTTTCGTTCAAGGCCAAAAGACAGCGGTGTCGCAATCGAGTGACGCAATACATATAGTGGAGCAAATGAAACCTATACCATCTTGAAAGGGGTTGGAACCTTTGGTGTGAAGATAACACTGACGTAGTTTTCCACATAACACCAAAACACTACTGCACTCAGTGAGTGCAGAATAGTGTTTTGGTGTTATGTGGAAAACTACGTCAATCCTATACCATTTTGTAGACCATGTTTTACATATGAGCACATACATACATATGACAACAACTGCTAGACTTACCTCCCTGAAATTTTAACCATTTATGCATCGAATTATCGAATTTTTAAAAAGCTCTCGCGTTTATCAGAGTGAAGTATTACGGCGCGCTCAGGCTTATAGGGCGAATACTAGTGCCTCTGTGTCTAACCCTACCAAAAGGCGTGTTAGGTTAGGTTAGGTTAGGTTCAAAAGTGAGTGGGCCGAAAACCAGACTCTTCACCGCGACCATGTGGTCTATTGTGGCTCACACCTACTTATATTTCACCCAACAGGTCCAGTCTCTTAATGAATCTGATCACCTTCTTGGTTGAGAACTTATTCAGATCCTCTGGTAGAAGTTGTCCTTTGCCAAATAATGATTATCTGATGGTTTCCCCAGCGGAGCAAGTGCATAATATGTGTTCTGCCGTTTCATCATCTTCTAAGCAGAAGCGGCACAGTATCTTCTGCCAGGTCGAATTTGTGCAAATGATATTTTAAAAGGCAGTGACCAATATTTGGCCAATATTGCCTCCTCCTCCGGTCTCAGGTGTCGGAGACTTTAGCAGCCTCTTCTCCTGATGCGATGGGATCGCGCTTTTATTAGGAGTTGGATTGATCCCAATCTCCATGAGTTCCCCAGTTGCCTGGGGATCGAGGGTTTGACCTCCCTCGTCAGGTTGGTTTTTTACTGGTTGGTTTTCCATAAAAGGCCCACCAGTAGCAAGGGATTTAAGTCCACCACAGAAGAGCCTCGCATTACTATAGCAAGGCAAGCATACTCTGGAAGGTTGTCCAATATTCCAGAGGCCCCGTTAGGGACACCTATCACCCCGGTGCCGGGGGAATTTATCGACCTTCCTCATCTAGATCCTCCGTGTTTAGTCGTATACAGGGTCACCTCGAGCAGGATGTGGCTCTTCACCAAGCACAGACGGTCTTGAGAAAAGCTTCCCCATGGGATTGCCAACTTCCCACTCAGCTATTCCCTTGGAGTCAGTGGCTATGTGCTAGACTCCTTGACCCCAAGAAGCGTGTTAGAACGGATATTTTACTCCACTAATACCTATAGACAGCGCAGCGCTCGACCGGCGAGGGCGTGAATAATTGCAGCGTTATATCGAATAGTATACGCAACGTATTATTTCATTTACAAGTACCAAAGGATTCTTAAGCCTTGCCCTGAACAGTGACGCAATAACCATGCCCAAAAAAACATTTCTAAATAATTATTTGTTACTTTTGACAGGGCAGCAACATCTAGCAGTGAACTAGTTTATCTATTTGACAAAATTCTGTTGAAGCAGGAATATCATGGTGTTATCAATTGAGTTATTTGCATTGTTCAGGAAAAGGCAGATGAAACTCAACTACTCTCTACCATTTTATGTAATTTAATCAATTTACTACGAGTGGGTATAGTTCTTACGTAAATACTGATATAAATCAGTAAAAATGTGTGGGATCTAGTGCGTGCTCAATTATCCAGTCTTAGGGTGTTGCGTGTCGCATGGACATTCATAAAATTAAAAAAATAAACTGTTTATACCTTTAACTACAACGGAAAGAACAACAATCGTGCTTCATATTTATTAATATAAAGTATATTACTTGTCACGCTTACTATTTATAAGATCGTAAAGAAAATTACATGTACGCGTCTGGAGTAAAGTGTATTTTCCTGCCTTCTATGATTAACTTCCCTGCACCTCTGGCAGTAATTTCCACCGTAGGAAGAAGCAATTTCCTCTCTTGGTAAATAAATAACTGTTTTCGATTAAGAATAAGAAATATCAACTTAAAAAACAAGCGATGACTGATCTGTAATTAAAAAAAACATTACCTAAATGGACATTTGAAGTGGTCCACAGAAAATTTCTGTCAAATTGACGTCTCATATCTCTTGGCGTTTATTTATTTATTTATTTATTTATTTATTTACTTATTTATTTGTTTATTTATTTATTTATTTATTTATTTATTTATTTATTTATTTATTTATTTATTTATTTATTTGTACTCTACTCTACCAGACAAACCCATTTGCAGAGTATGTAGAAACAGTATGTACACTGAAGAAACAATAAAAGATGTACAGTATGAAGAAAAATGTAAAATTACATGAGATATTACAATATAAAAATTAGATTAAATAACAAATTATATATAAAGTAAGAACACAGGAGGAGAACAATAATAAAAAGCAAAAAATAACCAAAAACAAAATAAGAAAAAACAAAGATAGGTAAATTGTCGCAGATACAGGATTAATCCTTTGTAATTTTCCCAACAATTAGAGACTAATGTCAAAATTTTTGTAGCTCAGTTATGTTTGGAGATACAAACTAAAGTACATTGTTCTGTTTTCTGCAAAAACTTAAAGGCGGCCATGGCCTACTCCGAGTAATTTTAGAAACAGGATTAATATTTTTAATATTTACGAAGTAGGCTTTGAAGTTCTGACAGTACAACATTAGAAGCGTCCTTTTTTGTTCATAATACTTTATAAATATTAAAAACATTAATATTAACATCTTGTTGTTAACAGTCATAGGTAGTCACTTAAAATGCTATAACCTCAAAACCAGTTGTGATAGCGGAATGATTCTAGAAGATTATTAAAGGCAACAAATATGTCTACAAACCGACCGTATAACCATTTTTCAAAATCTCTTAGAATAGGCCACGACCGACTTTAAGTTTTTGCAAAAAACATAACAAGGTGCTTTGGTCTGTATATCTAAAAATAACCGAGCTATACAAATTTTGACATTAGTCTCAAATTGTCGGGGCATGCACCTAAATAACAAAAGAAGAATTAAAATGTCTGCGACTTATACATCAAGAGATATGCAACATCAAATTTGACACAAATTTTATACAGTGTTATTCAGAACTTATCCATAATAAAATTTGGAGATGTTCAACATACATGTACAAATGTGGTAGTACAAAAAAAAAATTTTTGGCGGGTTCTGAAAACTATTTAAAAATTTTTCATTGAACGCCGCTGGATACTGGTCCACTGTAATGGAGTGACCTTGAGACTGACAATGCAAACTGGCTAGCACGAAAAAACTTCGGAAGTTCTGAGAGTATACCGACACCCGGCGCAAAAAAGATAGACTGATGACTGAATAGACAATAGAGATATTATCCCCACTCCAACTCTATTCGCTCGGTCTTTCCAGATACAAAAACGTGTTTACTTTTTTTTACCACATTCTTAGGAATGTGGTGTATCAGATTGTCGTTGAAGTACAGTTGCCCATCTACGTAGTCCTTTATAATGGTATAACTTTAAACATTGTTTACGGGAAATCCTAAGACTTTTATTATACATTTTTTTGGTGATATCGATTTCTTATCTAAGAATGCACATATCCTCAAAGTTTTAGAGATAAGTTCTGAATAACCCTGTATACCGATTCCCAAATAAAAATATTTTCAATTTGGAAACAAAGACACAAAATATTAATTCATGATAGTTAAATGAAGATACATAACATAAAACTCGAAAAATACTACTAATCCGTTATTTAGTGGGGGGAGCGCAGCTGCGAGGTACACCCACAGACCCTCTGTGGCCACACCTCCAACCGCTGTCATCCCACCTCCACTCAACTATTATCTGTAGGTATGTATTCAGACAGGTAACTGAAGTAGAAGTAACACTTAGAGATAGACATATTTTGTTTGATAAAAAACGATCTCCCACCCGTATATATTGATACCTCGACCCACCCATGGACCGTTTTTTTCTCTGTTTCATACACTCTTTACTTATACGATCGACTCGTCCTTGTCTCCAAGTTGATTACATTTTTATTTGGAAATCGATGTATATTAAAACCAAGAAGACGTTTTAAATACAAAATAAATACTAATAATCACCCAGTAAACAAAATAAACGTGTATTTATCTGCCAGATTAACTTGGTTTTTATCCATTAGATAATGTAGAATACTTACACTTCAAGGTCTGATAAGAACGAAATGTCACAGTTTCATTATTGTTCACTTCACCAGAGTGCTTTCAACATAGCGCTGTAGCTAAATGGAATTTTAGCTAAAAGCTGTGTTCTTCTGAGTAATTGCATTACTTCACTGCATGTAACGCAGTGTTAAGATAATTGAAAACGATTGTAGCTCGTTGTAACAACGTCTGTGTGCCACTACTGGCAAAACTCCGAGAAGTTTAACATATTTGTCATACAATAGCTGATAATAGGTATGGTTTTTTGCTGTTTTAATTTTCCCACTTGCAAAATTATCGACATTAGACTGTTCCTATCAAAATTCTAAAAGAATTGATTTATTCAAAATATATTTTGGGAATAATAAAAAACGGAAGTACTTACATATTGAAATTAATTTTACAAATGTTACACAGCGAGTCCCAGAAGTAATGTATAAATTCATTTAAAATTCAGCGGTGTGTTTTTTGGAAAAACGCTCATATCCGTCGATTTTTATTTTTTAATGCGGTTTTTTTGATGCTATATTCATGTATACAGGGTAACCCAAAAATAAGTTACGACCATCAACTTTATTTTTTCAAATGGAAATACCTATTTTTTATTTCATTTTTGAATTCTGCATCGAATTCTAAGTATGTTTCATGTGGGATGTCCTATACCTATCTTCAACTGTTTTTGAAATATTGACAGGTGAATATTGGTATTTTGCAACTTTGACACTGTAAAATCTAAACGGTTTGAGATCAAGCAGAATGGTTTGCATCTTTACTTTTCATAAGCTATCGTTTGACACTAATTTCACATTTAACCAAGAGATTAAATTTAATGGAAATTTGTAGTTTGTTTCTTTTGGGATTACACCACCTGTAAAATAACAAAAAGGAAAAACCAGAAGCATACAAATTAAATATTCAAAGTGTAGTAACAAGGCAAACTTCTAAAGTTTGCCCCAAAAAACCTCTGTATAACGTGTGATAAAATAATATTTGATATATTAACTAAATTTCATCAGTGGTTTTTCAGTTTTATTTGTACAAAATTCTATAATATTATATGTCATATTTTAAAAAATATGCCTAAATAAAATAGTTATAATAAAATTTTAAAAAATTAAACACTAATTAGCTTTCTTCTATACGTTTCGAGCTGATCCTCAACTCTTCGTCGCTAGAATGTTTTTGTGATAAGAACTATTTGTATGAAAAGAAGTACTTTTTGTCAGATAGACATTTTTAATTTAAATTCTCATCACATGCACTGATCGCTATAATATTATTAACTTTCCATTGGTAACATCTTTCTGGAGTAGAGATGGAAGTAGTTAATGGATTTTTTTTTATTTCTGGCTAAATCAATTAAAATAACATTAAAAATACAAAAAGTCGATAAACCTTTCTTCACATTTATTGAAGAAGAAAAAATGTGAAGAAAGGTGTATCGGCTTTCATTATTATACTGATACTGATTACTGTTTTGAAGAACACATGTTGTTGGAAGGCGGCGCGGTTACCCGCAGCACTCAGACCTTTCGACCCATTATGCCTGCTGCTAGTCGAGAGCTATTGGAAGAGACCCGTGCTATGCGCATAGGCCAACACCCGTTCTAGGGGAAGCTTTCTAATGTCCTGGGACAGGAGAAATGCTGCACCCAGATGTTTGTGTCTCTTTACCATGAGCACAGCAACAGATGATGTGAGTGAATGGAGTCCTCGTCACCGTATCTGCAAAACCTGCAGCATCTGGTGTCACTAATTGAAGAAGACTTACTTTAAAAATAAAATTATTTTCTCGGGATAAATTAAAGCTGTATATGTACATCATTTTGTTGGTTGAACAAAATATATTTCCTTGTGTGTATCCATCCGTTTCATCCAAAGTTCTTTTTATGGAAACGCGTTGAGACATTGCCTGAGAAATTCAAAGGATTTATGACCACCTCTGACGGAGACAAGTAGGTAGTAAATCTGCGCGAGAGCAAGCTTGGATTAAACTCAACGTTTAGTAATAATTAATAAGATTTAGGCTTTCATCTACATTTGGAAATACACACACTAAACTGTATAATAGGGTCTATTAGAAGGAAAACACCTCCATATTGTACTCTATAATTGAACAACTCTTCAATTGGGTAAATCAAAATCTGTACTTGTATCCTTTTGTTCTTATTCTATACAGGAATTTCCTTTTAAACAAGCAAAACAATTCATACGCATTGGGATGGCAACAGGCCGTGCCAATTTTGTATTTATAAAAATATGATTGAATGATTTATGACTATAAGAGTTCATTAAATATTGTAAAAATACTATTCACGACAATTTTTTGGTGGGAGTGAGAAGATAGGTAACCTCTTTTTATGCCTGGTCTTCAGCGAATTGTTTCTTACGCGTTAAGTTTAATAAGACATTTTCTCTAGTTTTGTTAATTATACCTATTGCCTTAAGTTTCGTTAATTTTAGTTAGTCAGTTAGTTTGTAGTTAAAATCGAATTGCATAAACGAATTTTGTAAGTATTTTGCAGGGTATTTTATCAAAAAATATCGCACTAAACATACGTGCGATGTTTGTCAAGAATATTGTAAAGTCCACCGAGATTTTGATGAATCGGCTTTATTTTGCTACTATAAAACTTACGGAAATACCAATTTGGATTTATTTTACAAAACAGGGTTGTTTAAACTTTTGAAAACATTTATAAACACGTTATGTACACCCATGGAAAAATTTTCCTCAACATTATTTAATAAAACTATTTGGTAGAGTGAAACTATATTATACACTTCAATGTATAAGTACTTGTTTCATTTCATTTAAAAAATTGGAACTGTTATGAACATTTTTTCAAAACAAAACCGTAAAAATATAAATTAATTAGGTACGTCTATGGAAAAGCAATAAAATATCCTCGAAAACGCGCCTCCGTCTTGGAACCGAGACCACGAATCCATTGATAACCAATCAATATCAAAGAGCGATGAAGAAACTGTTAAGAGTCCATTCACTACACAGTAAAAAAAGACAAATGGTAAAATTACTAAATGGTAATCGTATTTGCTGCAGTGTTATTTTTAACACAAACTGGGTAGTATAATAACTAAACCTTTAGAACTCATATTACACGAACGATATACCCGCCAAGTTTGTAGAAGTACTCATAAATTGTAGTAAAATTTACAAAACCCTGTGTTAAAAATGAATCAATCCGCCTTAAAAACGGAATAATAGAGAGTTTTTGAACCCCTTAAAATTTACGTTATCGTTATGGTTATGGTTATTCTGAGCATGCGCAGTGCCGAAAATGATACTATTTTTGGCACTGCGCATGCGCAGAATAACGATAACGATAACGACGTGCTGAAATTTAAGGGGTTCAAAAACTCCCTAATTACACGGTGAATAATTAACTATTACACATTACCTTGTAAAATCTACTGTGTTAAATTACTTTTATATAATGTAATAATACACCGATATGTCTAACACTGCCAAGTGTGGACTATATACACACTGATGAGTGTGGATTCAGTGTTAAAATCAGTCGGATTTTTTTACTGTGTAGGTCGAAATAAGCCCTAAATCAGCGTTCGTCTCGTGTCTAATTATAAAAAAACTATAAAAGATACCGACTTTTAGTAAAAAAGTATTGAAAGATAAGACTTTAATCTAAGTCCCTATAGTAGTAATTTTTGGTATTTCTTTTTATTTTTAAAATTCCAGGCAAACAATCTTGTACTAAAATAGCGTATTTTCAAAAATTATTTTCTCTAAAATACATGTATTAAACAAAAATTTGCTACTATAGGGATCTAGTTTATCTTTTGATCTTTCCGGTGATATATAATTTATAACATTAAAAAGAAATTTTGTTGCAATTATAAGACAAATCCGGTACCCTTGCAATGAGGGCTAACTTTATTTCCATGTGCCTTTTTACTTCGGCTTTACGTGCACGTCCGAAATCTTAACAATTCGATAGTTAGAATATATAAGTCTCCACCCATCGGCCACCCATCCTCTCAATCCGACCCAACATTCATGCCTGTCAAATCTACAGAGAATGGACCCTTAAGTTCTGAAATTGGTTCGTGGCATTGGCGCATTCGCCAAAATATCGAATCCATCGAAACTAAACTAATGTAATATAATGACCAAATTTGGAGGAAATATTCTTTATATATATAGTTAGCTCCTTGAGGATACAAGTTGACAAAATATACATACAATAATTTCAACGTTACTTAAAGAAAATGCTTGTCAATGCGGAAAAATTAACAATGCCCCAAAAAGATAGAAAATCGTTTTTAAATCAGTCAGCGTTCGAAAATGTAAAGTAAAAAAGTGCTAAGGAATCAAATAACAACAATTTCTCTGAAATAGTTGTACAATATACCCTGTTTATGACCAGGAAAATGTAATGTCAACAATTTTTTATAGAACATTTTTGTGATTGTATACAAATTATATCAAAAATTGGGAAGCTTATGCCTTTAATGAATAGCTAACGTGTTTTTCTCTTATAAAAAAAGCTGAGTACTGTAATCACATCAAACCGACAAATTATGGGACACTTCCCAGGACACATATAGGTTAAAAGCATAAAAAATACGTAAGTAAATACACGATGGAACCAATCCATTTCTCGTAGATCTGTGTGTGTTTTCCTTTTTTCTTTATTTGCACAGGGAGTGCTATGCAAATATTATCATCTACTTTCATTAAACGGTAGCTTTCATAACGTGCAAATGTCAAGTTGGTCATAACATTTATTGTAACTTTGTTACAATAATTGTAGTTTCACATAACAAAATATACTATTCATTAAAATTTAAATTAGCTGGCAATGTGTTTATAGTAAAATTTGCTGATGAGTATGTTGAAAACGAAACTAATTTTTAAATTTATATTTTTTATATTTTCCCCATTTTCTCATAAAATCTAGTGCTAAAGATTGACCTACTCTTTAAACACCACCCTGTATAATCTAGACGTCTATAGGTACTTCAATTAACTGTACTTGTGTTTATTTCTTTTTGTAGTAGAATTCGTTGTACGTTGTAAGTATAGGTTATCCATTATTTTATCTTCTTTGGTTCTGTGGCCCATCCTCCAACTCCATTACAAGTCTGATATATTTTGTCAACAGCCCCAGGGACGTGTAGTGTTCTCCCTTGACACTGCATGTGTATTTTTAATAAAACCCTCGTCGAGGTGTCCTAAATATTTACGATGTGGGTTGTCCTCCCATAAGCTAGGACGTAAGAAAAATCCGTCGCTGTGTCTGATGCCTGTCGTTTGGCTCCTTGCCAAAGTGAACTCCTGCCGAAACATTCCAATCAGTGGCGTACGTGTGATAAGAACACAGGGGGCAGAATATAATCATTGTACAGAAGAAACCGTACGGGATAGGAACTGTTCGAATGTTATTTTTAAACGGTGAAAGATGCAAAAGAGGTTAATTTAAAGTAAAGTAAAGTAATTTAAAGTAACTTCGCGAAAATTGCCACGCCAATGACTAAATATTTAAAGAAAAACACCAAAATCGACACCACTAATCCCGAATACAATAAATCCTTTTTAACGTTAAAAGAGCTAATAACTAACGCACCAATACTTGCATATCCGGATTTCGAAAAATAGTTTAAAATAACGACAGACGCAAGCAATGTAGCAATCGATTCAGTGATATCCAAAGACGAGATAGCCTTTTATAGCAGAACATTGAACTCTGCAGAAAAAAATACTCTACCATAGAGAAAGAGCTCCTTTCTATAGTAGAAAGCTGCAAGCAATTCAGACCCTATATTTTTGGTCATTTATTCCTTAAGAAGAATGTGAAAAGAAATGTATTATTTATATATATATATATATATATATATTATCAGAAAGCCCTTTTACCACATTATTTATATACTGTACTCTTATTTCGCCACCCCTTCCCCCATTTTTCTCGAGGATTTTAGACGCCATATTGAAAAACCATCACCTCCAAATAGGGGATAGTTAGAATATATCCCCTGAGCTGCGCCTCTGATATATGCACCGATTTACCGCCTGACCTCAGTGATGGCTTTCTGAATACGAATCCTCCGATAAATCCGCAGCTGCAACTTTCAATGAAACATTCCGAAGGCGACTTTAGAACTTCAAAGAACGGATGTAATATCAGTTTGAACGTTTTACAACACTCCACGTACCGTCAGCTGCAAGCTTCAAATGGAAAAGTGGTTTGTACTGGCACCATTTAATGTTCTGCTATCCAGATAATAATGGGATATAGTAACTCAAAATATTACTGGCATATGAGTGTACCTACGAGTTGTAAGGAGTTTTTTTTTACAACTATACCATTTGGTAATACTTTATAGCTATTTGTTTAAAACTTAAAGACATACCTATACTGAGTTTATATCCTTATTTATATAGGAGATATTATCGAGCCGGTGGCTCAGGGCTTAGCGTCTCGATCGCTCAACCCAGAGGTCGTGGGTTCTAATTCCCATTCCACCAACAATTTTTCATTAAATTGTTTACTCGTAGATCAAGGCTTATTCGCAGGGATGGCTTGGCAACCATCCTGGCGATGGCCTAGGATGGGAAGAATGTCAACTTGGTGTTAATGTGAGAGATTAAAATCAGTTGATGTTTGACCTGTCCCCCTAACTAATGAGGTTTTCCAGGTTTCCCTCATTCCAGCACTGAATGGTGGTTAGGGCCTACCAACGTAAGTCGTTCCTGAGCCGCAAATGAGGCCCGCGAAATGATAATATGCCGACCCCTCTCCCACACAAGTCTTGACTTTCGGGCTAATCCTTGTGATTAGAATGAGGGGTAGATATATTATTATTATTATTATTATTAAGCCAAAAAGTAAAAAAAGTAGTACCTTGTGAACCTAGGCGAGAAAGTGAACGTTTTCCGGCTTGACAGAAGAAATCTTCTTCTGAAACTTCTGAAAAATCGGACTCCTTTGAAATATTGATATTAAATACAGGATTATGAATAGTGCAGTTAGCAAAGGCAATACCTTGTTTAGATAAATCCAATAACCGAGTTTTTTCTAAAACTTTTGTTGAAAATAAATCATGATATTCATGATGATTGTAACTTCTCGAGGTTCTCTAACAAGTGAAGTTTCTATACAGTTTGTTCATCACGTTCTGAAGCTTGAGATGTCCCCGGAATATATGTCTCGTCCATTGTTTAATAATTAATAGTAACAATAATGATGTGTTCACTTAAAGTTACTTTTTTTCCAACCATAGGAATAAGACACTATAACATTAAATTATTTTGTATAAAGAGAGGGCCATTTCGGGACTGTTTGAGATCGCCATAGCAACTGTACAAAAAAGAGATTATTGTACAGTTGTACCAATACGACCTCTAGTTGTACAGTACCGAAAAGTAATTTGATATTGACATTGCATGTCACATAATATATTTAAGTTTAATTAAATAGGAAAATAGAAACAGATAGTGACCCCGATGAATCGGTAAACTGGAGGTGCTAATTAGAAGTGGTTGGAAAAAAATATTATGTTAAACTCATACAAAAAATACGTTTTCGAGACTCGTAAAATTGCCGGACTCCGCTACGCGTCGTCCGGCAACCCTTTCCCTCGTCCCGAAAACGTGTATTTTTTGTACTAGTTAAACAAATAACTATTATAATATGAAATTAAATGACCTTACAATGAAAGATAATAGGAGCGCCACCTATTGATAAAAAACTTAAATTATTTTCGCGGTAGCCGTGCAAATGCCTACTTTCCCGCCTCCAAAGACTCACGCAAGTAGGATTTTCACCTAGAGTAAGATACAATAGTACCTTTTCCTCCCTTATATGGTTATGTACTTACCTCGGCTATGCCTCGGATGTACCTAGTAATTTTATCCGCAGGAGGAAAAGGTACACTTTCTTCCCTTATAACCAAACTATATTTCTTTTATGTGACATTTTCTAATACTCTGCTATTTTTTTAGGATGAGAGAGTACGTGGAGGAGAACGAGAAGAACGACCCCCTGATCCACGCGCCCGACAAGAAAAACAACCCCTGGGCAGAGAAAGGAAAGTGCGTCATCATGTAGAATTTCCCCCAGCTACTCCTCAGTTTCATCATAATTATCTTCCCATTACTGATCTTCGTTTATCTTCAGTTCAGCAGTTTGTTGTTAGACAGTCTGGCCGTATTCACGTTCGAACTCCACCAGGTCGTCCCATCGGGGCTCTAGGTGGCCTCCCTGGGGCACCCCGCGGGACCGGATGAAATTTGTTACAAACATTGTTATGTAGTTTAATCAATACTCGTAATGTGCATGTATTAATGTGGAATTTTTATTCGTACGAACCAACAATCAGAACAATTATAAATGTTTCACATATTCCGCAAGGATTTTAATATATTTGGTACTTAAGATAGACGTGTAGGAGCTGTAGAAGATGCTTGCTACATCCCTAACTATACAAACCTTCATATCTTTCATCAAGTAACATTGAAGCAAAACTTGGAATGAATCGGAATCGATGGCAATTACTACAATGTTATGTTGACCTTAGGGACGTAGCGAGACCTTTCCTAGTATATTTTTTTCTTAATTTTGTACAGTTTTTGTTATTTTTAGGTGTACACCAAGACTTTTTTAGTATCGTTTTCCACAGACTTATTCCAAATTTTATTTATATAGGTGTAGTCTAGTCAACAAGATGTCCACAGGCTCCAACAGAACTATATCTTGCCCAAACAACCACCCGAATGTGACCTTAAGATTCAAATATATCCTAGCCGTTTTATTTGTCATGAAGACCCAATTATTTTACAAATTTAGACGGAGAAAAGCGGCGGTTTTTGAAAATAGCACCCGAACTAAGCAGCAACTTCCTATTACCATCCAGACGGTGCTGTTTCCGGAAACACCAACTCACCTAAATTTGAAAAAACACTATCCCATGTTAGAGTGGCAGTTTAAAACAAATAAATATTTAAATTCAATTTAAATATGTTTAAATTTTGCGGGTGTACCGCACTAAAAGATTTGTCAATGGTGTCTATCTAGAAGGCAAAGTCTTTTTGGTAGACACCCCTTACTAAAAATATACCTAAAAGCAAACAGAATAAACATTAAGAGAGATAGATGACTGTCACCTAAACAACGACGAAGACCTAAACTCAATATTTAACTTATAAAATAGCTTCATTTTGCTTTGAGCTTTCAAGGATGCTGCTTTGGCTCAAAATTGAAGCCTACAATGATTTGGACTGCCAAAGCTGCATCCCAAACTACTTGTAAGAGAGTTAACTCTATATAAGCACTATAGGCTTGGCTACCAGTAATCGAGTCGTAGACTAGTTGATATTATATCTTATTAAGTAGAATAGCTTTCAAAAATGTTCTAAAAATTGTACCCTGCAATTTGTATCCATGTGGGGACAAACCACGTATATCTATATATTAATATAAAGTTGTTATTATACGTAGAAGATAAAAAAAAGTACAAGTTAAAGTTAAACATAACAATATTATCGAAACACGGATTTGACGATTTCTGACTATACAGAACTATACCTGATATTGACTATGAAACTCTATTGGACTCAGATGTGGTTCTGTTGGGGGCCTTTGGATATCCATTCTATTTTATAAGTAATGTAAGTAATATTCAGTATGTAATTTTAACATTGTAAACGTCGTGAACATTGAGATAATAAATTATAGTAAAATTACTATTTGTTGTAACTAATTTGTGGTTTTAATTGTATGTTTTACTGGAAGGTTTTGAATATATCTACGAAGGATAGGTACTTTATCTCTAGGTACTGTAATAGACCCTTACTTTCGTCTCTAATTTTGGACTTCACCCTTACACCCTCGACCACTACCTTGAGTGTAACAAAAACAACACCATAAATCAGTTTTTTATTTTAGAGGTATATGTTTTATATTATTTATTGATTTCTGTAACTCCTTAGAGTTTCATTTATAGATATTTAACCAAAAAAAAAATAATAATAATAAGAGATACATTATTCATGGAATGATTCAAATATGATGATCTAATTAGGTTTCAATTTTTCTTGTTACCTGTAACAAAAATAATAATATGCCGCGCCCTCTCCCACACAAGTCTGTGACTTCCAGGCTCATCATTACGATGGGAATGAGGGATTATAATAATAGTAATAATAGTAATAATAGTAATAATAGTAATAATAATAATAATAATAATAATAATAATAATAATAATAATAATAATAATATCTCTACCCCTCAGTCTAATCACAAGGATTAGCCCGAAAGTCGGAGACTTGTGTGGGAGAGGGGGCGGCATATTATTATTTCGCGGGCCGCATTTGCGCCTCAGGAAGGACTTACGTTGGTAGGCCCTAACCACCATTCAGTGCTGGAATGAGGGAAACCTGGAAAACCTCATTAGTTAGGGGGACAAGTCAAACATCAACTGATTTTGATCTCTCACATTAACACCAAGTTGACATTCTTCCCATCCTAGGCCATCGCCAGGATGGTTGCCAAGCCATCCCTGCGAATAAGCCTTGATCTACGAGGGATAATAATAATAAAGGGATATGAGGAATTCTTATAACCTAATAAACAAATCAATAACTCCATATTTAAAAGGATATATTATAAATTACTATGCTATTTTTGCACAAAATTGACGAATTGAAGATAAAAGACATGCACATTTTTATAGATACTTACAGAAAATGAAAATATTATAAGGGATTTTTGAAGCTAGTTATTGTGATTTTAATATTAACAAATTTAAATACAATATGGCAGCTCCAAAATGGTCGAATTGAAGATCAAATGCATGGGTATATGCAGGGTACGATAGTGCACGTGTTCGGTGGTCTGGTACAATAAGAAAAAAGAGGATAAATTCTTAATTTTTGGGTAAAGCAGTTAGGCAGAGATATAACATATCCACAGATGCCACACATAGAACTTATTTTATGAGCTATGCCTGCTGACCAGTAAAGACACATGTGGGGGAAACTTGGTGGTCCAGATACTGGCGCACGTTCAAACCAAAATGGGAGGTGCCCCATCGTGTTGAAACCACATGTTATTTATAATGTATATAGGGACATTTTCCAATAATGGAGTCAAAACATTTTGCAGAAACTGGAGATAAATATCTGCGTTCAAACGAGCAGGCAGCAAGTGAAGTATTAGATTCTTTCCAATAATACCAGCCCACATCTTTACAGGAAATATTTGCTGGTGTATTCTAGAGACACAGCGTGAGGATTTTCATCATACCAAATATAGCTGTTTCTAGAGCTAAAATAACCATCGCGCGTGAAACATTCCTCATCAGAAAACAATAGTATTCTCCCGAAGTGAGGTTCTATTAAGTTGTGACCCAAAAACCATTGGCAAAAACCTAATCGATGTGGATAATCTTCAGGATTTAAAGCTTGTACGCGTTGTAAATGGTAATAGTAGAGGACTTGGAGGATCCCATTTGGTGTCCAATTGCGCGAACACTTATGGATTCATTTTCTTCCACAGGGTTTAGAACTCCTTCTTCATATTCAATCGTACGAGTTAGTCTTGGACGAAACTCACCACCACCAGGACGCTTTAAGTTCCCACTTTCTCTAAGGCGACGATGAATGGAAGCAAAGGTTGTATGATGAGGTTATCGACGTTCCGGAGATATCTGTCCATACAAGCGTCCAGCTTTTCCTCCATTACAATTTGCTGCACTATGCAAGGTCCATATTGGTATGTTCTTGAAATGAGAAATTGTCGTCCATTTTCAATACAAATTTTGATAAAAAATCAACAAAGTTAGTGTTCTGATACCAACTAAATAAGTCACAAATAATACTACGGTCTTAAAATTGCTATCTTTGAAATATTTATTCTACATTTATTTATTGTTCCTGTTCCTATATATTGTATTGTTGTTAATTTATTTCTGTATATTAACAGTAACAGTTATTAATTATTAAACATTTTAGATATTCTAAATATGGATGCTATGCCTGTTTTCGATTTGAAATAAGATAAGTACGGTTCGAGGGGAATCACTTTAAATTCGTGTTATGTCTGCCTCGGAAAAGTGACCTATTTTACTAAAACAGAAATTCAATCAACTAATGATGCTTCCGCAAACATTTGGTCGGGCGAATTCAATTATAATCCACGAAATAACCATTCCATAAAATATTCTAACCGCATTTTACAATTACCATAATTATTTCCATCCAATATATATTTGTTTCCAACTCAATTATAATTCCGAGTCGGTCTCTTGTTATATTCATCCGGAATAAAATGTCCAAATTTATTAAATTAATCTAACAAGGACAGATAGAGATAAATTATATTCTAACCTACTGACATAGTTCGCTCCATTGAATCTATTTTTCGATACAATAATGAAAGTATTGCTTTAATTTAAATAGAAACGGTTCGTTTAAATTTTATAATACCTTTCTGTTATATTTTGTGTGTTTGAATGTCCCAAAAGGACTCGACAGAATTCATTTTTTTTTTGTTTAGTTGAGCTTTAAAAAAAAGCTGAAACGGGTCAATTTATATATATAAATTGACACTTTTCTGCAATATTTACCATTTTTTTTTCAGCCTTTTCTAACAGAGCTATAACCTTGCCGACATTTTTTTTAATAGGGCTCTCTATATATTATAGTATAAATAGATATAACCCTTCTAAAGACGAATTCAGCGATATAAGGTTATACCTACTTCTCTTGTCATAGCCGTTAAAAAATGTAAAAAATTGTGACAGGTGGATTTAAATGAAAATAATTTTTCTTTTTGTAACTTTTATTTATTTGAGTACTATGCCACCACTGAAAAAAATACAAAACATTAATAATATCCGACCAAATATTATATAGACAAATTATAGCAACACAGTTTTGTGACCAACAATATTTAAAACAAAAGCCTTTTGTTTACATTAGTGCCCAAGCATTTGGTCCAATCAAAAAATGCCATTTGAATTTACCGCCTAAATTGTTAGGGATTTTGTGACTGTCACCAATGGGCGTGGTTTACACAGGTAAGTAGCCATGCATAAACGTAGAATCGGCGATCGCGAGAGGGATCGTCAATGATTTTACAATTGTTTTTTAATAGTAAATATTAAGTACTATTATAAATAGTGTAGTAAATATTATACACATATGTGTATAAATTGTTGTTCTTGAATATGTAAATCTTAAACTTTGTATTTACTAAAATAAAATATTCTAATTTGTACTTTTAGTTTTATAATTATTATTTTGACCCCTTAAAACATAGCCGCCCATGACATTGAGCACTGTGGCAGGAAATTTCTTTAAATTGAGGTTGTGTTTTTTGTTATTCTTGGACACGATTGTTTTATATACTGACAAATAAGCAATTACTTATCTTATCAGTCCAGGGTTGGTCTTTGGTTGGGTTGGAATGAAGAAATCTCACACCAAAAAGCAGATTAACAATATATAGAATAAACACATCAGTTAAAAATGTTTACGTTTCGAAAACTTATCGTTTTTCGTTATCAAAACTTTAACTATGACAGACAGACAGACTAATATGACAGTTTGTAGTTTATTTTGTTTATCTACTTTCATGGGCATATTAGATATTAGTCGATTTTCATTATTTTTAACTTACCTCATCTTTCAGAATTGATAACCAACAGCTATCAAAATTTATATAAATATTGGACACACATTTGTCCCCATTTAATAAAATTGTCGCGGATTTTTTAATTTTTCTTTTTATATTGTTTTGTTCTTTATCTAAAATTTTAACTGACACCCACTGTACCCTATGGCCATTCTCCCAAGCGTGTTCACAAATTTTTGACTTTTCAAATTCTCCTCTTTTAATAATCTTTGTGTTCTCCCATCCTAGCATTTAGAGGTCTTGATATTTCACCCACATAATGTTTATTACACTCACATGGTATACTGTAAATGCAGTATTTTGAAATTTGTAAATTATTCTTTGGCGGAGTCTTTGATAAAAGTATTATCGGTTTGAAAAACCGTTTCGAACATATTACCAATTACCAATTTCTATTACTAATTTCGAACATATTACCAATTCTTCGCAATATTTCAGATGGACCAAGTATACAGATTAACTAAAAAATATTTAGCCGAAATCTAAAGAGGAACGAAGCGATGTAGGTAACAATGTGATAAACAGAGAGACCTCAGCGAATGGGTGAAAGGCATGCATGTTGTGGTAGACGTAGAGTCACCGCCCAGCTAAGTGCAAGGGTACGCTCGCTCTCTTGACAGGAACGGTTTGCGCCGATCCACGCGCGCCACTTCTTAGGCCCGCCTTTGAGAAGAGAACAGCACAGTGGCGAGCGTTTCGAACCGAAATAGGGAAATCACTTCGTGTTGATTATCGATTAAGCCAACGACGTAGTTCTTGCGAATTTATTTTGAGTGTAATGTTTTGTGTTTATTTATTGTACTTTTTTATTGTTTTGTTTTCTATAGTGTTCCTTTTTTCATTAGTGATGATGAGCAATAGGAAAACAGGAAACGTATGTGCAACTAAAAACTGCAATAATAAAAGCTATAATTGTAATAAGAGCTTTTTTACCTTTCCTAAACAACCCGATCCGTAAGTAGATAAAAATGTGTTATACATAAATGTAATTTAGTATTTAAGTTAACTTAATTTAGGAAATTCATTCATAGACAGCCAATAATATCGTTTAAACAATCACTCAATTTAAGATTTAATGAATTTCGTTTAAAAGTTGGCCAGCTGTTATATTTTAGTTTTAGGAAAAACAAAATTATAAAACAGTACTGCGCAAGTAGTCGAGTGTACATTTTTTTTGCTAATGTTTTGCGGTGTGTTTAAAAATAATTTTAACTAATTTTTAAAAATATTAATTTTTTTTAAGGGCAAGGATATGGCTAATGAAAGCCAATAGGGAAGACCTTTTGGACAAATTGGACACACTTCATAAAAGCCAAGCCAAGCTACAATTTTGAAAATTTATATAGGCGGAATGGAAGAACGGCAATAATAATGAATGTGTAATAAACATAATATGTACATAATTACCGTTTTATTCACGTCTATTTCAAAAGTTATTTATAAAATGTTTCAAGAGTTTTTAATACGCAACTGTTATCGCGCATTTACGATAACTACAAATATTATACGTCCAACTCTGACTTCTCTTCTCAGTGCGAGAGCGATAGCGAATGTCGGTCAAGCTGTGGTTGTAATAGCTACCCGCTGGCCACCGCGCACGCCGGAGAGAACAGAAGACAAAGGCGTGGCCTGGGCCGACCGTACTTTGCCCACCACCGTCGCTGTGCTTGTTTACATCGCTTCGTCTTTCTTTAGATTTGGGCTACAGATTTTCTAGGTAATGTGTATATGAAATTTTTAAGATATACGAAATTTTATGTTGTATTTGGTTGTTTCTCTTATTTTTAATGCTTTCAAATGTTCTATCAACAAAATTTTCGGAATACCGATAATTAATTAACACAGTTTTAATAAATCCTAATTCGTTTGTTAAAATTTCGTCTTTTGAAGATATTAATCCTATTTATTTTTTTCAAATATGTCAAAAACTAATCTCATTGGCTTTGATTTTTGAGGGATATTATTGGTCACCAAATTACGCAACTTTGCCCAGTTTAACCTAGTCTCTACTCCTAACAGTTTCCAAAATACCAATATTATTTCATCCAATTTGAAACACACCGTATTCACGGACATATTCACATGGTTTATCCGCTCCAGTAAATGAATGGATGTCTCCCACCTAGTATTGGCGATTCAAATTACCGATAAGGGCGCTGCAAATTGTAAACAAATATGGAGGAAGACGAGTAAAAATTTTGCATTTCATATCACATCATCTAGCAATTTAGCATTCAGCTGCCATAAATATAGTGACTTCATGTGCTAGTTAGGGTTAAATAAAGTATAAAAAGAGTGGTAAAAGCAGTCATACGTCCCATAAGTACTTCATTGCTAATTATATGAATTTTTGGGTTGAAACAGGTACCATATGTTTACTTGCATTTTGGGCTAATATAAGTGTGATAAACTGTATAGTGATACCATATTAGTGCTTGTTTTTTGTTAAATAATGTTTAAATTAAAATATGTTCTGTTTCTATAAGACTAATAATAGAAAAGTATAGACAAACTACAACAAAGTGGTTATATTGTGTAAATAAACGTGTTCCCTGTTATTAAATTATTACACGCCTTTCGGAGAAATGAATGAGAAACGGTTTCTTATACTAGGGCCAAAATTCTACCTATCTTCTATTTTAAAGACTTCTATTGACACGTTTTGTGGAATGAAACTCATAAACACGGCAGTTGCCATTTTAAAATGTAAAAATAAAGATCTACAAATACTAACCACGTCGTTTTTAACTTTGTAATACCAAAAAATCACCAGCACCACTAAATTATTACGTTAAACAAACCCAAATACGTGTTATTTATCATTATATCAGCAATAAGCCTCCAAAAATTACCTTTTAGGTAGCTTCAAATATTTTCATGCAGAGGGCACATTCATTTTTGGAATCGCCAATATCGAATCTAATCAACTGAACATTTTTTTAGTGGATGAGTTTACCATTGCTTTCAATAAATTAGGAAAAGGTTGGATTAGATTGTACAAATAAATCTTTACAAGGTAATTGTTGAGAAAGGTCATCCGCATACTCAGCATTGCCAATAAATTGATAAATACCTTTTTTCGGTACTGTTTACTGTGTTACCTGAAGAATTAGGTACCTAACTCGTAAATACTTATCAGAAACATTAACATTGCCCTGGTCATAATCAGACATGAAAACAGTTCTGTTACGTAACTTTAAATACGTAGTATTTACATGTTTTGTTATATTTGCAACACAGTTTAAAGTAACAACTTTTTGAGTAATAGCCCAATCATATAAGGGAAAAAATAACCCTTTTAAGTGAATAATTTGGTCTCGATGAACGATGTGGCGACTCCTACGGAGATGCCAATGTAATGCAACGCCAGTCGGGGCATATTGTCCGTGGAATAGTTTCTTTCGGCATCTCCTTCAAATAAATAATTTTGTTGTCTACTAATTTTTTGTCACTGACAGAAACCTGGATCTAAATTCAAACATACAGGGTGATTTTGAACAGGTTTAGAACGCTTCGTACCCTCATTTCAAATCAGAAGATTCGAACACCTATTCAAATTTATGCCACAAGTATACTTAGCTGTATAATATATAATATTACGTAATCCTGACGTTATTACTGGCGAGAATCTTGTGTATTATTTATTTTATAGGCCAACTGTAATAAAAAAAATACCTCAGATACAATTATAATAAATTTGAGTGTTGCCAATTTCTTACATCACCGTCTGATAAGTAGGTAGATAAAATCAAACCATATTTTTAACTAATAATAACCTGCCATACACTAATGGTAGAAAAGACGTGTATATATTTAGGTCGCATTATATCCAGCATCAATTACTACGATAAAATTACTGGCCGACCAAGAACAAATTAAAATGTACGGAATTCAACCTCAGAAGGTTATTTAGTCTGGAATCCACTGCACACCGCAAATAATTTGATACACTAATTGTCTGAAAAAAATCGCATAACCCTGACATAACTTATTAAAAATAAAAGTAATTTTTATGGCACATATACTGCTGAAGAAACCACAACGTACAGTGTTACCAAAAAGTGTTTTCCTTTCGCTTAGATAACTGTCATTGTTATTATTTTCACCCTACAAACTCCAACAAGGAGAAAGACGACTAGTCCCATAGAGAAAATAAAATAAAGAGAGTGATTAATTGCTTGGTAAACGATAGGAACTATGACGTCACAGCTGCTTTAGCGCCGCTATTGGATACAGGAAAGAACTAAGCATTTTAGCGGGTTATTTAAATTTATATTTGTATTTACTTAAAAGAGAAGTTTACGCGACAACTATTTACTTCTTACTTTGCACATTCCCTAATTATTATTGCTTTAATGGTTATTATACGCGATTGATTTTAAGATCGAAGCGCCAAAATGGCAGTAACTTATACTAACTTATACGGTCCCTGACACTGACGTTTGAAATTTTATTCATCAAAGATTTGTTGTCGAGAACTTTAAACCAGGTAAAAAGCTTGTAAAACTATTTTGAAAGGGGTAAGTAGTGATATAAAATTAAAATATATTTCAATATTTTTCGAGCGTTCAATCTGAAAATGAAACTTAACCTCAAAATATGTCAAATTCTTTATTGGACATACGGCATACATACCTTTATGTAAATAGTCATTCTTGGAGAAAGGTAAAGAGCACACACTCTACTTTGCGTTCTTTAGCTTCTTTATCCATACTTGTCTCCTGTAACTCTTTAATGCCCAACTTATAATTTTCGCGATAGCTTCAGATTTTCCCACTTTTGGAAAAGTATGAAACTGATCTCGGGGTTTTTCTTTGTACAAAAGGAACAATGACGCTCACAACAATAATGATTCATATCTAATCAAAGCAATTAACTAATATAACAACGGATATTTCAAAATTCACAATAGACATACATACGCAAAACTGAACCAATACCCCATTCGTTAGTTGTGGGTACCGCCAGTAGGTAGCGTATTGCTTAGCAAGAATCGCGTATTGTAATAAAAACGAGAAAAAGCAAGAGCAAAAGGCTGTTACGAGAACTTTCCTATAGCCAATAGTGGCGCTAGAGTAGCTGTGACATCATAGTTCCTAATTTTTTACCAAGCAATTAATCACTTTATTTTATTTTCTCTATGAATAGTCTTTATTATCTCTTGTTTTTGCTTAAATTTTTTATATCTACGTCCAATAGAGCACAGTTCATTTTATCACAGAATCACAGTTTATTTTATCTATGAAAAACCAGTTAGATGAAGTGAAAAGTTTTTCTCATCATCAGATCTTTATTTGTACTCAGTTTTCGGCAAATCATCTGGTATTGTTTCATTGGAATTCGCTACCATGCTTCTGAACCTTTCATACGTTTAAAAAGCTCAACTTTACTTTTTCTAGATTCTTTTTGATTTCATTTTTATAAAATAAAATTTAATTTACAGCAAACGCAACCAATTGTCACTGTCGCAAATGACACCACTGTCAAAATCTTCCTATTTATCAATTTGATAACCAAAAAACTACACTTCAAAATTATAGTTTTATCAATCCACCACACCTAATTCAGATAAATCTACAAAAGGCTTAACAACTGTTCCTTATGTCTTAAAACTTTATAACAATATGTGAAATTAATCAACGCAACATGAGCTCAAGAAGCAGACCAGTGGAAAAATCTTCAAGCAGGCAAACCAACCGGTCAGAGAAGTCAAAATCCGCAGTAAAATCCACAACTGGGTCCAATAATCAGCCAGTGAGTAAAAAATCAGGTAAATCCGTACCAAGAACTTCATCGAAGGCAGATTCACAGTCTTTTCCCAAAAAGCGAACCCAAAGCGCCATCTCGCCAAAAAAATCTGAGCCCACAGTATCTCCAAAGAAAAGCAAAGACGATAGTTTATCTCTTCGCAAAAAGACCAGCTTGAAAAAAGTCGCCGTCCGGAATGACCCTTGCGGGGGTGGTCCAGACTTCTATACGAACGTTCTGGGACCCACAGCGGATGAAACCATATTAGTGGGCTTGCAAGCTTTTATAGCATTCTGCCAAGACTGTCCTGATAAATACGAGGAAAATCTTTTAGTCGACAGCGGAACTGGTATATCCACTAAAGAATCTGAAGCATCAGCTGTTGCAGGACCATCAAGTCAGTTATCCGAAAGCACAGCTGATCTGACTACTGAGAAGGAACTATCAGTTACAGATGCTCCTACGACAGACGAGTCTGAAGAGTTACCTGCGAAAAGTGTGTCTGAAGAAATAAAGTCTATAAAGGATCCTTCGGTTAAAGAATCATCTGGAAGAAGTGTGTCTATTAAAGAAGATATACCTTCAAAAGAATCTAAAGTTTCTTCTAAAGTTTCCTCAAAGGAACCATCTTTAAAAGAACCGTCCCTAAAAGAACCGTCTATAAAAGAACCGTCTATAAGAGAACCGTCTATAAGAGAACCGAGTGTAAAAGAACCGTCTCTAAAAGAACCGTCAGTAAAAAGTATTTCTTCACGAGGCCAGTCTAGTAGAAATATGCCTCAGAAATCATCAACTATACCAGAGATACTTTCAAGTAACAAATCAGTAGAAGAAGATTTAGAAGAAGTCGATGACTGCGGCACAGATGAAGAATCAGAAGACCCGGAAGATGAATTTCAACCGGTGGCAACCAGCAGTCAAATTGTACCATCTCAAAAGCAGAGCTCTGTTATCCAAACGCCTAACACATCTTCCAGCCAAGAGTCTCAGACCGTTCAGCCTAGCGTGCGGCACGACCCATCTCAAACTGGCAGCATGGTAGAGATAGGCAGTTCACAGACCTCGCAGCATTCCATTTCCAACTCGGAGTCTCAAACGAATCAACCCTGTGTCAAAAGTACCTGTTCCCAATCGAAATACTACAAGGATGTGACTTCACAGATCATCAACGCCCCGTCGAGGAGCAATGAGACTCAGGTATATGATTGTTCACGTACAGATAAAGGGGAGCAATCCATCGAGAGGAAAAGCGAGAAGAGTCAGGTGACAATGCCGCCTACGAATACTTACAATTCTTCTACTAGCTCCTCAAAGTTGAAAAATTCCAGCGACAGCTGTACATGTTCGCCTTGTCCACATAGTGGATACACAACGTCCTCCAGTGAGAGTCCTGGCGATAAGAAAGCCATCTGTTCTTGTTCTTCGTGTAAAGTGAAGTCGGGTCAGAAACCCGGTGTTAGACGATCTTGTCTCAAGGCAACCACTAAATGCAAATGTGGCAACAGTCTAACAGCTATTAAATCGAGGTAAGTAAATATATGTCACTATAAAAACATGGATTGCTGACCTTTATAAACAAAAGTTCATAGGGGTAAGCAATTATTACTTACCATGTCTCTTAGCTCAATAAAATCAGCCATTCTAATTGATTGTCAGATACAAAGTAAGAACGACTGATCAGGATTACTTTCAATTATTGACCACAGCTAAACATACCCACTATTTGTGTTTAGATTAGTAGTAACATTATTCTTATTTCAGAGGCTCCTTCTCCGCCACCTCTCAGAAGAGACGCGTGAGAGTCAGTTGTGCCTGCGATGAAACTCCCTCCATCAGTCCTTCAGATATCGGCACGAAGGAATCTGAAAAATCCATGCCCTCCCAAATGGGAGACAGCAATGATGGAGTTAGAGTCAGGTATGCCATAACGAAAATCAGCAAGTATTTCAGTTACACCACATTTGAGGTTATGAGGAGCACCAAGAAAAAGCCAAAGGTGATGCCCAAGTCACTGGAGGGGGTGTTTGTTCTGAGGAATACCGCGATGAAGTGTAGTAGTCAATCTGTTTCGTAATTATTGGGATTAATGAAGAAATTGCAGAAAATATTCTACAAAATATCGAAAAACATGGAAACTGATGATGGAAATATCAACTGGGCTGTAACCTTGTGGGACTGAGGATATGTGTCGCAACTTCTTATATTGGCTAAGAGACACGATTTTACTAATGTTAAATATTGTTTTGTCAGGTTTTTATTTCATACCCTCTATATCATAGTTTAAATATGAATAAAAGGTGTTGTGTTCACTATAACTAAATCTTGTAAATAAAATGTTAAAGTTCGTAAAACACTTTTTAAAAATCATTTATATTAGCCTTTGTATTTCTTATGCTGAGCTACTTACAGCACTGTACACGTTTTTTTTAAGTTGTAACTTCATAATTATGAAAAGTAAAAGCGTCATCAAAGATAGGGTTCTGTATAGGTTACAAAATAAGAGATCTTCTCGTAACACCTAAGATCATTGACCAGCCCCTTCTGTAGTGTATGATCATTCACTAACGTCTATGGAAAAGATAGATTGACCTTAGGGAGAGTAAACGCAGTGGAAGAAAGATGAATAATTAGTGACATACTTGTTAAATGACAAATAACCCCTTGTGGAAATAAACTAATCCACCCTAAAGTCTCAGCTATTTAGTGTTGTAGAGGAGGCTAGTCTTAAGACCAGTACACCGACCACTTTCTGAGCCAGTATGTTAGCTTCGTTATCGCTTCTACACCAAGCGTATTCTTTCACAATATACAGAAATATTGATCGTTTTGTTGACGTCTAGATGCTCGTGACATTTCCCAAAGAACCTAAAAGTTGTTTAGAGGTTTTGTAAAGCATCCATCTCTGTCTGTTAAAGATAAACTTAGGAAATACACTATCTGCACTTAGACCATAGACAACTCGACATCTGGGACCTACATATCCTGTTGCTTGTGATAGAACAACTGAAGGGAGTTCCAACTTAGAAGGGTTAGGTTAAGACCCGTGCTATGCGCGTAGGCCAACATCTGTTCTAGGGGAAGCTCTCTAATGTCCTAGGGCAGAAAAAATGCTGCACCCAGATGTTTGTGTCTCTTGACCATGAGGCAGGCACAGCGACAGAGGATGTGAATGGAGTCCTCGTCATCGTGTTCGCACAACCTGCACCTTCTGGTGTCATTAAGGCCGATAGTGTTAAGGTGCTTGTTGAGATGTCCGTGACCTGTCAGCAGTCGTGTGACAATTCTTATGGTGTTACGACTTAGCGCAAGTATTGATCGAGTTGCGTTCAGGTCTTTCAATTAAGAGCCTGGCTTGTCGCAGCCTAGTCCCGTTCGACCATTCTTCCTCTGATCTTTCCTTGATCTAGTTTCCAATAGACCTTGTTACATAACGAGGCGGAAGCCCCAGTACTGGTTCGGTTAGTTTAGAAGATACTTGCTGTTGATGCTCATTTCCTCTCCCTGAAACAACGTTTCATTGGTGGTATTCAGTCCATGGGGGAGGCACTTTTATGTAGATGAGGTGATCGGTGAGTCATTATAAGATCAGGGTGGTTAAAGGGGGTCAACAAATGGAGAATAGGTACTTGAAATAGTCAAAGAGGATCCCAACTCTATTGCTTCACCAACAGACCAGACCTTCAACGGCAGGAGTGGATCCGTCGTCCAACCGTAGGCCCGTTAACCGCGTTACCCTCGTAACCCACCGAGGCCAGCTGAACCTTTCACCTGCCGATCCTCCGCCGTGGAGGAGTCGCTGCCGCAGCCGCCTCGACTGACCGACTGAGCGACCGGAGAGAGTGCGTTTCGACAGCGCCGCGCCGGTTAGTCAGTCAGTGTGTCGGTGTGTTGAGCAAGTAACCTGCTTTGGAGAGAACCAGGATATGCTCTGGTGTTGACGAGGGCTCCTGGGATGACCAACGCAATTTAAAAGGTTAGTCCAAGTTCACTATAGTTCAGGGAAGATAAGATAAAGACTGTCTTGTAAGTCATTCGCACTTCGGATGGTGGATACCCCTCTTTGATAAATCAAAAAAATTGCTTGAGCATATGTCTTGTAAGGTACATAGTTATCCCCTAAAATTCATCTGTTGGTTAATATTTTCTAAATAAAATTATGAGGTAAAAACGTTAAGTATATCTTATGATGTCTCATTGCTTTGGTGGCTAAACTGAATGTTCTAAAATAGCGTACATGTATTTGACCTTGAACTATTTTGAAAAACAAAAATTTTTGGTTTTCATTTTTGTTTCTAAACTCCTGTCAGTTTAACAAATACCTTTTTCAAGCGCAATGTTCTGTATCTGTAACTGTAGTATAAATTAACGATTTATAAGAAAAAATAATTTTCTTTCACTTGAGAGGTGATCTTCCTGTGACCTCTAACATAACAACTCAATTAATGTAAAACTACAACAACTATATTAAAGCAGAAAACAAAAACTGTAGTCAGCAACAAAAATTGAAGAAAACCAAACGGAAGTTTAAATAGTTTTGGGTAAATATACACGGAAAATTGAAAATAGAGAGAATAACCGCAAATATAATTAACTAGCAGTTTTAAAAAATTAAATAGATAAATAGAGGAATACCATAGAAGATCTATGATATGGTTCAGTATACAGATGTATTTTAATTGTTCTGTTCTAAATATGTCTACGAAATTCAGAATTGACACGTAGCCATCACGGATATCAGGTTTATAGAAAACTGGATATTTGAATATTAGTAAAATTTTAATTTTTAAATGACATGTTACATAACCTAACTCAACAGGTGTTACGCAATTACGTGTTCAGGAGATAAAAAATTAGAATCCTGTCTACAACATCTAATTAAAATGCCAATATTTTAGTAGAAGTAATTTCTTTTCGCAAATTCTTGACGGGTATCATTAATAATTCTCGTTAAAGTTTTCTAGAGAAAATATGATATGGGAATTGTTATGAGAATATATATATGTTATGAGAACCCTATATAGGATGTTTCATAAATTAGAGTGATTATTCCTTAGATCAAAATAAAACAAATGGGATCTGGAAATATTTTCTTACAAGGACAAATTTTGGAAGGGGTTGGAACCTTTGGTGTGAAGATAACACTGACACATAACACCACTGTAGTTTTCCACATAACACCAAAACACTATCTGCACTCGACGCGCGTTTCGCCAATCAAGTTGGCATCATCTAGAAATGATTAAACCTGATGAGTTTTAATCATATTTAGATGATGACAACTTGATTAGCAAAACGCGCGTCGAGTGCAGTATAGCGTTTTGGTGTTATGTGGAGGACTACATCAGTGTTACAGGGACAAATATAAATTTTGTTAGAAAATCGATATCAACAACGTCATATAATAACCAATAGCCACAACTTATACAGGCTGAGTCAAATTTTATTACCTATATAGAGATGTGGGAAACTATTAGAGCTTCAAGAAGGAGTGCAGAATTAGAAAGTTGTGCAGAAAAATAATTACGCCACTATAGAGCCCTTAGAAAACCAAACAATACCGTTCAAGATTTTTTCTATGCGAAAACAAATAAAAATGTTCAGCTGTTTTTCAAAACTGACGATTTTCATTTTTTTCTAAATAAAATCGAAACGAAACAAAATTCAGTTATTTTCTCAACGAGATGTGGATTCACATTAAATTCTGCACAACTTTCCCCATTCAAGCCTTTTTGTAGCTCTAATAGTTTCTGAGATCTCTATAGTGGTAATCAAATTTAGTTCAGCCTGTAGAGTGACTACCCTTATTTGCAGGGCTACTTTTGAACACACATCTCTTAATATTAAAGTCAGACCACCAAGCATTAATGGACTGATGAGAGTGTTGAGAGAACGGTATAAATATACAAATCTGTATCCGGTGGTCCAATTAAAAAATATATCTGTGACGTCATAGCACTGTCAAAGTAAAAATATATTTATGAATGTGTGTGATGCAACCATAGAAATCATAAAAAATATATAATGCCAAAAGCCATTATACGACACATCTAAAAATAGTGAATCTATGCAGGACATACGAAACCGTCACTTTAGGGAATTTTGGTACACACCTTGGGTTAGAACAATGGGCCTTTTCCACATCTTTTTTTTATTCGCTTATTATAAAGTATATACTTAGTTATGCCTAAAAAGTATTTTTTTAATTTTTTTTTTTCATCAGATATATTTTGAAAAAATTAATCGTTAAATTGTTAAAATTACCATATATTTCAAATAACGCGCCATTGACGTCATACTCCAGTTCGTTGTTGTCTGTTGGCTGCCCTGCATTTTGTGTTCTGTCAAGTGAAGTGTGCTTAACCTAACTTTCATTTTGTGTTTCGATTAATTTGATTTAAAATTAATAAAATTGACGAGGGATATCCTTAAGGCTGATTCAGACAACCTTCTAAGAGTTGACAGTGAAATGGTTAACGATTTCTACGTCACAAATATGAACTTTCTAAGTGCTGAAGTGCGCAATGTTAAGACAAGAAGGTTAGTTTTATAACCTAAGTTATCAAATCATCATTTAGTTGATTCTAGCATAGATTGTGCAGTGTTGTCACCTTTAGCGAAAAATACCTAAAAATTATTTTGATCAAGTGATAAATTGTAAAATAATCATTTTAGTAATAATTTATGGAGAATATTTCACCTAAAAATAAATATTTTCATTTCAAAATTACCATTTCATCTAAAAATACATAATATTTTTATTTCAAAATTACCAGAATGTAAATCTAATCGTTGCCAATAAAAAAGTAAAATTATATGTGGCAACGTGGAGCCGTTCTTTAACTTGTCTACATTTTATTGGCTACTGGAGTGTGATATCAGCGAACCGCGCAGTTTGAAATGATTCATGAAGACCGGTCACTTTGTACTTGGATAACTTCGCTTAATTACAATCCTTTAATAAATTGGGTTGATTATACCTTTACTTATGTACCAGTATAACGTTTGATATTAATAAAATAGTAAAATTCAATTTAGTGGAAAAGGCCCATTGTCGTAAGAATATGGCAGTCTTGCCAGACCCGGATTATTTGGAATTATAAGTCAGAAATGGGGAACCCAAATAACACAATAAAATAAAACTCAGTTTGAAATAAAATGGTCATACAGATGCAAAAAAAAATGTTTATTGTTCTTTAAATAATACAATTTTATAGCTGTAATGCCTAATGCTTTCAGATTTATTCATTTTTTTTTACTAAAGTAGTAAATTTTCAGTAAATTAGCTTTAAAAATTATATATCCATCACTAACATCATCCACTATAAGGCTT
Source organism: Pogonocherus hispidulus (assembly GCA_963924545.1). NCBI lineage: Eukaryota > Metazoa > Arthropoda > Insecta > Coleoptera > Cerambycidae > Pogonocherus > Pogonocherus hispidulus. The sequence goes on from OZ004698.1 coordinate 2,394,798, forward strand.
ACAGCAGTAGAGACAGGATAACGTTGTTGTTGTCGTTACCGAATGTTCGATCGAATTGTTCTATTAGATACTATTTAAGCAATCAATTATCAATTAAAACAGTAAATAATTGCTTGTACTTAATATGCCAAATACAGCTCTGCCTATTGTTTACTAATTTCTAATGCAAACCTATGAAATGTTAATCTGCATAATTTCTTTTTATCAATACAGTCTCTCCTATTACAGTACTATGGGCGCACGAAACCATTATCTTTTAATATTGTAGGTATATAAATCGTCAAGACAAATTACTAAAAGCTCCACTTAACTAAACTGACGTATGCGCCACAGTCGTTTGTCAGTTGACAAAAGTGTCGTATCAATATGACGGTACCGATGCTATTTTTTAACAAGGTTTACTACCGACAGTCGATGCAAAGCTAGCTGCTAGTGTCACCATAACTACCCATACAGAAAACCAAAGTCGCAAGAGTTACGTGTTCGTAGGTTGACCATTTTCAGTCTCTATCAAACCATTCTATATTTTTTATAATTTCTATGAATGCATCATACCGGGATATCAAAAATTATCTTGGTAAAGGGTGGTTGTGGAATGTAAAACGTGTGTCTTACTTTAAATTTGAAATAATTATGTCACTGTCACACTGACATCATCAATAACCTACACATTTCATACCTATATATTTCAGTTGTAAAACAATAATGAACTACAAATTATGAAATAACGGTTTTAGTAACAAGAAAAACTAAATTACAGTAATTGTTGGAAATGCCCCCGTTTTGTTCGATGCACAAGTTGACGCGCCTCCTCATGCTGTGAAAGGGGTTTTCAGCATTTCTGGCGTTATGGTTGCACATTGCTGAACAATTATTTGTTGCAGTTCTTGCAAACTATTTACCGGAGTTGCGAAAATCTTGTTTTTTAAATAAGGAAATATAAAATAGTCCATAATTGTCAAACAAGGTTATCTCGGAGGAAACTCAACTTCTGTATGCAAACTTATCAGCCGCTCATCAAAAAACTCGCAGAGGAAAGCAATATTTTCTCGTGTAGTATGTGCTGTTGCACCGTCATGCTGGAAATAACCGTACCGAAGTTCATCATCGTTTAACTGTTGCACAAATTCAGCCAAAAAGTTGTGTTTGTACCTTTCTTCGTTGACGGTGAAATCGAAAAAAATTGGCCCAATTATTCTTCTGCGAGAAACTGCCATCCAAACACCAATTTTTTGAGCATGTAGTGGCGATTCAGTAAAAACATGAGGATTATCATTGCTCCACATTCGCATATTTTGAGAATTGATGTATCCCGAAAGGTGGAACCACGCCTCGTCAGAAAAAAAAGTTAAGTCCAGAAGATCGTCATTCATTAAATTATTGACAAACCAATGGCAGTAAGCAAGGCATCTGGGATGGTCTGCGGGCAGAAGAGCTTGATGTGCTAGCATCTTATATGGATGCATATTCAAGTCTTTCTTTAAAATCTTATGACATGTTCCATAAGAAAGTCCAATTTCCCGAGAAAGACGTTTCAAAGGTTTTGCAGGCTCCTCTTCCATACGTTGACGAACGTCATTGACAACTTCTTCTGTAGGAACTCTTGATCTACCAGCACCTTTTTTATGAGTCACACAACCAGTTTCACGAAACACTTCAACACAATTTGTAAGGCACGCATAAAAATTGTCCGGTAATATTGCCACGTTTGGGAAGTGCTCTCGAAAATTGTCCAAACACAAACGTTGGCTGTATTGCCAATTTCCATTAACTAGCGCACCCGTTCGAAAATAGGCTTCAATCATGAAAATTTTGTGCTGTGTGGTAAGAGGCATGATTCAAAAACTGGATTAGAAAATTTCAGCACAATGACTTGGCAGATTGTGACACAACAAAACATATTCAAAAATTTAAAGTAAGACACACGTTTTACATTCCACAACCACCCTTGACCAAGATAATTATTGATATCCCGGTAGTATGTTGTGTTCATTTTGTGAGAAACACTTCGTATACACGGTGTATATGATTTTGGAAGTAGCCGCGAAAATGCAAACTAACCCTAGAGACAGCAAATTGATGGGCCTCCTTTCTACGATCCACGATTCTTTTGTTAATGTGCAAATAAAAAACTGCTTAGTTTTTCTCGCGTTCGAGATTTATTTGAATACACCCATAATTAGGTTTATGTAGTTAATTAATGTCATTTTCTATAGATTTAATGTGCAACAGGTTGGCGTAATAGCCCGCCTACATTGAGGTTAGTGTCAAAGATCAAACATGTTTTTCAAATGATTTACGCGACTTAAATGATCGAAAAATCAAAATGCTTATTATTACTTTATACAGGGTGTCCACCTAGTGCGCGTAAGTCCGATATCTGGGTTAATAAAAGAGATAACTTAATTTTTTTTTCTACAGGGTTGTCTAATATCCCCAGCTGCACAAAATGAAAATATATTTACATATTCAGGGTGTTCAGTTTTTCCTGGACAGGTACCAACTTCGTTTTTCTAAATGGAAATATATATTTTTTATTGCTTTTTCGAACTAAACCCTTGATTTTAGTAGGACTTTCATCAGCCTTCCCTATACCTAACTTAAACTGTTTTTGAAATATTGACGGGTGAATATTGACATTTTTGCAACTTTGACACCCTGTAAAATCTAAACGGTTTGAGATCAAGCAAAACGGTTTGCACATTCCTATCTTAACTTTTCATAAACTATCGTTTGGTACTAATTTCAGAATTATCCAAAAATTTTAAATTTTCTGAAAATTTTGAAAATTTTTTATTCCTATATAAATTTGAAATTAGTACCAAACGATAGCTTATAAAAAGTTAAGATAGGAATGTGCAAACCGTTTTGCTTGATCTCAAACCGTTTAGATTTTACAGGGTGTTAAAGTTGCAAAAATGTCAATATTCACCCGTCAATATTTCAAAAACAGTTTAAGTTAGGTATAGGGAAGGCTGATGAAAGTCCTACTAAAATCAAGGGTTTAGTTCGAAAAAGCAATAAAAAATATATATTTCCATTTAGAAAAACGAAGTTGGTACCTGTCCAGGAAAAACTGAACACCCTGAATATGTAAATATATTTTCATTTTGTGCAGCTCGGGATATTAGACAACCCTGTAGAAAAAAAAATTAAGTTATCTCTTTTATTAACCCAGATATTGGACTTACGCGCACTAGGTGGACACCCTGTATACCTACATTTTTCGAAGCGATTAATCTCGAATGTTTGAGAAAGGTGGGTGAAGGTTGGTAATAAACCGTATACTATATAGTACGTAGATGTAGATCTCGGTCAAAAATAAGCCTATTGAATGCCGAATTCGTTTTTACAATTTTATTAAAATATCATCTTGATTTGAGATAAATTTCCCATCCTGCATTTACTTTTTGATATAAAATTATATATCAAAAAGTGTCTCTATCGAATAGTAATATAATCTACAGGGTGTTCCATTTAAAAAATGATCACAATTTTGAATTAAAAAGTGGCAATTTTTTTTTCAAGCACCTGTAGAAGTAAAACAAACTAGTACCAATGACAAAAGAAAACTTTTTGTAAAATTAAGAGCACCAGTGAAAACCGTTCGTCGCTATCACATTTTGCCTTGAAGTTATAAGCCTTTAAAATGTGTCACATTATCTTGGGACACGCTGTACATATATTTATTTAATATATTTTATATTACCGTTATTTTATTTAATTTAAAAAAATGCTTTTTTTGTTAAAAATAGTTTTTATGTGTTTGGATCATGTATGTACACATTTTGATAAAATACATTTTTTTATTTGTGATGTGGTATTTTTTATTACTGGACATTTATTTTTTAGCCTCATTTTTACATATAAGTGAATAAAAAATTGTATTTTGTTGTTTGAAGGCAAATTCTAACAAAACCTGTTTTCACTCCCCTCCTAAAGATTCTGTAGGCGACGCCCATGTACAGGGAGGTGCATTTTCGATGAGATTTGGGGGTATCTCGGTTGCTATGAGCGACAGAAAAAAATGGACAGCACAAACGTTGGCTAATTTTTTGAGACAAATTCAACTGTCAAAACAGAAATCCGGTAAGTCGATTTGTTTTCGAGTTATAAGCCGTTTGTCACTTTTTTGTAACTTTGGGTGGACTCTATATCTCGCTTATTTGAAGAGATACAGAAAAAATGAAAAGGCAACTTTTGTCGACGTTTGATAGCATAATTCAACGGTAATATTACTTTCTTTATATACCGAGTGATTACTGATTTACGAACCAAACTTATGATTTTTTAAATGGAAACCATAGTTGGCTTGGATCGCGGTGGAAGGCTTATTTTGTCAGCTTTTCAAAAATATATAGTTTCATATGGTTATTTTTAAAAATGGCTGAGTTATAACCCAATAATATATATAGGAGAGCCTTATCAACAACTGTTTTTAATCCTAGTAAGCTGTAATAATACAAAAATTGCAGCTATTCCGTATATATGTCAAATTATTCTAACTAGTCAGTATCCTTACAAGATTTGTTTATTTTGTGTTAAATTATTATCTAATTAATATCAAATCAGTCAAAATTATGAAAAACTACAATAATAGTGAAAAATTTGATATGATTATTGTATTTGGTGAAGCGCATAAAAATTGAAGAATGGCTGCTGAGTTGAATTTACAGCGATATCCAGAAAGGAGACAACCAAATGTTAAGATGTTCAGCAAGCTCGAATATAATCTGAAACATTACGGTTCCTTTAAAAAACCTAGACCAATAAGATATCATAAGGCAAACGCTGAAAGTGATACAATAAATGTGTTAGGAGTGGTAACAGCGAATCCAGAAATATCTACAAATTTTATTGTAGAATCAGTGGGAGTTTCGAAAAAACGGAGCCTAAAGATTTTAAAAGAAAATAATTTTAAATGTTTTAAATTCCGAAAAATGCGTCACATCCATCCAGACGACAGTCAGAGACGCCTTAATTTCTGTAGATGGTACCTAGGCAAATGTGAAGAGGATGAGAATTTTCCGCGTAATATTATTTGGACGGATGAGGCCAGAATCACCAGTGACGCTATATTCAATCGACACAATAGCCATATGTGGGCAGACGAAAATCCTCATGCGACTATTGAAGTGAGACGTCAAGGGCGGTTTGGATTGAATGTATGGTGCGGTATGTTTAGAGGCCGATTAATTGGACC